>CM065596.1:80384479-81030889 GCA_033119425.1 Bufotes viridis
TCCGGGAATCCCTCAACATACAATAAGCCTTCAGGGTGCCTTTTACCGGAATGGGCCTATCAAAATGCGTCCTAACTCTTAACCCATCACGGCTGTCCTTCCCTAGGAAGGTAGCTTTCAGCATGTACCAACCGCTGTACTCTGCCCCAATGACATCTTCAGGACTCAGCAAACCCTCTTTGGTACACAACACTGTGGTAGTGTTGGCTCTTACTTGCTTGTAAGGGTGCAAGTGTGGGTCCCTAGACACCCACCTTAAGGATTTGATAGGTGTTGGGTCTCAGTCCTGATAATGCCTGTATTTCTTGAGACAGAGGTCGTGTAAGTCATGTTGTATGGCAGACACATTCTCCACCGGGGTATAATGCTAAATTACACTGTTGGCAAAACCCTCTCTATGGAAACCATACAGATACCACTGACCCGTTGTGAAGGTGAAGTTCTCGTATGGTTCCAGGATTTTGCCACCCAAAAATCCCACCATTAAAAGGCTGGGTCCATTAAGTGATATGTTGGCCATACCGATGTTAGTTCCCAGGCCCTCCCCTGAAGAGGCTGAGCCTGCCATCAACATGCTTACCACCAGTGTCGCAAGCTGGATACATATCCTGTTCAGAGAGCGCCTAGTTCTTCCCTGGCAATGTGGTCCCATGGCGTGTCTCCCTCTTGTGGTCTGTAATTAGATGGAGTGTAATAAGTGTAATGGATCCACCATCGACCCACCAAGCCCTCTCCCCCTTCACCCAACTTGGAACAGTCTATGTGAATCCACAAGACTTCCTGTCGTCTACGGGACTTATTTTTGTTCGTGATAGGCCTTTGTACCTTCAGCATGGGGTCTCCCATTACTTCAAGGACCTTGTAGGGTCCCTCCCAGTTTGCAACCCATGGACCAGTCCGACGGAAGACTTTCACCATCACCATTTCTCCTACAGCGGGCATTGGTGTTACCCCCTGTAGATACGGTTTGTGCAACCGTATTGCAGCATGAGGCAGTAACTCCTTCAGGTTCTGCTGAACCTGTTGGAGAAACATGTCTTTGGTCATGGCGTTCTTTGTGGGCTCCGACACTTGAGGTTCGTTTGGCAAACATAGGGGCATTTTCCGTCCGGTCATAAGCTCGAATGGGGAGATACCGGTACTGGATGCCTCGGTGGCTCGTATACTCATTAGTACAGCTGGAAGAGAGGTTACCCAAGAGAAACCTTTCTCCAGCAGTGACTTGGAAATCCGGGTTTTGATGGTCCGGTTCATCCGCTCCACGATGCCTGCTGACTAAGGGTGGTAAGGCACATGAAACCTCTGCTTTATGTCTAAAAGACCATAAAGCGCTTTTATGACCTTACCCGTGAAAGGGGTTAAAAATAAAAAAATTTACTCACCATATCCACTTGATCGCGTAGTTGCGATCTCTTTTTCATTCATTAGCTGTTGGCTAAAGGACCTGTGATGAGGTCACTGAGCTCATCACATGGTCCATCACCATGGTGATGGACCATGTGATTGGACCATGTGATGTGACATCATCACAGGTCCTTTAGCTGGTAGCTAATGCTTCAAGAAGAGAGGAGAGATCGGCAACTAAGCGATCAAGTGGATAAGGTGAGTTTAATTTTTTTATTTTTAACCCCTTAACCCACATTTTACTAAGCATTCTGTATTAAGAATGCTATTATTTTCCCTTATAACCATGTTATAAGGGAAAATAATAAAGATCGGGTCCCGTCTCTTAGCAACTTTGCAGGAAAATCGCACTGCTTCCGCACTTGATTGCGGATGCTTGCGATTTTCCTGCAGCCCCATTCACTTCTATGGGGCCTGCGTTGGGTGAAAAACGCACAATATAGAGCATGCTGCAATTTTTTCACGCAACGCAGAAGTGATGTGTGAAAATCACCGCTCATGTGCATAGCCCCATAGAAATGAATGGGTCCGGATTCAGTGCGGGTGCAATGCGTTCACCTCACGCATTGCACCTGCGTGGAAATCACGCCCGTGTGAAAGGGGACTATTCCCTCATGAAGTTGGCCACCCGCAGGAATTTTCTCAAATCCTGAAGAGTACCGGGCCTCGGTAACTTCACCATGGCTTCCACATGGGCTGTCATAATTCCTTTGGTTCCAAAGGAAATTTGGACCCCAAGGAAAGTTACCTCCGCTTTGGCCAAATTTGCCTTATGGGGACTCAGCTTGAGTCCTGACTTTGCCAGGAGTCCCAGCAGCTCTCTCAACAGAACCAAATGTTCCTCTGTGGTTTCTGTATGCAAGAGCAAGTCGTCCACATATTGTAGAAGGCATACCAACCATGATAACATACTCAGTACAGCCGCCAATGCCTGATGAAAATACGTGGGGCTGCTGTGGAACCCCTGGGGCAGTACAGCAAACATGTTCTGTTTGTCCCCTAACGTAAAGGCAAATTTGTATCGCCATGATTCCGTGAGTTCAATGGAGAAGAACCTGTTGGCAACATCGATGGTCGAAAATACGCGGCTTTTGCTGCTCATTCTGGCCATGATGTCGAGAGTTTGGGCTACCACTGAAGCGGACATTGGGGTGTACTTGTTAAGAACCCAGTGGTCTATGGTGAGCCTCCATGCATTAGTGTCCTTCTTCTTCACTGGCCAGAGTGCATTGTTGCATTTTGAAATGCCCTCAATGACCACACCCTTAGTCTTCAATTCCTGGTCTGTGTCCATAATTGAATGGGTGGCCTCTGGTGGAAATTGGCATTGGCGTTGAGGTGGAGGGTCAGGACTTACTCTGGGCCCACAGATTGGGATGCTCGTACACTGCTGGCAAAAGTGGTCCCAGACTCTGGTGTTGGATGACAAACACCTTAGCTCATCTGGGACCCTTCCATACAATGCAATTTGCCAGATCCAGGATTCACCCATTTTGTGTCATTACATCGGTTCCGATAATGTTATCAGAACCGGGGTAATACCACATGGGTATCCTGAGGGTTGTGCACCTGGTAATCTGGACGATTACCTCTTCAATTCTGTAGGCCATCACCCCCCCTTGTTGTTGATCAAATCCGATCACCACACACTGAGGGCTGTTGGGGTGTAAATCATGTTTGATATTGGTTATGGAAATTTCCGCACCAGTGTCAAGCATGATTTTCGTTTCTTTATCTTTTATTGTGACTTCTATATGGGGTCTCCCTGAAGAATCCAGTATGATAGGACATACTGGTGCCAATTCTATAAAGACCCCTAACCCTCAGTCGATATCCACCAGACTCTCAGTAGGTACCTGTGCGGTACATACTGCCACTTGTGCACTATTGTTCTGATCACTGGGTGTGGAACCTTTTGATTCCACACCCCCTGGGACATTCACGTCAGCCTAGCATTTTGGTGCTTGACTTGGTGAATGTCCCAGATTCCTATCAACCTGTTCCCCCACTGACTTGGCAAAATTAGGTTTCATCCTGAAACCATTGTTATTTCCAGTCTTCTCTGAATGTGTCTGATTAATCTTTAACCATTGTGGACAATTCCTTTTCATGTGTCCGTATTGTAAGCACAGGAAACAACTAATGTGTCCTGTCCTTTCCAATAGCGGGGCCATGGGGCATTCATCTTGCGATCTAACATGTACGGGCACACGCTCCCTCACTTTAACGGACTTCTTATTGTGCAGTAAATCCTGTTTAAACTGATCAATAATCATGGCTGCATCCGTGAGGGATGGCTCCCTAGCTGCACTCAGTCAGATTGCAGTATCAAGGTATGGGAACTTTTCCACAAACATGTGCACCATGCCTTGTGGAATCCCAATACCCTGATCCTTAGTAACCCTCCTGTACATCGCTTCAAACCGACTGCACAATGACAAAGGTTCATCATGTATAGTAGGCTTGAACTTTGACAGGACCTCTGGAGTGACGTCCCAATGACCCGTGGCCAGTATGGAGAGGCATTCTTCCTTATCATGAAACTGGCCATTCGTCGGTTGCATCCTCCCCGTTACCTCATACCTTCGGTTAAGGTGTGTCAGTAACCACAAGTTGAACAGCTCCATACGATATTCCGAAGCCACTGAATATTTATTAAAGTGACCCTCGAAGATATCACATGAAGTGAACGGATCTACATTGGGATTGTATTTTGGGATTTCTTTACAGATCCGTAACAGGAAGTTTATCCTTTCCATACTGGAATGGTTAGGATAAACCTCTTCCTGTTTCTCCGGACGTGTTGGTGGATTGGAAGCGGAATATGGCCATCCACTTTCCTCTGCCCAATTGTTGTCCTGTTCCTGGAAACGGCTGCTACTCCTATTCTACTCGGGTGTCGGGGTTAATCGTAACGACCGTTCCACCTGTCCCCTAGTATCTACCACGGCGGATGTGTTATCCACTGAAGACCTTGGCACTGTCGCCGCTGTCTCGCCCTGTGCCGTTCCCGAAATACAAACCTGTTTCGTGGGCACCATACCGTTAGTACTAGGCCTGGACAAATTGGAGATTGCCCGCTGCAAATCCGCAATGCTTTGCGTCTTTGCAGCCAGGTCCTCCCTCATTTGAACAATCAGAGCATCCATAGATGTAGCATTGTTCCTGTACTGATTATTCTCAGTGTACAGCCGAAGTAGCTCTCTGTCCATGTCAGAGCAGAAACCCTCCTTGTCCTAGAGTCTCGACTCTAACATGCAGATCTATCTGCCCCTCTCGACTGTACACTGGGCCTCCTCTTGTAACTGATGCTCTAATGTGTGTATCCTCCTAATGTTGTCAACACAACAACTGCAGTGGAAGTTTGCCTTATCAGCAACCTCCTCTGCCTTTCTTGTGCTGGCGAGTGTCTCTGTGTGTTCCGCCTTCCAAATGGTATCCACAAAGGTCAGAAACAATTTGACTAACATTTGGAGACGTTTGTTGGTCTTGTTAAAGACACTCCTACTAATACAAACCCGGTCATGAGCATAAGCCTGGTCCAGTAAAGCGGACCACAGCAGCTCAGCGGATTTGTATGTAGTAGAAACAATGGGATTAAAAGTTCTGTGTTTGCTTAACCCTGGGTTCAGACCTGAGCGTTCTAAAAACGCGCGTTTTACGCGCGTTTTTGTCGCGCGTATTTCAGCGCGTTTTTGCAAATAGGAAACGCGCGTAAAATGCGCGTTCTTGTGATTGACTACTGTGGTGTCAATCACAAAACGCGCGTCAAACGCCCCAAAAGAAGCTCAAGTACTTGTTTATGCGTTGGGCGTTTTACAGCGCGTTCAAACGCGCTGTAAAACGCTCAAGTGTGAACCACTCCCATAGGGATGCATTGGTTTTAATCTGTTGAGCGTTTTACAGCGCGTTTGAACGCGCTGTAAAGCGCTCAGGTGTGAACCCAGGGTAAGTGCTGCAGTATGGAGAAGTTCATACTCACTTTTTTATGAGCATCCATCTTCTTGTTGGTGCTGTACTTTTCCGTCCTTCGCAGCTGCTTGGAAGAAGTCCTTTTCTCCTGGATCGTTCTTCCCGACCAGCCAGACTTGTGTGCACCGCCAACGAAGATGGATCTGTTCCCGTGACGTATCCTCTTCTCCCTTGCAACACTCAAGCGACGGCGACTGTGTATAGGAAATTGAAAAATATTAATAATCAGACAGATTACAGATTCTCTGCAAAAGATTTTGATTTATTTTTGATACTATAAGGGAAGGATCGGTGGTCCGGAGAGGACAAAGAAAAACGAGAAATCTACAACAGAAGGTAAACATGGAAAACAGTAAAGATGCAATAATTAATCTTAGTACTGTTACACTAACGGAACCTCAAATTAAACTTTTAAGCAAAGGATTAAAATATGCATATCCATCACTAAAATGAATAAATTCAACACTTTTATAGGGATAGAAATTTTTTATAGAAATCTATGTTTGAAAAAATATTTCTTAAAAAACCCGATCACATATGTTCCAAAAAATGAAAAATATATGCACACTGACTGAAAACAAAAATCAATGAAATTTCTGAGAGAAGAAATAATCCAAGAGATTGCCACCTTTCGCAAATATGTTGAGACCGACATAAGACAAATAAAGAGTGGCAATATACGAAACAATCTTTTAAATCAAGAGATTCAGGCAATAAGACAATTACAAACACAGAAGAACATCACCATCAGACCAGCGGACAAAGGGGGAGTTTTCATTATTTTATAAACTAAGAAATATAACCAAGAATGGTCAGATCAAACTACATATAAAAAAACTGCTAAAGGATCCCACTAAAGATTTTAATCAAACACTTTTGTCAGGAAGGTGTCACAAATACATTTTTTATTAGAACAGGAAGCCAAATTCATCTTAAACATGCAACAAAGACTACCAGTACTCTATTATCCGCCAAAAGTACACAAAAATCTGGAGGACCCTCCAGGACCCTCCAATCATATCTGGCATTGGCTCGTTAACGTCAAATCTTTCACAGTATATAGATAGATCACTTCACCTGTAATAAAGAACACAAAATCCTACATAAAATACACCACAGAAATTATGAGAGTCTGTGCTTTGAACCTAACTGGATGTTGGGCATCTTTAGATGTACAGTCATTATATACAATAATAGACCACGAACAGGGAATCAATGCCATGAAAAAACTATTAGAAAAAAGCAATCTTTTTCATACAGAGCAAATTGAATATCTGGCAGAGGGAGTGGAATATATCCTAACACACAACTACTTCTACTTTGAGTCCAAATTTTTACTCCAGACTAGAGGCACTGCCTTGGGCACCAGGTCCACCCCCAGTTATGCAAACCATTTTATGTCCCAGAGGGAGGACTGTAATATTGAATCTAGACTGGGGACGGACCTGGTGCTATGGTACCGATATATTGATGATATCATTTTCATATGACAGAAAATTTAAGCGGAGCTTCAGTCATTTCTGGAGGATATTAATAAGAACACTATCAATTTATGTTTCAACTCCAACATAAGCAAATCCCAAATAGAATTTTTGGACATACAAATTAAGGCAGAGAATGATAGATTAACATGTTGCACTTACCAAAAACCAACAGCAAGAAATAGTTATATTTTATTTTTGAATTGCCATCTACCTAGATGGCTCCTCAACATACCAGCAGGTCAATTTCGATGCTTGAAAAGTAACTGTACCAACAATAAACAATTTGAGTATGAGGCAGAACTAATGAAAGAACAATTTATTATAAAAGAGTATCCTGCACCCTATATAGAAGTAAAAAATTTGGATAGGCACTCCTTTTTCAATACGGAAAACACTAATACTAAGGAAAATACAGGGAAGGAAGAAATATACGTATCATACTACCGTTCAACGATTAATATAAAAAAGTTGAACGTATTATTAAAAGACGTTGGCATCACATCCTGAAAGACAAATCTTTAGGTTTACTTATCCCTACCAACCCACAGATAATATATAAAAAAGCCCCAAACCTAGGGTTGAAAATCGCACCTTCCATTAAATCATATAATAAAAAACAACAACACCCGATGGGTGGATGGCTTAAATTAAAAGGATTCTATAGGTGCGATAGATGTTGTAACTGCAAGGTGTCCCTTTTTCCAAGGAAAACTGAGAAAATCTACTCAACCACTAATTCATTTGTATACAAAATAAGAGAATTCCTCATCTGTAGTAGTACCAATGTCATTTATATCATACCGTGCCCCTGCAAAAAACAATATGTGGGAAGAACAAAAAGGACACTGAAGAAAAGAATATCAGAACACATTAACAATATCAGGAATGGATAAGAGAAACACTCATTATCGAAACATTTCAAACACACCATAACCAGGATCCAATGGTAGCTATCCTTTGCAGCAATAGAGAGTGGAGGAACATTGGAGGGGAGGAAACCATATTATGAGAATGTCCCACCTAGAGTCAATATACATATTTGAATTCAACACTCTCTTACCTGAAGGCCTCAATGCCAAACTCGAATTATTCAGCTGCCTATAGATTGTGGGGCGGGTATTTTGTGCCAACACGAGATTGCTGTCAGGCTGTTTTACCAGCAGCTCGATCTCCCTTTGGCATGAGACCCCCGTCCCTCCTTTCTTTTTCTTCTTCTTCTTTTTTCACCTTCTTTTTATCCTACTTTGGGGGACTTTCTTAACAACACACAAAAGCACATCTATTTGGGAAGAAAAAGATCAAATAAGTTATCAGTTGACCCAA
The DNA here is from genome assembly GCA_033119425.1 of Bufotes viridis. Taxonomy (NCBI): domain Eukaryota; kingdom Metazoa; phylum Chordata; class Amphibia; order Anura; family Bufonidae; genus Bufotes; species Bufotes viridis. Next base: position 80,392,663 of record CM065596.1, read on the forward strand.
TCATCTGTTAATTTTTTTTTTTCATATGCACATTGTATTTTTTACTTGTATTTTATGTGTTAAAAAAGTTTGATTTTTTTATGCATTTACTAACTATTATGTTTAAATTTTTTATGTATTTACTATCCATTATGTGTCAATTGAATTCATTTTACTATAATTTATCATCACTAGATATGAGACGGATGATGGGTTATATATAAATTGAAAACGCATGCAAACAGAAAAACACAACAATAATGCATAGTATTGCAATAGAAAGTCACCGCATACAACTAGAAGATGTTAACATACAAACTAAGGATTTATATACTACAGCTATTTAACTGGAGCATATTTGGCTGCCTCCCATATAATGAGTTTGCACAATTTCTGATTTTCCGTTTAGCCCGATGAGAGTATAAAAAGAGCAAAGTAGGGAGATGCGGGTGACCACTGATGAAGAAGTCAGAGCTAACGCCTCTGGTAAATCATATACAGCACGCGCATATCCTATCTTGAGATGAATAATACCTATTGAACTGTTTGGAAGCGCTTCCATCTAAATCTGCTCACACTGACCTACGCATTCACGGAACATACAGAGAGACAACACGTGGAACGCCGAGGCTGTAGAACCACATGGGATGCAGACGGTATAGCTGAGCGAGACAATCGGCCACACACAATCGGTAAGAGGACTGCGAAGACGCCGAAAGAGGTAATAGTGTTCAGTGCAAATGTGCCATGTGGGACGCCACAATAGGCACTTGCTAGTACCTGACCACTAAGGTAATCACTATTAAGCTGTCAATGTGGTACAGTTTTTATGAATGGGACACTTATTTGAAACATTAAGCTGCAACCTCTCACCTAATTGAAATATTGTATCGCAGCTCTTGACTTAAAACATTGAATCACAGCCCACCGGAGATACACGGCGGTCCTACGCATCGCAGTCTATTCAGCTGAACCAACATATGTGCTTACCGCTTGAGTTTACTATACTACGGCAGTGTGATACTGGTGACATCATTGGTGACTGTGTCCCTAAACAACAGGGTTAGAGTGAGGCTGAATGCAAATCGTTTGTTATTCCAGCAGAGAGTTAAAGGATATGGGAGACATCCATTATCAAAAAGATTATTAGCATGCACAATATACTCTTGCAGAAGGGGATTTGGAACACTTGTGGTTACCTCTGTTTAACAATAGATTGCATATTATAAACACTCACTGCTATAAGACTATCTGCATGCGCAATCTATTTAATCTACATGTATTATAGCAGCGAGTATGCTTAGGTGATAAATTGTTCTGTGTACAACCACGTACCTTTAGGAAGTATTTCTGCAGGGTCCATCTGCGTCCTTTGAGGGTTATTTTAGATATTTGTGTGATTTTACTATTATTATATTTTATCTTTACTTCTATTTTTATTGACTAGATAGACATTAACTTGCACACTTCTCTCCGTGTGACACTAGATGTAGAGTGCCCGTCTGATCAATCTATATGTATTCAGGAAAATTGCTTAACAAATTGTGGGGTGCATTTTCTCCTGTTACCCCTTGTGAAAATGGAAAATTTGGGGCTAATGCAATATTATATTGAAAATAAAAGTAAATTTTTCTTTTTTACAGCCATGTGTTTCTTAATTCTATGAAACGCTTGTTAGGTCAAAGTATTGACTTCACCCCTAAATTTATTCCTTGAGGGGTGTAGTTTCCAAAATGGGGTCACTTTTTGGGGTTTTCTTTTCAGGGGTACCTCAGGGTCTCTTCAAATGTGACATGGCACCTGAAAACCAATCCAGCAAAGTCTGCCCTCTGTTAACAATATAGAGTTCCTTTCTTCTGCGCCCTGCTGTGTTCTTCTGCGCCCATACACCAGTTTACGACCACATATGGGGTGTATTTATATGCCGACGAACGGGAGGTCTGCGTCTGCGCACTGGTTTACCCAATACTGGCAGAAGCATCGGAGTATCCAGTGCGCAGGCGCCGGCCCGTACGTCACATTACAGCAATCGCCGCACAGTAAGGACAGCCCTCTAATGCGGCGCTTGCTGTAATATAACGTACGGCCGGCGCCTGCGCACTGGATACTCCGATGCTTCTGCCAGTAATGGGTAAACCAGTGCGCAGGCGCGGACCTCCTGTTCGTCTGCGCAGGTGCGCGATTTGGCTACGGACAAAGGAGGTGACGATCCAGACAAAGGGGGGGTGGCGAATGGGTGAAAGGGGAGTGGTGGCTTATGAAAATCAGCGCGGGACCTCGGCACCGGCCGTTTGAACGCTGCCCCTGGGCACCTTCACACACTGATTTGCATATGGAATAAAAGTGTTTTTTGGACGACCTATGGAACGGACAACAATATGGTAAGATGCATTTTAATGTGGGGGCTGTATTGGACACAATGGTGTAAGTGTTAGATATTGCACTCTTGGGGTGAAAGACTCCCTTTAAAAAAGTGGGTTTTGGAAATATTTTTAAAAATTGCTTCTAACCTTCTAAGCCTTCTAACTTAAATATTTCTAAAAAATAAAATAAAATGACATTTACAAAATGATGCAAACATTAAGTAGGCATATAGGGAATGCTGCGTTATAACTATTTTATGAAGTATCATTAGTAGAGAAATTCTAATTTTGAAAATATCGAATTTTTCCAAATTTTCTGCAAATTTTGGATTTTTTTTATGCATAAAGGTAAAACTTGTCAACTCAAATTCACCACTAACATGAAGTATGATCTGTCATCATGAGAAAACAATCTCAGAATGGCTTGGATAAGTAAAAGCGTTCCAAAGTTAATACCAGATAAACTGACACTTCAGATTTGAAAAATTTTGCTCTGGCATTTGGTCCAAACTGGCTGTTGCTTGAAGGGGAAAAACAAAAAACAGTGACTTGTTTGGGGACCAAGCATCCAGAAATTATGCCTAGACAGCATCAGAATGCTTGCCCATGTGACATGCACAAGTATTAATTGTCAGGATAAAAAGTGGCTCATTCTGAATGAGCTTAGATCGGCTGTCTATGGGTAGTAGTAATAGTAGTGGGTGATGGGTAGCATTAATCCCTTAGTGACCAGCCTGTTTTGGGCCAAAAACCAAGCGTTTTTCTTCCTTTTTTCATTGTTGCATTTATTTTTCAGTCTATATAGCTGTATGAGGGCTTGTTTTTTGCGGGACAAGTTGTAGTTTTTAATGGTGCCATTTTAGGGTACACATATCTGTCTGATCAACTTTTATTAACTCTTTCTGGGAGGGAGATGGGAAAAACAGCAATACTGCCACTGCGTTTTTACATTATAAATTTTAAAGCATTTATTTTTTGGTATAAATAACATTATATCTTTATTCTCTGCATCAATATGATTACAGTGATACCAAATACATATATATATATTTTTTTACGTTTTACTACTTCTTTTTGCAATAACACCCCTTTTTTAAAAAAAAAAAAATGTTTTTGGATTGCTGTTTCTCAAGAGCCATAACCTTTTTATTTTTCTTTCTATGGAGTTGTTTGAGGGCTTTATTTTTGAAGGATGACTTGTATTTTTCATTAGTATAATATTGGAGTATATTGATCGCTTGTTATTACGTTTTTTCGGTGGCAAGTCTGTCTTTTTTTTTTAAAAAAAATATTTTTTACGGCGTTCTCCGTGGGAGATAATTTATGTGCTATTTATGTAGTTTGGGTCATTATGGGCTAGGCAATACCAAACATGGGGGAGTTTTTCTTTTGGAAATTTTTTTTCACTGAGAAGCGTATTTTCAATAGAAAAAAAGTGTAATTTTTTTTATGGAATTATATTTATTTAATAAATGTTTTTTTTTTACCACTTAACAGTCTCACAAGGGGACTATAGCAGACAGTATTTTAATTGCTTTTAAAATGCAATGCATTATCCCTATAGTGCATTGCATTTTAATAGAAATGCTATTCTAACATTGACCAGCAGGCTGCGCCAGAGAGGCGCAGCCTGCTAGAACTCACTTTAGGATGGTCTGGAGCCTACATCAGACCCCTGCCAGCCTTCATACACATCGGCACCCCTCGATCGCATTTGTTTGGTGCCGATGGGAGACAGATGGAGTCCGCTCTCTCTGTCAGCACATTACATGCGGTGGGTGCCATTGCTCGTGGCATTTAAAGTGTTAAACTGCCTGGATCAGCACTCCTGCTGGTCTGGACTGTTGAAGCAGGGCTGTGGCTCTCATGTGAGAGCTGGGTCCCTGCTACCCGCTGCACGGGGGACCCATGCAGCGCTTTGACTGGGCCACCGAAAAAAGCGGCGGCCCAGCCTTAGGTCCCTTAGTGACTGCTGTAAAAACACATATGGGTGGTCACTAAGGGGTTAATAGTGGTGCCAGTAGGGGATTAGCAGTGAGCAATAGCAGCTGTGACGGTGGCGGCAGCAGCAGTCATATGGCACATGTTGGCAGACAGGCAGCAGCAATGGCATTGTGGCGGAAGTGGCATGATGGAGGCAGCATCAGCACCTTTACGGAACATGATGGTAGGCAGGCAACATGATAGTCAGGCAGACAGACAGCAACAAGATGGAGCACCATCAGCAAGGCATGATCTATTCATCAGCCTCAGCCAGAGGTGTTTAAAAATACTCTTGAATCCAGGCTTAGTTTATTTTGACAAAAGTGATGTTTTGAAAACTGATGCCCCCTGTGGCGCTGAAAACCCTCCCCGAGATGACACGGCAGGCTGGGCAAGAAACAAGACAGAGAGTATACTGTGCCTGATTTAGTCTACCTACCCTTAAGTTTATGGGATCAAGGAACTGGGTATGCACCAGAGACGGACAAGAATGTAGGTAGGCCTGAACCTGGGGACTGAGGGAGGTCTCTGCTTGCTGATTTGCCTCAGCCTGGCGTGGCACATGAAAAATGACTCCATCATAAAACTGGCTGCTGCTGCTACTACTGCTGTTGTGGCTTCTGCTGCTTGTGGTGGCGGGAGGTAGTTGATTCTGCAGTGGCAGAGAGCGGCCTCCCTTTCAGATATGCCGGTAGCAGGTGTCTTATCACCAAAAGCTGTGGCAAGCCGGATATACAGTGTTTCCTGGTAATAATGGAATTTGACCTCCCTTTTAGAGGAAAGAAGACATTCTCCCATCTTGCTTTGATAGCGAGGGTCTAAAAGCATGGCTATCCAGTAATCAACGGACTGTTTGATGTCAATGATACACCTATTAGCGCATAAGAAAGTAAATATACAGCTCTACATTCTGGCCAGCGTGCCCGTGGAGCCAGTTCTTTCTGGCTCTACACCCCACTAAGACGATTATGTGTCATGGACGGTGCCATCGTCATCATCATCCTCCTGCTCCTTTACCTCCTACTCCTCCTCTTCTTCCAGTGGCAGCTCCTCATCCTCCTCAATGGCAGTTTCTTCTCGTGGGTCCCCAACAGCTACAGGGAGGACAGCAAGATGCGTTTCTTCTTCCACTGTTGTCCCCTGCTGCTTAAGCAGTAGCATCTGTTGTAAGGTAACTATGAGGGGGGGGGGGGGAGGGACAATTGTGGCATGAACAACATGAGCTGCCACTGCCTGAGCTAGAAATAATACATGACTCACTGCTGAGGCAGTCTGGTGCATGACAAAATCATTCATGGCTTTCCTTTGCTTGTAGAGATGCTCTAGCATGTGCAATGTTGAATTTTGGAACATCGCAGATTAAAGGAGTAGGCTACTTACTGGCTACTTTTGACCAAGGTGTAGGAAAGATGACTATATGACACTTAGTAATATAGTCATTTCTCCTTCAAGGGCAATTGTCACAGAAGACCTGTCCATCAAATGCCGGCTGACAGAGGGTCATAGGACCAGGCAAAAAGACACATCACTCAGCCGTCTACACTCAAATACATTACTTCTGACACCTGCACTTGCAATGTTGAGAGTTTTATTGCAGGTGCAGTGTGTTTGAATAGAGGAGACTGAGTGATTTGCCTGGCCTCCATCAGCAGCAACTTTATGCACAAGACCTCTGTGTGGACAGCACAAAAGACTTGATGAACAAGGGAAAATACCGTATAAAATCTGGAAAATGGTGCAGAATTTCAACAAAGACTATATTAGTAAGTGCTATATAATCATCTTACAGACACCTTAATCAACAGAAAATGGCCAACCCCTTTAAGCGATGTAGTGGCAGACCGTTCTGTCGCTGCAAGTCTAGGACAGCGTTCCTCGCCACATAAGAATGGCTTAAGTGTGAGGACAGTCTCTGAGATATTACCAGCACCTTGTGCAAGCCAACTTATTTTTTGAAAAAGCACTGCACGACTAGATTAATCACGTGCGCCATGCAGGGAGATTTGCTATTTCCCCCAGGTTCAGGGCAGCCCCGATGTTGCGGCCATTGACGCTGCGTCGCTGACCACCTGGCCTAGTTGGAGTTGGTGGGGTGACAGCCAGTGGTATGTTTGCTGCTTGATGTACTTTAGCAACTGCTCACTTGTGTGGCTATTCTCAGCCAGGCTAACTGGCTCCAACACTGCATGGCAACACTTGACACATGTGATAGGAAGGAGGGGAAGTAGGAGCGAAGCTGTGCTTTGTTGCTGTTGGGGACAGAAGCATGTCCATGGAGTAGGAGGTGGATGAATGTTTGTTGTAGCATCCAGCAAACACAATGGGGTGGGGTCCAAAGGAGCTGATGTTGTTGCTGGGGTCCTGCAACACCACTGCAATAAAAAAACATTGACCAATTTGGTCATAAAAGACATGTACTGTTCCTCCCTGTAAGAGCTGCTCCAGGTGTCCACCATGGTGACAATCGCAAGGAGTGACCTATGTTCTCCACGACATGAGAGAAGACTCTACTAAAGGGTACTGCAATGACTGAGCTGTAGAAACTTGGCCAGGTCTTGCAAATGGCTGTAATTTTGTGTGCAGCTATGTGGAGAAAAAATGGCCATACGGGAGTAACTTGTACAGAGCTAGTGGAAGCCGAGCTTGGCGTAGATATGGCATATTTTGCACCCGCAGTACTAGAAGCATCACTAGTTCCTGATTTGACCACAATATAAGCAGATCTGGCCCTGCTACTTATTTTGGAGGTTTTGGCTATATATTGCCTCCACTCTGTATTGCCACAGTGACCACCACCCTGCTCCTCAAATTTCTCCTCCTTCTTCACCCCCGATCTGGATCCCAGGTCCTTTCAACACCCAATCATCATCAGAGTCTTTTTCCTCCCTGCGACTTTTATCAGACTCTTATGTTTCATGGTGGGCTCCTTGGCCCCCTCCTGATTCTCTGCTCTGTATTTGGCCTGACTTCAACTGTCGCTGTTCCCACTGCCATGGCTACTGGTGTCATTATTAACACAACAAACACAGCTATGCATAGATTGCAAGGAGGAGAAGCAGGAGGAATACTGTAACCCCTGGTTCCAGGGCACATAGTCAGAATCAGAAGTCACCTGCACATCATCCTGCTGTGACTGAGAGAAGTGATCCATCCAATCTACAATCTCATCCTCTTTATCCTCAATGACAATGTTGCGCCTTTCTAAAGCCTACTACAACTACTTTTGGCTCTAGGAAGACAAGACGATATTTGGTCTCATGTACATTGTCGCACAAAGTATGGAACAGAATCCCCCCTTCCCCTTCACACCCCAACACTCTATGTACATGCCCTGACACAGATTTTTGACTAGTATGTCACATGTTTTTACTTACTTTTTTACTCAGAGATTTAAAAGGCAACCTTCTGTATTGTGAAACACATGTTGCACACTTGTATTGCTCTTTTCCCCACAAAAAAAAACAAAACAAATCCTTGAACTTTCTGGAGATGGCCTGTTAAATAGTTCAGTCTACTATTTATAGTGTTTTCACTGAGATTTAAAATGCTACTCTCTGGATTGTTAAATTGTAAAACACGTGTTGTACACTTCTATTGCTATTTTTCACAAAACCTTGACCTGTCTTGAAATGCCCTGACACAGATTTTGGACTACTAATTATGTGTCTTCACTGAGATTTAACACGCTATCCAATGTATTGTAAAACTCATGTTGCACACTTGTTTTGCTATTTTTCACAGAACTAAAAAAAAACGTAAACTGTCTGGAGATGCCCTAACACAGATTTCAGACTAATATTTCAGGTGTTACCTGTTAATGCTACCCTCTGTATTGTAAAATACACGTTGCACACTTGTATTCCTATTTTTCCCAAAACAAAAAAACCCTTGAACTGTCTTGAGAGGCTCTGACAAACAAATTTTGGACTAGTATTTCACATGCTTTCACTCATTTTCACTCATTGTGAAAGTGTAAAACACTTATATTGCTATTTTTGACAAACCAAAAAATCCCTTGAACTGTCTGGAGATGTGGGAAGCGGTAGGAAACACTTTGAACGTTGGTTTTTAATTTTCCTCCCATCTGAACGAATATTCATTTCGCAAACATCGAACACCACAACCACAACTTTTTAGCACACCCTTTTCACACTTTAAACTGTATAACACAATCCTCTTTTTCCCAAACACCACCCACATAGTCAATTATCTTTTAGTTTAAATGCAACTGTTTGCCTGACAAACATTCTATTACATGATTGAAGTCGCAAATTATTGCACGATACTCTGTGCCATAGAAACCAATCAGATTGATCCTTTAATTTTCCAAAGGAGCTATGAAAAATAAAAGATGGAATCTGATTGGTTTCTATGAGCAACTAAGCCAGTTTTACTTTGCACCAGTCTTCATAAATCTTCTTTGAACAGATCTCTCCTGAACAATTCACTAGTCAGATCACACATGGAATATTGTGTACAATTTCTGGCACAAGAAGGATATAGCTGAACTAAAGCATATACAGAGGAAGGTTATTAAGATGGTTGGACTACAGTACAAAGAAAGGCTAACAAACTTGGGTTTATTTAGTTTGGAAAAAAAGATGGCTTAGGGGTGACCTAATTATGCAGTAACACACATACATATAGATGAAAGGTATATATTTTTCTAATGATTTTTTTTTATATAGGCCTGTAAACATGAGGTACCAAACCTGACTTCATATTCCTAATTTTAAATATTTTGAAAGATGCAGAAAAGAATAGCGAATTAATTCACAGAAGTCTCGCCCAACTTCATGTGAAACAAATCCACGGAGTCAATACATTTTACTGCTTTTCAGAGACAACATTAAAATCAAGGTGTTTGACTGATTCGATGATCCGAAGATCGATTCGTTCAACACTAGCCAGAACATATTTGATGTTACCAACTGTTAGGGGTGTACTCACTTTTGTTGCCAGCAGTTTAGACATTAATGGCTGTGTGTTAAGTTATTTTGAGGGCACATAAAATTCACACTGTTATACAAGCTGTACACTGACTACTTTACATTGCATCAAAATGTCAGATATTTAGTCCCATGAAAAAATATAATAAAATATTTACAAAAATGTGAGGGGCGTACTCACTTTTGTGAGATAATGTACATGGCTTACTGGTTAACATCTTTGTTCTAAACAGTTAGTAGAATGAATTTTCATCTCTTTGTTCTCCCATAGAGAGAAGTGTTACATGTCTATTTTAGTTTTCTCAAACATAATCTTTTCATGCGCACTGGCAAGTCCCTTACTTACCCAGATAAAAGCGGATATACAGCAAGTAACAATAGAAATTTTTGGGAAAAATAATTATTATTTTTTTTGTACAAGGATACGGGAATAAACACACATATTTTGTTGGAAATAGTAAAATGTTAATACTGTATTTCTCAAGAGGGAAAATCTATGTTGGTTGGCAGTTAATGGATGTCTTTTTATTTCCCGTGGAAGTAGCTTCAGTAGAAAAAAATAAAAATATGACCTTGAGTCTTAACCACTTTAGAACAAAGTCTATTTTGGCCTTAAGCTTATCATTTATCAAATCTTACATGTGTCACTTTATGTGGTAATAACTTTGGAACGCTTCTACATATCCAAGATTTTGACTTTTTTTTCGTAACATATTTATGGTAGTGGCAATTTTGGGTTGCTAGGTTTTGTCTAAAAGAATACAAATTTTAACATAAATTTGGAAAAATTAGCAATTTTCAAGATTTAAAAATATTTTCTTTTAAAACAGATAGTCATACTACATAAAAAAGTTTATTTTTAATATTACCTATTTCTACTTTATGTAGGCATCATTTTTGAAAAGCGCTTTTATTTTTTGGGTGTTATACGGCTTATAAGTTTAGCAGCAATTTACAAATTTTTAAGACGGGGCACATTTATAAAAACTGGCATTTTAGATGCCGGTCTTAACCCCTTAAGGACACAGGGTTTTTTCATTTTTGCGTTTTCGTTTTGCGCTCTATGCCTTCCAAGAGCCATAACTTTTTTATTTTTCCGTTCACATGGCCATATGAGGGCTTATTTTTTGAGGGACAAGTTGTACTTTCCAATGCCATCATTTAATAATGCATACGGTGTAGTGGGAAGCGGGAAAAAAATTCCAAATGGGGTGAAATTGCAAAAAAAAAGCAATTTCACCACAGTTTTACGGGTTTCTAAATTACGACGTTTGATTTGCGATAAAACTGACCATTTAGTTTTATTCTACAGGTCAGTACGAATCCGGCGATACCCAATATGTATAGCTTTTCTTGCGTTTTGATAGTGAAAAAAAATTCAAAAGTGGGAAAAATATATATATATTTTTTTGTCGCCATGTTTTGACCGCTATAACGTATTTGTAAATAAGTTTATGGCGTTGTATGGGAGCTTATTTTTTGCAGGGAGATCTTAACTTTTAGTTGATACCATTATGGGGTGTGTAGGACTTTTTGATCGCTTTTTATTTAATTTTTTTTGAGGAAATGAAGCGTCCAAAAACGGCAAATCGGCCATTTGGGCGCTTTTTTCCGTTTTTCTGTTTACCGTATGGGAAATATATTTTTATATTTTTATACTATGGGCGTTTTCACACATTGCGACACCCATGATGTGTATTTTTTTTATTTTTTTATTATTTTATTTTAATTTTGGGGAAAGGGGGGTGATTTAAATTTTTAGTTTTTTTTTATATATTTTTTTATTTTTATTTTTTTTTTATTTTTTTTACACTTTTATATAGATCCCATAGGGACCTATATAAATCAGTTACCTGATTGCTTCTATCATAAACTCCAATACACTTGTATTGGAGTTTATGAGCATTTACTACTTTCCTATGAAGCCCTATTGCTAACAAGGGCTCCATAGGAAATAGTAGTGATAGCCTCAAGCTGAATGAAAGGCTTGAGGCTATCCCTTACAGCGCTCGATTCTCCCGATCACCACTAGGGGGAGCTGGAGCGCTGCCGAAAGTTTTACTTTCGGTTTTAGCTCGTGCAGATGCCGTGATCAGGATTGATCACGGCATCTGCGGGGTTAAATGATCGCGGTCGGCAGCGCTGCCGACCGCGATCATCAGCTGCGGGGGTCAGCTACAGGAATCAGCCGGACCCCCGCAGCGATGGTGCCCGCAGCGGCCAGGAGCGGGCGCCATCTTTAGGGACTGGACACATGACGTACCCATACGTCATGTGTCCTTAAGGAGTTAATAAGTCCCTGTGCTGGGCTGTGGATCCACCGAAGTTATGTAGAGGCGCTGGCCTCGACATAACTTTGGCATATCCAGCACCGCCTCTAAATTTAAGACAGCTTCCTAGCTGTTGTACATTTAGACCATTTTCTACACCTAAACCAGGCATAGAAAATGATGAAAGAGACAGGCCTGCTGGCCCATTCCCTTTTCCACCCATGCAATGCCCACTATTTTAGACCTGGCATGAGAGGGGGAATAAGCCACAGATTTCGCCGCTCCGTAGTGTGCGACAGAATCTGCTCCAGATACACTGCTTTCTTTTTAGGGATCAATTTAGGTCTGAAGTGCCTTTGAGGGGCCTATATATTAGAAACCTCTTACACATTATCCCATTTTAAAAAACGCACCCTGCAAGGTATTCAAATTACATTTATATTATATATGAATTTAATTTTGCCTGTAAAACAGCAGATGTAATCAGAGAAACAAAATTTAATATTTATCACTCTGGTCCTGTAATCTTTAAAAATACCCCATATCTGGCCCTAGTGTGCAACTAGACTCAGACTCAGGCCTCAGAAATTAAGGAGCACCATGTGGATTTTTGGTCTTCCCTTTTAGTAGGATATTTATTAGGAACCATTTCAGCTTTGCAGAGGACTTGAAGTGCAAAAAGATAAAAACAACACCTCAAAAGACTCATTATGGAAACACCTCTGAAAGAATGCCTTTAGGAGTGTAGTCAGCATTTTCATCCTACCACAGGTGTTGGCTTAATATTAAACATTGTAATGTCAGTTCCCCTGGTTATGGCAATACCCCACATACCATTATTTGTTGCCTGAGCACATGGTAGGGCTCAGAAGGGAAGGAATGTTAGCCATTTAACTTTTAGAGCACAGATTTTTCTGGAATGGTTATTGGATGCCATGCCATGTTTGCAGAGCCCCTGAGGTACTAGTACAGTGGAAACCCTCAAACATTGACACCATTTTGGAAACTACATGCCTGAAGGAATTCATCTGGGTATGCAGTAAGCATTTTGACTGCACTGGTATTTTTCTGAGTTTGATACATTGAGTGAAAATTGCTAATGTTTGACAATTATACCAGTGCCAAATATATTGTTCCCAATTTGTGTTACCAGAGACATTAAACTCGTAAATTGTTATATGGATTCTCCTGGGTCGGACAACACTCCACATGTGGCCACTAACACATGCTTGGGCACATGTTGGGCTCAGAAGGAAGGGTCCATTTGGCTTTTGGAGCACATATTTTGTAGTGTTGAGCGTGAATATTCGAATAGCGAATTTTTTTAGCGAATATCGGCACTTCGCTAATTAGCGAATATTTTGAATATAGCACTATAAATTCGCTATTTCGAATATTCGTGTTTTTTTTTTGTTTTTTTTAGTTATATCTTTTTCTTTCCCACTTCCCAAAAGTAGTTCTTACCTGTCCTGAGGATTCCTGGCTTCCTGGCTGCTCCAGTCAGTGCCCGTTGCCGCTTCTGCAGACTTCCGTGCTCATGGAGCGTCCCCATCACCATGGGAACTTCTCCATATACTAAAATGTACTGTCGGATTTGAGAATTACGTTGAATTCACAATGTGATTAATTCAAGTTATATTAATCGCATTGCGATTACAACTTAGCAGTGCACTGCTATCTTACATATTAGGCTAGAATTAACGAATATGGAATATAGCAGCAGTGCTAAGTAGAAATCGCAATGCAATTATTCCAAGTTACATTAATCGCATTGCGATTTCAATTAGCACTGCTATAATATATTCCATATTCGTTTCACTTCGTTAATTCTAGCAAGCTTACCCATTATAAACCCAGCTCGAAGTTGAAATCGCAATGCGATTAATACAACTAGAAGTAATCGTATTGCGATTTCTACTTGGCACTGCTGCTATATTCCATATTCATTAATTCTAGCCTAATATGTAAGATAGCAGTGCACTGCTAAGTTGTAATCGCAATGTGATTAATATAACTTGAATTAATCGCATTGCGATTTCAACAGACATGGTTTACTATGGTTGCTAAAACGAAGATGGAGAATACTTCGTTATCTTCGTTTTGAGGAATATGACGAATACATTCGGCATATTCGCTAATTCTACCAAGCCAACCATAGTAAAGTGTCTAAGTAGAAATCGCAATGCGATTAATCCAAGTTATATTAATCGCATTGCGATTTCAACGTAATTCTCAAATCCGACAGTACATTTTAGTATGGAGACCTTCTTGGCTTGGTAGAATTAGCGAATATGACGAATGTATTCGTCATATTCCTCAAAACGAAGATAACGAAGTATTCTCCATCTTCGTTTTAGCAACCTATTCGTCAACTTCGCTAATTCTAGCAATCAAATTGGAGGGTTGACTATAGAGACAGCTGTGTTTAATTCACTATGCGATTATATAATTTTTTTTAATAAATAGAATAATTATAATATAATTATCAAGTAATATAATTATTCTATTAAAAAAAGCTAAGTAATATAATCGCATAGCGATTAATTAAACACAGCTGTCTCTATAGTCAACCCTCCTATTTGATTGCTAGAATTAGCGAAGTTGACGAATAGGTTGCTAAAACGAAGATGGAGAATACTTCGTTATCTTCGTTTTGAGGAATATGACGAATAAATTCGTCATATTCGTCATCTTCGCTATAATTCTAGATATGAAACCAATAGGAAATTAGCCTAAGTTAAAATCGCAATACGCGATTATTTAAATCGCATATTAATCGCGATAACTAGGATAATGACGAATATTCAATTTCGACTAATATAAAACGAATATTCTTTCGAATATTCGCGAATTTCGTCGAAAACGAATATGGCACCTGCCGCTCATCACTAATATTTTGCTGGAATGATTATTGGGTACCATGTTGCATTTGCATAGCCTCTTAGGTATCAGCACAGACAGATCATCTGACACACTGTAAAGGGCCCTGCTATCACCCCTTTCTAGGGGTTGTTCAAGTAGTGATTTCGGAAGGTCTTTATTATTTCAGTAAATTAGTGTTTTTATTCAAGATTTTTCAGAAAATAGTGTCACATGCCTCAGTTCCTTTGGTTGCATGGTTTTTCAATAATGGCACACTCGTATAGAAATTTTTCAAATACAAATGAAAACTGTTGTCTAAGCATGTGCACTAGCTCCCACACAATTTTTGTAGCATTATCCATGAGGGAGCATGCTCCATGCAAGCGCTGTTTCCTCTTCACTACACTATGCTTCATCTCCTGTGGAGCAGCAGCATAGTGTAATGACAAGTACTCGATCTATTCAAGTGAAAGAGCGAGTACTTGTCATTACACAGCACTTCCGAGACGAAATACAGTGCAATGAACAGGATGGGGAGCTCGCATGGAGCTCCACCTCCTCTTCAAACAGCCGATTGACGAGGGTGCCGGTTTTCGGGCCCCTGTCGATCAGATATTAATGACTTATCCTGACAGGTCATCAATATATATGACAGGACAACCCCTTTAAGGCTATACATAACATTGGAGTTATTTATGATATCACCGCTGCAACAGTACCAAACGCTTGGCTTCTTGAGTACTTCTAAAGATAATACAATGCCCTAAAATTTGGCCATTTCTAATTTTTCTACAGGGATCTATTTCTGAGGTCTAGCATAAAAGTAGTTGGGATCTAGCGAAGTAAAGTACTTTGTGCTCAAATTGGTCTTGACAACTAATCAATGAAATCATCAGAAAAAAACTTTCTGGCAGTGTGAAAGTATATACCATAGTCCCCAGATCATTTTTTTAAAATTAAGTCCCTGTTGTTATTCATGTACCAGATGCAGTTTCAGCTCTTGGACGCCTCCTTCGGGGTTATTAAGAATTGCTAGCACTCAACAAGGTGGACATAAGGAATGGTGAGTCATCCTAATCATGCTGCTGTTTTGAAGCAAGTTGAAGGTCACCAGACTATTGTGTGTCAGGCTTGTGGCCAAATGAAAGGAGGCGCACGTTCAGAACCGGATCTCTTTATACACAGATAGTTTTTTATTATTTATTACAGGACAACGCATTTCGGGGTACAGGCGACCCCTTTCTCAAGTCTAGGAATAAAAGTATCAGCTAGTGTTTTACTTCTTGCCCTAAGAAGCCATCACAGCCATGCCTACTAATGGCATGGCTGTGATTGGCCAAGTGCAGCATGTGACCCAGCCTCTATTTAAGCTGGAGTCACGTAGCGCCGCACGTCACACTGCTCTGATTAGTGTAGGGAGAGGACGCAGCTTCTGTGAGGGCGAGATAGGCAGGGATAAAGAAGTGAATGATCTAGCTTTCTACACCTGTGCATCAGAACAACTCAGCTGAGCTGTTCACTGAAAGTCACTATTTTGTTGAGACTGGCCAGAGCGATTTTTACTGGCACATGTAACTGGGCTGACCGGCGGTGGCCATTTTGGGACTTGTGGTGCACCAGCACAAGCTGCCACAGAGTCTAAACCAAAACTCCAAAGAAGTGAAAAATCTACACCTGTGAATCAGAACAACAGCGATTCAGCTGCTCAGTCAAAGTCAATTTGTTTTCTGGCTGGGCAGACCGTTTTCTGGCACATGTTACTGGGCTGATAGGCGGTGGCCATTTTGGGACTTGTGGTGCTACAGCAAAGCTGCCACAACGTCCATTAATCTCATGTAATAGTCGATTTTTCATAGATATACTAAATCAGGGGTTTGGCTGTGCTTGTGTCACCCATACTTACTGCAAAGATATTTAATATATCAGTGGTGAAACTGAAAGTAACCCACTTGGATAGCAAATCCCATGAATGTGCTGTTCCAGCTAGGCTAGCCAGTGCCACTACAGCCAAGTCCAATACTGTAAGCCAGAAATATTTTTTTTTTTATGTGCCAGAAATATAAATTAAATAAAGCTTTCACCGTAATAATAAAATTATTCTGGTGTTAGACCAGAAGAAGCACTCCTGTTGTAATTAATACTGTAAAAGGCAAGCACCACAATAAGAAAAAATATTTAGCCCAATGTATTGATTTCAATTCAGGCATTTTTTTACAGGCACCTAACACTATCTGCCTATTTATTTATGTAGCGTATTACACTAATCCAGGCACAGCAGTAACCACTGATTTAGGGAATATCTCTTTTAGGGCTAGTATTTAGGCCCTGGATGAAAGGTATCCTTTTATGGACAGATTTAAACTAGGCCTGCAACAGCTGGAACACCAGATTCAGGGTATTGCTATTTTGGCAATTGAATTTCACCCCAGAACAAAATATATAATTTGCAGGACACTATGAAACTTGGCCAGCCACAGCTGAAACCACTGATTTATGGTATTGCTATTTTGGCAATTGAATTTCACCCCAGAACAAAATATATGTTTTGGTGGACACTATTATAGTTTGCCAGCCAGTGCTGGGGCACCAGATTTATGGTATTGCTATTTTGGCAATTTAATTTCACCCCAGAACAAAATATATGTTTTGGCGGACACTATTATAGTTTGCCAGCCAGTGCTGGGACACCAGATTTAGTGGATTGATATTTTGACAGTTGAATTTCACCCCAGAACAAAATATATCCTTTGCAGGACACTATGAAACTTGGCCAGCAACAGCTGAAACCACTGATTTATGGTATTGCTATTTTGGCAATTGAATTTCACCCCAGAACAAAATATATGTTTTGGCGGACACTATTATAGTTTGCCAGCCAGAGCTGAAACCACTGATTTACAGGATTGCTATTTTGGCAATTGAATTTCACCCCAGAACAAAATATATCCTTTGCAGGACACTATGAAACTTGGCCAGCCAGAGCTGAAACCACTGATTTAAGGTATTGCTATTTTGGCAATTGAATTTCACCCCAGAACAAAATATATGTTTTGGCGGACACTATTATAGTTTGCCAGCCACAGCTGTGACACCAGATTTATGGTATTGCTATTTTGGCAATTGAATTTCACCCCAGAACAAAATATATGTTTTGGCGGACACTATTATAGTTTGCTAGCCAGTGCTGGTAAACCAGATTTAGGGGATTGCTATTTTGACAATTGAATTTCACCACAGAAAATAATCTATCCTTTGCCAAATAGCAGACAGAATTATACTTGGCTAGCCAAAGCTGGAACACCAGATTTAGGGGATTGGTATTTTGGCAATTGTATTTAACCCCTTAATAAAATATAGAAATTGCTATCCTGAGTTTCTAGGGGTGACAATTAGCACAGCCAAGCCCCTGATGTAGGATATAGCAAAAAAAAAAAACTAGTATTGATGGATTTATGGACTTGGTGGCAGCTTGTTCTGGTGCACCACAAGTCACAAAATGGCCGCCGATCACCCCAAAAAATAAGTGACAGAAAAACGCTCTGTGCAGCCTAAAAACCAGTGAGCAAGTAACTAGCAGAAGTTCAATCATTCACAGCTGTAGATCGATCACTTCATTAGGTGCTTTTGCAGACTTTTCCCTGCCTAATCTCGCCCTCACATCAGCTCCGTCCTCTCCCTACACCAGGCATGTCCAAACTCTGGCCCTCCAGGTGTTGCAGAACTACAACTCCCATCATGCTCTTCTGTAGGTTAATAGCTGTAGGTTGTCCAGGAATGATGGGAGTTGTAGTTTTGCAACATCTGGAGGGCCGGAGTTTGGACATGCCTGCCCTACACTAATCAGAGCAGTGTGACGTGCGGCGCTACGTGACTTCAGTTTAAATAGAGGCTGGGTCACATGCTGCTCTTGGCCAATCACAGCCATGCCATTAGTAGGCATGGCTGTGATGGGCTCTTAGGGCAAGAAGTAAAACAATAGCTGATTGGCTGCTGTGCAGCCCTTCAGAAAGCGGGAAGAAATCGCCGAACAACGAACCCGAACCCGAACTTTTTGAAAATGTTCGGGTCCGGGTCCGTGTCCCGACTCCGAACACCTCAAAATTCGGTACGAACCCAAACTATGCTCGAACTGTTCGCTCAACACTACTTAGGATCCATTTGGACACAACTCCTCCAGGGGTGCACATGGGATATTAGCTTTAGTCAGGGCCGGACTGGGGATAAAAACCAGCCCTGGAAAAAGTTGCATACCAGCCCCAAACACACACGCCGCGGCGTGTGTATGTATGTATGTATATATATATATATATATATATATATATATATATATAATTATATACACACACACAGGCCGGGCCTTACCCTAGCGTTGCCGTGACTTGGCCTCTGCGCAGTGGCAACTCTAGGAACAATATATGGGAGGCACATAAGATACCACAGTCAAAATGGGGGGGCACTAATAATTTTCCCCACTTAAATTCATACAACTGAAAAAAAACAGAAATAAGTATATATAAATTCAAAATACGAGAGTATTGCGGTATGCAGGGATACATTTATAATAAAATAATTTACTTACAAAAGAACCTATTCCATCTTCTGCTGTGCTGTCCTCTGCTTGCTTCCACGGATCTTCCCCTCTTTTCAATCTGTCCTCAGTGCGCAGGGCAGGCACACTGCTATGGGGATCTGTGGATGACACACTGTTATGGGGGATCTGTGGATGACACACTGTTATGGGGATCTGTGGATGATACACTGCTATGGGGATCTGTGGATGACACACTTTTATGGGGGATCTGTGGATGACACACTGTTGTGGGGATCTGTGGATGACACACTGTTATGGGGGATCTGTGGATGACACACTATTATGGGGATCTGTGGATGACACACTGTTGTGGGGATCTGTGGATGACACACTGTTATGGGGATCTGTGGATGATACACTGTTGTGGGGATCTGTGGATGACACACTTTTATGGGGATCTGTGGATGACACACTGTTGTGGGGATCTGTGGATGACACACTTTTATGGGGATCTGTGGATGACACACTGTTATGGGGATCTGTGGATGACACTGTTATGGGGATCTGTGGATGACACACTGTTATGGGGGATCTGTGGATGACACACTTATGGGGGATCTGTGGATGACACACTTATGGGGATCTGTGGATGACACACTTATGGGGGATCTGTGGATGACACTGTTATGGCGGAATCTATGGATGACACTGTTATGGGGAATCTGTGGATGACATACTGTTATGGGGTACTTTTACACCTGCGGCATGGCTATCCGACCTATCCGGGCTGTTCACCCTCCTGATCCGCCATGCCGCAAGTACCCGTGCACTGCCGTGCTGCTGCTCTGTCCCCATTGACTATAATAGGGGCAGGGGCGGAGCTATGGTGCAGCATGGCAGAGATCGCCGGACTAAAAAGTCGGACATGCAGTACTTTTAGTCCGGCGATCTCTGCCGTGCTGCGCCATAGCTCCGTCACCTGCCCTATTATAGTCAATGGGGACAGAGCTGCAGCACGGCAGTGCACGGTACTGCGGCATGGCGGATCAGGAGGGTGAACAGCCCGGATAGATCGGATAGCCATGCCGCAGGTGTGAAGTACCCCATAACAGTATGTCATCCACAGATCCCCATAACAGTGTCATCCACAGATTCCCCCATAACAGTGTCATCCATAGATTCTGCCATAACAGTGTCATCCACAGATCCCCCATAACAGTGACATCCACAGTGCCCCCATAACAGTGTGCCAGTAGCTGTCCCTTTAGTGCCAGTAGCCCCCTTTATGTGCCAGTAGCCCCCTTTAGTATCAGTAGCCGTCCCTTTATGTGCCAGTAGCCGCCCCTTTATGTGCCAGTAGCCGCCCTTTATGTGCCAGTAGCCGTCCCCTTTAGTGCCAGTAGCCCCTTTATGTGCCAGTAGCCCCTTTATGTGCCAGTAGCCGTCCTTTATGTGCCAGTAGCCGTCCCCTTTAGTGCCAGTAGCCCCCTTTAGTGCCAGTAGCCATCCCCTTTATGTGCCAGTAGCCCCCTTTATGTGCCAGTAGCCGTCCCCTTTAGTGCCAGTAGCCCCTTTATGTGCCAGTAGCCCCTTTATGTGCCAGTAGCCGTCCCTTTATGTGCCAGTAGCCGTCCCTTTAGTGCCAGTAGCCCCTTTATGTGCCAGTAGCCCCCTTTAGTATCAGTAGCCGTCCCTTTATGTGCCAGTAGCCGCCCCTTTATGTGCCAGTAGCCGCCCCTTTATGTGCCAGTAGCCGTCCCCTTTAGTGCCAGTAGCCCCCTTTATGTGCCAGTAGCCCCTTTATGTGCCAGTAGCCGTCCCTTTATGTGCCAGTAGCCGTCCCCTTTAGTGCCAGTAGCCCCTTTATGTGCCAGTAGCCCCCTTTATGTGCCAGTAGCCGTCCCTTTATGTGCCAGTAGCCGTCCCCTTTAGTGCCAGTAGCCCCTTTAGTGCCAGTAGCCATCCCTTTATGTGCCAGTAGCCCCCTTTATGTGCCAGTAGCCGTCCCCTTTAGTGCCAGTAGCCCCCTTTAGTGCCAGTAGCCCCTTTATGTGCCAGTAGCCCCTTTATGTGCCAGTAGCCGTCCCTTTATGTGCCAGTAGCCGTCCCCTTTAGTGCCAGTAGCCCCCTTTAGTGCCAGTAGCCATCCCTTTATGTGCCAGTAGCCCCCTTTATGTGCCAGTAGCCCCTTTATGTGCCAGTAGCCCCCTTTAGTGCCAGTAGCCCCCTTTAGTGCCAGTAGCCCCCTTTTATGTGCCAGTAGCCTCCTTTATGTGCCAGTAGCCCCCTTTATGTGCCAGTAGCCCCCTTTATGTGCCAGTAGCCCCCTTTAGTGTCAGTAGCCCCCTTTATGTGCCAGTAGCCCCCTTTAGTGCCAGTTGCGCCCTTTATGTGCCAGTAGCCCCCGTTTGGTGCCAGTAGCCCCCTTTAAGTGGCAGTAGCCCCCTTTAAGTGGCAGTAGGGTGTAGGCTACTGGCAGCCCTATAGGCTGCCAGTAGCACCATTTATCTGCCAGTAGCCCCTTTAGTGCTGCCAGTAGCGCCTACTAGTGCTGCCAGTAGCCTTATCTGCCAGTAGCCCCTTTAGTGCTGCCAGTAGCCCCCTTTAGTGCTGCCAGTAGCCCCTTTAGTGCTGCCAGTAGCCCCAAGAAAAAAAAAAAGAACACTTATACTTACCTCCAGCGATGCGATGCAGGCCTCTTCCGGCCTGTGTCTCGAGCTGTGCGGTCCGGCGGCGCGATGATGTCATCGCGCCGCCGGAGCCAGTCTCTGATAGGCTGCCAGCCTAGTGCTGGCAGCCTATCAGAGGAACAGGGAGAGGTCACGCCTCTCCCTCCTCTGCTGCTGCTCCGCACGGAGATGAGCGCAATGCAAGCGCTCATCTCCGTCGCCACTGGAGCCCAGTGTGCCTGCGGCCGCCGGCCGGCCGTGCGGCAGTCAGGGCTACCGGCCTACCGGGAATTTTCCCGGTATCCCGGTAGGCCAGTTCGGCCCTGGCTTTAGTGAAGGGGCTGTATGTTGTTCTGTTTCTTTTTGTTTAACAGAAGGGATTAGCTATGAATCTTGGTGCATTGCACAGTGATGTAGATGGCGATAAATTACACCTGTAATACTGACAGCACAGTACCTATAACAGATTAACTATGAATGTAGGTGTACAAGAAAATAATGCACACAGTGATACCAGAAACAGTTGCTGTTCAAAAGTGCATTAAAGGTTCAGTGTTCCCATTAACAATGAAGACCTACTATACAGTGCAATCTTCATTATTAAATGAAAGCTGCGGGCTAACTGATCACGCTGTTTTTCATTGCAGCATGGCTGCAGCCCATCCACAGCACAGCGCCCCATGTGGCCGTACCCTAAGGCAGAGTGGAATGGGCATACCTGATTTATAGCAAATTGTGACAAATTAATTCGGGATTCGGCAAAGCTGCCAGATCGAATTTTTCAAAATTTTACTCATCTCTTATAACTACATTCAAACTGAGTAAGATTGAATCAGTTGCGCAGCCACCCCAAGGTGGAAATTGGCATAGCAATTTATTACAGCGTGAGGCATTCTGGATTTTCCAGTTAGATACGAGGTCACCTGCTGGTCTGAACCTTAAAATGGACCTCATGCTTCATTATTGATTATAGATATTTTTAGCTTATTGTTACAATAACCATGGCACTCGGATGTATACAATAGACTGTAAGATTATTCTATTTCACCATCCAGCAAATTTGAACAGAATTATGGCCAGCCTTTCAGCGAGTTACCCGGACCTTGTTCATGGCAGGCTCATAAGACTGCATCTGCAGTGCAGTTCATGGGCAGGCTGAAAGGATTGCAGATACCGTTTATGGAGGAACATGATAAGACAGCAGTAGTTCATGATGGTGGGTGAGTGGAAGGGGGTGGTAAGTTTGTAGCAGTCCATAATGATGTGGGGGAAATCTGCTGATAAGAATTTCGACTTGTAGTACATGACTGGCTGGGTGGGGGTTAAAAAGGGGTGTGGCAGGGAGGAGCCAGGCAGGTAGTTGGAGGGGCCATATGGTGGGCATTTCGAGAGCCAGAAGAAGGCTTTAGGGACCCAGCCAATTTTTTTTCATTTCAGTTTTTTTCTTCCCTGCCTTCTGTGAGCCATATTTTTTTCCCTGTTTTTTTTGTTCATATGGGTGTATACACACTATTTTTCACCCTATAAGACACACCCCCCCCCACACACACACTTTTTAGGTAAAAAAAAGTGTGACTTATAGGGTGAATATTAATGATCAGTTCCATTATGATGACGGTCATTATTTCAGCAGGACCAGTGAATACAGCTCTACCTGTGCTGGCTATGTACTCACCACTCCCTTTTATTCGTCTGCTGACGCCGCACGCTGTGCTGTGACCTGTGAACAGCATGAGGATGTCAGTGTACTCTGTGACTTCACACCATGCAACGTCAGGTCACAGCACAGAGTCGTAGGAAGAGGAGTGGAACCTGTTGAGCTATAATATTATTATCTTCTTTTAGCCTTTTTTCTCGCTGCTCTAATATCCGTCTTCAAATTCTATTATACCCTGTTTCCTATCACGGGCCGCCTAAGGGTCCCCCGTTTTACGTTAATGATAATGGGTTTAGACGCAGAACTGTATACTCATGCTGGACACTTTGAGACATGGAGGGCCTTGGTCTCTCATAGAAACATAGAAACAGAGAATGTATCGGCAGATAAGAACTGTTACTGTATAACCCGGTTTAGTGAGGGTTAATACCGTTCGGGCGATTCCCCTGCCGAAGAGCACAGCAACCCATAACTAGAGACGGCCCGAACTATCCGCCGGCGAACAGTTCCCGGCGAACATAGCTTGTTCGCGTTCGCCTCAACGGGCGAACACATGCGATGTTCGGTCCGCCCCCTATACATCATCATTGAGCAAACTTTGACCCTGTACCTCACAGTCAGCAGACACATTCCAGCCAATCAGCAGCATACCCTCCCTTCCAGACCCTCCCATCTCCTGAACAGCATCCATGTTAGATTCATTCGGAATTTGCAGTCTTAGTGAGAGGAGGGAGAGTGTAGTTGCTGCTGATTTAATAGGGAAATCGATAGCTAGGCTAGTGAATTCAGTGTCCACTCCAGTCCTGAAAGACTCATCTGATCTCTGCTGTAAGGACAGTGTCCCTTTTTAGGGCTGCAACATTAGTCTGCTTTTTTTCCCCTTTATATACATATTGCAGTTGCCTGGCCTGCCTGTGTCTGAGGAGCTGCAGGCCCACAGACTGTAGTGTGCCCACTGCCAGTGCCCACCCCTGTCATCCCATGTGGCACAGGACTTTGCATCAAAAAAAGGCATTTAATTTTTACACTTTAATCTAAGGTTAGTTGCCTGCCAGTGTGTGTCAGGCTGACTTCCACTGACTGTAGTGTGCCCACTGCCAGTGCCCACCACTGATACCGGCTGGCACAGGACTTTGCATAAAAAAGGCATTTAACTTTTACACTTTAGTGTAATTTCAGCTGCTTGCCTGCTGCTAGTGTGTGTCAGGCCGACTTCAACTGACTGTAGTGTGCCCACTGCCAGTACCCACCCCCGTCATCCCGTGTGGCACATGACTTTGCATCAAAAAAAGGCATTTAATTTTTACACTTTAATCTAAGGTTAGTTGCCTGCCAGTGTGTGTTAGGCTGACTTCCACTGACTGTAGTGTGCCCACTGCCAGTGCCCACCACTCATACCGGCTGGCACAGGACTTTGCATCAAAAAAAGGCATTTAATTTTTACACTTTAGTGTAATTTCAGCTGCTTGCCAGCTGCTAGTGTGTGTCAGGCCGACTTCCACTGACTGTAGTGTGCCCACTGCCAGTGCCCACCCCTGTCATCCCGTGTGGCACAGGACTTTGCATCAAAAAAAGGCATTTAATTTTTACACTTTAGTGTAATTTCAGTTGCTTGACTGCTGCTAGTGTGTGTCAGGCCAACTTCCACTGACTGTAGTGTGTCCACTGCCAGTGCCCACCCCTGTCATCCCGTGTGGCACAGGACTTTGCATCAAAAAAAGGCATTTAATTTTTACACTTTAGTGTAATTTCAGTTGCTTGCCTGCTGCTAGTGTATGTCAGGCCGACTTCCACGGACTGTAGTGTGCCCACTGCCAGTGCCAACCACTGATACCGGGTGGCACAGTAGCTTGCCGATAAATAAGGCATTTAATTTTTAGACAGTAGTCTAAATTCAGTTGCTTGCCTGCTGCCAGTGTGTGTCAGGCCCGCTTCCACTGACTGTAGTGTGCCCACTGCCAGTGCCAACCATTGATACCGGGTGGCACAGTAGCTTGCCGATAAATAAGGCATTTAATTTTTAGACAGTAGTCTAAATTCAGTTGCTTGCCTGCTGCCAGTGTGTGTCAGGCCCACTTCCACTGACTGTAGTGTGCCCACTGCCAGTGCCCACCACTGATACCGGGTGGCACAGTACCTAGCACGCGTAGTACCACTTATCTAAAAAAAAATGACAGGCAGAGGTAGGCCACCCCGCAGGGGCCGTCGTGGTCGTGGTGCTGTGATTTCCACTGTCCCTGGAATAATGCCCAGTGTTCAGAGACCACGTACCCTGAACCCAAAACATTCTGAGGACATAGTTGACTGGCTTAGACAGGACACCCAATCTTCAACAACTTCCGCTAAGAACCTTGACGCACCATCAAGTTACCACGCACCCGCCCGCCGCCACCACCACCACTACCACCACAGCCACCACAGCCGCTTCACTTGATCCGTCAGAGGAGTTATTTACACATCAGTTGGATGCAATTAGTGATGCGCAACCATTATTGCCAGATGATGTAGATTACGGGGATATGTCTCAGTCAGGCAGGATTACACACATGGACGTACAGTGTGATGATGATGATGATGATGTTGTACCCGCTGCTGCTTCCTTTGCTGAGGTGTCAGATACAAGTGAAGCGGTTGATGATGACGATGTGTCCACGGATGCCACGTGGGTGCCTACTCGAAGAGAAGAAGAGGGGGAAAGTTCAGAAGGGGAGACAGAGAGAATGAGGAGACGAGTTGGAAGCAGTGGGAGGTCGTCGCAAGGAGTTAGTGGCACAGTCAGACAGCATGTATCGGCACCTGGGGTCAGCCAGACAGCACGCCAGTCAACACATGCTGTTGCCACCACCAGAATGCCGTCATTGCAAATGAGTGTGAAGAGGAAGAGTTGTGGTCACCATCACCACCAGAAACAGCCTTGTCATCATCGCTTGCCGGACCTGCAGCAACGCTGGAAGAGGAGTATGAGGAAGAGGAGTCAGAGGAGGAATGTGGCGGCTTTGAGGAGGAGGAAGACCAACCACAGCAGGCACCCCAGGGTGCTCGTTGTTGTCACCTATCTGGGACCCATGGTGTTGTACGTGGCTGGGGGGAAGAACAGACCGTCAATGACATCAGTGAGGACAAGGAACGGGAAATGAGTAGCTCTGCATCCAACCTTGTTCAAATGGGGTCTTTCATGCTGTCATGTCTGTTGTGGGACCCACGTATAAAAAGGATGAAGGAGAACAATCTGTACTGGGTGGCCACGCTACTAGACCCCGGTATAAGCAGAAAGTGGCAGAAATGTTACCAAATTACCGAAAGTCGGAAAGGATGCAGCAGTTCAAAACCAAACTAAAAAATATGCTTTACACAGCTTATAAGGGGATGTCACAGCACAACGGGAATCTAACAGGGGAAGAGGTGAGTGTAATCCTCCTCCTACCACGGCGGCAAGGACTGGACGATTTACAGATGTGTTGTTGATGGAGGACATGCAGAGCTTTTTCAGTCCTACTCATCGCCACAGCCCTTCGGGATCCAGCCTTAGAGAGCGACTCGACTGACAGGTAGCAGACTACCTCGCCTTAACAGCAGATATCGACACTCTGAGGAGCAATGAACCCCTTCACTACTGGGTGTGCAGGCTTGACCTGTGGCCTGAGCTATCCCAGTTCGCGATAGAACTTCTGGCCTGCCCTGCTTCAAGTGTCCTGTCAGAAAGGACCTTCAGTGCAGCAGGAGGCATTGTCACTGACAAGAGAAGTCGCCTCGGTCAAAAAGTGTTGATTACCTCACCTTCATAAAGATGAATGAGGCATGGATCCCGAAGGGACTGACAGTGGGGGATACGTTTGACTAACAAAAGGCCTGATTACATGCCTTGGCCTCAAAATGGTCCCCACGCTGCTGTATTTAATGTCTGCATACCGGATGACTTTCGTGAATTCTCCACCACCAACTAGGGTTCAAGCTGCAATGTTTTAGTCACTTTTCTGCCTGGAAAACATCAATTTTTCCGGCCGCTGCTACAATAGCGGCTGCAACAATGCCATTATTTTTCAGGCATGTGTACATGCCTAATTTTTCTGTCCTATTGTGCAGCACTGTGGCTGCAAAAACAAACCGAAAAAAAAGGCACATACAAGTGTCAATTCCCCTTCGTGATCGTTACCTTGTTGTGGTGAAGGGGCTTGCGTATCACAATGAAGCAATCATCACCTCTATGAGTGTGGTGGCAATGTTGCCACACCCCAGATGATAAGGCCGTTGCTTCATTATGTTCAGACCAAAAGCGATCGGACTGCTGGATAATATTTCATAGAAAAAACAATAATTTACTTTTTTTTTAATATGTTGTATGGGTTTTTAATACATAAAATAAAAAATCATAATAAAGTCTCTTAATAGTTTATTAGAAATGATGCAGACAATTAAAAAAATCCCCATCAATTCCAATACAAAGCAAGTACAGAGCTCAGAACTAAATTATTTATGTCGTAATGGTTCGCTAATTCGACAATGGTTAATCAATTCGACCGGATAGGGTACGTAACAGGGATTAAACTGATAGGAATAGTACTAGTTAAGACACCACTCATATAGGGTGTCACAGCACATTGCTCTGTGCACGCGCAGTGCCCCAATTTGGGAGTATGAGGACCGACCAAGCTGCTTTTTCCATCTCCCGGTTCCTCAAATCAATTCAGTTTGGTGTATGAGAGTTTGGTCTGTCACTGTGAAGGCAGTCGAAGGTACCCGGCCTAAATTTTTTTTCACAAAAGGCAATCCCTACAGAAAATACCACTCATATCGGGTGTGGCAGTAAATTGCACGGCGCAGACGCAGTCACCATGGTTTAAAACAGAATGGAGGGAGCCAGCGTTTTTTTAACCATCTCCCCGTTCGAAAAATCTATTCAATAAATGGCCCCCAGATTGGGGACGTTAGAGGGATTAAACTGATGAGAATAGTACTACAGAAAATACCACTCATATCGGGTGTAACAGTAAATTGCACGGCGCAGACGCAGTGACCGTGGATAAAAACAAAGGGGAGGGAGCCAGAGTTTTTTTTAACCATCTCCCCGTTCGAAAAATCAATTCAATTCACCTTTTGGGGACTCTTGGTGTTGTACGTGGCTGGGTGGAGGAAGAAACCTTCAATGACATAACCGGGACGTGGCTAGCTTGGTATCCAACCTTGTGCAAATGGGGAGTTTGCGGTTGTGCAAATGAACTGTTTGCGGTGCATTAAAAGGGGAGTTTGGTCTGTCAATGTCTGTAAAGTGGGCGTAACCCTTAGACTACCTGATCGATACAACATCATACCTGATCGTATACACACACTGGATGTTTTAAAGCATGTTATTCCAAACAATTTAGAAATTTTAGTTGATTTATGCCCTTTATGGATTAAAACCCGACTCTGCGTCCACTACGTAATTTTCCATGGGAGTTTTGCCATAGATCCCCCTCCGGCATGCCACAGTCCAGGTGTTAGACCCCTTGAAACAACTTTCCCATCACTATTGTGGCCAGAAAGAGTCCCTGTGGGTTTTAAAATTCGCCTGCCATTTGAAGTCTATGGCGGTTCGCCCGGTTTGCCCGTTCGCGAACATTTGCGGAAGTTCGCGTTCGCTGTTCGCGAACGGAAAATTTTATGTTCGCGACATCACTACCCATAACCACTCGAATCCACCGAACTGGAACTATACGAAGTCCTCCTTTCCTGGAACAGGCAAGAGAACGTTCTGAAGTAGCAGTTTCCCCCCAAGTACGAGACGAGGCTCCGTATTGATGGTTAAACAGGAATACTCTTTTATTGAGGGCTACCTGCCCAGTATTTATGCAGGTCTCCCACCTGGTGGACACTCCCCTAGGGGACCAGAAGGAAGACTGAGACACAGGAGATACAGCAGCGTCACATACAATGGGACAATAGAAACACCCCAAGCATCTCTGTGGGACAATAGAAACACCCCTCTGCCTGTGATACAATTACCCTACAAGGGTTAATGTAATGATCACAGGCAAGAGAATACACAATGTTTTCTGTCCTGGAGACAATCAAGGAGTCATTCCATTATCTCTCAGCACAAAGGGAAATCGCCAATATACACGTGGGGACAATAGGACAGACATCACTATTCGAATATACAATGTCCCACCCTTTACAGTACACACAGACATTTAACATATCCCAAAATGGCACGAATTAGACAATTAGGGGTTCAAACATTTAGCATGGGCTGAAGAGAGGGCCCATATTCCTGGGGCAAGAGGCTGGCAATCTATCCCCTCCAAAACCCAGTGGCGAGGTTGGTTTCGCCACACATCTCCCCTTTTCCAAAAAGACTAACAGGGTATCTGACCTTCTGCCGGTCAGTGCCCTTGTTAGCCCTGCAGCCCACCCACAAAACAGAAACAGCAGTACAGCCCACCTACGATAAATGGTTACTACACTTGAGTAAGGGATAAACCTGTCCATGTCCATGTGCCTCACTACGGCTGTGTGAGGGACTGGTAGACTGCCTTGGTGGGTTGCTGAGTGGGCAGAGACCAGCGGTACTCTGCCCTGGGGCCAGCGCTACCACGGAAGTAGCCTGGTTGGAGCATGGTTGTTGGAGGGGGAGACTGACTGTCTCCCCTTAAGATACACAGCTCTGCTGTTGTAGGGAGAGACCGACTGTCTCCCCTTTAGATAGACCACCATGCTGCTGTGGGGGGAGACCGACTGCCTCCCCTTTGGCTAAATGGCCCTGTTGCTGGGGGACAGGACCGACTGTCTCTACCCCCTATGCTGTGAGTGCAGAGACCACGGTCCCATCTGCACCATTGGGGGGCTTACTGTCTCCCCCTGGTGCATTAAGCTGCCACTGGGGAGAGGGGGTAACAAGCTCCTCTCCCAGACATTCTTCCAGCCGCTGGGGAGGGAGTCCGACTGTCTCTGCTCCCACCACAGTGTCCTGCTGCTGGAGAAAGGAGACTGGGCTCTCTATTCCCTGCCGGACACTCTGCCGATGGGGAGGGAGGACAAGGCTCTCCTCTCCCAGTAAGTCACTCTGCTGCTGGGGGCCAGGACCGACTGTCTCTGCCCCCTGTAACTTAGCCTGCCGCTGGGGAGAGGGTGTAACAAGCTCCTCTCCCAGACATACTTCCAGCCTCTGGGGAGGGAGACTGACTGTCTCCGCTCCCAATACAGTGTCCTGCTGCTGGGAAAAGGAGACTGGGCTCTCTATTCCCTGCTAGACACTCTGCCGATGGGGAATAGAGACTGGGCTCCCAATTCCCTGCACTTAACTCTGCCGCTGGGGGCCAGGACCGACTGTCTCTGCCCCCTGTAACTCAGCCTGCCGCTGGGGAATGGAGACTGGGCTCCCAAATCCCAATAAATCACTCTGCCGCTGGGGAATGGAGACTGGGCTCCCAATTCCCTGCAGGACCGGTGGAGAGACCTCGGTCCCATCTCCACCAGCCACCTGGGGTTCTTTCCAATAAACCTCCACAATATCCTCCCAGCTGAAGAGCTCTGGACTTGGGTCTGACACTCTGCTCTCTCGCTGAGCCCTCTCACTGGAGTGGAACAGCTGCTGGTAGTCCTGTTCCAGCTCCATCTCCCAGGTCACCAGGTGGACCAGGTATTGCTCAATTTTGTGAGTGTCGTCCCAGTCATACCTGCTCTCCCGCCACTCAAAGAGGTCCCTGAACCGGGCTTGTGTAGGGCTCCCAAACTCCAGCTCTGAAAAAGTCTCACATAACATGCCAGGACCATCAAACTCATCTCCCTCTGGCTTGTCATGCTCGGCTGTCCGGGGTAGGTACCGAGCTTCATACCACCAGAGTGCCTGGTAGGCATCTTCCAGCCACATCTCCCGGCATACCAGGTGCTTCAGGTCTTCTACCCACTCTTCCAGGGGCTGCTCTCCTAGGAAGGGCATCCGCAGGGCTACTCGCTTCTGCTGTCGCTGCTCGTCCTTGGGGATCCTCTCGTCCCACAGATACTCCACAATACTCAGTGCCTGGTACCAGATGCCTTTGCGGACTGCATCTCGGTCATCCATGAAACCCTCATCATACTCCACTGCTGGTTTCATCCCGTTGCTGTTAGGGTCGCTGTACTGGGACACGCGTTGCCCTCAAATTGTAAAATCCACTTCTGTCGCTGTCCTTCTGGCTGTAGGAACGATCCTGCTGCTTGCCACCAGTTGTTACAGTATAACCCGGTATAGTGAGGGTTAATACCGTTCGGGCGATTCCCCTGCCGAAGAGCACAGGCAACCCACAACCACTCGAATCTACCGAACTGGAACTATACGAAGTCCTTCTTTCCTGCAACAGGCAAGAGAACGTTCTGAAGTAGCAATTCCCCCCAAGTACGAGACGAGGCTCCGTATTGATGGTTAAACAGGAATACTCTTTTATTGAGGGCTACCTGCCCGGTATTTATGCAGGTCTCCCACCTGGTGGACACTCCCCTAGGGGACCAGAAGGAAGACTGAGACACAGGAGATACAACAGCCAATCACATACAATGGGACAATAGAAACACCCCCAGCATATTCCTCCCGTCTGCCTGTGATACAATTACCCTACACGGGTTAATGTAATCATCACAGGCAGGAGAATACACAATGTCTTCTGTCCTGGAGACAACCGAGGAGTCATTCCATTATCTCTCAGGACAAAGGGAAATCGCCAATGCACACGTGGGGAGTGGGGACAATAGGACAGACATCACTATTCGAATATACAATGTCCCACCCTTTACAGTACACACAGACATTTAACATATCCCAAAATGGCACGAATTATACCAGGGGTTCAAACGTTTAGCATGGGCTGATGAGAGGGCCCATAATCCTGGGGCAAGAGGCTGGCAATCTGTCCCCTCCAGATGTTGGTTTCGCCACACATCTCACTAGTCTGCCCAATATACTGAATACTATGAATAGCCCCTGGCCCTATCTTATATGAAGGATGGCCTTATGCCTATCCCATGCATGCTTAAACTCCTTCACTGTATTTTCAGTTACCACTTCTGCAGGAAGGCTATTCCATGCGTCCACTACTCTCTCAGTAAAGTAATACTTCCTGATATTACTTTTAAACCTTTGCCCCTCTCATTTAAAACGATGTCCTCTTGTAGCAGTTTTTCTTCTTTTAAATATTCTTTCCTCTTTTACCTTGTTGATTCCCTTTATGTATTTAAAAGTTTCTATCATATCCCCTCTGTCTCTTCTTACTTCCAAGCTATACATGTTAAGGTCCTTTAACCTTTCCTGGTAAGTTTTGTCCTGCAATCCATGTACTAATTTAGTAGCTCTTCTCTGAACTCTCTCCAAAGTTTCAATATCCTTCTGCAGATGTGGTCTCCAGTACTGCACACAATACTTCAAATGAGGTCTTACTAGTGCTCTGTAGAGCGGCATGAGCACCTCCCTCTTTCTACTGTTAATGCCTCTCCCTATAGACCCAAGCATTCTGCTGGCATTACCTGCTACTCTATGACATTGTCTGCCCACCTTTAGGTCATATGATATAATGACCCGTAAATCCCTTTCCTCAGATACTGAGGTTAGTACTGTATCACTGATTTTATATTCTGCTCTTGGTTTTTTACGCCCCAGGTGCATTATCTTGCACTTATTGACATTAAATTTTAGTTGCCAGATTTTTGACCATTCCTCTAGTTTTCTTAAATCCTTTTCCATTTGGTGTATCCCTCCAGGAATATCAACCCTGTTAAAAATCTTTGTGTCATCAGCAAAAAGACACACCTTACCACTGAGGCCTCTGCAATTTCGCTGATAAAGATATTAACCAATATGGGTCCCAGAACAGATCCCTGAGGTACCCCACTGGTAACAATACCATGGTCTGAATATACTCCATTGACTACAACCCTCTGTTTTCTGTCCTTCAGCCACTGCCTAATCCATTCAACAGCTCAAAGACTGCAGTTTATTGATAAGCCGTCTATGTGGGACAGTATCAAAAGCCTTACTAAAGTCCAGATAAGCGATGTCTACTGCACCTCCGCCATCTATTATTTTAGTCACCCAATCAAAAAAGTCAATAAGATTAGTTTGACATGATCTCCCTGAAGTAAACCCATGCTGTTTTTTATCAATCAACCCATGGGTTTTTAGATGTTCCACAATCCTCTCCTTTAGTATGGTTTCCATTAATTTCCCCACTATTGATGTCAGGCTTACTGGCCTATAGTTGCCCGATTCCTCTCTACTACCTTTCTTGTGAATTGGCACAACGTTTGCTAATTTCCAATCTTCTGGGACGATTCCTGTTACCAGTGATTGGTTAAATAAATCTGTTAATGGTTTTGCTAGTACACCTCTAGGCTCTTTTTATAGCTTTGGGTGTATCCCATCAGGCCCCTGTGATTTATTTGTATTAATTTAGACAGCTGATTTAGAACCTCTTCCTCTGTAAAGACACATGCATCAAAGGATTCATTAGTCTTCCTCCCTAACTGAGGTCCTTCTCCTTCATTTTCCTTTATAAAAACTAAACAGAAGTATTAATTGAGGCAGTCAGCTAGTTCTTTATCCTCTTCCATATACCTTCCTTCTTTTGTTTTTAATTTGGTAATTCCTTGTTTTAATTTCCTTTTTTCATTTATGTATCTGAAGAATGTCTTATCACCTTTTTTCACTGATTGAGCTAATTTCTCTTCTGTCTGAGCTTTAGAAGCTCTTATAACTTGCTTGGCCTCTCTCTGCCTAATCTTATAGATTTCTTTGTCATCCTCGTTTTGGGTGTTTTTATACTTACTAAATACCATCTTTTTCTTTTTAATGATTTTGGCCACTTCTGCAGAGTACCACAGTGGTCTCTTACTTTTTTTTCTTTTACTGACAAGCCTAATGCACTTTTCTGTTGCCTTCAATAGTGCCACTTTTAAGTAGTCCCATTTCTCTTGGACTCCATTGAAATTGTTCCAGTCTAATTTTAGAAAAGTCTGTTTTTCGAAGATCTAAAACTTTTGTTTTTGTGTGGAGTGACTCAGTCACTGTACTTATAGTAAACCACACTGACTGGTGATCACTAGATTCTAAGCTTTCCCCTACAGTAATATCAGATACCAAATTGCTATTTGTCAATACTAAATCCAAAATAGCCTCGGAAGGTTCGCCGAAACGCGCATCGGGGCTGACGCCATCCTGGTCCCTTACTTCTATGTACTTGCTGGTGAGTCCCTCTTTGGGTTTTGTGATAGCACGGCTATACATATCCGCATTGCAAATGTATAGAGACACTTGTATTTACTACGGTTTTATTTGTAGATACTTGCCAGGCCTCATTAAGGCCTAGATATACTATATGGATAATACAACAGTTAAGCGATATGCTTTTTTCGTAACACCATTTTAGCAGTGCTAGATATGTTTTGCACATCTTGCTATAGGGTCCAGGGTGGTGTCTGTGTTCTCCTGTCACCTCCTTCTATGATTTGCAATTTTTAACATATGACTAATAAAGTTCTTTGATAATTTTTTAATACCCTTGCATGTTGCTCTTTGTCTCTTTGTTTTTGATATAGTTGTGTCAGAGCATATGCAGATATATATGCTTTAGGCATCTCAGCAATAGAGGCCCCACCATTGAGTGTACAATTTGTAGATGGGCATGAGATACCTCCGGTGTCATTTTTTGTGTTCACGGTTTATTGCTCGGTCATACCACTTACCACGCAAATTAATTTTACCTCTTTTTCTTCTTACTAATAGAGCTTTCATTTGGTGGTATTTCATTGTTGCTGACATTTTAACTTTTTTTGATAATAATAAAAAATTTCCGAAATTTTTGCAAAAAAAGACATTTTTCGCTTTCCGTTGTAATTCTTTTTTAAAAAAACGACATTTCTATATAAATTTTTCTCTAACTTTATTGTTCTACATTTCTTTGATAAAAAAAATGCAATAAGTGTATATATATTGGTTTGGGTAAAAGTTATAGCGTTTACAAACTATGGTGCAAAAAGTGAATTTCCGCATTTTGAAGCATCTCTGACTTTCTGAGCACCTGTCATGTTTCTTCAGGTGCTAGAATGCCAAGATAGTATAAAATGACACCATTTTAGAAAGAAGACACCCCAAAGTATTCGCGGAGGGGCATGGTGAGTTCATGTATGATTTCATTTTTTTTCACAAGTTAGCGGAAAATGACACTTTCTGAGGAAAAAATAAAAATAATAAAGTTAATAAAAAAAATCTCCCACAGACTCACTATGCCCCTCAGTAAATACATTGGGGTGTCTACTTTCCGAAAGTAGACACCCCAAGGTATCTCTGTAAATGACAACTTTTTAATTTTTTTTATACAAAGTTGTCAATTTACAGAGATATTTCTCTCACCCAGCATGGGTATATGTAAAAATACACCCCAAAACACATTGCCCTACTCCACATGTGTGACACTTTTTTGCAGCCTAGGTGCGCAAAGGGGCCCAAATTCCAATGAGTACCATTTAGGAGGGCATTTTTACACATTTGGATTACAGACTTCTTCTCATGCTTTAGGGCCCCTAAAATGCCAGGACAGTATAAATACCCCACATGTGGAAAGAAGACACCCCAAGGTATTCCGTGAGGGACATGGCGAGTTCATAGAAGATTTTTTTTGGTACAAGTTTTTTTTTCTCACAAAGTCTCCCTTTCCGCTAACTTGTGACATAAAGTTCAATCTTTCATGGACTCAATATTCCCCTCAGCGAATACCTTGGGGTGTCTTCTTTCCAAAATGGTGTCACATGTGAGGTTTTTGTACTGCTCTGGCATTTGAGGGTCTCCGCAATCATTACCTGTATGGCCAGCATTAGGAGTTTCTGCTATTCTCCTTATATTGAGCATACGGCACAGATTTCCTCATTCGCATCAATCAATGTGGATGAAATAATCTCTGCCAAAAAATATGCAAGAAAAAAGAAGAGGGGCCTGGCGATTGCCAGGACATTGGGGCTCCACCCAAACATCCATACCCACTTCAGCTCCTATGTCCTGGCAAACGTGATTTCTCCATTCACATCAATCAATCGATCGTTGTGGAGGAAGACATCTTTGCCAGATTTTTGATACAAAGTGTTTGCCAAAGCATATGAATTCCAACACCTCTCCTCAGCTCATATGCCTGGGCAAACGTACCTGTACTGTAGAGGAAAAATCTCGTCTTGCAGCGCCACATACACCGACTTCACATGCCTTATGACAGCAGCCAATGCTTCTCTCAGAATGCACATTAGTGCTGCAGCGTTTTCGTCGGTTGGTCCGTTGGTCTACCTGGAAAATAAAGGGTGATTAGGGGGAAAAAAAAAAAAAAAGAAGAAGAAACAGGCAGCAGGCTCATAAACTTGAACGTTACAAACTTTATAAAACCTGAACATAAAACGTTTTTTATAAAACCTGAACACAAAACTTTTAAAACCTGAACTAACTCAAGATTTCTTTTTCTTGCTACCCGTTTAATTTTTTTTTTCTTTTCGCTCTTTATTTTCCTTGCAGAAACCTCTCCTCTCCCATAGGACAATGTGTAAAGTGTAAATCACACAGAGATGGTGCGAAGTACGTTATGCACTTTATCCCAAGTGAAAGG
The DNA here is from genome assembly GCA_033119425.1 of Bufotes viridis. Lineage (NCBI taxonomy): Eukaryota > Metazoa > Chordata > Amphibia > Anura > Bufonidae > Bufotes > Bufotes viridis. Next base: position 80,429,515 of record CM065596.1, read on the forward strand.
AGACGTTTCTATCGTTTCACATTTCTGATGTAGCACACCAGCACCCCTATGTGTTAGGGTCTCTCAAAACCTAGTATCCTGAGAGACCCTAGAGCCTGATTGTAAAAACTTCCTGTGTTGTGCTGTCCCTACGTCCCTAAGTGTACCTGAGTGTGGTACTTCCGGAAACACTCCCCTAGGCATAGGGCAGGGTGGTCAGGACAGTCAGAACAGAAATAACGGGTGTCACGCCTTATTCCACTCCTGCTACAGACACGACATCTTTTTAGGGGTGGCGGTTGGGTTGAGGTACCAGCAACGACATTGCGGAAATGTCGCTCGTGTAGACGGCTCACTACACTGGTGGTTGGGGCCACGGAACCTTCTGGATACAGGAGGTTCTCGATGATCTCTTCCTGAAATTTGAGGAAGGATCCTGTTCTCCCAGCCTTACTGTAGAGTACAAAACTAATATACATAGCCAATTGAAATAAATATACTGACACCTTCTTATACCAGCTTCTGGTGCGGCGGGAAATCAAATACGGGGCCAACATCTGGTCATTGAAGTCCACTCCTCTCATGTGGAGGTTATAGTTGTGGACTGAAAGGGGATTTTCAACGACACTGGTTGCTTATTCAATTTGTATTGTCGTGTCTGCTTGAATGGAGGAGAGCATGTAAACGTCACGCTTGTCTCTCCATTTCACCGCGAGCAGTTCTTGGTTACACAAGGCAGCCCTCTACCCCCTTGCAAGATGGGTGGTAACAAGCCGTTGGGGGAAGCTCCGGCGACTAGGTCGCACGGTGCCACAGCAGCCAATCTGTTCTAAGAACAAATGCCTGAAGAGGGCCACACTTGTGTAGAAATTGTCCACATAAAGATGGTACCCTTTGCCGAATAAGGGTGACACCAAGTCCCAGACTATCTTCCCACTGCTCCCCAGGTAGTCAGGGCAACCAACCAGCTCCAGGGTCTGATCTTTTCCCTCATAGATCCGAAATTTGTGTATATAGCCTGTGGCCCTTTCACAGAGCTTATACAATTTGACCCCATACCGCGCACTTGCTTGGGATGTACTGTTTGAAGCCAAGATGCCCGGTAAAATGTATCAGGGAATTGTCTACGCAGATGTTTTGTGCAGGGGTATACAAATCTGCAAATTTCAGGTTGAAGTGGTCTATGAGGGGCCGAATTTTGTGGAGCCGGTCAAAAGCTGGGTGGCCTCTGGGACGGGAGGTGGTGTTGTCGCTAAAGTGCTGGAAACGCAGGATGGTCTCAAATCGTGTCCTGGACATGGCAGCAGAGTACATGGGCAAGTGATGAATTGGGTTCTTGGACCAATATGACCGCAATTCATGTTTTTTTGTCAGGCCCATGTTGAGGAGAAGGCCCAGAAAAGTTTTACATTCGGAAACTTGGAGTGGTTTCCATCGGAAAGGCTGGGGATAGAAGCTTTCCGGGTTGGTGGTTATAAATTGAGTGGCATACCGATTTGTTTCTGCCACAACTAAGTCATAGAGCTCCGCAGTGAAGAACAGCTCAAAAAACCCCAGTGCCGATCCGATCTGAGCTGTCTCCACCTGAACTCCTGACTGGGCGGTGAAAGGGGGAACTAATGGTGCGGCTGAAGATGGGGGCTGCCAATCAGGGTTTGCCAGCATCTCAGGGATTCTTGGGGCTCTACGGGTCTGTCTGTGCGGTGGCTGCGACAAGGGAATTACTGAACGTGCCACCGTACCAGCTTCAACTGCCCTTTTAGTGCTCGCCACTTTACCATGTTGTACGGCAGTGCTGGTAGTAGGTCCAGGATGGGCTGCGCTGCTGGTGTATGCCTCACCAAGTAATCCGGCAGCGCCAGCCCCACTCTGCTGCCCTTGAAATGGATCCTGCGTTACCTGTGGTCTAGCGACACAGGGCCAGCTACGCCTGGTGGTATCAGAGACCTCAACCTCCTCGTCCGAACTTTGGGTCAGACTGCCACTGCTTTCTACAGGTTCATATTCTGACCCGCTAGATTCATCAGATGAGGGTTCCCATTCCTCATCCGACTGGGTCAGAATCCTGTAAGCCTCTTCAGGAGAATACCCCTTATTTGACATTTGGACAACTAAATTTAGGGGGTATTCCCTGAGACTACCCAAGAAAAAGAGCAAGCCTGTCTTCCAAATTGGAGGATAGTGAAGTACAGAAGTCGCTGCGATTGATAAAAAAAATCTAATGATAATCAAAACTGATTTTTTTTATTGCCGCAGCGCTTGTGAGGTGATTGTGCAGTGATTACATAAAAAAAAATTTTTTTGTCACTGCGGCGGGGCTGGCGTGGGTGAACGCACGTGTGGGCGACCGATCAAGCCTGATCAGGCAAACACTGCGTTTTGGGTGAGGGGCAAACTAAGGTGACACTAATACTATTATAGATCTGACCGTGATCAGTTCTGATCACTTACAGATACTATAAAAGTACAAATGCTGATTAGCGCTACGCTAATCAGCGAATCAGTGACTGCGGTGCGGTGGGCTGGGCGCTAACGCTAACTACCTACCAAAGGGGGCCTAAACTAATCTAAACCTAAAAGTCAATCCTGGTGTCCCGCGCGTCAACGAGGAACAGAAGGACCGCCAAGATCACGCGTATCTGCGTGCGGAGGTCCTAAAGAGGTTAAAGTGGCAGAACGGCAAAGGCAAAATAGTGAGAGAAAGAGCACCAACCCTCCTGCGATCCCTAGAGATAGAAAGAGATGCAAGGTGGGAGGCCAAAGTCCAGAGCTATCCTGCTCTTCAGAATAAGTTCAGAGCTGTCCTTTTTATGTGCATCGGTTTTGGCATTAAGATACATTTTTGTGTACAGGGATAAAAGACTTTAAAGTAAAACAAAGGATAGTTGTAATATATGGAATCTAAAGTATTTAACCCCTTAGGGACCAGACTCATTTTCACCTTAAGGACCAGGCCATTTTTTGCAAATCGGACCAGTACCACTTTATGTGTGAAAAACTTTAAAACACTTTTACTTATGCAGGCTATTCTGAGATTGTTTTTTGATCACATATTGTACAAATGTCATTAACCCTTTAGGTGTTTCAGAGTTATTGGCGAATGGAGCTAAAATTTCAGAATTTTAATTTTTTGTCAAATTTTCCATTTTAATCCATTTTTTCCAGTAACTAAGCAAGGGTTAACAGCCAAACAAAACCCAATATTTATTGCCCTGATTCTGTAGTTTGCAGAAACACGCCATACGTGGTCATAAACTGCTGTATGGCCAAATGGCAGGGCACAGAAGGAAGGGAACGCCATATGGTTTTTGGAAGGCAGATTTTGCTGTACTTGTTTTTTGACACTATGTCCCATTTGAAGCCCCCCTGATGCACCCCTACAGTATATTTTTTTGCGAGATGAGGTGACAGTTTGATTGGCACTATTTTGGGAGGCATATAACATTTTGATCGCTTGCTATTACACTTTTTGTGATGCAAGGTGACAAAAAAGTTTTTTTTTTTTACACTGTTTTTATTTAATTTTTTTTACGATATTTACCTGAGGGGTTAGATAATGTAATATTTTTATAGAGCAGGTTTTTACGAATGCGGCGATACCTGATATGTATACATTTATTTATTTGTTTAACACGATAACAGCATTTAAAAAAAAGAAAATCATGTTTTAGTGTCTCCATAGTCTGAGCCATATTTTTTTATTTTTTTTGGGCGATTGTGCTATCTAGGGGCTTATTTTTTGCGAGATGAGATGGCAGTTTGATTGGCCGCCTCTATGAGTGGTCCTAAGACTACATCCTACCTGTTTTCTGCCCCAGAGGCTGGTTTTAATCAGAGTAAGTATAAAACTGAACTTGCACTCATAGTACCTACTAGTAGCAATTTGGCTCAAAGAGGAGTACATAGTGGGCTCAACATGCATGTTGGTACCTGCATCCCTGGATCTAAAATGGAGGCTGTTATGGCACCAAAAAGGGTTAATAAGTAAGGTGGATCCAGCATGCATGCTGGGCCTGCACTCCCTGGATTTTATGTGGCTGTCATGGCCCAGAATAGGTAAGATTTAGTGTTAGGACCGCTCATAGAGGCGGCCTTGGCGCGGTGAGTGGCTTATTACTTTTTGATCAAAATGTACACTGACTCCTCTGTTAACTTCTTTCATAAAGGCAGGACAGAATGCTGGTTGCAGAGTGCTGTTGCATTTCTGTGTTTGTATGTATATTTTGCCATGGCTACGTGCACCTGCATACAGGGACGTGCTGACTGACCCGCCTTTTTCACTGTGCAAGATATACTGGAGGTGTGGCGACCTCCATTCATTCGTGCACACCTGACTAGTTTGTCTGCCCTAGAGGCTGGTTTTAATCAGAGTAAGTATAAAACTGAACTTGCACTCATAGTACCTACCAGTAGCCATTTGGCTCCAGAAGGAGTACATAGTGGGGTCAGCATGCATGTTGGTACCTGCCCTCTGGATCTAATGGAGGCTGTTATGGCACCAAAAAGAGTTAATAAGCAAGGTGGATCCAGCATGCATGGATGTACAGGGACGTGCTGACTGACCCGCCTTTTTTTCTTAAGTACCAGGACATCAGGGCATACCGGTACGTCCTGTGTCCCCAAAAGGTTAAAGTGAAAGTCACTTATTGCCTGCATTTATTGCTATTGCATTTAAAGCGAAAGTCATTTATTTCTGCAGTTGTCAGTGTTTCATTTAAAGTGAAAGGCATCTTATTATTTGTATTGATTGTTATAGCATTTAAAGTAAAATGTCTAAGCCTAGTATTACCATGCCACTGTTAGAGGATAAAAAGATAGATAGGGTAGAAGGAGAAGAGCAAGGGAACCTATCTGATTTAGAAGTCTGATGCAGCATTAATCTTGCCGCAAACAAATGAAGCAAATGAACTAAGGCGTTCATCACGTACCAGAAAACCAACCCCAAAGATGCTGGAAAATTTGGAGCAAGAAGCAGCATTAAAAGAGAAAAAGTTCACCCGAATGTATGATAAGTGGAAATTATACATTATAGGCATTTATGGAAAGCTAAAACAAGAAAGTATAAAAAGCAACTTGAGTAGTATGGTAGAGACGGTAGAAGAATCTGAAGAAGAGAAAACAGTCGGCACTCCGTTTGAACACGAGGAGCGGTGCGCGCATCAGGGTCGGCGTCCCACACGTATCGATGCAGAGAGGAACGGCACTCGCTAATATGGCAAAGATTGTTCTTTTATTGATACAGGTGACGCGTTTTGGCTCTAAATGAGCCTTTGTGAAACCAGTAACAATAAGTGTAAAGTATTACATTTAAATAGACTGCTATTGTGGCTGCAACGATCAAAATTAAAAGGTACAGGTAAAAGTACGTTTTTCTTTCTAATTGTTGATTTGTGTTTTGTGAACCTGTCTTTCATTTTTATGGTTGTTTCCCCCATATATATGAGTCCACAAGGACACTTCAAAATGTAAATTATGAAGCTACTGTCACAGGTAAAGACATTTTTAATAGGGAATCTTTCTCCTGATCGTGGATGTACAAAGTACTCTCCTTTAATAACACTGGAACAGTGAATACTTTGCAAACATGGATAAGTGCCTTTTCTAGGTGTAGAAAGTGTCATCTGTCGCAGTGGAGACTTATTGCTTCCAATATCAGCCTTGATGATAAAATTTCTAATATTTTTAATTTTTTTTATAGCATACCATGGGTAAGCTCTGAAACTCAATTTCAGATGGGTAAGCTTGTTTTATGATACCCCAATGTTTATTGATAACATTCCTGAGTTTATTAGTCTAAGGATGGAACTACTGTATAAATGGGATACGCGTTTTTTTTTTCTGTAATGTAGATTGGGTAGATATAGGGGCCCAAAGCTTCAAATTATGATATTCAGTTTCAAGAAGTAGTTGTGGATATCCCCTCGCCTGAAATTTGTTAGACATCTCAAGGATCCTTTTTTTTTAGTAGCTGCATCAGAGACTACCCTGTCTATATGTTAAAACTGGGAATAAGATAATGATTTTTTTGTTGCAGGAGGGTGGTTACTACTGAAATGCAAAAGACTGTTGCGATCAGTGTCCTTGACATAAAGGTCCATCTGTAAAATTCCTCCTTCATCTTTTATGACCCAAGTGTCACTATACCAGTGTATAGTGAATTGTAATTCCTGCCATGTGGAATTAAAAAAAGTGGCAAAGTCCAAGAGCGATCGAATGCCGCCCAGCAACACGCAAAAGACATCATCAATGAAACATCGCCATAAAATACAATGTTTTGAGTATAACTCATTGTTATAAATATATATATGTTCAAACCAGGCCATATAACTATTTGCGTACGGCGGTGCGGCATTCGATCCCATAGCGGTCCCCCGTCATTGCTGGTAGAAGGTATCGTGGAATAAAAAGTAATTTCCCCTCAAAATACTTTCCAAAAGTCTCAGAAAAAATTATTTTTGTTGTCTTGTATAAGAGGAAAATTCCAAGATCCATTCTACCGCTTTGAGTCCCTTTTCATGCTGAATTGATGTGTACAAACTGCACACATCAAAGGTTACCAACACATCACCCCTCTCTGCATTAAGATTTTTTATTTCCCTCAGGAATTGGCTGGTATCTAATAAAAAAGAGGGAGTGTCCATGGTTAGTGGTGTTAGTACCTTTTCTAGAAAAATCGACGGTAATGACAAAATGATAAGGTATAAAACATTGGTGTAATGGGATGTTGGTTAACCAAATAAGTACACAATGTATCATCTACAAATCCCCTGTCCTGAAATTCCATGGTGATATCTACAAGCATACGTTTTATGTCATAGACAAGATCATGTCTCAGTGGTGCATAGGTATTTCTATCCCAGAATTTCTGAAATAAAGTAGTCCTTGTCCATAAGAACAAGGGCACCCCCTTTGTCAGCAGGTTTAAATATGAGAGAATCGTCACTAAGTATGGTTTGTAGAGCATTGCGTACTGATGGTGTTAAATTGTCAGAAAGGAATAATCTGCCATGTTTACAATCATCCAACAATTTTGACATGTCTCTCTGAACGAGTGAGATGAAGGTCTCTAAAGGATGGTGTGTTTTGGATGCCATCCACAAATCCCCATAACAGTGCTATCCATAGAATGACCCCCAATAGGGAGGAGGGTCCGGCATCTAGCTCTGTACTTACAGCGGGCCCGATGCAGTCACTGTTTTCTGCTACACCGGGCCCACTCACTGTAGGAATCCTAACTGCAGACGATGCTGTATACTGATTAAGGTAACATTGAGTAGTCTCCCAGGCATTGCTCCCGGTTAGCCAGAATCCTACTCCACACTGATGAGGGGCAACATCCCGAAACAGCTGTCTGTGGATGGATACCTAGCTTAGGTTTTCCCTGTCACATCCTTAAAGCTTGTAAAAAAGCTGGATCTTGACATAGGGGCCACTTAATATGGTGGATTTGGTGATCTCTGTAATGGAGACACCCCTTTGCTTGGTTTTCCTTCCTTTGAGGGATATCTGGCTTTCATTGTGTTGTAGACCCATAACTGGGGCTCCACATTTATTTTGCATATTCCTGTTTCCCAGGGAGCTTTGCACTTCGGATTGCTGTGTTGAGACTCTTAAGTGAGGCTCCGCGGTGTTTTTTGTAGCTGGTCTCCCTGAGATCAGCTATTGTTGTGTTTGAGTAGTCTCCCAGGCATTGCTCCCGGTTAGCCAGAATCCTACTCCACACTGATGAGGGGCAACACCCCGAAACAGCTGTCTGTGGATGGATACCTAGCTTAGGTTTTCCCTGTCACATCCTTAAAGCTTGTAAAAAAGCGGGATCTTGACATAGGGGCCACTTAATATGGTGGATTTGGTGATCTCTGTAATGGAGACACCCCTTTGCTTGGTTTTCCTTCCTTTGGGGGATATCTGGCTTTCATTGTGTTGTAGACCCATAACTGGGGCTCCACATTTATTTTGCATATTCCTGTTTCCCAGGGAGCTTTGCACTTTGGATTGCTGTGTTGAGACTCTTAAGTGAGGCTCCGCTGTGTTTTTTGTAGCTGGTCTCCCTGAGATCAGCTATTGTTGTGTTTGATTAAGGTAACAGTAGCCTTTTATGCAGCCGGTACTTATGATACTAACTTTCCGGCAGGCAGCAGGCAGGAGGCTGAGCTGGCGCGCGCTGACAACGTTACTCACTATGTCACGCGCCGGCTCCCCCTTCTTCATTCATTAAGTGGGTGGAGCCGGCGCGTGACATAGTGAGTAACGTTGTCAGCGCCCGCCCGCCAGATCAGCCTCCTGCCTGCTGCCTGCCGGAAGGTTAGTATCCTAAGGGGGATAAAAATATTCCTTCTTGACTCCAATCAGGCAATCAGAATAATTCCCTGGATCAACGACCCATCTCTAGTAGCTATAGCCTGTAATATTATTATACTCCAGAAATACATCCAGGCCCCTCTTGAATTCCTTTATTGTACTCTCCATCACCACCTCCTCAGGCAGAGAGTTCCATAGTCTCACTGCTCTTACCATAAAGAATCCTCTTCTATGTTTGTGTACCAACTTTCTTTCCTCTAGATGCAGAGGATGTCCCCTCGTCACAGTCCTGGGGATAAATAGATGATGGGAGAGAGCTCTGTACTGACCCTTGATATATTTATACATACTTTTTTTTTTTTATATATATAATTTTTATTGAGATTTGGAGCATACACAACATCAGATGCACAATTAACGTGCCATAGAACTGTATATCATACAGAATATCATTTGTATACAATAGTGTGTCAATAACAACATAGAATCACAAATGACTTGGAAGTATGCGTTAATAAAGATTATTGCAAATCTCATTTTTTGTTTAATTTTTTAAATAAAACATGATAACCTCTGCCAAGGCCTCCCAATCCGCCTTGTTCCCTCCCTAACCCAACCAATTCGAGAACCAGGGGGGAAACACTATAGAATTCCGCTAAGGGGCCTAAATCATAGTAAATGACTCCTGACGACTCTGTAGGAATGAAGAATCCACCTCACTTACTGTCTCCCAATGGCTAGCTTGCCTAGTTTCCCCGCCAGCTGGGCTTCCAAGTACCACTTAGTGGTCAAGAAGGGGGACATCAGCTCTTCAATCTCATGCTCAGAGAGAGTACTCAATAAATTTCCTCCATTTCTTAATAAAATTTCCCCACCGATTTTTCTTAAAATTTTTCCATTTCCAGTTTTATCTGAAATAACAACCATTTCAGAAGCCCTACTACTTCGTCCCACTGTGGGATGGTGTTCTGTAGCCAGTATCTCAATATTACTTTCTTGACCGCCATCAGAACTAAATGAACACCCTGGACTGAAACTATGTTGCTCTCTGGATCCAATTGGTCTCCCGAGATCGCCTGAAAGATGCACTATAGGGGATCTAGTGCCATCTCCACTGCCCATACTGATCAGATATAGGTCACCGCCATAGACCATAGTGATCATAGCTGCGGACAACCTCCAAAGTCCGTGGAGCAAATTGGCCCTGGACAAGCCGCACATTGGGCAGTGCCTTAGATAATGGGCCGCGGCATTTTGATGCGATAGATCATAAGCATATGTAGCTTTGTGTAATATTCTCAGCTGGGTTTCCCTCCACTGCTTATTTTGTATAGCTTTTCTAACCATCTCAAACCCATTTCTCAACTTTTTGGGTATATGGGAACCTTCCAGCTCATTCTCCCACGATGAAAGGGCCTTTGCTACCAGACCTATGGTTTGTACCCCATGAATCTTGTGGTATAGGGTCGATAATGACAGCATGCTCCCCTTGTGGCCCATTAGTGAAGCGAACCATGTCAGCCTCTCCGCCCCTCCCATTGTAGTAGCTTGCGATCTACAGTACGTTTGGAGCTGTCTAAAGGGTAGTAGGTGCGGATCAGGTAGTGAGTATTTTTCCTTACATTCCTCCCAGGTCATTCATTCCTGATTAGGGCTCATCAGGAGCTCCTTCAGTCTAGTGATGCCTTTTTGGTTCCATAGCTTAAACATCCTGTTTTCCCTCCCCTGTGGAAAAGCTAGCAGGGTCCACAATGGCATATAGGGGGAATGGTAAATGGGAAGCTTGTAGATCTTTCAAAGAGCTTTCCATGCCATGATGGTGTCCCTGAGCAGAATCGAGTGTTTGATTTGCTGAGGCATATCCTTCACTTTTGTATGAAGTAACGCTGGTAAGTCCCATGGGCTCGCTAATTCCTTCTCTATCAAGTTGTCAGTGTAGTATGAGGTCCCCCACACCGAATCCCGCACATGTCTGTTGCTAGATTGTATAGCCTAATGTCAGGCAACTGTAGCCCCCCTTCACATTTCAACATCGTAAGTTTATCATATGATATTCGTGGTGTTTTGTTCTTCCACAAAAATTTCGTGAAGGCTGATTTAAGTTTGTTAACGTCTGTATGCTTAAGAAGTAGAGGCAACGTTTGGAGCGGGTAGAGAAGTCTAGAGAAACTAACCATTTTCAGTAGTGTTACCCTGCCATGTAAAGACAGAGGCAACTCCCTTCATCTTTCCAGCTCCCCAGTAATTTTTTGTATTAAAGAGGACCTTTCATCACCCTAACAAATCTAAACTAAGTATACATACATGGAGAGCGGCGCCCAGGGATCTCCCTGCACTTACTATTATCCCTGGGCGCCGCTCCGTTCTCCCGGTATGTCCTCCGGTGACTTCAGCTCTGCGTCTCAACTGGGAGGAGCCTGCCCTTGTTCTCCTGGGCATCTCCTTCTCCCAGGCTGTAGCGCTGACCAACCGCAGCGCTCAGCTCATAGCTATGAGCTGAGTGCTGCGGTTGGTCAGCGCTACAGCCTGGGAGAAGGAGACGCCCAGGAGAACAAGGGCAGGCTCCTCCCAGTTGAGACGCAGAGCTGAAGTTACCGGAGGACATACCGGGAGAACGGAGCGGCGCCCAGGGATAATAGTAAGTGCAGGGAGATCCCTGGGCGCCACTCTCCATGTATGTATACTTAGTTTAGATTTGTTAGGGTGATGAAAGGTCCTCTTTAATGTTTGATAATTTAACCCATACAGCGAGGAGGGGGCCTTTCCGATTTTGATGCCCAGATAGGTAATATTATCTTGTCTTATTTTTCCCGAGAAATGAGGGCTGAGCTTGGGCATGGCTGTGGCAATGGGGAGAACCTGGCTTTTAGATACAATTATGTGGTATCCTAACGTCTTCCCATAAGTCAGGAGGAAATCAAGGATTTTCTCTAGATTCTCCTCCCCTGCTTGAGTAAAAATTAGCAGATCATCTGCAAAGCAAGCTAATTTTATCTCCCTCGTTCCCGCAGATATGCCTTGATAAAGTGGAGATTGAACAAGATACTGGACCAGGGGCTCCAATGCCAAATTAAAGAGAAGGGGGGAGAGAGGGCAGCCCTGCCGCGTACCTTTGTTTCAGAGAGGAAGCCCGGTATATGTACTTTTGCCATAGCGTTATCATATATGGCTTTCAAGAAATTCCTAAAGTTGCCCGTTACCTTCATGGTATCTAGAACATCTCCCAACCACTCCCTATGACATTGTCAAATGCCTTTTCGGCATCTAAGGCCAGGAGGACAGGGCTACCCCTCAACGCACCCCTCTTATTTGCATCAAGGACCGCCAACACCTTCCTAATGTTTGCCTCTGCAGATCTGCCTTTCATGAACCCTACCTGATGAGGGCCTATAAATTGCGGTAGGAAAACCGCAAGCCTGTTTGCCAAGACCTTTGACAATATTTTAATGTCTTGGTTGAGGAGAGAAATAGGTCTGTACGACCCAGGATGGGTCAGATCCTTTCCCTGCTTCGGAATCATTTTGATATAAGCCATTTTGTCTGAGGGGGGTATTCCTGACCCGGTTATGGCAGAATTAAACAAAGACTGAAGTTTTGGGGTCACTTCTGCTATCATGGATTTATAGAATTCTGCCCGGAATCCGTCCATTAGAGAGGCTTTTAATGGTGGATTTTATTTCCTCCTCCCCTATAGTTTGATTTAGTTTTAGTAAGGATTCCTCACTGATCTGTGGGAGGACTACCTGGTCTAGAAGTTCCTTGGCCCTGTCCCTATCGTAGGGGTCCTTGGCATACAGTGAAGTAAAAAAATTTTGCCATAACCTTCACTATTTCTTTATGCTTTGTTTGAAGATTGCCCGCTTCATCTCTCAGGGGGTGGTAGTGTGGCTCTGTTTGATGGGGTCTAACTAAAGCATTTTTCCCGCTTTGTTGCCATGTCTAAAGAACTCCGAACTTCTGTATTTCCCCACCCATTTTTCCTTGTTCTCCAAATAGTAATCAAAATTATGCTTCGCTGTTGTCCACTGGAGCCTATTTTTGGGCGATGGGTCAAGGAGAAATTTAGTATAGGAGTCCCTCAACTCCTGGGTCGCAATGTCATATTTAAGATAAGCATCCTTCCTATGTTTAACTGAATAAGCTATGATTCGACCCCTAAGCACCGCCTTGGGAGTATCCCAAAGGATCTTTGGGTCATGACAATAGGGTTCATTATCTGATAGAAATTCCTACCACCATCCCTTCATTCTATTAATGAAGTCCCCATCCCTGGCTAGATGACTTGGCAGTCTCCATATGTAGTCCGATCCCCTCTGACCCTGTTCCCTCAGGTCTAGTGATATTGGCGCATGATCTGAAATGACTAGATCTAGTATCGTAACTGTCTGGACTCTCGAGATGATCTCTCTTGTCACCAGAAAGTAATCGATTCTCGACCACAACGTTTGGGAGTGGGAGAAATGGGAATATTCCCTTTCTGCAGGGTGGAGATGTCTCCAGACGTCAATCAAGTGCGTCGCTGTCAGGAAGGGGGTTAACGTGTGCGGGCCTTTAGGGTTACGCCTTAAACTGTGGTTTCCCTGTTTCCTGTCTTCACTCTCATGTACTTTATTGCAGTCACCCGCAACCAGTAGTGGTCCTCTCTCCTCCTGTATAAGGGCCCTCTCTAGCTTAAGATAAAAATCTGTCTGAGCTGTGTTAGGGGCATACACGTTATATATGGTCAACCTCCCCGTGGGTGTGTCCAAAACTAACTTTAGCACTCAGTGACAGTGGTTACTGTGGTTTATGTAAAAGCGATATGACTCCTGCCTTTCGCCCCACAAAGGAAGAACCAAATACCTTCCCCACTCACAATTTGCGGAGCCTCCAGAAGTCGGTTCCTCTAAATGAGTATCTTGATGGTGTCGTGGGACACTCACCTCTGCTCAGATCTGCACAGATTAAACCTGACAGCCTGGAGGTTGATCAGTCCCTTCCCAGAATAGAAGGGCTTTCAGAGTCGGTCCTAAGAACGCTGTCTTATTCTAGAGCAGACTCTGCCAAGAGAGCCTACTCTCGTATTATGAGGATATTCTCATCCTGTTGTACCTCAACTGAGGTGGCGTCTGCAGATCCGCCCATCTCCGCTCTCCTTTAGTTCCTGCAAGACGGCCTTGCCCTTCTACTCTGAAGTTTCAGCCATCTCAGCTTGCCTTAACAGGCTTTTTTCTCAGGACCCGCTGATCAAGCGGTTCCTTAAAGGAGCTGAAAGATTAAAGCCTACAGTACTGAGACCCATTTTTCAATGGGATTTATCAATAGTTCTCAGGGGGTTAGCATCTCCCCCCTTTGAACCGTTAGAGGAGGTGGACATCAAGTTCGTCACTTGGAAGTTTGTGTTTCTCCTTGCAGTGACTTTGGCCAAGAGGGTCTCTGAGCTTCAATCTCTCTCAGCACATGAGCCCTATACCATTTTCTTACATGACCGGGACCTTCTTAGATTTCTCCCGTATTGTAGGCCTAAAGTTCCTTCCTTCCAGAACATCAACCAGGTGATATTCCTCCCGGTTCTGTCGACATCTACCACCTCCTCCTAGGAACCTGCTTGACATCCTCTGGACGTCTCGAGATGTCTCCGGATCTATGTGGATAGATCAAGGAGTTCAGGAAAGATGAGAATCTGCTAATCCTGTTGCCGGTAAGTTTAAAGGCTGTAAGGCATCCAAACCTTCCATCAGTCGGTGGATTGAGGAGGCTATTATGGAATCCTTTGTTTCCACAATCTCTGGACCCTCCGGGATTCTTGAAGGTCCACTCTACTAGAGTTGTGGCTACTTCTTTTGCTGAGAGGAGTCTTCTGCCTCTCAACATGATTTGCAAAGCTGCCTCCTGGAGCTCTGAATCGACATTCATCTCCCATTATAGACTAGATGCCAGTCTAGCTGAGTTTTCGGCCTTTGGGCAGACTTTTCTTAGTTCTGCCAGGCAGGAAGGCCCCCTCTAGGGGTTTCTTCTTGCCATCTCCCCATCTGTGCTGCTGGTAGGACGTAAGGGAATCGTTAATTTCTAACGATAATTTGTTTTCCCTTAGTCCTAACAGCAGCACAAAAATTTCCCACCCAAGTAAGTCTAGTTTTTTTCTTACTATAAACACAGTGGGCTGGGGGTTGACTTCCTCCTTTTAAGGAGATGCTTAATTGTTAAATTAAGTTATTAGTCTTGGGCTCATTAAACATTCCGCCGGTCCTGCCAGTCCACGGGGGGTGGTTAACCCCATCTGTGCTGCTGTTAGGACTAAGGGAAAACAAATTATCATTAGAAATTAACGATTGTTTTTATTTTTTTTGTTGTCACACGGATTTGTCTGTCATTCTTGGAGGGATGGCTGACTTCCGTGTTGACCTCTTTACATTGTTGGGTGTGACTGGCGTTATAGGCATCCGTGTGGTATTCCGGTTTTGTGATTGGAGCCGTGTATCAACATGTAAATATGTATAGGTACTTTTCTTGTTTTTGTTACTTATTGGCAATTATGTAATGAGGTCCTCCAGCTAAAGACCTTGTGTGTATATGTACATAACATATGAAACAAAAGTAGAAATCATAAAGGAGATTAAAAAAAAACCTTCTTGTGCAATTGGCGCACAGTAGGAAAAAAAAATCTCCTGCATAGTGGACAATGGGAAAAAGAGAAAGGAAAGTTGAAATAACTATGAAGGAGATTTGAAAAAACCTTCTGTGTAATTGGCGCACAGTAGGAAAATAATCCCCTGCATAGTGGAAAAGAAAAAAGAAAGAAAAGTAAGAAAGAACACAAAACATAAAATAATCAGTGTTGTTCAAAGAGTAGCACCATGTGTCCTTTGTGTCTACTAGGCTTGGCATCAATTGCAGAGTGGAAACGTGAATGTCTCTTGCTTCCTGGGGTGATGAGGGGCATATCGAGGGTAGCTTCTTAGAGTGGTGGGCACACATTGCCACTAGCCCAGGCATCAGCAACCTTCGGCTCCCAGCTGTTGTGAAACTACAATTCCCAGCATGCTCCATTCATTTCTATGTAAGTTCTTAGAAGAACAGAGCAACTATGCATGCTGGGAGTTGTAGTTTCAAAACAGCTGGGAGCCAAAGGTTGCCTACCCCTGCACTAGCCAAACAGTGGCTGCTAGCGTTGTGTCTGCTACAAAGAATGCCGTTGCTGCACGGATTTGAGGTCTTCCAGGGGTAGGGGTGTACATTGGCATTGTACAGAGCACTGAAGCTTGCTTATTCCTAATGACTGGATCCAACTGGGACTCGTCTGGTTCTGGTCACTCAGGCAGAGGTGAGGCTTCCTTCAATTGGGATGCATGAATCCAAGTAGGATAGTTGTCTGTTGACACTTTAGTTCTGGTCATGGCCTGGACTGTCACAGGGGTTCCATAGGGTG
Organism: Bufotes viridis; assembly: GCA_033119425.1. Taxonomy (NCBI): domain Eukaryota; kingdom Metazoa; phylum Chordata; class Amphibia; order Anura; family Bufonidae; genus Bufotes; species Bufotes viridis. The sequence goes on from CM065596.1 coordinate 80,445,203, forward strand.
GGTCCAGCGACTTCAACTTATGGAGAGACTTCATCAGGACTCTGCCTCCAGGCTTGAATGGGTAGGTTGGTGCACCTGTTGGCAAAGGAAACAAAAGCGAAGTATCACCATAATCACTGCTTAATTTTCCAATCAGTCCCAAACCATGTATTTGGGGGGAGGGGGGCTGCTATTTTGGGAATTTCTACTCTACTACTCCTCCCTTTGACCATAGACCGTTAGCGTCTCTGGTCAACCCTTGAAGCTCCCAATAAGTGATGTCTGCTGATGTTGCAAATGTTTGAAGCTGGGACAACATTATGTTGTTTTCAGGCGTGAGCGTCACTAGCAGGGAATTTACAAAAACCTTGGTTGCGCAATTTTGTGTCACACAGGAGGCTGCTTTTGCTTGCCTGTCTGCTAACCTGTTCCCCTGGGCAACTAGTTTCATTGAAGTTGTGTGCGTCTGACACTTAATAACTGCAATGGCCTCTGGGAGTTGAATTGCTGCAATGAGATTTAAAATGAGTTGTGCATGTGCTACTGGCTTGCCTGTTGCTGTAGTGAACCCTCTATGCTGCCATATTACTCCAAGATCATGACACACCGAAAATGGGAATTTAGAGTCTGTGTACACATTTAATCGCCTGCCAGCCATAATTCTGCAAGCTCTAGCAAGTGCGATTAACTCTGCAGCTTGTGCTGATGAGACAGTGGCTGGCATGGCCTCAAGAACTCTATCGGGCAATTGTACAACTGCATAACCAGCATGAAACGTTTGATCATCTGGTCGGGTGCAGGAGCCATCTACAAAAACATCCTCAGCATCAGGAAAAGGAACACTTTGTAGGGTGGGGTGGGGGCTGGTAGCTATGTGAATTTGTTATGCACATTCATGTTGTTCTGAGATCTCATTTTGTGGGCAGTCAATCATGTGTTGTGTGGACAGATTTTTTCCTATAAGGTGTAGGACAGAGTGTGACGTGTAAAGTGTGGTATCATGTCCCAGTGTGGTCGAGCTTGTCAATTCTACAGCCATTGCACATGCTGCCAAGGTCCTGAGACATGGTGGCATGCCCTGTACAGTGACTGGAAGTAGTTTGGATATATATGTCACAGTCCTCAACTGTCCTCCATGGTCTTGAGCTAACACAGCAGCTATGGTTTCGCAATTTTCACGTGCACACAGGTGAAATGGTATATTGTATTGTGGAATGCCCAATGCAGGGGATGAAACAACGTAGAACCATGCTGCGGATGCCAGTTTACAAGGACTTTCTGGAGAGCGGTGGAGTAAACTGCAGGTGTATCAATTAGACCTTGTGGCAATCTGCACCAGGTCATTTGATGGCCTTTGAAGACAAACACCATCAGTGGCTGCGTCTTCCTATCGTCTTCCTATCCAATGGTACGCTAGATACACATTTGGGAGATTACCCACCCTAAAAAAAACTTTTAAGTTTAGTGAATATCCAAGCAGTAGGTCTCTATATATAAAAACAAACAAAATACTTGCAACAAAAATGTAAAGGTAGAAAAAAATAAAAATAAAAAAATCATATAAAAATATTCTGCTGGCCATTAACACATCGCACACAGACAGACAGACACATACTAACACCACCTGCAAACCCAAATCTTCCTGTGAGTTTCATTAACCGCTACAGGACTGCCTAACGCACCGATGCTTCCGGCGAGCGCTCCTGTAGCTCTGAGTGTACGCATCAGCGCGTCATCTCGCGAGACGCGAGATTTCCTGTGAACGCGTGCGTTCACAGTGCCGCGCGTCTCACTAGTTATACTGCAGCCTGCCAGTGATGATCAATCGCTGGCAGGCTGTAGATGCGAAATAAATCGCATCAAACTGGTATATCAGACGCTGTTTTGTTAACAGCGTCTGATATACCTGCTACCTGGTCCTCTGGTGGTCCCATTTGCTGGGATCGACCACCAGAGGACCAGGTAGCTATGTAAAGTTGCACCAAACACTACACTACCCCCCCCCTTCCCTCCACTTATTAACCCCGTGTTAACCCCTTGATCACCCCATCTAGATTCTCTGATCACCCCCCTATCACTGATCACACCCCTTGTAAGGCTCCATTCAGACGTCCATATGTGTTTTGCGGATCCGTGGATCCACAGATCCTCAAAACACGGACATCGGCAATGTGCTTTCCGCATTTTGCAGATCCGCACATTACCAGAACTATATAGAAAATACCTTTTCTTGTCCGCAATTGCGGACAAGAATAGGACATGTTCTATATTTTTGCGGAACGGAAGTACAGACCCGGAAGCGCGGATCCGTAATTCCGGATCCGAGCGGGACAAAGTCTGTCCCCATAGAAATGAATGGGTCCGCAATTCCGTTCCGCAAACAGAATTGCGGACGTGTGAATGGGGCATAAGGGTCCCTTATCACCGCCAGTTAGTTAGCTACTTGTTAGGTAGTTAGCGCCCAGCCCACTGCACCGCAGTCACTGATTTTTGCAGAGATTTTTTGATCCACATTGATCGATGATAATGAAAAAATCTGTGCCTTCTTTTTTTTTTTTTCAGCCCAGAGGCTGAACGGAAAAAAAAAATCTCATTACCCGTATACTCAAAATAAGGAGAATCGCAGAAACTCCTAATGCTGGCCATATGTGTAATGATTGCGGAGACCCTCAAATGCCAGGGCAGTACAAAAACCTCACATGTGACCCCATTTTAGAAAGAAGACACCCCAAGGTATTTTGTGAGGGGTATGGTGAGTTCATGTATTCATGTAAAATTTTATTTTTTGTCACAAGTTAATGGAATATGAGACATTGTAAAAAAAAAAAAATCAATTTCCGCTACATTGTACCAAAATTTTTTTTTTCTGTGAACTCGCCATGCCCCTCACGGAATACCTTGGGGTGTCTTCTTTCCAAAATGGGGTCACTTGTGGGGTATTTATACTGCCCTGGCATTTTAGGGGGCCTTAATTTCAAATGCGTTAAAATGCCCTGTGAAATCCTAAAGGTACTCGTGGGAATTTGGGCCCCTTTGCGCATCTTGGCTGCAAAAAAGTGGCACACATGTGGTATCGCCGTACTCAGGAGAAGTAGGGCAATGAGTTTTGGGGTGTATTTTTATATATACCCATACTTTGTGTGAGAAATATCGCTGTAAACTACAACTTTTTGATTTTATTTATACAAAGTTGTCAATTTACAGAGATATTTCTCTCACCCAACATGGGTATATGTAAAAATATACCCCAAAACACATTGCCCTACTCAGAAGAAGTAGGGCAATGTATTTTGGGGTGTATTTTTACATATACCCATGCTGGTTGAGAGAAATATCTCTGTAAATTGACAACTTTGTATAAAAAAAATGTTAAAAGTTGTCATTTACAGAGATATTTCTCACACCCAGCATGGGTATACACCCCAAAACACATTGCCCTACTTCTCCTGAGTACGGCGATACCACATGAGTGACACTTTTTTGCAGCCTGGGTGCGCTAAGGGGCCCAAATTCCAACGAGTACCTTTAGGTTTTACATGGCTGCTCACAATTTAGCCCCACCCAAAATGCCAGAACAGTACAAACACCCCACAAATGACCCCATTTTGGAAAGAAGACACCTCATGGTATTCACTGAGGGGCATATTCAGTCCATGAAAAATTGAACTTTTTGTCAAAAGTTCGCGGAAAGGGAGACTTTGTGAGAAAAAACAATAAAAAAATCTATTTCTAACTTGTGCCAAAAACAAAATCTTCTATGAACTCACCATGCTCCTCACGGAATACTTTGGGGTGTCTTCTTTCCAAAATGGGGTCACTGGCATTTTAGGGGTCCTAAAGCGTGAGAATCCAAATGTATAAAAATGCCCTCCTAAATGGTACTCATTGGAATTTGGGCCCCTTTGCGCATCTTGGCTGCAAAAAAGTGGCACACATGTGGTATCACCGTACTCAGGAGAAGTAGGGCAATGTGTTTTGGGGTGTATTTGTACATATACCCATGCTGGTTGAGAGAAATATCTCTGTAAATTGACAACTTTGTATAATTTGTTTTAAAAAGTTGTCATTTACAGAGATATTTCTCACACAAAGTATGGGTATATATAAAAATACACCCCAAAACACATTGCCCTACTTCTCCTGAGTACGGCGATACCACATGAGTGACACTTTTTTGCAGCCAAGATGCTCAAAGGGGCCCTAAAACCAATGAGTACCTTTAGGATTTCACAGGGCATTTTTACGCATTTGGATTCTCATGCTTTAGGGCCCCTAAAATGCCATGGCAGTATAAATACCCCACAAGTGACAACCTTTTTGGAAAGAAGACACCCCAAGGTATTCCATGAGGGGCATGTTGAGTTCACAGAATTTTTTTTTGGGCACAAGTTACAAGTTTGGGCACAATTTTTATTTTTTTATTTTTGTTTTTTACAAAGTCTCATATTCCACTAACTTGTGACAAAAAATAAAATTTGACATGAACTCACCATACCCCTAACGGAAATCCTTGGGGTGTCTTCTTTCTAAAATGGGGTCACATGTGGGGTATTTATACTGTCCTGGCATTTTAGCGGCCCCTAACGCGTGTGTAGAAGTCTGGATTCCAAATGCGTAAAAATGCCCTGTGAAATCCTAAAGGTACTCATTGGAATTAGGGCCCCTTTGCGCACCCAGGCTGCAAAAAAGTGTCACGCATGTGGTATCGCCGTACTCAGGAGAAGTAGGGCAATGTGTTTTGGGGTGTATTTTTATATACACCCATACTCTGTGTGTGCAATATCTCTGTAAACGACAACTTTTAAATTTTTTTATACAAAGTTGACAATTTACAGAGATATTTCTCTCGCCCAACATGGGTATATGTAAAAATACACCCCAAAACACATTGCCCTACTTCTCCTGAGTACGGCGATACCACATAAGTAACACTTTTTTGCAGCCTGGGTGCGCAAAGGGACCCAAATTCCAACGAGTACCTTTAGGTTTTACATGGCTGCTCACAATTTAGCCCCGCCCAAAATGCCAGAACAGTAAACACACCCCACAAATGACCCCATTTCGGAAAGTAGACACCCCAAGGTATTCACTGAGGGGCATAGTGAGTTCGTCTGAGATTTTTTATTTTTTTTGCCAGAAGTTAGCAGAAATGGAAACTTTATTATTATTATTTTTTCCCCTCAGAAAATGTCATTTTCCGCTAACTTGTGAAAAAAAAATAATTATACATAAACTCACCATGCCCCTCCGCTAATACTTTGGGGTGTCTTCTTTCTAAAATGGTGTCATTTGGGGGGTATTTATACTATCCTGGCATTCTAGCACCTGAAGAAACATGACAAGTGCTCAGAAAGTCAGAGCTGCTTCAAAATGCGGAAATTCACTTTTTTGCACCATAGTTTGTAAACGCTATAACTTTTACCCAAACCAATAAATATACACTTATTGGATTTTTTTAAATCAAAGACATGTAGAACAATACATTTAGAGAAAAATGTATATAGAAATGTGGTTTTTTTTTAAACATTTTACAACAGAAAGTCAAAAATATCTTTTTTTTTCAAAAATGTCGTTAAATTTTTATTAATAGCAAAAAAGTAAAAATGTCAGCAACAATGAAATACCACCAAATGAAAGCTCTATTAGTGAGAAGAAAAGGAGGTAAAATTCATTTGGGTGGTAAGTTGTATGACCGAGCAATAAACGGTGAAAATAGTGTAGTGCAGATTTGTAAAAAGTGGCCTGGTCATTAAGGGTGTTTAAGCTAGAGGGGCTGAGGTAGTTTAAGGAGCTGATGATATTTACACCTAAAACACAAAAGGTTATGTGGGAACAAAAAATACTTCCACATCACAAAGGTACAGTATACATGACTGTTTTAACCAACACATGCCTGACTGTTATTTAATTGTTTGCAAACAATTACTAGTTATTGAGCTCATGATACCACGTGGTGACTATAAAGACCTAAGAAGAATTTTAGTTTTAAAAAAAAACTGATATAAAACCTGTGAACACAACAAAAACATTAGTGTTTAGCCAGCTTGACTACACCGCCTTTAGTGGCTTCTGAAAAAGAAACAAAGACAATTATTACACACAATTATCATAAACACCTAAACACCTCTGGACAAACATTTCTGGACTTTCTACCAATTCATTTTTAGGCGACAGTTTCACTATAGAATGAATTTCAGCAGACTTAGGAACATGATCTTAGTTCTAAACTTAAAATTTAATTTCTTTCTGGGATTCTTCTTACCATAAGAATTGCCCATTTTATTAAGCTAAAAATATACAGTGAGATCAGCTGAATTTGAAGGTTTAGCTAAGAATGATTATGTTTGTGTTTAGTCCAAATACTTACTGACAAACCTTATGCTTATCAGTTTATATGTTTTTTATCCTATTTCTTCTAATCCAGGCTCATGATTACTCCTGAATTTATGTTTGATATTATAATCTAAACGAAGGATATGGCACTCAAACTCTGGGGTACTAGATCCCAATTGTTCAGATTTAATAGACATATATACATAGGTACAAGAAAAAATCCCACATAAAATGGCACATAAAAATAAAAATATACCGGCCCAGACCAATTGAGTAAAAAATATATAACAAACAAATATATGTAAAAGAGGCGAGTAAAAAAAGCCGAGTATGGCATGGATGCTCTTCAATTAGGATTGCTTAGGTTAGGATCACTCCCATCAGGGCCTGACAACTTGCGTGGCAATTGGTGCGAATATCAGTCATGCATCAAAGCATTGGTGGCGTCCCACCGTTTAAAGTAAGTCCTCCTCCTACCTTTAGATGATCGCTTATTCGATCTCTTACCATGCCTTCTGACCCGTCTTCACCGCACTTTGCTTGGTATCGCGTCTCATGCAGTCAGGCTCTCCAGCCTATGTGCCATTTTATGTGGGATTTTTTCTTGTACCTATGTATATATGTCTATTAAATCTGAACAATTGTGATCTAGTACCCCAGAGTTTGAGTGCCATATCCTTCGTTTAGATTATATTGTTTTTTCCTTTGATACATAGGAGCTTGTATCAACGGATATAGAGCACCATTTTAGTCCAATTTACACACTGGTGGAGCCACCTATTCATTATTGAAAAGTCTATGTTTGATATTACACTATCCTGGATGGCCAAATTTATACCTTCAATTTCAGCATGAACTCACATACAGTCTATACACAATTTATACAGTAAATTTCAATCTTAAAATGACTAAAAAATGCTTAAGCAATTATACAGCAATATACATTGTTTTAGGAGAGACTATTCACTGCAGACAGTACTGTTTTCAGATTTGGGGACTCCAGACCCCTCTTTTTGTTTAGGAATATCAGATTCCTGGGACTTCAGATCCCTATAACTTCTTTAGTAAATCAGATTCCTGGGAGGCGCATAAAAAGCGCGTACCGGGTTCAAATAATCCGCTCTCACAGTATAGGGCAGTAATAATACATATATAAAAATATAGAATTACTTACCCGACACTGTTTATGGCGAATCCCACCTTCTGACACCAAACTGTTAGCTCTTTCCAATCCGAGGGGCATGTGTCTTCTGAGGAAATTAAATGTATTGTAAATGTGTATAATCCATACAAGTGGCAGTGCCTGATAGAAATATAATATATATCTAATAGCAAGGTGAAAAATCCCTTTCAGTTACCAATGACTACTATTATCGTGATCCATTTGAGTTATGTGTAGGCCTCATACTACCTAATTTCTATATACCTGCAGATGCTGGATGTCAGGATACTGATGAGTTTGGGAATGGACTCTAGGGGCCTTTACTTAAAAAAAATGTTTAACAATTATACCGAAAACTTCAAATTGTTTTAATTAAAAAAAATAAAAATGTAAACAATATAACTGCAAAAAAAAAAAAAATTATTGAACAAATCTCAATAAGGCAATGCCCTCATTTGTTAATTTTTTTTAGACGCGCCACGGCCTTGGCGTGCTGTTCCTCCATTTGCCTTAGGCCGTTGGCAAACTGGAGCTTGAGTTCCCGCAGCTTCCGGAGATGATGCTCCCGGAAGGCCTGCACGGCTTTCTGGTGCTCCCACTCTAGCTCCTGAATGCTTTGTTGCATTTCTTTCAATACTGTAAAAAAATAAAAACAATAAATAAATAAAATAGACAGTGTCATTTCTGAAGAAACCACAGCATGTTGGCTTAAAATCTGATTGGCTGTTGGTGGCTCCACCCACTTTTTTGAATTTTAATCCCAGTCCTCCAGTGACCAACTTTGCAAAGTTTGAAGACTGTGCCAATAAAAGTCTAAGAGCAGTGGCAGTTTGAATTTTTCCCATTTAATCAAATGCCTGAAATTTGATTGGGCGTTGTAGACTCTGCCCACTTTTTTATAAATTTTAATACCAGTCACCTACTAACCCACGGTGCCAAGTTTTGGGACCCTGGCTTAAATACTGTGAGAATGACAGCTTTTTCAAGTTTTCACACTGAAGTCAACAGTGAAAATTTGGTTGTTTTTTGGCTCTGCCCACTTTAACGTCCCCAAAATTTGACACAAATTTTCAGGGTGACCCCATGACTAAGTGACCCAAGTTTGGTGACTTTAACTTGAAATCTGTACAAGTGACAAAACTTAATAGTTTTCCAATGAAAGTCTATGGGACAAAATGGGGTCTCCGGGGGGCCGCTCCAGGGGCCCGGAGGGTGGGATCGGTTAACAAAGCACAAGCAAAGTTTGGTAATTGTACTCCTAAAACTGTGGGAGGAGTAGCGTATAGAAAATTGCTACATTTTCATTGGCAAATGGTGTACCCCCCCAAATATACCCGTTTATTCGGGTTGACACCAACAATATCTGGTCCTAGTTTGGGGAATAATCATGGCTGCTCGTTATGTCTCAATGGGAATGTATGCCTCGGTGAATCAGTACCCCTGTAACTATAGGTTTCAGGGAGGTTTTCTTTAGAAATTATTTTGGGCCTGGGTTTTAATAGTCAGAGACATTGGGTGGGACAGGTCACACCCGTACTACATCTTGGGGTTTACATAACATTGTGGTTAAAAAGGCTGTTAAAATACAGTGTGGCTAGGCGATCGGAACGCAGAACAATCATAGAGGGGAACCAGACCTCTGGAAGACTGTAAAGAGTGTTGAGATAGTACTTTTTTGATATCCCACTTGTACGGAACTGTAAGTGTGGGACTATAGGTTTTCCGATATGTGTGGGCTGAAGAAAAATTATTAGTAAAGCTTTAACATGCCTATTGTTTGCTCCAAAAAAGTGTGTCTATGGTGAAGACTAAACTGACACGTGTTTGCGTGTGTGTGAACAGTGAGTGAGTGAAAACAGCCACAGCACATACTTACACTCCTTGTGGGGGGTGGTGATTGGTTCCTCCTCGTCCCCGTCATCAGCCACTTGAGCGGGTGAGGCGGGATGGGGTGAAGGTCTACCCTCCACTCCTGCCACTGACTCCTCTGGGGGGCTAGGGGCATGTTCGTTGCCCTGAGGGTCCGGCCTCCTCCTCTGACGCCGAGACCTCCCACAACAGCTGTCTGGGAGACCTGCGTCTGACTGCAGGTAAAGAAACACCTATAATAACAAATTTTACTACTTTTAGAAAAAAAAATCTAAAAACAAAAATGTACATATGCTTTACATTACTTTTGTATCTTTATTCCAACACTCAGTAATCATTATACCTGGACATTTTTCGTCCCGGATCTTGCAGATTCTTCTCTCATGCCTCCTCTTCAGGTACGACCATTTTTTTAAAACGGTCAGACGTTTGTTTGCCTTCATAGTCCCGCCAAAGCTCATAGCCGATCCTGCGGACTATTTTATTTTTCTCAGCATGGGAGCGGGTCTCATCGTATCCTTGCTCCAACATGCGCTGTAGTATAAAAAAAAAAAAGCATATAACTTTAAATTGAATATTTCACTTTCAAACACTAATAATTTGGCTAAGGCAGCGCACGGCAAGAGGTTCCCCGGACTTAAACTACGACATGCAGAGCTTTCAGTTAGACTGTCTCTCGCCGTGCGCCCCCTTGCTGCTGCCGTACCGCCACTCCCACCACCATTATAGTCAATAGGGACGAAGCGTCATTCTAGGGGAGTAGGTGAACCAGCGGCAGTACGGATCCGACAGGCTGTTCATCTTCCTTGAATAGTCAGACGTACTCCACTGCCGCTAATGTTAAAGTCGCCTAATCTTATTTTTTTTTAAATTTGGGATTGTGTTGAAATTGTATGTGTGTGTAGTATGAGATATTGGACATTGGCCATCTGAGGAGAGATGTACCTGTCTAGTGAAGTGACGGTATGGGGTGTAAGGCTGGTTCGCCTCCACGTGGTGCACCCTGGGTAATGCTAAAAGAACCAGCAAATACTAAATGTCAAACATTACTTCTCCTGACCAACAGGACACTTATTAGAATCTATAGACTAGGCATCCTCAAACTGCGTCCCTCCAGCAAACTGCGGCCCTCCAGCTGTTTCTAAACTAAAAATCACATCATTTCATGACAGCCTACAGCTATCATCCTATAGGGGGAGTTGTAGTTTTACAACAGCTAGAGGGCTGCAGTTTGAGAATGCCATCTATAGACGATGTATGTGTGTGTGTTGGGGGTGGGGGGTGGTGTGGGTTTGAGGGGGGGGTCTGGTGGTATGTAGTGGTGGGTATATAGTGTGGGCATATTGCGTTAGGCGGAAGATTAGATGTGCAATGTGAATCATATATAGATTTGTCTGCTATCCATTTTTTTTTAACCATTAGAAAACGTAGTGTGGTGTTAAACAGGCAGTATATGCTCAAACCCACATGCGGTTGTGCATATATAAAGGGGAGCATATCCTGCACTTGTAGTCCGTTGCTGATGGCAATCAACAGCAAAGAAATGCATACAATGGAAGATGCCAGCAACGGACTACAAGTACCACAATAACCATCCTACATAAGGTAACAATTATGTGGATGTGGAGAACAATCAAAAACTTAATAGCAAAGACTGGCTGGCATCTTCCATTGTATGCATTTTTTTGCTGTTGATTGCCATCAGCAATGGATTTCCGGAATCAGGATCCCCTGGGCACCCATAGAATGCAGGTCCACATGCCGTGCAAGGCATTGGGCAGCCTCAGCACGGCATCAGTCTGCCTTCTCACACATCGGGTCCCTGTCGCAGCAGCACTGGGACCTGATGCGCTCGTTCACCAACCGTAAAACCACTTCTATGTAGCGGTCAGCGCTGACCGTGACATAGAAGGGGTTAATCCGCCAGCATCGTTGTAAACAGAGATGCCAGCGGATACAGCAGGGGCCTGGCTATCAGGAACTGCCGTACCCCTGCAGTGATTGGTCAGGCGCAGCTCCTGCACCCGCCCAATCTCCTTGCCGTGCATGTACGGCGGAATGCGTTCTGGCACAAGTTCCCCTGGCGTACATGCACAGCGTTTTGCGTTAAGGGATTAATGACAGTGAACTCCACAATGCCCGCCCCTTTAATAGTGGCCCCTGCCCCCCATGCATGTAGCAGTGTAGTTTTGTCGTCATACATCATATGACTGAATATTTAAGGACCTGCAAACTATTGAAACCTGTGATCACTTGTTATGGCAACCTGGGGACATGACAGCTTCTATTGGCTGATAAGGGACATGTGGCCGTGTGTATGGCAGTTGGGGGCTTGTTTTGGTAATGCAGGTCATTTTTGGGGGAATATCTCAGGAATAATACGTCCTAAAGAGCTGAGCCCCGGTCTAAAACCTTCCCAGAGACCTGATGTACCCGTCTGCCAAATTTAGTGAAGATCGGTTCAGTCGTTTGGTCGCCCATAAATAACAGACAGAAACTGAATTTTTATATATATAAGAGATTAGTAGATATTAATGATTTGGGGCGATAAGTATTGTTTTTGAATGCCAACAATACTTGTTTCCACAAATCATTTATATGTAAGCACTGCAGTAAGCAAACTATGTGAAATGAGATTTTATATGTATTGCAAAAATTTTAGAATGTTTTATCTCCATAAACATACATTTGAATGTTACAAGCGTGTGACATGTACTAATAGCTGTAATGTAATGTTCAATAACTTACTGTGATCAGGATATCTTCCTCCTCTCTGGTGAAATTGTTTCCTACCATCTTTATTCTCATGGATCGCATGCACCAACAAAACTTGTTGTAACTGCTCCCAGGAAGAAGGCACGCCCGTATGTGCGCGTGCTCATGCGCATGCGCACATACGAATAAGTTATTGCCGACTGCCGAACTTGAATAACATCTGTACGCACACGAATATTTCTATGAAAATTATTTGCATTATATTCGCTTTGTACGGATACAGAACTACAAATACGACTGGCTTGTTCGAATTAGCGAATATGGTGAATGCGAATAGATCGCTATATTCGCTAATTCAAAAAATGCATTTGCAATAGGAAAGTTGCCTATAGACAGCTCTAAGTTTGATGGGCAATGCGAAAATATTACTCTCTTTTTTCTTTTTACGCTATGAACAGAATAATGATGACGACTAAGTAAGTATTCTGCTTATTAAAAAATCATAGTAATTTTTTTTGCATTGCGCATCCAACTCAGAGCATTCGTTCATGCTGGCAAGCCAGTAGGAAATATGCCTTTATATTCAATTCGAAGTTCAATTCGCATTATGCAAATAATGTATTCGCATATTATTTGTTATAATTAAAATAATGACGAATATTCGATTTGGGCGAATATACTACGAATATTCATTGGAATATTCGCGATATATCACGAATTCAAATATGGAACCTCCCGCTCATCACTAGTCCCCTGATAGGGGACGTAAAAGGGATTAAACTGATAAGAATAGTACTAGTTAACACACCACTCATAAAGGGTTCCGAAGTGCCCCAAATTGGCAGTAAGAGGACCGACCAAGCTTCTTTTTCCATCTCCCGGTTCCTAAAATCTATTCGATACATGTCCCCTGATAGGGCATTTAACAGGGATTAAACTGATAAGAATAGTACTAGTTGTGGTCGGATCAGCTATCAGAAAGGTGTACCTAACCTATCTAACCCTATCTACGACAAGCAGTAGAATTATGCCATAACTGCTGCGGTAGGGCAGCCAAAAGGGGGCCACCCTAATATGAAATGACTGTAAGATGGTGTGGGTGGGTGGGAGAAATCAGCTGAATCGGCGTCAGCCTGGACCCACAGGTGCCTATAAATAGCCTAGCAAACAGCCAGCCTAGGCCCACAGGTGCATATAACTAGCCTTGTTATCAGCCTCCCCTCCCACAAACACAGCAAATATATTTGCTTAATACTTGTGGTCGGATCGGCTATCAGAAAGGTGTACCTAACCTATCTAACCCTATCTACGACAAGCAGTAGAATTATGCCATAACTGCTGCGGTAGGGCAGCCTAAAGGGGCCAAAAAGAACAGACCTTAGGTTAGAGCAAAATATATACATACCATTACTACACCCACTTTGAACGTAAAAGACATTCTCCGATGAAGGTGCGGAATGTACCGTACATATCGCAGTGACTACCATCTACCTTACCTCTGTCATGTGCTTGGAGGTGGCTAACGCTGATGCGATTGAAGGAGTGGCTGGTAATCGGAAACGATTTACTCCTATGTATACTAACAACGTATGAACATATTACGAGAAGGTCTGAATCCAGAGAGCTGCAGACTGAAACAAACCATGGTGAATCTGTTGGAAGGCCTAAATGAATTCCAAGCATTCGCCGAGGGCCCTGATCGGGCACCAACTATTCCTGGTTGCAAACTACTACACCTCTACTTATTCCCCAGGCCACGCCTTTTATATATAAAGGGCCAAAAAGTTAGAACATGGCGTATGCCGTGTTCCTCTATTAGTAGATTTAAGTGGAATGTGTAAACTCACCAGGCCTGGGGAACTGTCAACACCAATACATGGCTATTTCAATTAACAAGCTAATGTTGCCTGTAATGAAGACAGAGAAACGAACACACCATACCTGCAGTTGTGACAGGAAATAAGCTTAAGGTCGTGATACTATGTATGCAGCGCCTGTAGACGTGAGACATTGAGAATTGAGCCTTATTACTGTACCTCCTACTGGAAGACAGACCGATACCCAGGACTTGGCTTGACACTAACACCCTCGCCCGAGTGGCGGAAAAAGACATGGAACCTACTTGTGGTGGGGCCACGTGGTCGACCTTGAATGGTGAAGTCATATAAGAAACACTTAATCGGAGAAGGCCATGCATGAGAGACACTAATGGCGGTGCCATGCGTAAGAGATTCTAATGGCGAAGTCATATGTCAACCCTTAATCGAAGAAGCTATGCGTGAGAGACTCTAATGGCGGGGCCATGCGTGAGAGACTAATGGCGGAATCATATGTCAAACACTTAATCGGAGAAGCCATACGTGAGAGACTCTAAAGGCGGAGTCATGTGTGTAAAACATAAACAAAGAAGCCATGCGTGAGAGAATCTAATGGCGGAGTCATATGTGTAACACTAAATCAGAGAAGCCGTGCGTGGGAGACTAATGGGCACTTAATCATAGAAGCCATGCGTGAGAGACTCTAATGGCGGACACTAAACCGGAGAAGCCATGCGTGAGAGACTCTAATGGCGGAGTCATGTGTGTAAAACATAAACAAAGAAGCCATGCGTGAGAGACTCTAATGGCGGAGTCATATGTGTAACACTAAATCAGAGAAGCCGTGCGTGGGAGACTAATGGGCACTTAATCATAGAAGCCATGCGTGAGAGACTCTAATGGCGGACACTAAACCGGAGAAGCCATGCGTGAGAGACTCTAATGGCGGAGTCATGTGTGTAAAACATAAACAAAGAAGCCATGCGTGAGAGACTCTAATGGCGGAGTCATATGTGTAACACTAAATCAGAGAAGCCGTGCGTGGGAGACTAATGGGCACTTAATCATAGAAGCCATGCGTGAGAGACTCTAATGGCGGACACTAAACCGGAGAAGCCATGCGTGAGAGACTCTAATGGCGGAGTCATGTGTGTAAAACATAAACAAAGAAGCCATGCGTGAGAGACTCTAATGGCGGAGTCATATGTGTAACACTAAATCAGAGAAGCCGTGCGTGGGAGACTAATGGGCACTTAATCATAGAAGCCATGCGTGAGAGACTCTAATGGCGGACACTAAACCGGAAAAGCCATGCGTGAGAGACTCTAATGGCGGAGTCTTATGTGGAACACTAAATCGGAGAAGCCATGCGTGAGGGACTCTAATGGCGGACACTAAATCGGAGAAGCGTTGCTTGAGAGACTATAATGGCGGAGTCATGTGTGTAAAACATAACCGAGAAGCCATGCGTGAGAGACTAAATGCGGAGTCATATGTGTAACACTAAATCGGAGAACCCATGCGTGGGAGACTAATGGCGGAGTCATATGTGAAACACTAAATCAGAGAAGCCATGCGTGAGAGGCTCTAATAGCGGAGTCATGTGTGTAGAACATGAACGGAGAAGCCATACGTGAGACTCTGATGGCGGAGTCATATGTGTAACACTAAATCGGAGAAGCTATGCGTGAGAGACTAATGGCGGAGCCATACATGCGAGATTTTTTTTTTCCATAAACCACTTATACGTGCCGTATGACTTGGGAACTTGCGTAACCATGAACCCCTCTGACAGGGAGCCTAAGACACTAAACAGCCTACAACCATATGGTACTCCTAACGAACAACATGAAGAACGGTCAAAGGGCCCCCCAGGACCATGAGGCCGAAGCGATCATCGGGCCACCCGAAGCCATAAGACCCCTGGAAGCCATGAGACTGAACTGAATGTCCTTACAGTGATGAGTAGTAATCAAAACGTGAGCCAGACCTGATGGGATATGCATGAACATCAGTGATGCGAACCACGTGCATAAATAAACATTAACCAACCGCGAACCGTGAAATTGAACAGATGGGAGAAAACGAAGAGCCAGAGGCCTTGAAGTTCGCTAAGAGAAGACCCTTATCTTGACAAACGAAGGATTTGTGAAAATATAGTAGGAACATACTCCTATTGGCCCACTGACCGCTGAGAAGCTATTTGGTTAACTGGGGCAAGAGACCAATATGAGTGAATATGAACCAGAAGTAAAGGAGACCAGTCTAAGTAAATGCAAACACCTGAAACACCCAAAAAGATTATTATTATTTTTTTCTGAAGTGAACAGCAAAAGTAGGCCTTTGGAATGTAACAAACCAACGAGAAAAAAAAAACGCAAGCTTGAAAGAAAAGCACCTATGTTAACCGGGAGAGCAGTGTCAGAGCGGTGTGCTGACTGCCCTAGTGAAAATACTGAGTAACCATGATGTCGAATTAAAAGGAAAATGTAGCTATAAGTGGAAGCAGAGTAAAATAAACATGGTGTAAGAACAGGTGGGTGAATGCAGCTCTGGATGTGAGTGGTGCCTAAAACATGGTAGGGGCCTGCTCTGAGCATGAAGAGCAAGGTATAACGCAGCCATATGAATGCAATCTGAAAGTGAGCAGAGTATTAATGTGATACAACAGATGCATGAACGCAGCTCTAGTAGACACACAGACGTAGCTTTTGAAGGTAACAAACCTAGCCTTGATCGTTCGACCGTTAGCGCCCAACCCCCTTCGCCCCAGAGAGCTACAAGTCACGGACCGTGTAACCAAGTCCGATCACACCGTGAATGCCAGCACTCGCCTGGCACCTTCTGCCATTGCCCAGGTGCGAATGGACCTCCACATAATGCTGCAGGAGTTTTCTTTTTTTTTTAAAGATGGTCACTACAACACCACCTCGTGTTCCTCTAAGAAAACATAAACGTGGTTGAACATAAACCCTAATTCATCGGCAATTAATCGACACGATAGTGCACCTATAAACACAGCACAGAACCGCTGACACATGCGTGCCCATAACATACAATTTATAGATTAAACACGCCTACCAGAGCATCAGAACTCAAATACAGGCGCCTTGATCAATCTGCTTGTGCCCCCATATATGGACCACTGATATACATTTACCAACACCTTACATGTCTGGCGCTGACTGCGGACGTGCGCCCCACATGTAAAACAGGTGACCGTAAACATGCATTTTTCTTTTTTTTTTTTATCGGCCATTGATGCATGACCCTTCCAGAGAGATAAACTAAGTACTACCATCACTTAAACACAGCGTGCGTAGCTTCTAGACATGCGTCCCGTATCAAGCAGATATCAGAAAACATGCAACCATACATACTCTAGATGCATGCAATACTAATAACTATATGCAATAGCCCCTAACAAGCCCCTGAACAGCCAGACGAAGAACTAACAACAGTCACTTGACCATTAGCGCCCAACTTTGCTTCGTCCCAGAGTGTTGCGGATCGCATACCGCAGCGTGGGTCACTTGCCGACAAGTGCGATTCTACAGTGAATACCAGCACTCGCCTGGCACTTTCTGCCGCAGCCCAGGCGTGAATGAGCCTGCACACGATGCAGCTGCGTTTTTTTTTTTTTTTTTACATTGACCATTGATATACAACACTTAACACAGTGTGCATAGCTTGAGCCAACTGCAGCCACGCACCCTACGTGTGAACCAGGTATCAGAAACATACGACCAAACCTACTCTAAGTGCATGCTACCCCAATAACTGTATGCAATGGCCCCCACAGGCCTCTGAAAAGCCAGTCAAACAATACTGACGCCATCGCTCGAGCATTAGCGCCCAACTCTGCTTCAACCCAGAGCGCTATATGTCGCGGACCACAGCGTGGGTCTCGTGTAACCACTCCGATCCTAACTTGAATACCAGCGCCTTCCTGAGAGATTCTGCCGTCGCCCAGCCGTAAGGAGCCTGTACACCATGCTGCTGTATCCTAGAGCTGACCCAGAGGTAGAGAAATCAGCTGAATCAGCGTCAGCCGGGACCCACAGGTGCCTATAAATAGCCTAGCAAACAGCCAGCCTAGGCCCACAGGTGCATATAACTAGCCTTGTTATCAGCCTCCCCTCCCACAAACACAGCAAATATATTTGCTTACTACTTAACACACCACTCATATAGGGTTGCACAGTATATTGCACGGCGCACACGCAGTGTCCCAAATTGGTAGTAGGAGGAACGACCAAGCTTCTTTTTCCATCTCCCGGTTCCTAAAATCTATTTGATCCATGTCCCCTAATAGGGGACGTAACAGGGATTAAGCTGATAAGAATAGTACTAAGTAACGCACCACTCATATAGGGTTGCACAGTACATTGCACGGCACATGCGCAGTGCCCCAAATTGGAAGTAAGTACTACTGATTACTGAACACACCACTCATATAGGGTGGCACAGTACATTGCGCGAGGAGGAGACCTTCAATGACGTCAGTGAGGACAAGGAACGGGACATGGCTAGTGATGAGCGGCAGGTGCCATATTCGATGTCGACGAAATTCGCGAATATTCGAATGAATATTCGTTTCATATTCGTCGAAATCGAATATTCGTCATTATTCTAGTTACCGCGATTAATATGCGATTTAAATAATCGCGTATTGCGATTTTAACTTAAGGCTACTTTCCTATTGGTTTCATATCTAGAATTATAGCGAAGATGACGGATATGACGAATGTATTCGTCATATTCCTCAAAACGAAGATAACGAAGTATTCTACATCTTCGTTTTAGCTACCTATTCGTCAACTTCGCTAATTCTAGCAATCAAATAGGAAGGTTGACTATAGAGACAACTGTGTTTAATTCGCTATGCGATTATTTAAATATATTTTTTTTAAAAATAGAATAATTATAATAATTATATCAAGTAATATAATTATTCTATTAAAAAAAAAAATCGCATAGCGAATTTAACACAGCTGTCTCTATAGTCAACCTTCCTATTTGATTGCTAGAATTAGCGAGGTTGACGAATAGGTAGCTAAAGCGAAGATGTAGAATACCGTTATCTTCGTTTTGAGGAATATGACGAATACATTCGTCATATTACGCTATTCGCTAATTCTACCAAGCCAACCATAAAGTTCCTTGCTCATGGAGCGTCCCCATCACCATGGGAACATCTCCATATACTAAAATGTACTGTCGGATTTGAGGAATTACGTTGAAATCGCAATGCGATTAATTCAAGTTATATTAATCGCATTGCGATTTCAACTTAGAGCTGGGTTTATAATAGGTCAGCTTGCTAGAATGAACGAAGTTAACTGAATATGGAATATAGCAGCACTGCTAAGTTGAATTCGCAATGCGATTAATTTAACTTGAAGTAATCGCATTGCGATTTCAACTTAGCACTGCTATCTTACATAGGCTAGAATTAACGAATATGGAATATAGCACTAGCAGTGCTAAGTTGAAATCGCAATGCGATTACTTTAAGTTAAATTAATCGCATTGCGAATTCAACTTAGCAGTGCTGCTATATTCCATATTCGTTAACTTCGTTCATTCTAGCAAGCTGACCCATTATAAACCCAGCTCTAAGTTGAAATCGCAATGCGATTAATATAACTTGAATTAATCGCATTGCGATTTCAACGTAATTCCTCAAATCCGACAGTACATTTTTAGTATATGGAGACGTTCCCATGGATGGGGACGCTCCATGAGCACGGAAGTCGGCAGAAGCGGCAATGGGCACTGACTAGAGCAGCCAGGAAGCCAGGAATCCTCAGGACAGGTAAGAACTACTGTTGGGAAGAGGGAAAGAAAAAAATATAACTAAAAAAAAAACAAAAAAAAAACGAATATTCGAAATAGCGAATTTATAGCGCTATATTCGAAATATTCGCGAATTAGCGAAGTGCCGATATTCGCTAAAAAAATTCGCTATTCGAATATTCGCGCTCAACACTAGACATGGCTAGCTTGGTATCCAACCTTGTGCAAATGGGGAGTTTGCGGTTGTTTGCGGTGCGTTAAACGGGGAGTTTGGTCTGTCACAGTTAGGTCTGTCATTGTGAAGCGGGCATAACCCTTACACTACCTGATCGATACAACATCATACCTGATCGTTTACACACGCTGGATGTTTTAAAGCACGTTATTCCAAACAATTTAGGAATTTTAGGTGATTTATGCCCTTTATAGATTAAAACCCGACTCTGCGTCCACTGCGTAATTTTCCATGGGAGTTTTGCCATGGATCCCCCTCCGGCATGCCACAGTCCAGGTGTTAGTCCCCTTGAAACAACTTTTCCATCACTATTGTGGCCAGAAAGAGTACCTGTGGGTTTTAAAATTCGCCTGCCTATTGAAGTCTATGGCGGTTCGCCCATTCGAGAACATTTGTGGAAGTCAGCGTTCGCCGTTCACGAACGGAAAATTTTATGTTCGCGACATCTCTAATCATAATGCCAGAAAGGTGTAACACAGTAGGCATATTGTGTCACTTAACAGATTTCACTTAGGGCTACTCCTAGCTTTATCTAAATAGTCCTCCAAGTCTTCTCTTTAACCCTTATACCGGGATCTGGTCTCCGCTGCTGAGGAACAACCAGGCCTCTTCCTCTTGGAGTAGTTTCTGTTTAGTGACAGCTGACGTGAGGCACCAAGGGCACAATGCTGTAAGGCACAATTGCTGCGAGGCACCAAGGGAAAAGACAAAATCATAGTCCAATGCACAATCCTAGATCAGGGTAGTCAGAGTATGTTCAAACTGGTCGGGGCATGCACCACAGGGTCAGTACTCAGTATAATAAATAGGCCCTGGTCAGGGAAGGAAGAGCAGGTACAATATCAATAAACAAGCAGAAGTCAGGCATGGGATAAAACAGTAACAAAACACCTTTAGGGGACCTTATTCTAAGGTACTTTCCTAAAGAGGAAGGTGCCTTATTTACCCTGTGTAGGCTGGGGCAAATTAAGATATGTATGTTGGCCCTTTAAGAGCCAGAGAGATTATGGGCATTTAGAAAAAGTGTAGACGAGGCGGTGTGTGGAGTGAATAAGAAGAATACTACTTCAGTGGGTGTTGAGGAAGGGTTGAAATATATGTATATATATATATATATATATGTCCCCTTATAGAATATGTCCCCTTTCATATATATATCCCATATATGCCCCCTCTCTCCATGGCCTCTTTTCAACTTGATACAGGCCAGTGTTTAGCCTGTAGGCCATGGCTTGCATTGTTATCTGTTAAATCGCCCAACTGTCCCTGGGGGGTAGTTAGCATAGATATGCTAACTAGGATGTGGGTCCAGGACAGGAGATTGCAGACTTTATGGCACCTTTTGATCAGCACATGGCTTACATGCTAAAACTGTTTCCTTCTCCCCCATCTTTGTCCATGGCAAAGCTACCTGGGGGGAGGGCTCACAAGGTAGATTCGTCTTCAGTGGAGTGAGGTCATATCCCAAAACCAGATATTAGGGCATGCCTCTACAGAGCAGGTCGCTTCTGAACTCGGCTGCTGACTGAGAAGGACACAGATGGGACCCGAAGATGGCTGAGTACCCCCAACCCCTGCCCTGATTTCCCATAGCCCTGCAGTCTCATGTACCCCTTACCTGTACCTCCCTACCCATTATCCCTGCATTTACCCCTACCTTGCCATCCCTGAACCCCTGCTCCCTGCCCTGCATTAATCCCTGCTGTACACCTGCAGCAGCCTTCAGCCCGGTGTATCTGTGGCCTGAATTAACCCTTGCATGTCCAAGAAAACCCCTGCAGCAGTAACCTCTTGTCTCCTTGGATGTCGGGAGCATTCCCTGGGTTAACAGCTTACCCCTGTAGCTGTAACCTCCTCGCTGCACCCTGCAGCCGTAACCCCTCTTCTGCTGTACGGCGGTTCCCCTTGTACCCCGTAGGGACAGTGCGAGTAACTAGGCGGGTGGGTTACTGATATAATGTATTAAGTGTGTATGTGTAACTTGTATTAGCTAGTGTGTTGGGAGGAATTTGGGATTGTGTAGTGTAGTTAGTATTGTATTTGTAGTGTTGTGTTATTTAGTATATATCTGTGTGCGTCAAGCTTTAATAAATACCGTTTTACTGGTAGAATTGTGTAGCGTGTATTTATTAGCGTTTAGCGTAGTGAGTTAGGCGCATGCAGATAGTAAGTGTAAGCGACTTGGTGACGTGCTAGGTAATAGAAGTGTGTTGTTAAGGACATAAATAGGCGTGACTATCTATAGACAGGTTCACGCCTATTTATGAATATTAATTACTGATATTCGCTTAATATTGGTAATTAATATTCCCCCTTTACATTAGCGATCCAGCCAGGAGACGGAAATATTAATTATGAATATTAATTATTGATATTAATTATGCATATTAATTATCAATATTAATAATAATTAATATTTTCTTTACATTGGCGAGCCAGGCCCACTGCGTGGATTTTGCGTTAATTTTTGGTGTTGTGGCTAAGGGTCGCTAGAACTGTAAATTATCAGGCAGGAGAGACGTGGTCAGCGGTGAGTCTGAACGTCTAAGATCTGATAATTTCGGACAGGAGAAACGATCCTTCCCATTAATACCAGGAATTGACCAAAGTCTTTTGCAGAGAATCTATAATCGATCTGAGTACTAATATTTGTTCTATTCCTTTGCACGGTCACCGTCGTTTGGAGTGGAAGAAGGATATGTCACGGAAAGAGATCCATCTGCGCGGGAGGTGTGTACAGGTCCGGCTGGGCGGAAAGAAGCGATCCGGAAGAAAGGACTTCTTTCAAGCAGCCGCAAGGGACGGAAAAGTACAGCACCGCGAAGAAGATGGAGGCTCAGAAAAGTGTGAGTATGAATTTCTCCACACTCCAACACTTAGCTAGAAACAGCACTTTTAATCCCATCCTCCCCACCACTCACAAGTCAGCAGAAATGCTGTGGTCCGATTTGTTGGCACAGGCTTGTAGTTATGACAAGCTCTGTGTTAACAAACGGATGGTTTTAAATAAATCCACAAAGCGACTTCAGATGCTTGCCAAACTGGTTCATACGTTTGAGGCTAGCATCTGCAAGCCAAAGGAAGTAGCGGTGGTATCTAGTTCAACAGAGACAATTCCTCCGGACGCTCACTGCCAATGCTGTGCCAGTAATTCGGATCAGCTTTCCGCATTGCAGGCACGGTTGGCGGAGAGCGTACAGTCTGCTGTTGACAGAGATGCGCAGATCACTAAGATACAGTCACAGTTAGTAGAGTTGCAGAAGCAGAAGGAGGAAATTCAGGCTAAATTGATCCAGTCTAATACTGAGGTCAAGGCCTTTAGGATGCAGGCTGCCTCTACTGATGTGACGGTAGCCAAATTGAAGGCCGAGGTTGCAGTAAGGTCCCAGATAATGACTGGCATGCAACAGGTCATTAGCAGTTTGGTGCCGGCCCTTTCTATTTCCGTATAGTTAGGGCTGGAATCTCCCAAAACTTTGCCTTATTCAAGGCAAAAATGGGGGAGAGGTGTCTGTGATCGGCCGAATCACCAGATCAAGCCTGTCCAGACCAACAGAGATTTTTCCCTGACTTTGGGAAAAAGAACTGTTGTAAAGAGTGCGTCCCTGAGGATGTGTCAGTACAGGGAAAGGGACCACGGTCGCAGGGTGGACGGACCTAAGCCATGCAGGGAAACCATCAGATGTTTTGCATGTAGTGGCTTAGGTCATATGGCAAAACACTGCAGTAAGTACAAAGCGCACGGGACCGGAAGCCAAGTCAGGTGCTTCAGGTGTGGGAACAAAGGACACGTTGCAAGGAATTACCCTTGTGCAAGTAATTGCAATGTGTCCAGTGATG
This sequence comes from Bufotes viridis, assembly GCA_033119425.1. Classification (NCBI taxonomy): domain Eukaryota; kingdom Metazoa; phylum Chordata; class Amphibia; order Anura; family Bufonidae; genus Bufotes; species Bufotes viridis. The sequence continues at coordinate 80,468,952 of CM065596.1, forward strand.
GGATCCAGGTAACAAATCATGGAGTGGGGTCTAGTCAGTTTGGCCATAAAGGGGTTACCTCTAAGCGACACATGCCAAGTGCTGAGAGGACAGAATGGCCAAGCTAGGCTAGGCTACATTTGACACCCCTGTACTATTTGTTACACAGTTTGTTCCCCGTGTATGTCCGTGTTGTGTGTTTTTGTTGTCTGTGTATATGTTTTTTTTTCATGTGGATCGTGGTGGTCCTTGTGCATGCATGTGTCTCACCCTGCTGATTTTTGTAGATTACATTCCCTGCTGGGAGTCCAGTCGCTGCTGTCTTTGATTTATTCTTGTGTCCCCTTTGAGTAGAACTGTGTTATACTGTGGATCGAGAAAGTGCTGGCTTGCGGTACGGGTGACATTGGAACATGGTTTAGTGGGATGTCACGATGTGCAAGCCAGGGTCTCTGATCGATACAGGTGACGCAGTTGTGCTCAAGGTTTCTCGGCAGTGCTGTGTTATACTGGGGACTAGGGCGGACAGGCAACATTGATGTGATGTTGCGCTGCGCACTAAATTCTAGTCCGATCAGGTAACGCAGCTCTGATTGGGATTGGACGCAGAGTGATTAACAGCAGAGTGTGGCCTGTGTGTTTGTGTTGTGGAGTCCTGAAGAGCCAGGGCAGGACTTATGCCATGGTTTCTGCTGGCCTCCACAAGACAGGATGACAGGGGGAAATCAGCTTTGGTACACATGGGTGGACAAGGATACAGTGCCATCAATTGCAAGATGGTGCATCCACAGCTCCCCTCAGATATCCTAACCTATTAAGGTAGCCATCCTTATCTGTTGGTGCAGAGGGATGTGAAGCAGAGGACGCGATCCTCTGAAGGTAGGGTGTTCATACACCAGGGTTAGGATAACGAGGGGTCCTGTGAGATGAAGGGCAGCCCAATACCTTTCTCTACTCATGGGTCAAAGGTATTGGTGCTGGGATTTGACAGCTAATTGCACCGTGAGGGGAGATATCCCCCAGGAGCATTTTGGTATTTTCTTTCATACTAGGTATGGATACAATGGAGCAGGAGAAAAGAGCCCCAACTACTCCCAGCTAAGAAGGTGGATATCCGACCAGATACCACTGTGAGCATAGAGAAGCTGAGTCTCCAAATCCATGGAAAAAGTCTCTGCTGTGTCCTGACTGTGTTGGACACCTTCCAAAAGGGACTTTGCTTTTCAACCTGCCCATCCACCCTGTCACCCAGGTGGTCCTACCTTGAACTGACAATGAACTGACGTTGACAAACGGACGAAAGGACTGGCCAAGTAACTACAATCAGGCCAGTCTAAGTCCTATAGTGATGAAGTCAGGGGTCAAGGACTCGACTCTGTGACCCCCAAATGTGTTAACTTTGTGATTTATATATTTGCCAACTGTGTACCCATGGACACTCTAGGTGCAAATGTGTGACAGCCTATACTCAGGGAAAATCGCCCAACGTACCGCAGTGAGTTACAATAAGGCTGTACACACATTTGCATCCTATAGTCGTTTCACATCGACACGTGGGTCTGTGACCTACCTGTCTTTGGAGGTGTAGCGAGATCTGCCAGGTTGCAGGAGTCTCTATGGGTACCCACTAAATTTATTTGACGGGAGGGGAAGGTGAAATGTGTTATATGTGTGAATGGGGATTAGAGTAGGGCACGTTAGGGACAGGGCCCTTTTGTTCACCATTTGCCACCTCAAACCCTGTAACAGTGAAGTTCGTAAGGGTAAGGCTGGATGGTTAGTGTGGCGGAGGTATTTACCGCGGTTAGTATTTAGGTAGCTTGACATCGCCTCACTTAATGGAAAATCTGACTTGCCTTTTAAAGACCTACTTATCTGTCCATGGGGAGGTTGTCGCCGCTGGAAAATTGATTGTGAGGGTGAACCCGCTCCTGGTCACGATATTCTTGTTTCAAGAAAGTCGGTGCAGTTGGGAAAGACTGCAAGAGTCAAGCCACTCCGGAAGTCAATAGGTCAAGCTGGTCGGGAGAGTAGGCGTTCCGGTTTATTGGACCTCCTCCATGCAGCACACACCAAGTAAGACAGTAGGAGCGGCTGACATCGATACGTTCAAAGCAGAAGATGTTCAGACCTTGGGGTGGATACCTGAAGATCAGCAGTAGTACCGAGAGACGGTAAGGGTGTGGTCACTCCAAACTCATCGGAGTGGCCCACACCGGAAGACGGTTATCTGAAATAAAGGGCAGTTAAATTGACGACAACCAATCCTGTGGATAGAGGAGTTTGGGTTACGGTGAAAAGCAGGTCGGTGAAAGGTCGGGATGGGTGATGTCTAGGTACCTAAAGATCAGTGTATACTCCAGTTCTTCCTGAACTATCACTAAGAATGGGGTTGAGGGGGGCAAATATGTCTCAACCCTTCCCCCCTAGAATATTGTCGTAATTTCCGACAACAGGGGGATTGTTGAGGAAGGGTTGAAATATATGTGTATATATATATATATATATAATATATATATTATATATATATATATGTATATATATATATATATTGTGGCGAAACCAATGGCGCCACTGGGTTTTGGAGGGGACAGATTGCCGGCCTCTTGCCCCGGGATTGTGGGCCCTCTCATCAGCCCATGCTAAACTTAAACCCCATGGCGATTTGACTGTGTTTGTGGCATCTGAGCGCTGTTTGGATATATTGAGTACTCAGATCCAAGCCATCTGGGGATATGTTAAATGTCTGTGTGTACTGTAAAGGGTGGGACATTGTATATTGAATAATGATGTCTGTCCTATTGTCCCCACGTGTGTATTGGCGATTTCCCTTTGTCCTGAGAGATAATTGAATGAGTCCTCGATTGTCTCCAGGACAGAAGACATTGTGTATTCTCCTGCCTGGGATGATTACATTACCCATGTAGGGTAATTGTATCACAGGCAGAGGGGAGGGATATGCTGGGGGTGTCTGTATTGTCCCATTGTGTGTGACTGGCTGCTGTATCCCGTGTCGCAGTCTTCCTTCTGGTCCCCTAGGGGAGTGTCCACCAGGTGGGAGACCTGGATAAATACCGGGCAGGTAGCCCTCAATAAAGTGAGAATTCCTGTTTAACCATTAATACGGAGCCTCGTCTCGTACTTGGGGGGAATTGCTACGTCAGAACGTTCTCTTGCCTGTTCCAGGAAAGGAGGACTTCGTATGGTTCCAGTTCGGTGGATTCCAGCGGTTGTGGGTTGCTGTGCTCTTCGCCAGGGGAATCGCCCGAACGGTCTTAACCCTCACTATACCGGGTTATACCGTAACATATATATATATATATGTCCCCTTATAGAATATGTCCCCTTTCATATATATATCCCATATATGCCCCCTCTCTCCATGGCCTCTTTTCAACTTGATACAGGCCAGTGTTTAGCCTGTAGGCCATGGCTTGCATTGTTATCTGTTAAATCGCCCAACTGTCCCTGGGGGGTAGTTAGCATAGATATGCTAACTAGGATGTGGGTCCAGGACAGGAGATTGCAGACTTTATGGCACCTTTTGATCAGCACATGGCTTACATGCTAAACCTGTTTCCTTCTCCCCCATCTTTGTCCATGGCAAAGCTACCTGGGGGGAGGGCTCACAAGGTAGATTCGTATTCAGTGAAGTGAGGTCATATCCCAAAACCAGATATTAGGGCATGCCTCTACAGAGGAGGTCGCTTCTGAACTCGGCTCCTGACTGGGAAGGACACACACAGATGGGACCTGAAGATGGCTGAGTACCCCCAACCCCTGCCCTGATTTCCCAGATCCCTACATTCCCATGTACCCCTTCCCTGCCCAGCAGCATCAACTCCTGCTGCTGTGTACCCCTTAAGCCCTTATTAACCCCTTAACTGCTCCCAGTAGTACCCCAGCCCAGGACCCTTGCAGTGCCCAGTAGCCCTGCTGTATTTAACCTTTGCTCTGCCACTACTAAGCAGAGCAAACTCCTGACCCCTGCTCTGCCACTACTAAACAGAGCAATCTCCTGACCCCTGCTGCCCTGAACCCCTGCAGCAGTAACCTCTTGTCTCCTTGGATGTTGGGAGCATTCCCTGGGTTAACAGCTTACCCCTGTAGCTGTAACCTCCTCGCTGCACCCTGCAGCCGTAACCCCTCTTCTGCTGTACGTCGGTTCCCCTTGTACCCCGTAGGGACAGTGTGAGTAACTAGGCGGGTGGGTTACTGATATAATGTATTAAGTGTGTATGTGTAACCTGTATTAGCTAGTGTGTTGGGAGGAATTTGGGATTGTGTAGTGTAGTTAGTATTGTATTTGTAGTGTTGTGTTATTTAGTATATATCTGTGTGCGTCAAGCTTTAATAAATACCGTTTTACTGGTAGAATTGTGTAGCGTGTATTTATTAGCGTTTAGCGTAGTGAGTTAGGCGCATGCATATAGTAAGTGTAAGCGACTTGGTGACGTGCTAGGTAATAGAAGTGTGTTGTTAAGGACATAAATAGGCGTGACTATCTATAGACGGTTTACGCCTATTTATGAATATTAATTACTGATATTCGCTTAATATTGGTAATTAATATTCCCCCTTTACAGTGGGCATTCCTGACGTAAAGAACCAGAAGGGTGCTGAAGGGCATGGCTGCTGGGGAACCAAAGCAGGGAAGCTGTTGATTGTTCTGACAACCATGCCCACCCGGAACAGGGTGTTGCTGTAGGTGTAACCCTGTTGACTAAAAGCTTCACATACCTTTCTTATGCTGCTCTGTTATGTCTCTATTTCAAAATCAGTGTTTTGATTTATGTCGAAGTGAGGACTTAAGTGCACCAAGGGTGGGCCCTAGCTACTCAGTGCACCTTAGCTCCTCTGCTCTGCCACACTGGACACTCCCCTCTTTACGTGAGTAACAGGCTAGGCATCGGCAACATCATTATAGGGCTAGAAGAGGTGAATCACGGTTCTGTCAATCCAGAACAGACAAAATCACCCGCGATACTAGAGAGGCTGGTCACTGTCATGGCCTGTTATTGGCTGTTCCCCCTCCATGGCCGGATGTTTTGATCTGCACGATGGGGAGATGCAGCAGTGGCCGTGCAGGGATCCGGATGGCCGCGGGTGCTGGGGACCGGGTAAGTAAGGAGGGGCACGGGCATTGTGGGGTGTATTTGTACTATTGGATAACCCCTTTAAGTACTTTTCCCACAGCGCAAGCTGAGCTTGAGCAAAACAATTAGGTGGTTAATATATGCAAATGAGCTTCTAGAAGCAACGGGGGCATTGCAGCTACTCCTAGAGGCCCTGTTCTCTCTGCAACTGCCGAACCCTCTCTACTTTGATTGACAGGGCCAGTTGTGATGATGTTTACACTGCCTGACCCGTCAATCAATATAAAGAGGGAGTGGCAGTTGCAGAGAGAACAGATGTAGCGGTAACATCCCTGTTACTCTAGAGACTCATTTGCGTATATTAAAACATCATTTTTCTCAGCAATGGGACCAACAGAGATGCCTTCAGCTGCCAAGTGCACATGAAACAACAGCCATTGGTGCATTTAGAATGATTTTTATTGGATTTTTCAATTATAACAGACATGAAATTTAGAAAATAATAAAAATAAAATTAATGATAATGTAGTTGAATCAATAACAGTATTGACAGATGCTCTTTAGTTTACATATGAATTAACCCATTAAAGAGAACCTTTGGTAAATGTTTCCTTATGACTCTTCATTAAGATTTACATTTTTTGCTGCTGAAGAATTGTGTTAATTATATTGTAGGCATGTTTTTGTTTAGGAAAAGGACTGGCATACTTACAAGATTGATGGGAATCATGCTACAGCTTATTCCTGAAAGTTTCTGGTGAAAAAAAAAATGCTGCCCCTGCCAAATTCTGAGAATAGAGAGGAAGTCTACCCATAAAAAAGACAATGCATGAAAGCATGCTGTAATTAGAGCAACACTTAACAATTTCCTTAACTACTTCATTACCAGAGTGTATTCTTACCACGCCAGTTTTTCACTTTTAGCAATGGGCCTATCTAACTGCGAATAACTATTACATTTCTGAGCAAACCTACATGTATTTGAAATTATTTTATCCAGGATACATTAGACCTTTCTTTTGTGACATACTGTATATAATCTAAAATAATAATAATAATAATAATAATAATAATAATAATAATAATAAAAATATATATATATATATATCGAAGGAAAAACTGTAAAAATCATAAAAGAATAAATTTTTCCTTTCTTGCCATTTTTTTTTTGTTCCAAAAGATTTCAAGACAAAACATTTCTTAAACCATTACTGTTTGTTTGTACTGTGAAAATGTATGCTATTTGTGGAATTTACCTACTGGCTGGGCTCACAGTAATATCTAAAATAACTGGAGTACAGATGAGCGAATTTCTTGAATTTTCTTTTGTGTCCGATCCAGACAATTATTTAAAAGATTGGATTGGTGGCTGAATCACAACACTAATCAATAGTGATGAGCGGCAGGGGCAATATTCAAATTCATGATATTTTGGCGAATATTTGCCATATATTTGAAAATTCACGAATTCGTGATCTTCAGTCATTATTTTATTGATTGCATAAAAATTCGCATAAATTGGTATTTAAAAGGTATCTTTTATATGCCAGTTTATGCGAATTTTCATGTAAATTTTATTCTAATTTTTTAAGTGAATTTTCACAATGAAGAAAATAATGACATTATTTTCTTGATTGCAAAAATTTGCATATAAAAAAAAATTGCATACCAATTTGCATAAACTGGAATTTAAAAAAGCGAATAATCGCAATTGCGAATATATTTCGCGATATTCTAAATATTCACGAATTCTCGAATGGGCCAATATTCGCGATTAAAATTCGCAATTCGAAAATTCGTGATCAACACTACTAATCAACTATCAGCACTCCTATTGGCCTGAAAATTAATATATGACACTCCAGTCTCTTGCTCCCTCCCCCCCCCCCCCCACACACACACTTTAAGCTCTTTATTGCAATGACAATAATAGCAAATAATATCAGAGTGACACTGATATACATAGCTATAGGTAAACGCATGTTTGATGGCGTTAACAAACAGTGTGTTTAACCCCTTTAGGACACATGACGTACCGGTACGGCATGTTTCCCGAGTTCTTAAGGACACATGACGTACCGGTAAGTCATGAGTAGAGTTGAGCGAACACCTGGAAGTTCGGGTTCGAGAGGTTCGGCCGAACTTCCGGAAAGTGTCCGGGTTCGTGATCCGAACTCAACCCGAACTTCATCCCGAACCCCATAGAAGTCAATGGGGACCCGAACTTTTGGGCACTAAAAAAGCTGTAAAAGACTCCAGGAAAGGGCTAGAGGGCTGCAAAAGGCAGCAAAATGTAGGTAAATCCCCTGCAAACAAATGTAGATAGGGAAATGATGACTTAACATAAAATAAATAAAAATTAACCAATATTAATTAGAGTTAGGTCCCAAAGCACAGAATCAGGCTTCAAATCACCCACCAATGGAGAAGGTCGCTTACTATTATTTCGACCCCAGCATCCAGACAAAGGAGAGAGGTCCCACAGCAGAGAATCTGGCATCATATCAACCACCACAGGAGAAGGCCACTTTCAGTGACTTAGGCTTTAGCACCCAGACAGAGGAGACATGTCAGATAGCACAAGCATTACATGTATACCATCCAGCACAGGAGAAGGCCACTTTTAGTTACTTTGACCCCTTCACCCAGAAAGAGGAGAGAGGTCCCACAGCACATATTCAGGCATCATATCACCCACCACAGGAGTAGGCCACCATTTAGTTAATTTGACCCCTGCACCCATGTCAGATGGAACAAGCATCAGTTTTACATCACCCAGCACAAGAGAAGGCCACTTTTAGAGACTTTGACCCCTGCACCCAGACGGAGGAGAGAGGTTTCACAGCACCCAGACGGAGGAGAGATGTTTCACAGCAGAGAATCAGGCATTTAGATCACCCACCACAGGAGTAGGCCACCATTTAATGGGACCCCGGCAACCATGTCAGATGGCACAAGTATAACATTTATATCACCCAGCACAGGAGAAGGCCACTTTTAGAGACTTTGACCCCTGCACCCAGACGGAGGAGAGAGGTTTCACAGCACATATTAAGGCCTCATATCACCCACCACAGGAGTAGGCCACCATTTAGTTAATTTGACCCCTGCACCCATGTCAGATGGTACAAGCATCAGTTTTACATCACCCAGCACAAGAGAAGGCCACTTTTAGAGACTTTGACCCATGCACCCAGACGGAGGAGAGAGGTTTCACAGCACCCAGACGGAGGAGAGAGGTTTTTACAGCAGAGAATCAGGCATTTAGATCACACACCACAGGAGTAGGCCACCATTTAATGGGACCCCGGCAACCATGTCAGATGGCACAAGTATAACATTTATATCACCCAGCAGAGGAGAAGGCGACTTTGAGAGACTTTGACCCCTGCACCCAGATGGAGGAGAGAGGTTTCACAGCACATATTAAGGCATCATATCAATAACCACAGGAGAAGGCGACTTTGAGAGACTTTGACCCCTGCACCCAGACGGAGGAGAGAGGTTTCACAGCACCCAGACGGAGGAGAGACGTTTCACAGCAGAGAATCAGGCATTTAGATCACCCACCACAGGAGTAGGCCACCATTTAATGGGACCCCGGCAACCATGTCAGATGGCACAAGTATAACATTTAGATCACCCAGCACAGGAGAAGGCGACTTTGAGAGACTTTGACCCCTGCACCCAGACGGAGGAGAGAGGTTTCACAGCACCCAGACGGAGGAGAGAGGTTTCACAGCAGAGAATCAGGCATTTAGATCACCCACCACAGGAGTAGGCCACCATTTAATGGGACCCCGGCAACCATGTCAGATGGCACAAGTATAACATTTATATCACCCAGCACAGGAGAAGGCGACTTTGAGAGACTTTGACCCCTGCACCCAGACGGAGGAGAGAGGTTTTCACAGCAGAGAATCAGGCATTTAGATCACCCACCACAGGAGAAGGCCGCTTTCAGTGACTTTGGCCCCCTGCACCCACACAAAGGAGACATGTCAGACAGCACAAGTATAACATTCATATCACCCAGCACAGGAGAAGGACACTTTCATGTACTTTGGCCCCGGCACCCAGACAGAGGAAGGTTCATTCAACTCTGGGTTGCACCCCAAGATCCTAGTTAATTTCAAAAATTGATTTTTCAATGAAGAAGTGGCCAGGAGTACAAGACAACATGGTTTAAGGCAGTTATTAATAAGGACTACTCTGCACAAGGGAGGGTCAGTTCTTGTGGGATCCATGCCTGGGACATTTTTATAAACGTCAGCTTGTCCACGTTGGCTGCGGACAGGCGGCTGCGTTTGTCAGTAATGACGCCCCTGCCGTGCTGAATACACGTTCAGATAAAACGCTGGCCGCCGGGCAGGACAGCACCTCCAAGGCATAACATGCTAATTCTGGCCACGTGGACAATTTGGAAACCCAGAAGTTGAATGGGGCCGAACCATCCGTCAGTACGTGGAGTTTTGTGCAGACGTACTGTTCAACCATGTTAGTGAAATGTTGTCTCCTGCTAACACGTTCCGTATCAGGTGGTGGGGCAGTTAGCTGTGGCGTGGAGACAAAACTTTTCCACATTTCTGCCATGCTAACCCTGCCCTCAGAGGAGCTGGCCGTGACACTGCTGTGTGGGCGACCTCTAGCTCCTCCTCTGCCTTGGCCTTGGCCTTCCACCTGTTCCCCTGTGACAGTTGGGAATGCCCTCAGGAGCGCGTCTACCAGCGTGCGCTTGTACTCGCGCATCTTCCTATCACGCTCCAGTGCAGGAAGTAAAGTGGGCACATTGTCTTTGTACCGTGGATCCAGCAGGGTGGCCACCCAGTAGTCAGCACACGTTAAAATGTGGGCAACTCTGCTGTCGTTGCGCAGGCACTGCAGCATGTAATCGCTCATGTGTGCCAGGCTCCCCAGAGGTAAGGACAAGCTGTCCTCTGTGGGAGGCGTATCGTCATCATCCTCTGTATCCCCCAGCCACGCACCAGGGATGTGCCTGCGCTGTGCTGGGTGCCACCCCGCTGTGAACCTGCTTCATCCTCATCCTCCTCCACCTCCTCCTCATCCTCCTCGTCCTCCAGTAGTGGTCCCTGGCTGGCCACATTTGTACCTGCCCTTGGCTGTTGCAAAAACCTCCCTCTGAGCCACTTCTAACAGACTGGCCTGAAAGTGCTAAAAACGACCCGTCATCCTCCTCCTCCTCCTCCTGGCCCTGGCCCACCTCCTCTTCCATCATCGCCCTAAGCATTTTCTCTAGGAGACATAGAATTGGTATTGTCACGCTGATAACAGTGGCATCGCCACTGGCCATGTTGGTGGCATACTCGAAACAGCGCAACAGGGCACACAGGTCTCGCATGGAGGCCCAATCATTGGTGGTGAAGTGGTGCTGTTCCGCAGTGCGACTGACCCGTGCGTGCTGCAGCTGAAACTCCACTATGGCCTGCTGCTGCTCGCATAGTCTCTCCAGCATGTGCAAGGTGGAGTTCCACCGGGTGAGCACGTTGCATATTAGGCGGTGATCGGGAAGGCCGAAGTTCCGCTGTAGCGCTGACAGGCGAGTAGCGGCAGGATGTGAGCGCCGGAAGCGCGCACAGACGGCCCACACTTTATGCAGCAGCTCTGACATGTCTTGGTAGTTGTGAATGAACTTTTGCACCACCAAATTCAGCACATGCGCCAGGCAAGGGATGTGCGTCAAACCGGCTAGTCCCAGAGCTGCGACGAGATTTCGCCCATTACGTTTACCCCGGGCTGTGCTGAAGTTGGTGGTGAAGGTGTGTAGCTGACTGGATGAGCTGGTGGAAGCAGAGGAGGAGGAGGAAGCCGAGTAGGAGGAGGAGGCTACAGGAGGCAAAGAATGATGCCCTGTGATCCTTGGCGGCGGAAGGACGTGCGCCAAGGAACTCTCCGCCTGGGGCCCAGCCGCCACTACATTTACCCAGTGTGCAGTTAGGGAGATATAGCGTCCCTGGCCGTGCTTACTGGTCCACGTATCTGTGGTTAGGTGGACCTTGCCACAAATGGCGTTGCGCAGTGCACACTTGATTTTATCAGACACTTGCATGTGCAGGAAAGGCACGGCTGTCTTGGAGAAGTAGTGGCGGCTGGGAACCACATACTGGGGGACAGCCATGGCCATCAGCTGTTTGAAGCTGTCTGTGTCCACCAGCCGGAATGACAGCATTTCAAAGGCCAGTAGTTTAGAAATGCTGGCATTCAGGCCAGAGGCTCGAGGGTGACTAGGTGGGAATTTGCTCTTCCTCTCAAAGGTTTGAGAGATGGAGAGCTGAACGCTGCTGTGTGAAATAGTGGATATGGTGGTGTCGGTGGCACATCCTCTGTTTGCCGCTCGGCAGGTGGCAACATTCCTCTTGAGGCGGAAGCCGAGGCAGCAGCGGTAGAGGGAGCAGGGGGAGCCTGAGCGGGTTCCTTGTTTTTAAGGTGTGTACTCCACTGCAGTTCATGCTTTGCATGTAGATGCCTGATCATGCAGGTGGTGCTCAGGTTAAGAACGTTAATGCCTCGCCTCAGGGTCTGATGGCACAGCGTGCAAATCACTCTGGTCTTGTCGTCAGCACATTGTTTGAAGAAGTGCCATGCCAGGGAACTCCTTGAAGATGCCTTTGGGCATCTTCTCTGGACAGCGGCTGTTCTGCTTTTGCCCCCTGCTCCCTCTTTGGTTTCGCTGTTGTCTCAGTCTCACCACTGCCTCTTCCTCTGAACTATTTAAGTCAGCGGCACAACCTTCAGTCCATGTGGGGTCTAAGACCTCATCGTCCTCTGCATCGTCTTCCACCCAGTCTTCCTCCCTGACCTCCTCCTGTTCAGTCTGCACACTGCAATAAGACGCGGCAGTGGGCACCAGTGTTTCATCATCATCAGAGACTCGGTCACTCTGCTGTGGTGGTATTCCCATGTCCTCATCATCTGGATACATAAGTGGTTGTGCGTCAGTGCATGGAATGTCTTCCACCACTGGGGAAGGGCTAGGTGGACGCCCCTGGAAACCGTGCGAGCAGAGTCTTCAAACAGAATAAGAGACTGCTGCATAACTTGAGGCTCAGACAGTTTCCCTGATATGCATGGGGGTGATGTGACAGACTGATGGGCTTGGTTTTCAGGTGCCACCTGTGCACTTTCCGCAGAAGACTGGGCGGAAGACAATGTGGTGAACGTGCTAGAAGCACTGTCGGCCACCCAATCGACTAATGCCTGTACCTGCTCAGGCCTTACCATCCTCATAACGGCATTGGGCCCCACCAAATATTGCTGTAAATTCTGCCGGCTACTTGAGGGAGTTGGTTCACTACTTTGTGCGCCTGAGGCCGAACGGCCACGTCCTCTGCCAGCAACAGAGGCTCCATGGACACCACCACGACCGCGTTCTCCTCACTTAATAGAATGTTTCCTCATTGTTGCGATTCAACTCGCACCACAATAAAATATATATTTATTATTTTTTAGCCCCAAAATTCCCACACTGGAAGATATAATTCCTTTTTCCGGTATTAATTGCAAGGAAACTGCTGCAAATTGGACACCAGAATTTTTAAAATGCTAGTTTTGGTACATAGATCCCCCCACACGGGGAGATATAATTCCTTTTTACAGGAGTAAAAACGTGCGGCCTACTGTTTCTGGTGTAACTAACACCAGATTGATTAAATTGGCCTTTTTTTCACCAAAATTACAACACTGGACAATGTAATGCCTTTTTCAGGTATTAATTACAAGAAGACTGCTGCTAATTGGACACCAGAATTTTTAAAATGCTAGTTTGTGTACATAAATTCCCACACTGGAAGATATCATTCCTTTTGCCGGCATGTCAGATGGTACAAGCATCAGTTTTACATCACCCAGCACAAGAGAAGGCCACTTTTAGAGACTTTGACCCATGCACCCAGACGGAGGAGAGAGGTTTCACAGCACCCAGACGGAGGAGAGAGGTTTTACAGCAGAGAATCAGGCATTTAGATCACACACCACAGGAGTAGGCCACCATTTAATGGGACCCCGGCAACCATGTCAGATGGCACAAGTATAACATTTATATCACCCAGCAGAGGAGAAGGCGACTTTGAGAGACTTTGACCCTGCACCCAGATGGAGGAGAGAGGTTTCACAGCACATATTAAGGCATCATATCAATAACCACAGGAGAAGGCGACTTTGAGAGACTTTGGACCCCTGCACCCAGACGGAGGAGAGAGGTTTCACAGCACCCAGACGGAGGAGAGACGTTTCACAGCAGAGAATCAGGCATTTAGATCACCCACCACAGGAGTAGGCCACCATTTAATGGGACCCCGGCAACCATGTCAGATGGCACAAGTATAACATTTAGATCACCCAGCACAGGAGAAGGCGACTTTGAGAGACTTTGACCCTGCACCCAGACGGAGGAGAGAGGTTTCACAGCACCCAGACGGAGGAGAGAGGTTTCACAGCAGAGAATCAGGCATTTAGATCACCCACCACAGGAGTAGGCCACCATTTAATGGGACCCCGGCAACCATGTCAGATGGCACAAGTATAACATTTATATCACCCAGCACAGGAGAAGGCGACTTTGAGAGACTTTGACCCCTGCACCCAGACGGAGGAGAGAGGTTTTCACAGCAGAGAATCAGGCATTTAGATCACCCACCACAGGAGAAGGCCGCTTTCAGTGACTTTGGCCCCCTGCACCCACACAAAGGAGACATGTCAGACAGCACAAGTATAACATTCATATCACCCAGCACAGGAGAAGGACACTTTCATGTACTTTGGCCCCGGCACCCAGACAGAGGAAGGTTCATTCAACTCTGGGTTGCACCCCAAGATCCTAGTTAATTTCAAAAATTGATTTTTCAATGAAGAAGTGGCCAGGAGTACAAGACAACATGGTTTAAGGCAGTTATTAATAAGGACTACTCTGCACAAGGGAGGGTCAGTTCTTGTGGGATCCATGCCTGGGACATTTTTATAAACGTCAGCTTGTCCACGTTGGCTGCGGACAGGCGGCTGCGTTTGTCAGTAATGACGCCCCTGCCGTGCTGAATACACGTTCAGATAAAACGCTGGCCGCCGGGCAGGACAGCACCTCCAAGGCATAACATGCTAATTCTGGCCACGTGGACAATTTGGAAACCCAGAAGTTGAATGGGGCCGAACCATCCGTCAGTACGTGGAGTTTTGTGCAGACGTACTGTTCAACCATGTTAGTGAAATGTTGTCTCCTGCTAACACGTTCCGTATCAGGTGGTGGGGCAGTTAGCTGTGGCGTGGAGACAAAACTTTTCCACATTTCTGCCATGCTAACCCTGCCCTCAGAGGAGCTGGCCGTGACACTGCTGTGTGGGCGACCTCTAGCTCCTCCTCTGCCTTGGCCTTGGCCTTCCACCTGTTCCCCTGTGACAGTTGGGAATGCCCTCAGGAGCGCGTCTACCAGCGTGCGCTTGTACTCGCGCATCTTCCTATCACGCTCCAGTGCAGGAAGTAAAGTGGGCACATTGTCTTTGTACCGTGGATCCAGCAGGGTGGCCACCCAGTAGTCAGCACACGTTAAAATGTGGGCAACTCTGCTGTCGTTGCGCAGGCACTGCAGCATGTAATCGCTCATGTGTGCCAGGCTCCCCAGAGGTAAGGACAAGCTGTCCTCTGTGGGAGGCGTATCGTCATCATCCTCTGTATCCCCCAGCCACGCACCAGGGATGTGCCTGCGCTGTGCTGGGTGCCACCCCGCTGTGAACCTGCTTCATCCTCATCCTCCTCCACCTCCTCCTCATCCTCCTCGTCCTCCAGTAGTGGTCCCTGGCTGGCCACATTTGTACCTGCCCTTGGCTGTTGCAAAAACCTCCCTCTGAGCCACTTCTAACAGACTGGCCTGAAAGTGCTAAAAACGACCCCGTCATCCTCCTCCTCCTCCTCCTGGCCCTGGCCCACCTCCTCTTCCATCATCGCCCTAAGCATTTTCTCTAGGAGACATAGAATTGGTATTGTCACGCTGATAACAGTGGCATCGCCACTGGCCATGTTGGTGGCATACTCGAAACAGCGCAACAGGGCACACAGGTCTCGCATGGAGGCCCAATCATTGGTGGTGAAGTGGTGCTGTTCCGCAGTGCGACTGACCCGTGCGTGCTGCAGCTGAAACTCCACTATGGCCTGCTGCTGCTCGCATAGTCTCTCCAGCATGTGCAAGGTGGAGTTCCACCGGGTGAGCACGTTGCATATTAGGCGGTGATCGGGAAGGCCGAAGTTCCGCTGTAGCGCTGACAGGCGAGTAGCGGCAGGATGTGAACGCCGGAAGCGCGCACAGACGGCCCACACTTTATGCAGCAGCTCTGACATGTCTTGGTAGTTGTGAATGAACTTTTGCACCACCAAATTCAGCACATGCGCCAGGCAAGGGATGTGCGTCAAACCGGCTAGTCCCAGAGCTGCGACGAGATTTCGCCCATTACGTTTACCCCGGGCTGTGCTGAAGTTGGTGGTGAAGGTGTGTGGCTGACTGGATGAGCTGGTGGAAGCAGAGGAGGAGGAGGAAGCCGAGTAGGAGGGAGGAGGCTACAGGAGGCAAAGAATGATGCCCTGTGATCCTTGGCGGCGGAAGGACGTGCGCCAAGGAACTCTCCGCCTGGGGCCCAGCCGCCACTACATTTACCCAGTGTGCAGTTAGGGAGATATAGCGTCCCTGGCCGTGCTTACTGGTCCACGTATCTGTGGTTAGGTGGACCTTGCCACAAATGGCGTTGCGCAGTGCACACTTGATTTTATCAGACACTTGCATGTGCAGGAAAGGCACGGCTGTCTTGGAGAAGTAGTGGCGGCTGGGAACCACATACTGGGGGACAGCCATGGCCATCAGCTGTTTGAAGCTGTCTGTGTCCACCAGCCGGAATGACAGCATTTCAAAGGCCAGTAGTTTAGAAATGCTGGCATTCAGGCCAAGGGCTCGAGGGTGACTAGGTGGGAATTTGCTCTTCCTCTCAAAGGTTTGAGAGATGGAGAGCTGAACGCTGCTGTGTGAAATAGTGGATATGGTGGTGTCGGTGGCACATCCTCTGTTTGCTGCTCGGCAGGTGGCAACATTCCTCTTGAGGCGGAAGCCGAGGCAGCAGCGGTAGAGGGAGCAGGGGAGCCTGAGCGGGTTCCTTGTTTTTAAGGTGTGTACTCCACTGCAGTTCATGCTTTGCATGTAGATGCCTGATCATGCAGGTGGTGCTCAGGTTAAGAACGTTAATGCCTCGCCTCAGGGTCTGATGGCACAGCGTGCAAATCACTCTGGTCTTGTCGTCAGCACATTGTTTGAAGAAGTGCCATGCCAGGGAACTCCTTGAAGATGCCTTTGGGCATCTTCTCTGGACGGCGGCTGTTCTGCTTTTGCCCCCTGCTCCCTCTTTGGTTTCGCTGTTGTCTCAGTCTCACCACTGCCTCTTCCTCTGAACTATTTAAGTCAGCGGCACAACCTTCAGTCCATGTGGGGTCTAAGACCTCATCGTCCTCTGCATCGTCTTCCACCCAGTCTTCCTCCCTGACCTCCTCCTGTTCAGTCTGCACACTGCAATAAGACGCGGCAGTGGGCACCAGTGTTTCATCATCATCAGAGACTCGGTCACTCTGCTGTGGTGGTATTCCCATGTCCTCATCATCTGGATACATAAGTGGTTGTGCGTCAGTGCATGGAATGTCTTCCACCACTGGGGAAGGGCTAGGTGGACGCCCCTGGGAAACCGTGCGAGCAGAGTCTTCAAACAGAATAAGAGACTGCTGCATAACTTGAGGCTCAGACAGTTTCCCTGATATGCATGGGGGTGATGTGACAGACTGATGGGCTTGGTTTTCAGGTGCCACCTGTGCACTTTCCGCAGAAGACTGGGCGGAAGACAATGTGGTGAACGTGCTAGAAGCACTGTCGGCCACCCAATCGACTAATGCCTGTACCTGCTCAGGCCTTACCATCCTCATAACGGCATTGGGCCCCACCAAATATTGCTGTAAATTCTGCCGGCTACTTGAGGGAGTTGGTTCACTACTTTGTGCGCCTGAGGCCGAACGGCCACGTCCTCTGCCAGCAACAGAGGCTCCATGGACACCACCACGACCGCGTTCTCCTCACTTAATAGAATGTTTCCTCATTGTTGCGATTCAACTCGCACCACAATAAAATATATATTTATTATTTTTAGCCCCAAAATTCTCACACTGGAAGATATAATTCCTTTTCCGGTATTAATTGCAAGGAAACTGCTGCAAATTGGACACCAGAATTTTTAAAATGCTAGTTTTGGTACATAGATCCCCCACACGGGAGATATAATTCCTTTTACAGGAGTAAAACGTGCGGCCTACTGTTTCTGGTGTAACTAACACCAGATTGATTAAATTGGCCTTTTTTCACCAAAATTACAACACTGGACAATGTAATGCCTTTTTCAGGTATTAATTACAAGAAGACTGCTGCTAATTGGACACCAGAATTTTTAAAATGCTAGTTTGTGTACATAAATTCCCACACTGGAAGATATCATTCCTTTGCCGGCATTAATTACAAGAAAACTGCTGCAAATTGGACACCAGAATTTTTAAAATGCTAGTTTTGGTACATAGATTCCCACACGGGAGATATAATTCCTTTTACAGGAGTAAAAACGTGTGGCCTACTGTTTCTAGTGTAACTAACACCAGATTGATTAAATTGGCCTTTTTTTCACCAAAATTACAACACTGGACAATGTAATGCCTTTTCAGGTATTAATTACAAGAAGACTGCTGCTAATTGGACACCAGAATTTTTAAAATGCTAGTTTGTGTACATAAATTCCCACACTGGAAGATATAATTCCTTTTGCCGGCATTAATTACAAGAAAACTGCTGCAAATTGGACACCAGAATTTTTAAAATGCTAGTTTTGGTACATAGATCCCCCACACGGGAGATATAATTCCTTTTACAGGAGTAAAAACGTGCGGCCTACTGTTTCTGGTGTAACTAACACCAGATTGATTAAATTGGCCTTTTTTCACCAAAATTACAACACTGGACAATGTAATGCCTTTTCAGGTATTAATTACAAGAAGACTGCTGCTAATTGGACACCAGAATTTTTAAAATGCTAGTTTGTGTACATAAATTCCCACACTGGAAGATATCATTCCTTTTGCCGGCATTAATTACAAGAAAACTGCTGCAAATTGGACACCAGAATTTTTAAAATGCTAGTTTTGGTACATAGATTCCCACACGGGAGATATAATTCCTTTTACAGGAGTAAAAACGTGTGGCCTACTGTTTCTGGTGTAACTAACACCAGATTGATTAAATTGGCCTTTTTTCACCAAAATTACAACACTGGACAATGTAATGCCTTTTTCAGGTATTAATTACAAGAAGACTGCTGCTAATTGGACACCAGAATTTTTAAAATGCTAGTTTGTGTACATAAATTCCCACACTGGAAGATATAATTCCTTTTGCCGGCATTAATTACAAGAAAACTGCTGCAAATTGGACACCAGAATTTTTAAAATGCTAGTTTTGGTACATAGATCCCCCACACGGGAGATATAATTCCTTTTACAGGAGTAAAACGTGCGGCCTACTGTTTCTGGTGTAACTAACACCAGATTGATTAAATTGGCCTTTTTTCACCAAAATTACAACACTGGACAATGTAATGCCTTTTTCAGGTATTAATTACAAGAAGACTGCTGCTAATTGGACACAAGAATTTTTAAAATGCTAGTTTGTGTACATAAATTCCCACACTGGAAGATATCATTCCTTTTGCCGGCATTAATTACAAGAAAACTGCTGCAAATTGGACACCAGAATTTTTAAAATGCTAGTTTTGGTACATAGATCCCCCCACATGGGGAGATATAATTCCTTTTTACAGGAGTAAAAATGTGCGGCCTACTGTTTCTGGTGTAACTAACACCAGATTGATTAAATTGGCCTTTTTTCACCAAAATTACAACAGTGGACAATGTAATGCATTTTTCAGGTATTAATTACAAGAAGACTGCTGCTATTTGAACACCAGAATTTTTAAAATGCTAGTTTGTGTACATAAATTCCCACACTGGAAGATATAATTCCTTTTTCCGGTATTAATTACAAGAAAACTGCTGCAAATTGGACACCAGAATTTTTAATATGCTAGTTTTGGTACATAGATCCCTCACGGGAGATATAATTACTTTTACAGGAGTAAAACGTGTGGCCTACTGTTTCTAGTGTAACTAACACCAGATTGATTAAATTGGCCTTTTTTCACCAAAATTACAACACTGGACAATGTAATGCCTTTTCAGGTATTAATTACAAGAAGACTGCTGCTAATTGGACACCAGAATTTTTAAAATGCTAGTTTGTGTACATAAATTCCCACACTGGAAGATATCATTCCTTTTGCCGGCATTAATTACAAGAAAACTGCTGCAAATTGGACACCAGAATTTTTAAAATGCTAGTTTTGGTACATAGATTCCCACACGGGAGATATAATTCCTTTTACAGGAGTAAAAACGTGTGGCCTACTGTTTCTAGTGTAACTAACACCAGATTGATTAAATTGGCCTTTTTTCACCAAAATTACAACACTGGACAATGTAATGCCTTTTTCAGGTATTAATTACAAGAAGACTGCTGCTAATTGGACACCAGAATTTTTAAAATGCTAGTTTGTGTACATAAATTCCCACACTGGAAGATATAATTCCTTTTGCCGGCATTAATTACAAGAAAACTGCTGCAAATTGGACACCAGAATTTTTAAAATGCTAGTTTTGGTACATAGATCCCCACACGGGAGATATAATTCCTTTTACAGGAGTAAAACGTGTGGCCTACTGTTTCTGGTGTAACTAACACCAGATTGATTAAATTGGCCTTTTTTTCACCAAAATTACAACACTGGACAATGTAATGCCTTTTTCAGGTATTAATTACAAGAAGACTGCTGCTAATTGGACACCAGAATTTTTAAAATGCTAGTTTGTGTACATAAATTCCCACACTGGAAGATATAATTCCTTTTGCCGGCATTAATTACAAGAAAACTGCTGCAAATTGGACACCAGAATTTTTAAAATGCTAGTTTTGGTACATAGATCCCCCCACACGGGGAGATATAATTCCTTTTTACAGGAGTAAAAACGTGCGGCCTACTGTTTCTGGTGTAACTAACACCAGATTGATTAAATTGGCCTTTTTTTCACCAAAATTACAACACTGGACAATGTAATGCCTTTTTCAGGTATTAATTACAAGAAGACTGCTGCTAATTGGACACAAGAATTTTTAAAATGCTAGTTTGTGTACATAAATTCCCACACTGGAAGATATCATTCCTTTTGCCGGCATTAATTACAAGAAAACTGCTGCAAATTGGACACCAGAATTTTTAAAATGCTAGTTTTGGTACATAGATCCCCCACACGGGAGATATAATTCCTTTTACAGGAGTAAAACGTGTGGCCTACTGTTTCTGGTGTAACTAACACCAGATTGATTAAATTGGCCTTTTTTCACCAAAATTACAACACTGGACAATGTAATGCCTTTTTCAGGTATTAATTACAAGAAGACTGCTGCTAATTGGACACCAGAATTTTTAAAATGCTAGTTTGTGTACATAAATTCCCACACTGGAAGATATAATTCCTTTTGCCGGCATTAATTACAAGAAAACTGCTGCAAATTGGACACCAGAATTTTTAAAATGCTAGTTTTGGTACATAGATCCCCCACATGGGAGATATAATTCCTTTTACAGGAGTAAAAATGTGCGGCCTACTGTTTCTGGTGTAACTAACACCAGATTGATTAAATTGGCCTTTTTTCACCAAAATTACAACAGTGGACAATGTAATGCATTTTTCAGGTATTAATTACAAGAAGACTGCTGCTATTTGGACACCAGAATTTTTAAAATGCTAGTTTGTGTACATAAATTCCCACACTGGAAGATATAATTCCTTTTTCCGGTATTAATTACAAGAAAACTGCTGCAAATTGGACACCAGAATTTTTAATATGCTAGTTTTGGTACATAGATCCCTCACGGGGAGATATAATTACTTTTTACAGGAGTAAAAACGTGTGGCCTACTGTTTCTAGTGTAACTAACACCAGATTGATTAAATTGGCCTTTTTTTCACCAAAATTACAACACTGGACAATGTAATGCCTTTTTCAGGTATTAATTACAAGAAGACTGCTGCTAATTGGACACCAGAATTTTTAAAATGCTAGTTTGTGTACATAAATTCCCACACTGGAAGATATCATTCCTTTGCCGGCATTAATTACAAGAAAACTGCTGCAAATTGGACACCAGAATTTTTAAAATGCTAGTTTTGGTACATAGATTCCTCACAGGGAGATATAATTCCTTTTACAGGAGTAAAACGTGTGGCCTACTGTTTCTAGTGTAACTAACACCAGATTGATTAAATTGGCCTTTTTTCACCAAAATTACAACACTGGACAATGTAATGCCTTTTTCAGGTATTAATTACAAGAAGACTGCTGCTAATTGGACACCAGAATTTTTAAAATGCTAGTTTGTGTACATAAATTCCCACACTGGAAGATATAATTCCTTTTGCCGGCATTAATTACAAGAAAACTGCTGCAAATTGGACACCAGAATTTTTAAAATGCTAGTTTTGGTACATAGATCCCCCACACGGGGAGATATAATTCCTTTTACAGGAGTAAAACGTGCGGCCTACTGTTTCTGGTGTAACTAACACCAGATTGATTAAATTGGCCTTTTTTTCACCAAAATTACAACACTGGACAATGTAATGCCTTTTTCAGGTATTAATTACAAGAAGACTGCTGCTAATTGGACACCAGAATTTTTAAAATGCTAGTTTGTGTACATAAATTCCCACACTGGAAGATATAATTCCTTTTGCTGGCATTAATTACAAGAAAACTGCTGCAAATTGGACACCAGAATTTTTAAAATGCTAGTTTTGGTACATAGATCCCCCACACGGGAGATATAATTCCTTTTACAGGAGTAAAACGTGCGGCCTACTGTTTCTGGTGTAACTAACACCAGATTGATTAAATTGGCCTTTTTTCACCAAAATTACAACAGTGGACAATGTAATGCCTTTTTCAGGTATTAATTACAAGAAGACTGCTGCTAATTGGACACCAGAATTTTTAAAATGCTAGTTTGTGTACATAAATTCCCACACTGGAAGATATCATTCCTTTGCCGGCATTAATTACAAGAAAACTGCTGCAAATTGGACACCAGAATTTTTAAAATGCTAGTTTTGGTACATAGATCCCCCACATGGGAGATATAATTCCTTTTACAGGAGTAAAAATGTGCGGCCTACTGTTTCTGGTGTAACTAACACCAGATTGATTAAATTGGCCTTTTTCACCAAAATTACAACAGTGGACAATGTAATGCATTTTTCAGGTATTAATTACAAGAAGACTGCTGCTATTTGGACACCAGAATTTTTAAAATGCTAGTTTGTGTACATAAATTCCCACACTGGAAGATATAATTCCTTTTTCCGGTATTAATTACAAGAAAACTGCTGCAAATTGGACACCAGAATTTTTAATATGCTAGTTTTGGTACATAGATCCCTCACGGGGAGATATAATTACTTTTTACAGGAGTAAAAACGTGTGGCCTACTGTTTCTAGTGTAACTAACACCAGATTGATTAAATTGGCCTTTTTTTCACCAAAATTACAACACTGGACAATGTAATGCCTTTTTCAGGTATTAATTACAAGAAAACTGCTGCTAATTGGACACCAGAATTTTTAAAATGCTAGTTTGTGTACATACATTCCCACACTGGAAGATATAATTCCTTTTGCCGGCATTAATTACTAGAAAACTGCTGCAAATTGGACACCAGCATTTTTAAAATGCTAGTTTTGGTACATAGATCCCCCCACATGGGGAGATATAATTCCTTTTTACAGGAGTAAAAACGTGCGGCCTACTGTTTCTGGTGTAACTAACACCAGATTGATTAAATTGGCCTTTTTTTCACCAAAATTACAACAGTGGACAATGTAATGCCTTTTTCAGGTATTAATTACAAGAAGACTGCTGCTAATTGGACACCAGAATTTTTAAAATGCTAGTTTGTGTACATAAATTCCCACACTGGAAGATATAATTCCTTTTTCCGGTATTAATTACAAGAAAACTGCTGTAAATTGGACACCAGAATTTTTAAAATACTAGTTTTGGTACATTGATTCCCACATGGGGAGATATAATTCCTTTTTACAGGAGTAAAAACGTGCGGCCTACTGTTTCTGGTCTAACTAACACCAGATTGATTAAATTGGCCTTTTTTTCACCAAAATTACAACACTGGATGATATAATGCCTTTTTGTGGTATTAATTACAAGAGGACTGCTGGTATTTCAGAACACCGGAATTTTTTAAATGCTAGTTTTGCTAGATAAATTTTCCACACTGGGAGAAATATTGCCTAAGCCTTTTTACAGTATTAATTTCAACAGGAGTGCTTCTTCTGGTCTAACACCAGAATAATTTTATTATTACGGTGAAAGCTTTTTTTAATTTATATTTCTGGCACATAAAAAAAAAAAAATTCTGGCTGACAGTATTGGACTTGGCTGTAGTGGCACTGGCTAGCCTAGCTGGAACAGCACATTCATGGGATTTGCTATCCAAGTGGGTTACTTTCAGTTTCATCACTGATATATTAAATATCTTTGCAGTTAGTAGGGGTGACACAAGCACAGCCAAACCCCTGATGTAGTATATCTATGAAAAAATTGACTATTACATGAGATTAATGGACGTTGTGGCAGCTTTTGCTGTAGCACCACAAGTCCCAAAATGGCCGCCGCCTATCAGCCCAGTAACATGTGCCAGAAAACGGTCTGCCCAGCCAGAAAAGAAATTGACTTTGTCTGAGCAGCTGAATCGCTGTTGTTCTGATTCACAGGTGTAGATTTTTCACTTCTTTGGAGCTTTGGTTTAGACTCTGTGGCAGCTTGTGCTGCCAAAATGGCCACCGCCGGTCAGCCCAGTTACATGTGCCAGTAAAAATCGCTCTGGCCAGTCTCAACAAAATAGTGACTTTCAGTGAACAGCTCAGCTGAGTTGTTCTGATGCACAGGTGTAGAAAGGTAGATCATTCACTTCTTTATCCCTGCCTATCTCGCCCTCACAGAAGCTGCGTCCTCTCCCTACACTAATCAGAGCAGTGTGACGTGCGGCGCTACGTGACTCCAGCTTAAATAGAGGCTGGGTCACATGCTGCACTTGGCCAATCACAGCCTTGCCAATAGTAGGCATGGCTACGATGGCATCTTAGGGCAAGTAGTATGATGCATGTTGATTGGCTGCTTTGCAGCCTTTCAAAATGCGCCATAAAACATGACGAACTACGATCCCGAACCCGGACTTTTATGAAAATGTCCGGGTTTGGGTCCGTGTCACGGACACCCCAAAATTCGGTACGGACCCAAACGATTCTCGAACTGTTCGCTCAACACTAGTCATGAGTAGTTCCAATCACTGCTGCTCAGCCGGCAGTCATCGGAACAAGGTACCTGCTGAAATAATTCAGCAGGTACCTTGTTTAAATGCCCAGGGGGGTCCTGTGACCCCCCCCGTATGGGCGATCGCTGCAAACCGCAGGTCAATTCAGACTTGCGGTTTGCAGCTCTTTGTGCGATCTCTGATCCCCACGGTCTGTGACCGCGGGGATCAGAGAGTTAATTCCCCCAAAGTGTTTATCTTTAACCCCCCCTGCAGCCCCCAATCATATTATAGCGGCGGGGGTGCAGGGGGGGTGGTTGCGGGTAGCCGGAGGCGGTGCGGGAGGCGGGTGGTGCGGCGGGCGGGATCGCGATCCCCCGCCCGCCTCCTCTGTAATGTTTCCCTGGTGTCTAGTGGATCTATCAGAGTGTCAGCACATTGCTGACACTCTGAGAGAAACGGCTGGCATCTGTGCTTGTTCAGATGCCAGCCGTTTAACCCCTTCTATACCACGGTCCATACGGACCGCGGTATAGAAGGGTTAACAGGGAGGGAGCTCCCTCCCTCTCCCATCGGGGGGATGCTGTGCTTTGCAGCCCCCCAACAGGATGGGATCGCAGAGGGAGGGGACTCCACTCCCTGCCCATCCATCACCCGCTGCTTTCTTATAGCAGCGGGTGATGGTTGCCATGGAGACAGGACGCTTTCAGAAGCGTCCAGCTCTCCATGGTGCTGAAAGTCTGAATAGACCTGCTAAAGGTCTATTCAGACTTTGTAAAGTACAAAATACAGCACAGTGCACTATATAGTGTACTGTACTGTATTATACAGACACCAGATCCACTGGATCTTTCAGAACCAGGTCTGGGTAAAAAAAAAAAAATGTAAAAAAGTGAAAAAAAAGTAAAAATGAAAAAAACACTCCTCAGGTGAATGCCATAATTTTTTTTCAAAAAAAATGTTGTAAATAAGCCATTTTTTGGCACCTTACATCACTAAAAGTGTAATACAAAGCGATCAAAAAGGCGTTTGCCTCCCAAAATAGTACCAGTATCAAACCGCCATCTCATCCTGCAAAAAATGAGCCCCTACCTAAAACAATTGGCCAAAAAATAAAAAAAACTATGCCTCTCAGACTAAAACATGATTTTTTTGTTTCAAAAATGCTTTTTAGTGTTAAATGTAAAAAAAAAAACTAAAAAGTAGACATATTGGGTATCTCCACGTCCATAAGAATCTGCTCTATAAAAATATCACATGACCTAACCCCTCAAGTAAACACTGTAAAAAAAAATTAATAAAAACTTTGTCAAAAAGCCATTTTTTTGCCACCTTACATCACAAAAAGTGTAATAGCAAGCGATCAAAAAGTCATATGACCCCCCAAATAGTGCCAATCTAACAGTCACCTCATCCCGCAAAAATTATACCCAACCTGAGACAATTGCCTAAAAACTGAAAAATATATGGCTCTCAGACTATGGAGACACTAAAACATGTTTTTTTTTTATTCAAAAGGGATATTTTTGTGTTAAACCAAAATAAAAAAATAAAAGGTATACATATTATGTATCGCCGCGTCCGAAAGGACCTGCTCTATAAAAATATAACATGACCTAACCCCTCAGATGAACGCCAT
Organism: Bufotes viridis; assembly: GCA_033119425.1. Lineage (NCBI taxonomy): Eukaryota > Metazoa > Chordata > Amphibia > Anura > Bufonidae > Bufotes > Bufotes viridis. The sequence goes on from CM065596.1 coordinate 80,495,178, forward strand.
AAACATAAAAAATAAAAATGTTGTAAAAAAAGCAATTTTTTTGTCACCTTACATCACAAAAACTGTAATAGTAAGCGATCAAAAAGTCATATGCACCCCAAGATAGTGCCATTCAAATCGCCATCTCATCCCGCAAAAAATGAACCCCTAAATAGGACAATCGCCCAAAAAAAAAAAAACTATGGCTTTCAGAATGTGGAGACACTAAAAAATAATTATTTTCAAAAATGCTTTATTATGTAAAACTGAAACAAAAAACCCCAAAAAGTAGTCATATTTGGTACTGTCGCGTCCGTGACAACATGCTCTATAGAAATAGCACACAATCTAACCAGTCAGTTCAACGATGTAAATAACAAAAAATAAAAACAGTCCCAAAACAGCTATTTTTTTGCAAATGTTCCATTTTAATCCATTTTTCCAGTAACAAAGCAAGGGTTAACAGCCAAACAAAACTCAATATTTATTGCCCTGATTCTCTTGTTTGCACAAACACCCCATATGTGGTTGTAAACTGATGTATGGCCAAACGGCAGGGCACAGAAGGAAGGGAACGCCATATGGTTTTTGGAAGGCAGATTTTGCTGTACTTGTTTTTTGACACTATGTCCCATTTGAAGCCCCCCTGATGCACCCCTACAGTATAAACTCCAAAAAAGTGACCCCATTTTGGAAACTACGGGATAAGGTGTCAGTTTTGTTGGTACTATTTTAGGGTAAATATGATTTTTGGTTGATTTATATTACACTTTTTTTGAGACAAGGTAACAAAAAATAGAAATTCTGAAATTTCATCTCCATTTGCCAATAACTCTTGTGGAACACCTAAAGGGTTAACAAAGTTTGTAAAACTGGTTTTGAATACTTTGAGGGGTGTAATTTTTTAGATGGAGTCACTTTTATGGAGTTTCTACTCTAGGGGTGCATCGGGAGGCTTCAAATGGGACATGGTGTCAAAAATCCAGTCCAGCAAAATCTGCCTTCCAAAAACCATATGGCGTTCCTTTCCTTCTGCGCCCTGCAGTTTGGCCATACCGCAGTTTATGACCACATATTGGGTGTTCGTGCAAACTACAGAATCGGGGGAATAAATATTAAGTTTTGTTTGGCTATTAACCCTTGCTTTGTTACTGGAAAAAATGGATTAAAATGGAAAATTTTACAAAAAATTGAAATTCTGAAATTTTATCTCCATTTGCCATTAACTCTTGTGGAAAACCTAAAGGGTTAATGATGTTTGTAAAATCAGTTTTGAATACCTTGAGGGGTGTAGTTTCTTTGGGTGGTTTTATTATGTAAGCCTCACAAAGTGACTTCAGACCTGAACTGGTCCCTAAAAAGTGGGTTTTTGAAAATTTCTGAAAAATTTCAAGATTTGCTTCTAAACTTCTAAGCCTTGTAACGTCCCCAAAAAATAAAATGGCATTCCCAAAATGATCGATACATGAAGTAGACATCTGGGGAATGTAAATCAATGGCGGTATTACTATGTATTATAGAAGTAGAGAAATTAAAACTTGGAAAATTGTCAATTTTTCTAAATTTTTGGTAAATTTGGTATTTTTTTTATAAATAAAAATGAAATTTTTCAACTTCATTTTACCAGTGTCATGAAGTACAATATGTGACGAAAAAACAATCTCAGAATGGCCTGGATAAGAAAAAGCGTTTTAAAGTTATCACCACATAAATTGACACTGGTCAGATTTTGAAAAAATGGCCTGGTCCTTAAGGTGAAATAGGGCCGTGTCCTTAAGGGGTTAAAAGCACACAGCAACATAGCATGTGTTATGTTTTTTCATATTCCAAAGCTCCCTTTATGGGGGAAGATGGTGTTAAAAACAGTGGTTTGTTGGGGGACCAAGAATCAAAAAGTTTCACCTGAATGGGGGCAGAATGCCTTTCCATATATGCACAAGTATTTGTCAGAGGAAAGAGTGCCTTGTTGCGACCAAGTATCCAAAAATTATGTGTTAACTTGGGCAGAATACTTGACCGCATTAAGAAATGCAAAGTGTCAGAAGAAAAAGTGTGAAAATCCTCATCATCCATGCCTGGTTCACTGCTGGAAGAAAACGTTGTCTGTTTGGCTGTCACCACACCCTCAACAGTGCTGAAAACCTTCTCTAGGTTGACACTGGAGGCTAGGCAAGAAAGAACAGAGCATACTGGGCCAGTTGGGCCACTGTTCTTGTCTGCCTGCCTAGAAGTCCATGGGGTCAGGAAATAGCGCATGCACTCCAAAAAGGTCAGAGTGTAGGTAGGACTGAACCTGGTCATTGAAGCAGTAGGTCATCATTTGCTGATCCGTGTTTAACTTTGTGTGGGGCAGAGAGGGGCCTCCTGTTCAGACACATTGGCAGCAGGCATCTGCTCGCCAAAACCTATGGCAAGCTGCAGACACAGTGTTTCCTGAGATCAAAATAACTTGTCCTTTCTTTCCGCAGGAGAAAAATATTCCCCCATTTTGCTTTGATAGCAAGGGTCTAAAAGAATAGCTATCTAGTAATTATCAAACTGATTGATGTTAATGATACGCCTGTCAGTTCGGAAGCAAGCGAGCATACAGCTTGTCATTCTTGCCAGCGTGTCTGAGGAGCCAGTTCTTTCTGGCTCTGACCACCATTATGATGATTGGCTGTTGTGGCCGCTGTCATCATCATCATTATCATCTTCCTGTTCTACCTTTATCAATTTCTCCTACTTTAGTTGTAGCTCCTAATTCTTTTCCTCTTCCGCTTTCTCAATGGGACTTTCTCCTTGTGAGCACCAAACAGCTACAGGGCGGGTAGAGAGAGACGTTAGCTATTCTTCTTCCATCATTGTCCCCTGTTGCATGAGCATGAGTGTCTGTTCTAAGATAAATAACAGGGGAATTACATAGTTCATGCCGCAGTTGTCACTACTGACAAATATTGTGGCCTCTTTAAAGAGCTCGAGCATGTGACAGGCTTCTCAGATGAGCTGCCATCATCTGATCTAGACACATGTACCATGCTTAGGTGGTCTTGTGCATTCACAGCTTTATGTTAACATGCAAAGTGGAAATCCAGTGAGTTTAAATGAGGTGGATTAAGCAGTGCAACATCAGACCGTTCTGTCACTGAAAGTCCAGCAAGGCATTCCTCATCACATAGGAATGGCTGAAATGTGAGGATAGTCTCTTAGAGATTGCCAGCACCTCCCGCAAGTCAGTGTAATTCTTAAAAAAGCGCTGCACAACTAGGTTTATCATGTGCGCCACGCAGGAAACATGTGTTATTTCCCCCAGGTTCAGCTCAGCCACAATGTTGAGGCCATTGTTGCTGCACACCTTGCCCAGTTTTCGTTGGCGGGGAGACAACCAGTTGGATGTTTGCTACTTTGTGCTCTGTAGCAACTGATTGGCTTTGGCTCTCGCCCAAACCAATCAGCTCCAACACTGGATGGCAACACTTGACTTTACACATGTGATACAGTAGGAGGGAGTGGGTGCGATGATGTGCCCTGTTGCTGTTGATGATTGGAGAATGTCAATGAAGGAGGGGCTGAAGGTGGCGAATAAGTGCCTGGTGTGGGAGCCAGGCCAACACAAACGTGGAGGTGTCAAAAAGACCTGGCCTTGTCCCTGGGGTGCTACCTCACCAATGTCACAAAATCTTGACCCAATGAGTTTTGAAAGACATGTACTATCCCTGCCAATAACAGCTGCTTCAGTTTCCCACTGTGGAGTGCAGCTTGCCGCAACAGTTGCAAGGAGCAGCCCACATTCTCCACCATGTGAGAGTACAAAGTAGAAATGGCTTTTTAGGAGAAATAGGGTGGTCATAACCATGGAAAGGTGCAAATATCCAGGAGAGAGAGCACTGGGTCGCACATCCACAATGCTATGTTTTGATCTATTGCTTCTCAGCATTCTATTAATGTGTACAGCCCCCTATTCTGCATGCTGTACCAGAGGCATTAGTGTACATTTTGATCAAAAGGCATAAGCCCACTCACCACGCAAAGGTTGCCTCTTTGAGTGGGACCTACTCTGACTAAGGGGCGCAGCACAATGCGGTGACAAAGCGGCACTGCCCTGGTAGGCGGCGGGATCCAGGAGTCAAACAGCAACCCTACTGTCCGACAATGCCACCCATGGTGCTGGGTCCCACCATCCCACCAGTGCAGCACCACAAAACAAAGGCCACCACACAGTACTGCACCATGTGAACAGTTGTCTAATACAATATGTCCATTACTATCAGGAACTGCAGGTCAATCACCACTTTTATGCAGACGTCTGTGAAATTAAAACCACCTTTGCCGAATGGGAGGAGTGCTGACACCAGTAATGAAAAAGAAAGACTAAACATGCAAATATCCAGGAGAGAGAGCACTGGGTTGCACATCCACAATGCTATGTTTTGATCTATTGCTTCTCAGCATTCTATTAATGTGTACAGCCCCCTATACTGCATGCTGTACCAGAGGCATTAGTGTACATTTTGATCAAAAGGCATAAGCCCACTCACCACGCGAAGGTTGCCTCTTTGAGTGGGACCTACTCTGACTAAGGGGCGCAGCACAGTACGGTGACAAAGCGGCACTGCCCTGGTAGGCGGCAAGACCCAGGAGTCAAACAGCAACCCTGCTGTCTGACAATGCCACCCATGGAAAGGTGCAGTGTATAATATTATGGAAACATTTATCTAGCCAGCAAAGGAGGCAATATGGACAATCACAATACAATAGTAAGTGCCTTGTAATAACTTTCTCTATATGATAAATGCCATTTGCTGAATTTAGACAACCCCTTTAAAGGCAGCTTACTCTACTGAATGGTACAGCAGCAAATGGACCACCAACAACTTGGCCAGGTGGGAGTTAAGCTTCCATACTATCAGATTGCTGGGTATGTAAAGTTTTTTTCTGGCCACACATTTTTTATTGGTTTTGTTAGCTACTGTATGTTGCTTATGTTTGTGTTTGACTACCCAAGGCTTATTTAAGGCTACTTTAACTTTGTTACCATGAAGCACAAGGAAATTCGGGACCTTTGGATGCTTCAATTCGCTCAACACTAATAAATATATCAGGGTTTAGTACAGAGATCTCCCCTATGATCTGTTTATCCCCAGGACTGTGACTGAGATGAAGGGGACATGGGGACATCCTTTACGCCTAGAGGAAAGAAGGTTTCTATACAAACATAGAAGAGGATTCTGTAACAGCAGCGAGACTATGGAGCTCTCTGCTAGAAAGGTAGTGAAGATGAATTCACTAAAAGAGTTCAAGAGGGGCATGGATTAGTGATTAGTGAGCACCAAAGTGTTTGGGTGTTCGGATACTCGGTCCGAACACATAGCGATATTTGTGCGCTCGGCCGAGCACCCAAGTATAATGGAAGTCAATGGGAGACAACCAGGCACCCCTGCTCGGATGAGGGGAGGGTGCCTGGACCATTGGAAAAGGTCAAAAAGTGACAGAAACACCACTGAAATTGATCTGGAACGGCATGGGGACCATGTCTGAGTGCATCTTGGACTCCAATGTCCTGCTGGGAACCATATTGTCCCAGTTGTCAGCCACTTCTACATAGCCAAAAAATCCCGCCCAAAATCTTACCCCCTCAAAAAAAAAAAAAAACATTTTTAGAGGTAAAATTGATAGGTAACATTCTTTCCTGGATATTCAATTGTATATACAGTGCAAATGCTGCCAAAAATTACAAGGAAGAAGCACTCCGACACAGCCTGTATATCACATAAAGGAGGGCCTCATTCACATGGTGCTACAATTGTTCAGGTACACTGCTGCACTCATAAAGCCTATGCACTAAGTGAAAGGGCTGCCAAAAATTACAAGGAACCGGCACTCCAATACACCCTTTATTACATCTAAAGGAGGGCATCATACACACCCTTGAAAAATTATCATTGATGGCCTACTGGTGACCCTCACAAACATTTGGAGCAAGGGCGTGCTGGTTACCCTCTAAAACATTATAGTTGAGGAAAAGGAAACCACGTAGAAAAATAAAGACGTGATAGTTGGTGTCCATACAACACTTTAAAAAATTACTGTAGAAAAATAGGACGCCTAAAAACTCCAATGCTTTATTAAATAATACACTTACAAATTAGAAGACCAAAGATTGCTCAGTCCCTTAATAGAGACCACTGTCTGTCTCCTTAGTCAGGAAAGGTACAGATACAACACCGAATGGATCAAAGTTAGCTTTTCATAAACAGGGTGACCATATAATCCCTACTATAAGTCAAGAAGAGGTGGGGGAACATGGAGATGCTGATATATGACACAAGAAGCAGGGGTTCTAAGAGGGAAAAGTCCAAAGTCCCTACAAACACCCTACCCTAGGCTCTGCCCGGAGACAAGACTTGATGGTGGGATTGCTCTGTCCCCGTTCCTATTCCTACTAGCCATATACGTCCCTGATGTGCAACAAAAAAATAAAAAAAATTATAAATAATAAAACGTAAAGACTCCAATGCGTTTCCACCACTACAAAGGGTTCCTCAGGGGGCTGATATACAAAGATAGCAATTATGATATAAAAAACAGATGATACTTATATTGATGGACCATCAACTAGGCGCTTTCTGTGGGGAAAAAATGGTACACCGCTAGGAATGAGTGAACCCGAACTGTATAATTAGGGTTTGTACCGAATTTTGGGGTGTTCGGGACCCGGACCCGGACCCGAACATTTTCCAAAAAGTCCGGGTTCGGGTTCGTTGTTCGTCGATTACTTCCCGCTTTCTGAAGGGCTGCACAGCAGCCAATCAGCTAGCGTTTTACTTCTTGCCCTAAGAAGCCATCACAGCAATGCCTTCTAATGGCATGGCTGTGATTGGCCAAGTGCAGCATGTGACCCAGCCTCTATTAAGAGTCATGTAGCGCCGCACGTCACTCTGCTCTGATTAGAGTAGGGAGAGGACGCAGCTTCTGTTAGGGCGAGATTAGGCAGGGAAAAGTCAGCAAAAACACCTAATGAAGTGATCGATCTACACCTGTGAATCATTCAACTTCTGCACAGGGCGTTTTTCTGTCACATTGATCGGCGGTCATTTTGTGTCTTGTGGTGCACCAGCACAAGCTGCAACCAAGTCCATCAATTCATCAATACTAGTTTTTTTTTTTTGCTATATCCTACATCAGGGGTTTGGCTGTGCTCATTGTCACCACTAGAAACTCAGAATAGAAATTTCTATATTTTATTGAGGGGTTAAATTCAATTGCCAAAATAGCAATACCGTAAATCAGTGGTTTCAGCTGTGGCTGGCCGAGTTTAATAGTGTCCGGTAAAGGATATATCTTTTTCTGGAGTGAAATTCAATTGCCAAAATAGCAATACCATAAATCAGTGGTTATAGGTGGCTGGCCAAGTTTAATATTGTCCGGAAAAGGATATATTTTGTTCTGGGGTGATAATAAATTGCCAAAATAGCAATACCATCAATAAGTGGTTTCAGCTGTGGATGGCAAAGTTTAATAGTGTCAGGCAAAGGATATACTATTTTTTCTGGGCCGAAATTCAATTGCCAAAATAGCAATACCGTAAATCTGGTGTCCCAGCATTGGCTGGCCAAGTTTAATAGTGTCCATCAAAGGATTTATTATTTTCTAGGGTGAAATTCAATTGCCAAAATAGAAATACAGTAAATCTGGTGTTCCAGCTTTGACTGGACAAATTTCATGGTGTCCGTCAAAGGATATATTATTTTCTGTGGTAAAATTCAAATGCCAAAATAGCAATACCATAAATCAGTGGTTTCAACTGTGGCTGGCCAAGTTTAATAGTATCCGGCAAAGGATATATTTTTTCTGGGGTGAAATTCAATTGCCAAAATAACAATACAGTAAATCTATGGTTTCAGCTGTGGCTGGCCAAGTTTAATAGTGTCCAGCAAAGGATATATTATTTTCTGGGGTAAAATTCAGTTGCAAAAATAGAAATACTGTAAATCTGGTGTTCCAGCTGTGACTAGACAAGTTTCTTAGTGTCTGTCAAAGGATATATTATTTTGTGGGGTGAAATTCAGTTTAAAAAATAGAAATACCGTAAATCTGGTGTCCCAGCAGTGCCTGGCCAAGTTTAATAATGTCCGGCAAAGGATAGATAATTTTCTGGGGAGAAATTAAATTGCCAAAATAGCAATACCGTAAATCAGTGGTTTCAGCTGTGGGTGGCCGAGTTTAATATTGTCCGGCAAAGAATATATTTTTTCTGGGGTAAAATTCAATTGCCATAATAGCAATACTGTAAATCAGTGGTTTCAGCTGTGGCTGGCCAAGTTTAATAGTCTCCAGCAAAGGATATATTATTTTCTGGGGTGAAATTCAGTTGCAAAAATAGAAATACCGTAAATCTGGTGTCCCAGTAGTGGCTGGCCAAGTTTAATAGTGTACGGCAAAGGATATATTTTGTTCTGGGGTGAAATTCAATTGCCAAAATAGCATTGTGGTCGTGGCTAACAGAGTGAGAAGTGCGGGACCCAATGCCCTAACACCAGCGGTCTGAGTTGTGCCGTAACCGCGCCGTAGTCGGGGCGCCTGAAAGAGGGCAAAGACACAAACTGGTAAGGCAGGGGTTATTTATTACACAGTCAATCACAAACCAATGATTCAAAAGCCAATGACATCTCGAATCTGGGATGCGGAATATAACGATTGTAACATGAAGAACGCCAACGGCCCAACTTCTGGATAACGTGGGCGGGAACCTGATTCTTGGACGCGGCGGACGCAGCCCCTATGCGAAAGGAGTGCCCTGTGATGGAAGAAGAATCCGCGCCCAGGCATGCGACTAAGGACCGGAAATGTGAGATGAATTGGCGTGTAGTGAGGGGGGACTCGCCAAAAGGAAGCAGCAGACTATCCGGCCTGCGTCCTACCAAAGCCGCCTGTAGCTGTCGAAGGACCAGGACCGGACACCACCGGTGGGACGTGGGGAAATAGGAAATAGCGACCGGTGGGCCTGTCTGAGAGGTCTTGAATGTTCTAAGGAGCAGCGTGAAACCCTCGGGGCCCTGGACCAGCTGGCTGATGGGCAAAAAACTGGGGTTACTGGAGGAGCGTGTGAACTCACCGGGTCATAAGAAACCATAGAAGGCAAGATAAATCGCTGCTTTGAGTACCAGACTGGGCATTGCCCTGAAAGGAACTCTGTCTAGGGAATCGGATAAGTCACGGAAAAGCCGGCCCGTGACGGCTTGCCTGCCACCCCAGTTACTAGGCCCGACCTTACTGAGACCTCTCAGTGTGGCTTTGACCGCGTGGGCGGAGAACAGCGAGTCCCGTGCTGGCTGCCTGGACGAGAGGACGTGCTGCACCCCGGACAGGTAGGTTCTGACGGTATTGTGAGACAGCCGGAGTTCCGAGTGGCAGTACCCGATAAAGGCTAAGACATACTTTGTGAAACTAGACTGCCCCTGAGGGCACAGACCCTGAAACTTGCAGAACGTACTCCATCCGGTACGATAGGCACGGGCCGTATTAGGGGAGAGAGACTTCTCTAACAAGGTATGGGCCGCATCCAGGTAGGTATCTAAACCATGACGAGAGACTCGTGTGGAGGGACAATGGCGCCCACGGCGTCTGCCTCTGGCATCACCTGAAAGAAAAGGGAGAAGTTAGCTCTTGACAGGGCGTCAGCTGCCACATTCTGAGGACCAGGCAGGTGGGAACTAAGAAAACGGAAGTTGTGAATTAAAGATAAGAACACCAGCCGCCTCATGAGGCTCATGACCTGCGGTGACTTGGACAGACTGCCCGTGATGATGTCGACCACGGCGGAGTTGTCTGTCACGAACAAAACGGTGTGGTTACCCCACTGGCTACCCCAAACACTAGCTGCTACGACGATGGGATACAGCTCAAAGAGGGCAGAGGTCTGAAGGAATCCTGGTATGAGTGAGATTTCAGCGGGCCACTCGCCTGCTACCCAGTGAGGGCCAAAAATGGCGGCGAAGCCGGAGCTAGCCGCTGCATCGGAGAAGACTACCGGGGATGAGCTGGACAATTCGGGTATGAAAAAAGACACCCCATTCCAGTGGCTGAGAAAATGATCCCACATGAGGAGGTCAGCACGTGCCTGACTATCCAGACGGACCGGGCTGTCTTGGCTAGGAGCGGAAGCGAGAAGGGACAACAACCGGGAAATGAATGGCCTACCCTGTAGGAAAATCCGCATGGCGAAGTTGAGCATGCCCAACAACGACTGCAACTCGAGCTTGGTAACTACGGACGTGGCGGAGAATCTGTGGACTACTTCCTGGATCCTAGCTAAATTATCGGCGGGCAGCCTGGCTAACATAAGGTGGGAGTCTAACTCAATGCCTAGGAAAGTAATGGACGAAGACGGGCCCTCAACCTTTTTGGGGGAGACGGGAACCCCTAACCGAGAAAAACAGGCTAACAGTTTCCCTAAACCTAAGGGGGGTAACCCTGGCCTTTCGATGAGCAGGAAATCATCCAGGTAATGGATGACGAACTCGCAATGGACCTTGTTTTCCAAGATCCAGTGAAGGGCCTGGGCCAACTGATCGAAAAGCCACGGACTACTCTTAGAACCAAACGTTAGCTTGGTAGAGAAATAATACTGACCCCTCCACTTGATGCTGTGCCACTGCCAAAGCGCAGGCATGATGGGCAGCAACTTGAAAGCGTCCGAAATGTCTGCTTTGGACAATGAAGCATCGGGACCGAGATGGGTGAGAATTGCAATTGCTTGGTCTATGGAGAAGTACCTCATACTAACCTCCTCGGAAGGGATGAGGGAGTTGAGACTGGGAATTGGAGAACCATGAGGCCCTGAGAGGTCTATGATGAGACGTTCCTTCTTGCTAAACTTGCCCGTGACTATCCCTATGGGACTGACTCTCCACCGTTGAAAGGGGGGTTCTGAAAATGGACCGATCACGAAACCTTTGTCGAGCTCGATCTTGATGAGTCTATCTACAGTGCTGGGATTTTTATCAGCGGACTGCAAGTTTCTGCACTCGTAAGTGCTTTCTGGCGTTGTGATCAACCCTGTGTGAAACCCTTCCTGAAAACCTGAAACCAAAAACTCCACAAAACCTGGATTGCAGTGACCTACTAAACACTTGCTCAGGGAAGCAGAATTCACGACACTCATATAAGCTTTCAGTGATTTTAATGAGCACGCAGTTTTGGGGTGGGCCCTGAAGCAATTGACACATACATGCAAAAGACGGCACTGACTGAAATTACAGGAAGCGTAATTGTAGTTATTGCAAAGCTGAGCCTTGCCCAACTGCACAATGGGCCTACCTAGTTTGTCTACGGAGCTAGAAGGCTTAAAGACATCTAGGGGGCCGGCTGACGATCCGGCGGGAATGGTAGACGTACTGGAGACAGATTTGTGGCAGGAATAGACAGTTTGCGGTAGAGCCTCTGGTCACGGCCCTTCAAGACCACCGAGACCTCACCGCAAGCGATCACTTTACTCTCAGACAGGTCCCTGGACGCGATCAGCAGGGAAGCTAAGTTTACGTCCCTACCCTCTAAGATGTCCTTCCTGACGTTGGCAGGGATGAAGTGAGAAGGGGAGATGGTGGGAACAGGAGGGGTAGCCTGAGCGCTGCCAGCGGCGGAGGTCGAGGCGACGGGAACATCAGGTACGGGGGCCGGGGTGACTGAGCTACGAGCTTCGAAGGACTCCATTCTCGCCTGAAGGCTGTTGACGGATGAGGTTAGACTGTTCAGCATGACGTGGAGTTGCGCCAATGACGTCTGCACAGTGGTAAGGGGGACGTCATCCTGACGCGGGGCCACAGATTCTTTCAGGAGCCGATACAGCTCCGCCTTCCTGGCGGAGGCCGGGAAAGGGACACCCCTCTTATTTAACTTGGGGATGGTCCAGGACCGAAGTGATTGGACGCTGCCCCCGTCTGACAAAGCCGGCACGTTCTCGTCCACAGAGGCCTCCACGATGTCAGAGGCGCTGGACATACTTGCTGAAAGACAGAATGCGAACGGTCAGCAGAAACACGGTCCGGGCACGTGGGAACCGATGCGGGCCACGTGAGGAAAACAACCGTAACCACACCTGTGTACCGAACGTGCGGAAAAGTGGGCGAGGGGGAACCGTGGAGAAGGGGAGTGAACCGACACCAAGGAGAAAAACACAGAGAAACCACGACCTTACCAGACACAAGATGCTAATAGAAGACAGTGGAAATATCGGGAAGCTGACCAGTAATCGAGGAGATTCCTGAACGGAGGAACGTGGTTGAGATGAAAAAACTTTCTCCCACTACCTGGCTTTGAACCAAACTCTGGACCGACTCGGGAAGCGGAGTTCACACCTGGAAGATAACAATTATATGTTCAAGAACCGTGGGCTAAGGCTGGCACGACCTTCGAGAGGCTGAAGCGTACTGCGAAAAGGGGTAAACGTAATGGACGATTTAATTTGAAACGTTTTTTTTTTTTTTTTTTTTTCCCTTTAGTGAGACCTGAACCTGCTGAGCCTGCAGCTGAAAACACAGGATGGAAGGGACTAGGTCATTAGGGGTGTTTAAGCTGAGGGGGCTAAAAGGTGGGGGAGGGCACCAACGTGAAAGTGCCTTATCCAAAACTCACGAAACTGACCCTCATACTAGAAAAAAAGGCCTCATGACTGAAAACCCAACCTGAAGTGGGTAGACACCGAGGCCGCCCGCGTGCTTAAGTAACCGCACCGCGGCACCTTGATAAATTTTAGAATTCCTTTTTTTTTTTTTTTTTCCTTAAAATATTTTTTTTTAAATTTATTTATTATTTATTTATTTTTTTCAACTGCGGAATCAAAACACTGGAACGGGAAAGACATAGATGCCGGAATTGAACCCTTACTCTGATTTGAGCAACCCCTGACTTTGGAAACCCCCCCCTTTTTTTTTTTTTTTTAAAACACATGATGCCCATAGCAAACACACTAAAACTATTACTATTCTTAGCACTATGGGACCTGCCCCCGCGACACCCCTAGACCTTTAAAAGTTGACCTATACTGGTGTGCATTCTAAAACCCTACCTAGCTAGAGGCACGGCGGCCCGTGCCAGACATTAAAGTTGTTGAGCCGACGGACGGGCATACGCTCTCCCCTGTGCCCAAACGTGCGCCACGTGGGAAGCAGATTCGGCTCCCAGCACGGACGCCAGTGCAGGGCGCTCCCCCTCCCAGCAGCAGGGGAGCCGTAACCTGCCGGCTGGAGAGCAGTGCACCGAGGGGAGACCGAGCTGCTTCCTGGCTGCCCGAACCGATGCGGGGGTGTCCCCCCTTACCTAAGGGAACCGACCCCCGCCGACCGGACATAAGGAGGGCTGCTAACGTGGCAGCAAACATACCTCGTATGAACAAAGACCGGGTGAAGGCAGGGTTTTCGACGTTGGGGATCGGATGAAGCTTGCTTTGAGAGGACACCGCTCGCTCCAAGGTACGGGCAAAAGCTGATCGCCGTACCACGAGGGGGGGGGGGCGCAGCCGTGCTTAAAAGGGGCGGCGGCGCCACGCCCACAAACCCAGGCCAATAAATCGGCCTTACACATACCGTAAATCTGGTGTCCCAGCAGTGGCTGGCCAAGTTTAATAGTGTCCGGCAAAGGATAGATAATTTTCTGGGGTGAAATTCAATTGCCAAAATAGCAATACCGTAAATCAGTGGTTTCAGCTGTGGCTGGCCAAGTTTAATAGTGTCCGTCAAAGGATATATTATTTTCTGGGTTGAAATTCAGTTGCAAGAATAGAAATACCGTAAATCTGGTGTCCCAGTAGTGGCTGGCCAAGTTTAATAGTGTACGGCAAAGGATATATTTTGTTCTGGGGGTAAATTCAATTGCCAAAATAGCAATACCGTAAATCTGGTGTCCCAGCAGTGGCTGGCCAAGTTTAATAGTGTCCGGCAAAGGATAGATAATTTTCTGGGGTGAAATTCAGTTGCAAAAATAGAAATACTGTAAATCTGGTGTCCCTGAAGTGGCTGGCCAAGTGTAATAGTGTCCAATAAAGGATATATTTTGTTCCTGGGGTGAAATTCAATTGCCAAAATAGCAATACCGTAAATCTGGTGTCCCAGCAGTGGCTGGCCAAGTTTAATAGTGTCCTGCAAAGGATATATTTTGTTCTGCGGTGAAAATCAATTGCCAAAATAGCAATCCCCTAAATCTGGTGTCCCAACAGTGGCTGGCCAAGTTTACTAGTGTCCGGCAAAGGATTGATTTTGATTTTGTTCTGGGGTGAATTTCAATTGCCAAAATATCAATACCGTAAATCAATGTTTTCAGCTGTGGCTGGCCAAGTTTAATAGTTTCCGGCAAAGGATATATTATATTCTGCGGTGAAATTCAATTGGCAAAATAGCAATCCCCTAAATCTGGTGTCCCTGCAGTGGCTGGCCAAGTTTAATAGTGTCCGTCAAAGGATATATTATTTTCTGGGTTGAAATTCAGTTGCAAAAATAGAAATACCGTAAATCTGGTGTCGCAGTAGTGGCTGGCCAAGTTTAATAGTGTACGGCAAAGGATATATTTTGTTCTGGGGTGAAATTTAATTGCCAAAATAGCAATACCGTAAATCTGGTGTCCCAGCAGTGGCTGGCCAAGTTTATTAGTGTCCGGCAAAGGATAGATAATTTTCTGGGGTGAAATTCAGTAGCAAAAATAGAAATACCGTAAATCTGGTGTCCCTGCAGTGGCTGGCCAAGTGTAATAGTGTCCAGTAAAGGATATATTTTGTTCCTGGGGTGAAATTCAATTGCCAAAATAGCAATACCGTAAATCTGGTGTCCCAGCAGTGGCTGGCCAAGTTCAATAGTGTCTGGCAAAGGATAGATAATTTTCTGGGGTGAAATTCAATAGCCAAAATAGCAATCCCATAAATGTGGTGCCCCAACAGTGGATGGCCAAGTTTAATAGTGTCCGGCAAAGGATATATTTTGTTCTGGGGTGAAAATCAATTGCCAAAATAGCAATCGCCTAAATCGGGTGTCCCAACAGTGGCTGGCCAAGTTTACTAGTGTCCGGCAAAGGATTGATTTTGTTCTGGGGTGAAATTCAATTGCCAAAATAGCAATACCCATAGTCTGGTGTTCCAGCTGTTGCAGGCCAAGTGTAAATCTGTCCGTGAAAGGGTATATTACACTCAGCGTGCATCTCCAAGTGTATTTCTTTCCGTTAAAGGGTATATTACAGTAAGTGTTAAAATACAGCATAATCCACTACATTTGCACACACTGTTTTTTATCTCTAAGTGTATTTCTTTCCGTTAAAGGGTATATTACACAAAGTGTTAAAATACAAGTGCTGAAAGCATAATCCTATTTATTTTTTCACATGCTACTGTGCATCTCAAATTGTAAATCTGTCCGTGAAATGAAACCTTTCATCCAGGGCCTAAATTCTAGGCCTACAATTAATATTCCCCTAAATCTGTGGTTACTGCTGTGCCTGGATCATTGTAATACGGTACATAAATAGATAGCCAGATAGTGTTAGGTGCCTGTAAAAAAGGGCTGAATTGAATTCAATACATTGGGCCAAATAATTTTTTTCTTATTGTGGTGAACGATAACAATGAGGAAAACATCTAGTAAGGGACGCGGACATGGTCGTGGTGTTGTTAGTGGACCCTCTGGTGCTGGGAGAGGACGTGGCTGTTTAGCCACAGGCACACGTCCTAGTGAACCAACTACCTCAGGTTCCAGTACCCACCAGAATGTACAGCAATATTTGGTGGGGCCCAATGCCGTTCTAAGGATGGTAAGGCCTGAGCAAGTACTGGTGCAAGTCAATTGGGTGGCTGACAGTGGATCCAGCACGTTCACAACATTATCTCCCACCCAGTCTTCTGCAGAAAGCGCACAGGTGGTGCCTGAAAACCAAGCCCATCAGTCTGTCAAATCACCCCCATGCATATCAGAGAAACTGTCTGAGCCTCAAGTTATGCAGCAGCCTCTTATGCTGTTTGAAGACTCTGCTGGCAGGGTTTCCAAAGGGAATCCACCTAGACCTTCCCCAGTGGTGGAAGACATAGAATGCACTGATGCACAACCACTTATGTTTCCTGATGATGAGGACATGGGAATACCACCTCATCGGAGTCCGCACGTCTCTGATGATGAAGAAACACAGGTGCCAACTGCTGCCTCTTTTTGCAGTGTGCAGACCGAACAGGAGGTCAGGGAGGAAGACTGTGTGGAAAACGATGCAGGGGACGATGAGGTCCTAGACCCCACATGGAATGAAGGTCAGGCCACTGACTTTCATAGTTCAGAGGAAGAGGCAGTGGTGAGACCGAACCAAGATCGTAGCAAAAGAGGGAGCAGGGGGCAAAAGCAGACCAGCCGCCGCCAAGAGAGTTCGCCTGCTACTAGCCACCGCCACCAGGGACCGAGCACCCCAAAGGCAGCTTCAAGGAGTTCCCTGGCATGGCACTTCTTTAAACAATGTGCTGACGACAAGACCCGAGTGGTTTGCACGCTGTGCCATCAGAGCCTGAAGTGAGGCATTAACGTTCTGAACCTTAGCACAACCTGCATGACCAGGCATCTACATGCAAAGCATGAACTGCAGTGGAGTAAACACCTTAAAAACAAGGAACTCACTCAGGCTCCCCCTGCTCCCTCTTCTGCTGCTGCCTCGGCCTCTTCCTCCAGCCTCGGGAGGAATGTTGGCACCTGCCGCCCACCAAACAGAGGATGTGCCTCCAACACCACCACCTCTGTCACCAAGCATCTCCACCATGTCACACGGCAGCATTCAGTTCTCCATCTCACAAACCTTGGAGAGAAAGCGTAAATTCCCACCTACCCACCCTCGAGCCCTGGGCCTGAATGCCAGCATTTCTAAACTACTGGCCTTTGAAATGCTGTCATTCAGGCTGGTGGACACAGACAGCTTCAAACAGCTGATGGCGATGGCTGTCCCACAGTATGTTGTTCCCAGCCGCCACTACTTCTCCAAGAGAGCCGTGCTTTCCCTGCACAACCAAGTATCCGATAAAATCAAGTGTGCACAGCGCCACATATCTGTGGCAAGGTCCACCTAACCACAGATACGTGGACCAGTAAGCACAGCCAGGGATGCTATATCTCCCTAACTGCACACTGGGTAAATGTAGTGGCGACTGGGCCCCAGGCGTAGAGTTCTTTGGCGCATGTCCTTCCACTGCCAAGGATTGCAAGGCATCATTCTTTGCCTCCTGTAGCCTCCTCCTCCTACTCGGCTTCCTCCTCCTCTTCTTCCACCTGCTTATCCAGTCAGCCACACATCTTCACCACCAACTTCAGCACAGCCCGGGGTAAACTCATATGTTTGGGGGACAGGCCCCACACTGCGCAGGAGTTGTGGTGGGGTATTGAACAACAGACCGACGAGTGGTTGCTGCCGATGGGCCTCAAGCCCGGCCTGGTGGTGTGCGATAAGGGGCAAAATCTCGTTGCAGCTCTGGGACTAGCCGGTTTGACGCACATCCCTTGCCTGGCGCATGTGCTGAATTTGGTGGTGCAGAAGCTCCTTCACAACTACCCCGACATGTCAAAGCTGCTGCATAAAGTGCAGGCCATCTGTGCGCACTTCCTGCGTTCACATCCTGCTGCTGCTCGCCTGTCTGCGCTACAGCGTAACTTCGGCCTTCCCGCTCACTGCCTCATATGCTACGTGCCCACCAGGTGGATCTCCACCTTGCACATGCTGGAGAGACTGTGCGAGCAGCAGCAGGCCATAGTGGAGTTTCAGCTGCAGCATGCACGGTCAGTCGTACTGCGAAACAGCACCACTTCACCACCAATTACTGGGTCTACATGCAAGACCTGTGTGCCCTGTTGTGCTGTTTCGAGTACGCCACCAACATGGCCAGTGGCGATTATGCCGTTATCAGCGTTACAATACCACTTTTTTCACATAGAGAATTTGTCTACCTGAACATTGAATGCCCGATCACACCAATAATACACGCATTGCCTAAGATCCACAAAGGTCTGGACCCACCACCGCTCCGCTCTCTTGTATCAGGCATAGGCTCTTTAACAGAGCGCATGTGACAGTGGTTAGATTCCATATTACAACCACTTATTAAGCGTATTCCAGGCTATACCAAAGACACTGGTGATGTGTTGAGGAACTTCTATGACAAGAAATGGTCTGCAAATCATATATAGCTGACTATAGATGTGGTAAGCTTATACTCGTCGATTCCCCACAACATTGCGTTACTGTCACTAGAATATCATCTCCACCAATATACCAGCCATGGTGATGTACTTATAGAATATATTTTACTGGTCACCAAATTCTTGCTGTCACACAATTATTTTTGTTTTGACGGCAAGTTTTTTCTGCAAATCCAAGGAGTCAGTATGGGGGCTAAATTCTCCCCGTCATTAGCAAACATCACCATGGCTTATTGGGAGGAGCATTACATTTATGCCCCAAGTAATCCGTTTGGAGACAATATAGAGTGGTATGGCAGATACATCGACATTTGCTCTTTATATGGCGCGCCGATGTGTCTACCATACCCTCTTTCCTGGAGTATCTCAACAACAATCCAAATGGACTTCAATTTGTGGGCACATATAATAGATCCACAGTGAATTATCTTGATTTATTTCTAGAGGGTGTACCCGGTCAAAATATTGCAACAAGAACTTATCGCAAACCAGTCTCAGGGAACACAGTTTTGAGAGCAAATAGTCATCATCCCCTACATACGTTGAAAGCCATTCCTGTTGGAGAAATTTTGCGAGGCAAACGCAATTGCAGCGAAGAATTATTTTTCTAACAGGAAATCCGAATTATAACTAAAAGATTAGGAGATAGGGGTTATCCTCCAGGGATGAATACTAGGGCCAAAAAAATTGCGGAAAAATGGAGTCGCTATGATTTACTATTTCCAAAAAAAAAAAGCCAAGATGAATTCAACAATATAGATACCAATAAAAAGAAAAGTAAAAGCAAAAATAATGTATCTAATCAGAATAAAATCACTAGTAAAAATATCCCTACTTTGTTATTAACATATAGCAATCAATATTCCCAGATCAAACAAGTTTTCTCAAAATGTTTCCCGATATTGTTTGAAAATTCAGAGACCCATGATCTATTGAAAGGGGGATATCGAGTGGTATCGAGGAGACCTCCGTCTCTCGCTGCCTCTCTATCTCCTTCTTGCTTTAGTCAATTAGCGAAAAAACAAAAACAACCACGGTTACGCTACACTGGGTTCACATGCTGCGGTGGACACCCATGCAAAACATGTTGATACACTGTCCCAAAAAAAACGTTTAAAGATTCAGAAGGGCTAACAGAATTTGCCATCAAATCCTATATCAACTGCAACACGCAGGGTGTTGTATATGCGATCGAGTGTCAGGATTGTAACTTATTATATGTCGGATGTATAACTCGAAAATTTAAAACTAGACTACTAGAACATATTAACTATATTGTTAATCTGGCATATACAAACATATCCAATGCAGCAAGACACTTCATTATAGCCCACAACAGAAGTCTCAACCCTTTTAGGGCTTATGCCATTGAACACGTATTCCTGAAACAAAGGGGCGGAGACTATAAAAAATTGGTGACCATAAGTGAAGCTTATTGGATTTTAAAATTAAAAACCAGAAGCCCATTTGGCCTGAATTTAAGAAAGGAACTCAAGTATATATACTAGCTCCTGTATTAGTACAACCATATATGTGTGACTATGTATGACTATGTATCTTTGATCTGACTATAGGATTGGTGTGTATTCAGACCATGCGATATAACTATGTATCTTTGATCTGACTATAGGATTGGTGTGTATTCAGACCATGCGGTATGACTATGTATCTTTGATCTGACAATAGGATTGGTGTGTATTCAGACCATGCGGTATGACTATGTATCTTTGATCTAACAATAGGATTGGTGTGTATTCAGACCATGCGGTTTTCTTACCAGCGTAGGATTATGCAATATATAGTCACAAATGTTTTTATTGATTTGTTTCTAGTAAAACACATGATTTTTTGACTCTACAATGAACTA
Organism: Bufotes viridis; assembly: GCA_033119425.1. Lineage (NCBI taxonomy): Eukaryota > Metazoa > Chordata > Amphibia > Anura > Bufonidae > Bufotes > Bufotes viridis. The sequence goes on from CM065596.1 coordinate 80,515,203, forward strand.
GAAGTATGTTATTTTAATGTTATGGTTTGTACCTCTGAACTCCCCTGCTGATTGGGACACCTGTGTCTGTTCTCCCCACCTGTGGGAGGAGGAGACACAGATCAACTTCCTATTTCAGCGGTGTGTTCAGATGCCCACTAGTAGTCATGATTAAGAACTAAACTGTTCGAAACATGTTGACTGGACTTGGAGTGGAGATTCGAATGGATTTTATGATGGTGTAATTTTTTCTACGTTGGAATAAACTTTTTGCACTCAGAAAAACTACAAAAGGTGCTGGATACTTCTTCCACTTATTGTGATACCACTTCTATGTCTTCTTGAGAAAACACTTAGGGTGATGATGAAAGAGGAGGTGGCCCAGGAGGAGGAGGAAGAGGGGTCATTTTTAGCACTTTCAGGCCAGTCTCTTAGAAGTGGCTCAGAGGTGGTTTTTTGCAAAATCAGAGGCCAGGTACAAATGTTGCCAGCCAGGGCCCACTACTGGAGGACGAGAATGAATAGGTGGAGGAGGATGAGGATAAAGCATGTTCACAGCGGGGTGGCACCCAACGCAGCTCGAGCCCATCACTGGTGCGTGCCTGGGGGGAAACGGAGGATGATGACGATACGCCTCCCACAGAGGACAGCTTATCCTTACCTCTGGGCAGCCTGGCACACATGAACGACTACATGCTGCAGTGCATGCGCAAAGACAGCAGAGTTGCCCACATTTTAATGTTTGCGGACTACTGGGTTGCCACCCTGCTGGATCCCCGGTACAAAGACAAAGTGCCCGCCTTACTTCCTGCACTGGAGCGTGATAGGAAGATGCGCGAGTACAAGCGCACTTTGGTAGACGCGCTACTGAGAGCATTCCCAAATGTCACAGGGGAACAAGTGAAAGCCCAAGGTAAAGGCAGAGGAGGAGCAAGAGGTCGCAAACGCAGCTGTGTCACGGCCAGCTCCTCTGAGGGCAGGGTTAGCATGGCAGAAATGTGGAAAAGTTTTGTCACCACGCCACAGCTAACTGCAACACCACCTGATACGGAACATGTTAGCAGCATTTCACTAACATGGTGGAACAGTACGTGTGCAGACCCCTCCACGTACTGACTGATGTTTCGGCCCCATTCAACGTCTCCAAATTGTCCACGTGGCCAGAGTAAGCCTTTTATGCCTTGGAGGTGCTGGCCAGCCTGGCGGCCAGCGTTGTGTCTGAACGTGTATTCAGCACGGCAGGTGGCGTCATTACTGACAAACGCAGCCACCTGTCCACAGCCAACGTGGACAAGCTGACATTCATAAAAATGAACCAGGCATGGATCCCACAAGACCTGTCCATCCCTTATGCAGAATAGACATTTATAACTACCTTCCCTTAACCATATATTCATGTACTCCAGGGCACTTCTTTATTGAATCCTCTTTTTTTTATTTTACCATTATTTTAGCAGGGCAACCCAAAGTTGAATGAACCTCTCCTCCATCTGTGTGCCAGGGGCCTGAGTCTGTGAATGAGGCCTGTGGCACTGCAGGCAGACATGAATCCTTTTTGGCTGTGATGAGAACATCAACTCCCATAGTATTCCCATCTGGTGCCACCCCAACCTCCTATTCCACCTCCTCCTCCTCCTCCAAGTTGCCAATTGGTATTGGCTAATTTTTATTTATTTTATTTTTTGCAGCCCTCTAGCCCTTTCCTGGGCTATTTTACAGCCTTTTTAGTGCCCAAAAGTTCGGATCCCCATTGACTTCAATGGGGTTCTGGGTGAAGTTCGGGTCGAGTTCGGATCCCAAACCCGAACATTTTCGGGAAGTTCGCTCAACTCTATATCCACTTTCAAAGTACAACACTTTCATCCTGAATGCAGGCCACCTAAGGAAACAACATCATGATATGAACAATAATGCTAAAAAGCAGAGGTTACATCCACAATGTCAAAATCAATCCTTAGGCTTACAAATAACTGGCCTCCTCAAGAGAGCATACAGCCTGTGCCGTTTATATTAATGGATCATCAATGAAACGCATTCTGGGGGATATGATAGACCACCTGTATGCTAGCAGTAAGTCACCTAGGCAAACAACTTCATAATATAGACAATCTTGCTAAACGCAAAAGTTCCATTCATCTTATCAATCTTAAACCACGGACTTACATGCAGGTGGTCCCCACAGTATGCGTGCTGCCTGTGTTGTCACCAGAGATATCGCTAGTACCTATCATTAATCAGGGCAGGCCAGATATACGTGCTCAAAACCGGCATCCGGAAGTGCACGCTACCTGCGTACCTCTGGGCCGTGGAGCGCATGGCCTGCCCATAAATTGCTGAATGGAGCGCAAGCGTCAAATACATGCTGACCGCGTACTTCCGGGCCGTGGAGCACATGGCCCTCCCATCAAATGCCGAGTGGAACGCATGTGTCAAGCGCATATGCCTAGAAGATGCCGATACATAGTAACCATCGTGAGACTTCATTCTTTAATCCCCAGTCATTTAAAATCTACCTTCAGATGAAGACATATAGAATACCAGAAAAAAGCTCTCATAAGATAAGCGGAATCCAGGCCCTGCCTGATACCAATAGACAAGGGATCCAAATGAAGGCCTTACATAGAGGGTCATTTACTCTTTGTCCCTAATTCCGATAAAAAAGGGGACAATACTAAGGCCCAAAGTAGTGTTACCAGTCACTGAACCGATACAGGCGCATAACCATAATATATCCTTTACTAACTACGCCTGATAAATCTATCTGGAAAACCATAGCATAATCAGAGGGATGGTCGATAATAAAGATTACCCCCCTTCACAGTAAAGACACATATCTGTGCCCTCTATACAAAGGCAAGTTTAGGTTCAAATCACAGAGGAGAGGTTATACTGGAAATACCCTCCCTAATTCAAATAACGCACTTAAATGTTAGCCTTTCATTCAGGCCCCTTGGTGCCTGAGACCTAAACCGATATTTTCCTCTGAAGTATTTTCCTGTCCCAGTTGCCACCCCTAGAGGAAGGAGGGATGACCTCTAGGAAAGAGAACCTCAGCACATGTGGATCCCCCCCTATGCAGTTCATTAACATGGGTTGCTACAGGTGTAACCTCTTTCTTGCGGATATCATTATTTTGTTCGCACACCCTCCTTCTGATCTCCCTGAAGGTCTTGCCTATGTATTCAAAGGGACATGGGCACTGGCAAATATATTGAACACCTTTGCCGATATTTGTGGTGTAGCAGGTAAAAGGAATTCATACTCTGTTCTATTGATCACTCTTACGCCAAGCCCAAAGTCAAGGATAGTTTTCAATTCTAGCGTAAAGGTTGCAGTAGGGTCTCCAGACAAGATACGATACTTTCAATAGATCCAAACATATATCACGATATTTGACGTGATCCATTACAACAACTAGGTTACCACCCATATCTGCCGATTTGATGACTATCGACTTATCTTGTTCAATGGAGTCAAATTTCTGCCATAAGTGGGTCTTCTCCAGCTGTTCAAGCTCGGTGGTCACTAGTTGTTGAAAGATCTCAATATACTCACAACTACTAGGTGGAGGAGTTTTAGTACTTTTAAAATGTAAACTAGTATAGGGACCCTCACCAGGATTCCGTGACCCCTCTTCCAATAGTTCCATAAACAGATTCAGATCAAGAATGTCACTATCACTGATCCCCAATCTATTATAGGACTCTTTGTTGCTGCTCTCAAAGAATTTCTTCCATTTTAACTTTCTACAGAATAGATTAAGGTCTTTGACCCAAGTAAATAGTTTAAATTCTGTAGTTAGGACAAATGGTAATCCTTTTTTCAAAAGTGACACCTCATCCTCACCCAACACTCGTGAAGATAGATTCAAGATCTGTAAATCATCGTCTGGAACCGTCACGGATCTCACTTGCTCCTGTCGCGTAGCTGGTAAGCGTTTTGCCCTAATGCTAAAAAAATGAGACGTGGGAGTAGTTACTGATGACAAAGCAGAAGAAGATGATATAGATGTTCCTGCCGCATGTTGATAGCCAGGGTCTCCACCCCATATCCAACCTCTTCTAGCCTGTCTCCTTGTACTGAGACTAGGACCATTTTCTAGGTCGGAAAATTCAATATCTGATGATGAGATATCAGAGGCCGCTGGTGTAGTTGTCTTTCTATTGAATTGATAGGCCCTCTGCTCTCTAAACTAGCCCAGATCCTTGATAAATTGTCTGTGTCTACTGATGTCTGTAGAGAAGTCTCACGTTTACCAAAATCTGGATCAGCCTCAAATTTACGAACATATTCCTTCAAGAAATTGAGCCTTTCTGAAGTTTTATGAAATTACACTTTCTACTCCTCTAATAAGATCCTCATTAAATTTAGGGAACTTCGAGTGAGCTCCTCTTCCCAACTCTGGGTCAAAGTGGGAGACAAGATCCTTGCGGCGGGAACTAAAGGGATTCTAAGGCCCCTAGGTATGATATTGTGTTCCAGATAACTTTCAAGCGACCTTATCTCCCACCATGACTTTATACTGTCCTTAAATCCCACATAAAGCTCCTGGAAGGCTAACTTTCAGGAATCCGCAGAAGTTAAATCTGGTATTTCTTTTTCTGAAAATATATCTTTATAATTAATGCCTCTGTGAAAATGGAACCACTAAGGAAACTTGCTATACTATTAAGTTTACAGAAAAAGAATACCAAGTAGAAAAATTAAAGACGTGATAGTTGGCGTCCATACAACACTTGAAAAAATTAATGTAGAAAAATAGAACGCCTAAAAACCGCAATGCTTTATTAAATAATACACTTAAAAATTAGAAGACCAAAAATTACTCAGTCCCCTAATAGAGACCACTGTCTGTCTCCTTAGTCAGTAAAGGTACAGATGCAACAACACCGAATAGATCAAAGTTAGACAATATCACACTAGGGCATACCCTCCCCGTATTAGAACCTCTATTTTCATAAAAAGGGTGACCATATGACCCCTACTATGAATCAAGGACAGGTGGGGGAACATGGAGATGCTGATATATGACACAAGAAGGAGGGGTTCTAAGAGGGAAAATGTCGATAAGATGTTCCTCACAAAGTCCCTACAACACCCTACCCTAGGCTCTGCCCAGAGACAAGCCCTGATGGTGGGATTGCTCCGTCCCCATTCCTTTACCTACTAGCCCTATATGTCCCTGATGTGCGACAAAAAGCAAACAAAAGTAAAATAACACTTCCGGGCCGTGGAGTGCATGACCCTCCCATCAAATGCCGAGTGGAACGCACGCATCAAGCGCATATGGCTAGAAGATGCCGAACCATCGCGAGACTTATAGTTGAGGGCCTGAAGGTGAGAAAACCCCATAAAACATTGCAGTGATGGCCTACCGGTTAGCGGACCATATGAAACATTAGAGGTGAGGGCCTGAAGCCTATCAAACCCCTTAAATTATTGCAGTGATGATCTACAGGTGAGCAGATGTATAAAACATTGGAAGTGAGGGCCTGAAGCCTAGAGAACCCAATAAAACATTGCAGTAATAGCCTACAGGTAAGCAGACGGTATAAAGCATTGGAGGTGAGGGCCTGAAGCCTACAGAACCCCATAAATCATTTGAGTTATGGCCTACAGGTGAGCAGATATATAAAACATTGGAGGTGAGGGCCTGAAGCCTAGAGAATCCCACAAAACATTGCAGTAATGGCCTACAGGTGAGCAGACGATATAAAGCATTAGAGGTGAGGGCCTGAAGCCTAGTGAACCCCATAAATCATTGCAGTAATAGCCTACAGGTAAGCAGACGGTATAAAGCATTGGAGGTGAGGGCCTGAAGCCTACAGAACCCCATAAATCATTGCAGTAATGGCCTACAGGTGAGCAGACGGTATAAAGCATTGGAGATGAGGGCCTGAAGCCTAGAGAACCCCATAAATCATTGCAGTGATGGCCTACAGATGAGCAGACGGTAGAAAGCATTGGAGGTGAGGGCCTGAAGCCTAGAGAACCCCATAAATCATTGCAGTGGTGGCCTACAGGTGAGCAGACGGTATAAAGCATTGGAGGTGAGGACCTGAAGGCTAGAGAACCCTAAAAAACATTGTAGTGAGGGCATATATATTCTGTATGGAAGAAGAGACGGATGAGGAGACGGATGAGAAAACAAGATTCAAACATATACCCTTTTTTTGTGGTGAAAAGGGTAAAAAAATCTGAATCTTGTGGATTGAGTACATTATAAAGCATATATTTAAATTGCATTTTTTTGTTCCTCATTAGCTCAGCTTTCCTCTAGTGGAGTGGAGAAATCAGGGGCAATCCAGGCCTTGTTCATTTTTATTTGAGTCAACCTGTCAGCATTGTCAGTGGACAAGCGGATACGCTTATCTGTTATAATACCACCAGCAGCACTAAATACACGCTCAGACAATACGCTGGCGGCAGGGCAGGCCAGCACCTCCAAGGCATAGAGCGCAAATTTGTGCCACGTGTCCAGCTTGGACACCCAGTAGTTGTAAGGCACTGAGGGATCATTTAGGACGCTGGCACGGTCTGCAATGTATTCCTTTACCATCTTCCAAAATTTTTCCCTCCTTGTAGCACTAGGCCGCGATTCAGGGTGAGGTTGCTGGCGGGGTGTCATGAAAGTGTCCCATGCCTTGGAAAGTGTTGCCCTGCTTCTGTTGGAACTACTGTGTGTTCCCCTTGTCTCCCTTCCTCGGTTGCCTAAGAAAGTACTGACTCTGGCTGCCGCATTGTCAAATGGAAAATTTTGGAGAAATCTGTCAACAAGTACCTTCTGGTATTGCACGGTTTTACTCGTCCTCTCCGCCACAGGAATCAGAGATGAGAAGGGTGAACACCAAGTAATCTGTGTTACCTAAACTGCATATAACGCGAGGGTCACGGGAAAGGCAGCCTAACATGAAGTCAGCCATGTGTGCCAGAGTACCAACGGCAAGACGTCAATGTCAACTTCAGGATGACTCTCCATACCCTCATCCTCCTCCTCTTCTGCCCATCCACCAGGGCCGTGCACACATAGGGCTGAAGTTGGGCCACGGGGGGTAGGAAGATATGCTGCTTGCAGGCCCAGGCCCATGGAGGTGGAAAATCTGCCATTATTGTGCCCTGCTTTGGGGGGTTTCAAAGATATGCTGCTGCCAGGCCCAGGCCCATGGAGGGTGGAAAATGTGTCATTGTTGGGCCATGGAGGGGAAGGGGGTTCAAAGATGTGCTGCTGCCCTCAAAGGCCCATCGAGGGGGAGAAATATGCCATGGGGGAAGGGGGAGAGAGAAATGTAACATGAAGGGGGTGATGTAACATTAAGGCCGGGCGGCATCATTGGTATTGTTACTGGCACATGGGGGGGTTGGCACTTGATAATGGCACATGGGGGGGTTGACACTTGATACTGGCACATGGGGGGTTTGGCACTTGATACTGGCACATGATGGGGGAGGGGAGAGGAGAGAGGCACTTATTACTGGCACATGGGGGGGGGAGGCACTTGTTACTGGCACATTATTATGGGGCACTATAGGGGCTTCTACTGAGGCCACAAAGAAGGTGTATTTTATATGGGGGGCTCTGTGTGGTACTAGTATTATCAGGGTTTTTTATTTGTTACTGCAGTATAGTATTGGTGACCACAGCAGCACAGTATTGGGGGTAGTAGGTTGATTTGTCCAGAAGATGGGAGGATGATGGAAAAGTAGTAAACTATGATTTTTTTTTTGTCAAACTGCAGAGACGAAAAATGGTGGTCTGGTCTGAAAGAAGACGATGAGGACAGAGAACATCTACATCAAAGGAGACGTCATCACTGGATGTAAGAGGTTTGTGGGGCTGCTGCGCTGCCAGGCCCATGGAGGGGGAAGAAATGTGCCATGGGGGTGGGGGGGTGCCCTTATTTTTTTTACTTAAGCCCCTTCCCTTCAAAATGTCTGTGCACGTACCTGCCATCCACGCAGAACAGATGGAATTAACGTTCCATGGGTACTAGCCTCTGTAGCAGAGGCAAGTGTCTCCAGCTGTGGGTGGGTATTTGCACTTGCGTTCAAATGCCTGTGTTATCGATATTTGGACGCTGCGCTGGGACAGGGAAATGGATGTTGTTGCTGACGGTTTATGCGAAGGTCCAGGTGCAGGGCAAGGGGCATCTGGGCATGCGTCTTCGACAGGGGATTGGCCAGCAGTGCGTAACACAGGGGAAGTGGAGGCAGTGGTGGGACCCACAGACGCTGAGTGCGGACCCAGGCGTTCGACCCACTTATTAGGGTGCTTGGATGCCATGTGGCGGATCATGCTGGTGGTGATGAGGTTGCTATTGTTCACGCATCGGCTCATTTTGGTACGGCACAGGTTGCAAACTACCTCTCTTTTGTCATCTGTGCTTTCCTCAAAAAAGCGCCATACTGCGGAACACCTACCCCTTGGAAAGGTAGATTTACACATGGGGGTGTTCGGTGTGACGGCTGCGGGCCTGTTTGGTGTGGGCCGACATCTCCCTTTTGCCACCCTACTGCCTCTTCTAGACTGTTGCGGTGCTACGGATCCGTCCCCCTCTGTACTGCTGTCCTTGCTCGGCTTTTCCCATGTTGTCCACCACCTCCTCTTCAACTTCCTCACTCTGCTCATCCTCCTGACTTGACCTAACCACCACCTCAGTGATTGGCAACTGTGTCTCATCATCATCCACTTCATGAACGAATGATTGCGGTTCACCACCATCATCTTCTTGAGACTGCAAAGGCTCAAGAGGTTGGGAATCAGGGCAAAATATCTCAGGTACCTCTTCAAGCGTGCTTGGCGAGAGAGCCAAACCATGTACTGGTGATGAAAAGAGGTCATGTGAATATCCGAGTGTGGGATCACTTGTTTGGCCAGACGCGATATGGCAGGAGGAAGGAGGATCAGAGTGAGCATTCGGTTGACCAGACTCTTGGCTACGGAGACTGGACTTAGCGGAAGAGAGGGTGGTGCTTAACCGACTGGAAGCATTATCTTCTGCAATCCAACCGACAAGCTGTTAGCTCTGGTCCGACTTGGACAGTGTTGTCCTGTGCCGCCCAGCTAATTTGGACATGAAGCACTGGCAGCAGGCACAGTTTTATTGCTCCCCGGGCCACGGCCTCTGCTTGCACCATCAGCATCACGCCCAGGGCCACGGCCTCTGCTTACACCATCAGCATCATGCCCAGGGCCACGGCCTCTGCTTGCACCATCAGCATCACGCCCAGGGCCACGGCCTATGCTTGCACCATCAGCATCATGCCCAGGGCCACCGCCTCTGCTTGCATCAGCAACTCACTTCCCCCTCCCTTTGTGTTCGTTTAATGGTTTTTGTCTGTATATGTGGCGCAGATTGTTTTACTGTCCAATAAAGACACAGTTTTCTGTGTGCAGGACAGTACTGGACACAGAAAAATACAGATTTCCGGCACTACACTAATGTAATTTTTACAGTACACACTGTATTGGCTTGCTATAATGTATCTGTAGACAGAGAAATACAAATTTTTCTCACTAAAGTAGGCCACAGATAATGAAATTTTTACAGTACACACTGTATTGGCTTGCTGTAATGAATAGGAGACAGAGAAATACAATTTTTCGGCAATACACTAGCCCAGAGATAATGTCATTTTTACGGTACACACTGTATTTTCTTTCTGTAATGAACATGAGACAGAGAAATACAATTTTTCGGGAATACACTAGCCCAAAGATAATGTCATTTTTACAGCACACGCTGTATTGGCTTTTTGTAATGTACTAGATACAGAGAAATACATATCTTTTGCACTACACTAGCCCAGAGATATTGTAATTTTGACAATACATACTGTATTGGGATGTAGTTTCATATTGTATACAAATTTGTCCCAAATAAAATGTATTTTCTGCTGGAATACTGTATATACGGTTGCAGTCTAAACGCACACACAGATGTGTTTTATGATAGTGCAGTGTATATCTCTGTACCAGGCACACTGTAGTTAATAAGTCCGTTTTAATAATGTCTGCCCAACACACTGCTTTATGATGGTGTTGTGTATATCTCAGTACCAAGGAACAATGTAGTGAATAAGCCCCTTTTAATAATGTCTGTCCAACACACTGATTTATAATGGTGCAGTATATATCTCAGTACCAAGGAACACTATAGTGAATATGCCCCTTTTGCTAATATCTGCCCAACACATTGCTTAATGATGGAATATTGTAGATGTCACTAATTGGAAATCTTTCTGTCTTTTAGAAGTTGTCAGAGCGAATTTCAAGCCCTACACTATCTGTCCCTTCCTGGTGACACCTGTCCCTGATAGTGCTGAATTAACCCCCTTCTTAAAAAAAAAAAAGGTGCTGCACTGCTGTCCAACACACACTCTAGTCCCTAAAAGGACTGTTAGGTCTTTCAATAAGGTTTTTGGAGTGAAATCAGTAAGTTTAGAGCAAAACGCTATCTGTCAAAAGGCACCAAACATGCAGGGAGGAGACTCGAGCAATGTGATGAATACACAATAAAGCCGAGCGCCGAGCATAGCGATGCTCGAGCTGAACCAATACTCGGCCAAGCATGCTTGCTTATCACTAGCCTGGATGCATTTTTAAATAATGTAATAATATTACAGGTTATAGTTGCTACAATTTCGGAGAGGTCGTTGATCCAGAGAGTTATTCTGATTGCCCTAAAGTGAGGAAAATTGGCTTCTACGTCATGGTGTTTTTTGCTTTTGCTTTCCTCTGGATCAGCTTATCAGGATAACAGCCTGAACTGGATGGAAAGATGTCTTTTTTTAGCCTTATAAACTATGTAATTAATTTTACCAACAATAAAATTACTGATCACTGCAGCAGTTCAAGGAACATTATTTTTCAAAACAACACAGTAGTTCACAGTGCCAGTGAACTACAAATGCCAGCAGGTCAACACAGCACACAAAGGGGCACTAAACCTCACTAACACCTTTACCAACTGAAGTGGCAGCATGTAATGGGGCTCTGACTAATCTATATGCCCCTTTAGGGCTGTGATTGGCTAGTATGCTATATAATCCAACCACATCACCTACAGAGGACTCCAAAGAGTGGTGTCTGTAGTGGCCCAGAGGGACACTACCACTCCTACATTCCTATTGCTAGCCTGTTTGCCGCCATTGTATTGGTTTGCACCACCAACTGCAACATCACCAGCAAAGTATCATTTTGTTATATACAAAAACTTTTACGTACATGTAATGTACCTGGTTCACCAGCAGGTGGCAGTGTATCTGGCAGAGATCTTTAGTCAGAATGGAACTTATTATTATATTCTCCCCCCGTTTGGGCAGAAGTGGGCTAGTCCTTCCCACCAAGGGAGTGGTTGCAGGAAGCTGGAGTTTGTTGAGAGTTGGAAGGAGGACAGGCAACATAGCACAGTGAGGAGATGTTCTCCACTCCTGTAGTAGGAGTCTTCAAGGTGAACCAGCATGTAAAGCACCCTGAATCCTTGCAGTTTATAGACTTAGTATTTTGAGAAGGTCAAAAGCTAAAGACACTGCACTCAATGGTACCAGGACCTCTTAAAAAGTTCAATAACCAGACTAAATTCAGAGATTAGCAGAACAGAAAGAGAGAGAAAGTAAAGTATTCAAGTTTACCTGCCAGTTTACCCTTAGCCTGCTGGAGACAAGAGAAAGATCAAATATTGTTTGTATGACACAAGTTTATTGCACGTTTATTCAAATAAAACCGTTGAATTTTACCAAGTCGGGACTCTACTTATTCCAACAAATAATCCTACGTTGCTACAGAGCCTTGACACGGAAAGCAGCAGTATCCAGGTAGGAGCACCGTGACACAAACTATTAGGTCCATGACATACCACTCAGTATTCCTAAACATTGGGACTGGATCGCCCCTGGGGGGTCAGTGTCTTGCATGTCCATTGTGTAGTCTGCTCCTCCCAAGTACTAAAAAAAGACACTGCCAATTTGGACTCAGGTTCTTAATCTATACTCCAACGCCTGCCCCCCTCCCCCATTAACAATGCAGACCACCTAAACAATGCCATCTTCATTACTTTAACTGGAGCCCTCTGTATGGCCCAGATAGCTATGCGGTAATTGAACGCAGCGTGGCCACGTCAAAAGCACCGCACAAGCATTTGGTTGTGCCCTGGAGTCACACGGAGCCCATGGGACACAAGGAGCTCACACAGGGGCACAGGAAGCTTACATATGAAACACAGAGAGCACACAGAGGGGGCACAGGGAGTGCACACAGGGGATACAGGGAGCTTACACAGAGGGGAACAGGAAGCACACACAGCAGGCACAGGGAGCACACATAGGGGGCATCATGGGGAGCTTACACAGCGGGCACAAGAAAGCACATGCAGAGGGGACACTGGGAGCTCACACAGCAGGCACAGGGAGCACAAACAGCGTGCACAGGGAGCACACAAAGCATGCACAGGGAGCACACAGCAACGGGCACAGGGATCACACAGCAGGCACAGGGAGGACACACAGCAGGCACACATATGGGGCACAAGGAGCTCACACAGCACTCACATGGAACACATACAGAGGGCACATGGAGAAACATGTGAGGGGGCACAGGAAGCACACAGGAGGGGGCACAGGGAGCACACAAGAGAGAGCACAGGCAGCACACAGGAGGGGGCACAGGGAGCACACAGGAGGGGGCAAAGGGGAAACACAGAGCTGACAGTGGGAACTCACAGGGCAGTGACCATCAGTACTTGAGGGCAGTGCAGGGCTGCTACAATAAGAGTGTGACCCCCAACAGCCCTGCATACCCTCCTCCACAGACACTGCTGCATGCCTTTTACACCATGGACTTACCAGCTGGAGAGGGAACAGGCCGGGTGCTTTGATAAGAGGGTCCTGGGAGCCCCCTGCAGTCCAGCAGCTGAGGTCAGAGTCTGGAGGTCAGATCAAGAAGAAGGCCGAGCCATCCCAGGCCTCCAGCCTGGAGCAAGTGCAGGCAAAGGATGGGGCGAAGCTATGTCAGCTCCGCCCACACAGAACATACTGATACCAGGATTGTGGATAATGCAGCCTGCTGGGCTGTCACTGAGGTCTGGTGAGATTAGGAGACTGTGTGGGAGGGGAAAGCAGCGGTGAATGTTCTTACAGGGACCACTGCAGCATGGTAGATAGACACTGGGGAGCATGTGAAGGAGGAAAATAAAGGAATTGAATACAAAATAAAATGACTCCCACACTTGGCCCACTCAAGTATCTAACAGCAGTGGGCCCCTTTCAGAAAGGGGGCCCTAGGCAATTGCCCTGTTTGCCCACCCCTAATGCCAGCCCTGCATATGCCACAGGCTTGATGATGGAATTGAAAGTGGGGTACTGTAAGGCAGCACTTTGCTTAGTATACTGTGTGAAATATTTAGTGAAATGGAAAATGGTGCTTTTTTTGAATCTATATTGTGGAAATCACATCAAATATGTCACAATCTAGCTATTAGAGCTGAGCGAACACCTGGATGTTATGGTTCGAGAAGTTCGGCCAAACTTTACGAAAATGTTCGGTTCGGGATCCGAACTCGACCCGAATTTGACCCCGAAGTCAATGGGGATCCGAACTTTTGGGCACTAAAAAGGCTATAAAATAGCCCTGAAAGGGCTAGAGGGCTGCAAAAGGCATCAAAATGTAGGTAAATCCCTTGCAAACAAATATGGATAGGGAAATGACTTAAAATAAAATAAAATAATTAAAAATTAACCAATATCAACTGGCAAATTGGAGGAGGAGGTGGAATAGGAGGTTGGGGTGGCGTCAGGTGGGAATGCTATGGGAGTTGAAGTTCTCATCACAGCCAAAAAGGATTCATGTCTGCCTGCAGTGCCACAGGCCTCATTCACAGACTCAGGGCCATGGCAACCAGACATGGGAGTTGAAGTTCACATCACAGCCAAGAAGGATTCATGTCTGCCAACAGTGTCACAGGCCTCACTCACAGACTCAGGCCAATGGCAACCATACATGGGAGTAGGAGGTTGGGGTGGCGTGAGGTGGGAGTGCTATGGGAGTTGAAGTTCTCATCACAGCCAAAAATGAATCATGTCTGCCTGCAGGGCCACAGGCCTCATTCAAACATTCAGGCCCACGGGACCCACAAAGAGGAGAGTCAAAATCATGCCAAGACAGTATTGATTTAACCCAGCAATGCCACAGGCCTTATTCACAGACTCAGACCCCATGTCACCCATAAAAAGGAGAGTTACAATCATGCCAAAACAGTATTGATTTCACCCAGTATGGCCACAGGCCTCATTCACTAATTCATGACCATGGCAACCGCAAAGAGGAGAGCGGTCCCATAACAGCAAGACAGGCCTCAGGTTAACCTGCAAAGGAACAGGCCATTATAATTTATGTAGGCCCCTGACACCCAGACAGAGGAGAGGTCATTTGACAGTAAAAAGAGGTTAATGTCTCCCACCAAAGCAGCAAACGATGAAACTAAATATAGGCCCCTGACAACCAGACAATGTAGACGTCATTTTACAGTATAAAGAGTTTAATATCTCCCACCAATGCAGCAAACGATGAAGTGAAATATAGGCCTCTGACAACTAGACAATAGTGTGGTCATTTTACAGTAAAAAGAGGTTAATGTCTCCCACCAATACAGCAGGCGGTGAAACAAAATATAGGCCCCTGACAACCAGACAATGTAGAGGTTTTTGACAGTATAAAGAGTTTAATGTCTCCCACCAATGCAGCAAGCGATGAAACAAAATATAGGCCCCTGACAACCAGACAATGTAGAGGTTTTTGACAGTATAAAGAGTTTAATGTCTCCCAGCAATACAGGAAGCGATGAAACAAAATATAGACCCATGACAACCAGACAATGTAGAGGTCATTTGACACTGTAAAGAGTTTAATGTCTCCCACCAATGCAGCAAGCGATTCAACGAAATATAGCCCCCTGACAACCAGACAATGGGGCGGTCATTTGACAGTAAAAAGAGGTTAATGTCACCCACCAAAGCAACAGGTGATTATCTGAAATGTAGGCCCCTGGCACCCAGACAGAGGAGAGAGGTCCCATAGCAGAAAATCAGTCTTCATGTCACCCAGCAATAGAAAAGGCCACTTTCAGTAATTTAGGCCCCAGCAGCCAGACAGAGGAGAGAGGTCCCATAGCAGAAAATCAAGCTTTAGGTCACCCGCCAAAGCGATTAACGGAATTTTAGGCCCCTGACACCCAGACAGAGGAGAGGTTCATTCAATCTGGGGTTGCCCCCAAAATAATGGTACAATTAAAAAAAGAGGATTCAATAAAGATGTGCCCTGGAGTACAAGAATATATGGTTGAGGGCGAGGCAGTTATAAATGTCTATTCTGCACAAGGTACGGACAAATCCAGTGGGATCCATGCCTTGTTCATTTTAATGAACGTGAGCTTGTCCACGTTGGCTGTGGACAGACGGCTGTGTTTGTCTGTAATGAGGGCAGAACCATCAGTCAGTACGTGGAGACATGTACACACGTACTGTTCCACCATATTGAAATGCTGCCTCCTGCTAATACGTTCTCTATCAGTTGGTGGTGCAGTTTTCTGTGGCGCGGTGTCAAAACTTTTCCACAGATAGGCCATGCTAACCCTCCACTTATCCCCCCGTGTCAGTTGGGAATGCCCTCAGGAGTGTGTCTACCAGCATGCGCTTGTAGTCGCGAATCTTCCTATCACGCTCCAGTGTGGGAATTAAGGTGGGAATTAAGGTAGAGTGCCATCCTGCAGTGAAACCGGTTCCTCCTCCTCCTCCTCTACCTCATCTTCCTCTCCTCCTCCTCCTCCTCCAGAAGTGTGCCCTGGCTGTCCACATGTGTACCTGGCCTCTGCTGGTGCAGGAATCCACCCTCTGAGCCACTTCTGTATGACCTGCCTGAAACCCTGTGAAATGCCCCCTCTTCCTCCTTCCTGTGCCTCATCCTCTTCCATCATCGCAGTAATATATTTTTCAAGGAGACATAGAAGGGATATTGTAATGCTAACAACGGCGTCTTCAGCACTAACCATGTTGGTTGAGTACTCCAAAGACCACCTGGTGGGCATATCGCATATGAGGCGGTGAGCAGGAAGGCCGAAGTTATGCTGCAGCACAGACAGGCGAGCAGCAGCAGGGTGAGAATGCGGAAAGCACTTTCAGCAGTAGCTCTGACATGTCTGGGTAGTTTTTAAGAAACTTCTGCACCACCAGATTCAGCACATGCACCAGGCAAGGGCTGTGCATCAAACCGGCTAGTCCCAGAGCTGCAACGAGATTTCGCCCATTATCGCACACCACCAGGCCGGGCTTCAGGCTCACTGGCAGCAACCACTCATCAGTCTGCTGTTCTATGCCCCTCCAAAGCTCCTGTGCGGTGTGGGGTTTGTCACCCAAACACATGAGTTTTAAAATCGCCTGCTGACGTTTACCCCAGACTATGCTGAAGTTGGGGGTGAGGTTCTCTTGATGACCGGATGTGGGGGTGGTAGAAGCGGAGGCGGAGGATGATGCGGATTAGGAGGAGGAAGCAACAGGAGGCAACGAATAATGCGCTGCGATCCTCGGTGGTGGAAGAACATGCGCCAAACCGCTATCCGCCTCGGGCCCAGCTGCCACTACGTTTACCCAGTGTGCAGTTAGAGAGATATTTGTGTGAGAAATATCTCTGTAAATTGACAACTTTGAATAAAAAAATGTAAAAAGTTGTCGTTTACAGCAATATTTCTCACACGCAGCATGGGTATATGTAAAAATACACCCCAAAACACATTGCCCTACTTCTCCTGAGTTTGGCGATACCACATGAGTGGCACTTTTTTGCAGCCAAGGTGCGCAAAGGGGCCCTAAAACCAATGAGTACCTTTAGGATTTCACAGGGCATTTTTACGCATTTGGATTCTCACGCTTTAGGGCCCCTAAAATGCCAGGTCAGTATAAATACCCCACATGTGACCCCATTTTGGAAAGAAGACACCCCAAGGTATTCAGTGAGGGGCATGGCGAGTTCACAGAATTTTTATTTTTTGGCACAAGTTAGCGGAAATTGATATATTTTTTTTTTTTTAATTTTGTTTTTTACAAAGTCTCATATTCCACTAACTTGTGACAAAAAATAAAATTTTACATGAACTCACCATACCCCTCACGGAATACCTTGGGTGTCTTCTTTCCAAAATGAGGTCACATGTGAGGTATTTATACTGTCCTGGCATTTTAGGGGCCCCTAAAGCGTGAGAAGAAGTCTGGAATCCAAATGCGTAAAAATGCCCTGTGAAATTCTAAAGGTACTCATTGATTTGGAGCCTTTAGCACCAGGCTGCAAAAGTGTCACACATGTGGTATGCCGTACTCAGGATAAGTAGAGCAATGTGTTTTGAGGTGTATTTTTATATATACCTATACTGTGTGTGAAAAATATCTCTGTAAACGACAACTTTTAAAAAAGTTTATACAAAGTTGACAATTTACAGAGATATTTCTCTCACCCAACATGGGTATATGTAAAAATACACCCCAAAACACATTGCCCTACTTCTCCTGAGTACGGCGATACCACATAAGTGACACTTTTTTGCAGCCTGGGTGCGCAAAGGGGCCCAAATTCCAACGAATACCTTTAGGTTTTACATGGCGGCTCACAATTTAGCTCCGCCCAAAATGCCAGAACAGTAAACACACCCCACAAATTACCCCTTTTCGGAAAGTAGACACCCCGAGGTATTCACTGAGGGGCATAGTGAGTCCGTCTGAGATTTCTTTTTTTTTTGCCAGAAGTTAGCAGAAATTGAAACTTTTTTTTTTCTCAGAAAGTGTCATTTTCCGCTAACTTGTGAAAAAAAATGAAATGATACATGAACTCACCATGCCCCTCCGCGAATACTTTGGGGTGTCTTCTTTCTAAAATGGTGTGATTTGGGGGGTATTTATACTTTCCTGACATTCTAGCACCTGAAGAAACATGACAGGTGCTCAGAAAGTCAGAGCTGCTTCAAAATGCCGAAATTCACTTTTTTGCACCATAGTTTGTAAACGCTATAACTTTTACCCAAACCAATAAATATACACTTATTGGACTTTTTTTTTATCAAAGACATGTAGAACAATAAATTTAGAGAAAAATGTATATAGAAATGTAGTTTTTTAAAAAAAAATTTACAACAGAAAGTGAAAAATGTCATTTTTTTGTAAAAATTTCGGTCATTTTTGATTAATAGCAAAAAAAGTAAAAATGTCAGCAGCAATGAAATACCACCAAATGAAAGCTCTATTAGTGAGAAGAAAGGGAGGTAAAATTCATTTGGGTGGTAAGTTGCATGACGGAGCAATAAACGGTGAAAGTAGTGTAGTGCGGAATTGTAAAAAGTGGCCTGGTCATTAAGGGTGTTTAAGCTAGGGGGGCTTAAGTGGTTAACTAAAATACACTGATGCACATAGCTGACATGGAATATACGGTTTAGTACATAGTATACAAAAGTGCTATGTGGCACCACAGATCCCAGGCTAGACAAATGGACTATGTCACCCCTTAAGCATACAAAAGGCAATATAGGGGACTTGAGCAGCCAGAAAAATATGTTTTTTTCCTTCACTGAGCTACAAAATAGGATTAGGCTGATGTCCCTGGCAGGCTGGCAGACATGCAGTACACTGCAGTGCCTAAAATGGCCGCCAACCCCCACCTCAGTAACAGATGGATCACTAAAAAAATGTCCCTGGCAGTGGCTGGGTACAGAAATGTTGCTTTATCTTGTGGATTAAAGATTTCTGCCCTATTCTGTCCCTGATCGCCCCAGCAGCAACCTTGCTCTAATCTTAATTCAGCAGACTGACGTGCGGCACTACTCCAGCTTATAAAGAGGCTGGGTCACATCCTGCACTCAGCCAATCACAGCCATGCCATTAGTAGGCATGGCTGTGATGGCTTCTTAGGGAAAGAAGTAAAACGCTGTGCAGCCCTTCAGAAAGCGGGAAGAAATTGCTGAACAAGGGACCCGAACCCAAACTTTTTTGAAAATGTTCGGGCTCTGGTCCGTGTCCCGAACACCCCAAAATTCAGTACGAATCCAAACTATACAGTTCTGGTTCGCTCAAGTCTACTAGCTACTTATTTTGTGAAATTCTTTGTTACATACAATAAAGGATACAGTATATGATTATCAGTAAACTTGAATCACTTTTGGACATAACATTGGCAGAGACAAAGATCTTAGAAAGGAGAACTAAACAACTCTGGTGAAGGGAATTTTGTAATTAAAGTGTTCATATAGTGAAGTTTTCAGAACATGAAGTAAAATAAATAATTGAAATTAATGGCAGGAGGCCACATCCAGTTTTATTAAGTGTGGTCCCATCCATGAAAAACTTGCAGATATACTTTGCCCTGTAACACCTTTCAGGACTCACAACAAAAACTCACATTCAGAATCAAACAATATATTAACTGTAATTCACAGTGTGTTATATGTATTATAGTTTGCACTGAATTGCAAGTACTAATATGTACAATATATCAAATGCAGCCAGGCATTTTACAGACAAACATGACAGATCGGTACATAGCTTTAAGTCATTCTCAATTGAAGAGCTGAAAAAGCCCCATCATGGAGGTGATATGAAACGTCTTCTGTTAGATAAGGAAGAATATTGCATGTTCCATTCAAATACAAGATATCCGAGTTGTCTAAATTTGCACAGAGAATTTATGTTACATTATTAATCTATGTTATAGCAATGCATGTGTGTTAATACTATGGATCTGGTTTTTATTATTCTATCTGTAAACAATCTGGCAGCCGTGTCCACTGGGAGCAGAGGAATACTGGAGGGGATGGACTGCCAGAAATCACTGTTTGAATGTATCCTAAACTGTAATTTAATCAGTGGCGTACCGCCAATATAGGCAGGGTACGCCACTGCTATGGGGCCCGCGGCACAGGGGGGCCCGGAGCGCTTGGAAGGCCCCGCCCCCTCTGCACAAGACTGTCAGTACGGGCGGGTGTGCGGATGGGCGGGCGGATGGGCGGGCGGGCCCAGCCCTTCCTCCCTCCTGCTGCTCTTTGCAAAGAGCACACAGGACGGGACTCAGCAGGCGTGATGACGTCATCACATTGTGCCTGCTGCTGGAGAGAGCGGGGTGCCTGATGCTGGAGAGGCTGCAAGGTAAGTACTTGATTTTTTTGTTGTTGCTGGATTGGGTGCACTAAAGGGGGCAAAACTACTGGATGGGACACTAGTAAAGGGCACAAAAAACTGGATTGTGAACTAAAGGGGCAAACTACTGGATGGGGAACTAAAGGAGACAAAACTACTGGATGGGTCACTAGTAAAGGGCACAAAACTACTGAATGGGGCACTAAAGGGGCAAAACTACTGGATGGAGCACTAGTAAAGGGCACAAAACTACTGAATGGGGTACTAAAGGTGGCAAACTACTGGATGGAGCACTAAAGGGGAAAACTACTGGATGGGGTACTAAAGGGGCAAACTACTGGATGGAGCACTAAAGGGGCAAAACTACTGGATGGAGCACTAAAGGGGGCAAAACTACTGGATGGAGCACTAAAGGGGCAACATTGCTGGATGGGATACTAAAGGGGGCAAAACTACTGAATGAGACACTAAAGGGGCAGGACCACTGGATGGGGCACTAAGGTCAGTATTACTGGACTGGGGAACTAAGGGAGTGTAAATACTGTGTGGGCACTAAGGGGGCATAACTACTGTTCTGGGACACAAAGGGGATTCTACTCCGAGGGGTCACTTATGGGGCATTATACTGTGTGAGGGCACTAATATTGCATTCTTACTATAATCTGCACAACTTTGAAGGTGGCGCAAAGTTTTTGTGCCCCTTACATCACAAAAAAGTGCCTTTCCCCCCTACAGCACTGTCATATCAGCGGTGTATGACGGTGTATGAGAGTACGGATAATAAAAGTTGGTTAATAAAAAATAAAAAAAAAAGATTTATCCCTAACAGTTTTAGTAGGTCATGTATATATTTCTTTTTTGACAGATGGGGGTGTGGCAGGGGAGGAGCCTGGACAGGAGGTGGGTTGGGCCAGGGGTGGGTAGTGGGTGGGGTTAGGGGCCCAATTCAGATTCTTGCTATGGGGCCCAGTGACTTCTATGTACGCCCCTGAATTTAATCTTTATGTTACATACAATAAAAGATATATGATTATCAGTAAACTTGAATTACTAATCTGGACATAACATTGGCAGAGACAAGGATCTTAGAAAGCAGAACTAGACAACTCTGGTGCAGGGAATTTCGTAATTAATGTGTTCATATAGGAAGTGAGGTTTTAAATAAAAGAAAACATAAAGTAAAAAAAAAATCTTCTGTATTTCTCTGATTACAATGGGTGATGGGCTTTTTCCATTGATTGTTCTATCAGCTATAAATAACACATGAGTAAGACAGGATAATTAATGGAATATTTGGGCAAGGGATATTTGTGAAATGAGAAACAAGTTCATTAATCGCCACCTAAAAGATATTTTTAGCTTTTTCTAATGAAAAGGAAAATATTCAATGGTTCTAGTAAAGGAACAACTGCATAAGCCAATGTATATATATGTCTGAAGCTGCCGACATTAGGTCTGCCAAAAGGGCAGAAAAAGGTTAGCAATCATAGCTGTTAGGTTTCCTTCCTTCTGGGAAGTGTTAATACTTTTTCTATGGCACGCTTCCCGAAAAGCTGTTTGCTTCATATTAAGGGAAAAGTTAAAAGCTTTTAACTGAAATGCCAGATTGTTTGATTTTTTTCCAAGAAATACAGAAGTGACCTTTCCTACTAAGGGCTCCTGTCCATGAACTTATTTTATTTCCGTGTCCATTCCATTTTTTTTGCGGACCGTATGCAGAACTATTCAGTTCAATGGGTCCGCAAAAAAAAAAAAAAAACGCAAGTATAACCATGTGTATTCAGTTTCCGTATGTCCGTATTTCCGTTCCTCAAAAAAATAGGACATGTCCTATTATTGTCCGCATTACGGACAAGGAAAGGACTGTTCTATTAGGGGCCAGCTGTTCCGTTCCACAAAATACGGAATGCACACGGATGTAATCCGTATTTTTTGTGGATCCATTTTTTGCGGACCACAAAATACATAGGGTTGTGCGTATGAGTCCTAAGTCTAAGTTTGTGATGTATTTTTGTCATAAACTTACCTGTCCGAGCTCCAGTGGCAAGATCCTCAGCCTCGGCACGGTTGCGACGGGAGAGGCGCTCTGCTGAGCCACGCACTCTGGTGTCGCAACAGCATGCTTAGCAACAGGATGCAATGCTCTCTTTTTCCCTGCAAAGGGGCATGTGCTGAAGGAGATTAACAGTGGATTAATTGCTCAGCTGCTCTATTGCTGTGTGCTAGTGTTTCTGAATAATGGTGCGCCGAGTCATGGTGCTCATCCTGGTGCTCTATTTAACCCTTTCAGTACTGGGTCACTTTTCACCTTAAATACCAGGCCGATTTTTGCAAATCTGACATGTGTCACTTTATGTGGTAATAACTTTGGAACGCTTTTACTTATCCAAGCAATTCTGAGACTGTTTTCTTGTGAAACATTCTACTTCATGATAGTGGCAAATTTCAGTCAATATTTTTCATTTTTATTTAAAAAAATACCAAATTAAAAAAAAATTGGTAAAAATTCACAATTTCCAAACTTCTATTTCTCTGCTTTTAAAACAGATAGTGATACCTCATATAATAGTTATTACTTTACATTTCCCATATGTCTACTTTATGTTTGGATCATTTTGTAAATGCCATTTTATTTTTTGGGGACATTAGAAGGCTTAGAAGTTTAGAAGCAAATCTTTTGCAGAAAATTTCCAAAACCCACTTTTTAAGGACCAATTCATATCTGAAGTCACTTTGTGAGGCTTACATAATAGAAACCACCCAAAAATGACCAAATTTTAGAAACTACACCCCAAGGTATTCAAAACAGATTTTATAACTTTTGTTAACCCTTTAAAGGAATTAAAGGAAAATGTAGATGAAATTTCATAATTTCACTTTTTTGGCAGATTTTCCATTTTAATCTATTTTTTCCAGTAACAAAGCAAGGGTTAACAGCCAAACAAAGCTCAATATTTATTGCCCTGATTCTGTAGTTTACAGAAACACCCCATATATGGTTGTAAACTGTACGGGCACACGGCAGGGCATAGAAAGAAAGGAACACCATATGGTTTTTGGAGGGCAGATTTAACTGGGATAGTTTTAAGTTGCCATGCCACATTTGAAGACCCCCTTATGCACCCCTAGATTAAAAAATCCCAAAAAAGTTACCCCAATTTGGAAAATACACCCCTCACAACCGCATGTGGAGTCACCATAGTAGCCTATTTACAGTATGGGGAGGGTGACAACTGCATGAAAAGTCAACATAGTGGCCCAGTTACAGAGTGGTGAGGTGGCAAACGCATGAGAAGTTAACATAGCAGCCCAGTTACAGAGTGGTGAGGCGGCAACTGCATGAGGAGTCAACATAGTGATCAGTCAGAGATTGGCAAACGCATGAGGAGTCAACAGAATGACCCAGTCAAAGAGTAGTGAGATGGCAACCCCATAAAGAGTCAACATAGTGGTCAGTCACAGAGCGGTGGTGGCAACCGCATGAAGAGTTAACACAATTACCCAGTTACAGAGTGGTGAGGTGGCAACCGCATGAGGAGTCAGCATAGTGGTCATTCACAGAGGGTGAGGGTGGCAAATGCATGAGGAGTCAACACAATGACCCAGTCACACAGTGGTGAGGTGGCAACCACATGAGGAGTCAACACAGTTGACCAGTTACAGGTTGGGGAGGTTGGGCAACCGCAGTTGTGGTCACAGTACAAGGTAGCTGTAGGAGAACATGGCAGCAGTGAAAGCTGGTGTGTGGCATCAGGTGGGTGGCAGCATTACAATAGTGGCTGAAGCAGGTGGCCAGACAGAATGGTTCTTTTTGGTAATCCCAACAGTGAAGTACGCCAACACAGATTACGCATAACAAACATTTATTCACTCACAAGATTAAAAAGTAAAATTGCACATACCCTGCACTCCAACCAGCACAGCAGCGGGTGGCGGTTCAACTTCAAAAATTTAGTTCTACTGTTAAAAACCATTTCCCGAACTCAGGTTCGGTTCCAAGTGGTACCTTGGAATTCGAGAAATGGTTTTTCTACAGTAAAAATCGATTTAAGAAGTTATTACGAGAAGTCTCGCGAGACTTCGCAAAATTATAAATTCGGCTCATCTGAGCCAATATATTCTAATACTGTACGGAGTGCTCGCTCCGTTCAGTATTCAAAAATAGTTTTATGTGAATCGACTTTGTATGTTTCATCTGAAGTAGATTCGCTCATCCCTACTTGCAACCTTACTCCTGGCCTGACCAGGGTTTTCGCTCCGCTTCGTCAGAGGCAGAAACATACACTTTATTAAAAATGGGCGGTATTTAAGCACTAAGACACCTAATAACATTTTTAGTTTCCAGAGCAACCTTCTCGGTTCTCTATACACTTCGTTCTCTTACAATAATAAAAAATATAAAGAATTCTTCTCCTATACATTCTACATATTCTCAAAATATAACAATATAGAAGTATCAGTCTTTCAAATACACAAGACTTTGCTGAATGGTGTCATATGACCCACCCCGCAGGTCCTAGACTTTTATTCAATACTACTCAATATATCCAATAAACAGTTACGGGAATGAGGTACCCATACTATACTATTCTAGAAAAAGGTTGATCATACTTAGATATCTTCAATAATTAGTTTCTTTGTCCTTCTTTAATAGAATATATGACCAGCAATTTTCCAAAAAAGACCTTTGTTTCGTAATCCCACGTGGACCGGGCTGACCCGTCATGTATCCTATCACTACTTCATTCATCTCTTCAAGCTTTATGAATGAGTGGTAAGGTGGTCTCATGTATATTTGCTGTATCCTTTCATTCCTTCGATTTTGTGAATAAATGGTAACAGAATTCTTTTTAAAGGAGGACCTACTTTCAACCCCTACGTAACTCCAAGACCAATACGTTGTGGCCACACCTTTCCCTTAATGGAAATATAGGAAATACAATATGGCTATGGGCTCGTTCACATCACCGTTTGTCTTTTCCGTTCCCCGGCTCCGTTAAGAAGCAGGAGAAAGGAAAGGACGGATGCTGTACATAACTGACACCTAACTGACACCAACAGAGCCTAAAGACCCCATAGACTTTAATGGGGTCCGTTTGGTGTCCGCTCAGAGAACATGATTTTTGCGTGGAGACGAAAGTACTGCATGCAGGTCATAAAGTTAAAAAATTTCAGAAAACCCTGTTAATTAACAATGGTGTTTCCTTAGTAAAGTATTTTAATGGATATTTCAACACTCTAGGTGAATGAGGCCTTAAAAAAGGAACAGAATATACACTTATGATGTTCAAAAAATGTCTTCTATATTAACAAAATTCATATCAGAAAGTTTTGGCCATGGCTGGACAATAACCGTTGCGTGCATATTTGCTGGGTTACTGGGTAGCTGCCAGATATGAGTTGGATCCCATTATAGTCAATGGAGTCTTGCAGATGTGAAACTTGCTTTACCATCGATGTGAAAATAGCTATATTCCTCAGTCAAAGCAAAGGCTCAAAGGGATGGTAATAAAAAAAAAAGGTTTTCTTCCTGGTATGCATTTTTATATTTTTATGAAGTTTACCCCTTTAGATGCCACATTCATAGCTAATTATGTCATCTAATAGTTATAACACAGTGTAAAATAATAAAAAAAATAATAATTAAATCATACTTACCTCATCCATTTGCTAGCAACGGGCTACCTGCCGACATCTTGATTGAAGAACTAGCGGGGAATCTCACACAACCCGTGATGACGTCATCAAGTCGGACGGCGTTGTGACGTCATACGTCACCGTGCACCGGATTTCGTGTAAGATCTTCAATTAAGATGGCTGCGGCTAGCCCATTATGAGTAAATGGGTGAAGTAATTGGCACAAGGAAATTTGGCTTTGCAGAGAATCGGACTTCGAATCAATTAGCTCAACACTAAATATGATGTAAGCACAGTATTTGTTGCGATTGTTGATGTTATTTGAGTTTTAAGGACATTATGTCATAATAATGAACATTTTGGAATTAGTGAATTGTCTATTACCTTCTCGATATTTTATTATTTGCTTTGTCATATTAGTTTGTCTAAACACATTTCCTATGGCAACTCTTTTAAAGATTTAGTTAGCCTATCTAGCTGGTTACATCTTCAATAAATTATTAAGTAAAAGGCTTATAACCACATTACTGCATAATTTCCTTTAAAGTGGTTATCTCATCTTATGCATTAATGGCACATCGATAGGATACCTCTGTGACCCACAGCTTTCTCCAGAATGGGTCCCTAGAAAGGGGTTGTCTCACTTCAGCAAAAGTTATTACAACGCACTTACTAATGTGTTGTTATTAGCCACATTGCCTCCTTTGCTGGCTTGATTCATTTTTCCATCACATTATTCACTGCTCGTATCCAGGGGTTACGACCACCCTGCAATCCAGCACACTGTATGGAAAAGCACCAGCCTCTCTTGTGACGGGGACCGTGGGTGTGTGCATAGGATGACACTTTTCCCTATTGTGTGCATCTAGTAAATAGTATCCCGAACACTAATAGTATAAACATAATGTCCCCAAAAATAATTGTGCTAAGTTAATCATGTTCCCCATAGCCCCCTTACTAGTAGTAAAGCTCACCATAATGCCCCCTAGTAGTAAAAATTCTCCTTATAATATGACAGTACACAAAATACCCCCGCTTAGTGCCCGCAGTTGAGCTAATGTCCCCATAATGTATGCCAGTATACAAAACCCCTATATAGTGCCCCAGTAAAAGCCCCCATAGTGCTCCTCTCCCCCTTCCCCATAGTGCCCCCCATAATATGCCAGCGAAAAATTCCCTTTCTTAGTGCCCCCCATAATGTGCCAGTAAAAAATCCCCCTTCTTAGTGCCACCAGATACCCCCATAATATGCCAGTAAAAAATCCCCCTTCTTAGTGCCACCAGATGCCTCCATAGTGCTGCTCTCCCCTATAGTACCTCCCATGTGCCTATAATGTGCCAGTAAAAAAATGCCCCTTTAGAGCCACCAGATGCCCCCATAGTGCTCTACTGTCCCATAGTGACCCCCAAAAATGCCCCCATAGTGCCACCATATGCCCCATAGTGCTGATCTCCCCTATAGTACCTCCCATGTGCCAGTGAAAAATGTCCCCTTAATGCCACCAGATGCCATAGTGCTCCCCATAATATGCCAATAAATAAGTCCCCTTTAGAACTGCCAGATGCCGCCATAGTGTTCCACTCCCCCATAGTGCCCCCAAATAATGCCCTTATAGTGCAACTAGATGCCCCATCATGCCCCCCCAAAATGGACCAGAAATAAATTCCCCCAAAGACCCGTTGGACCTCCCCCTGTCGGTGCGCCCCTGGATATATATTCCAAGTCTACTGTAAGAGTCTAATTAACAAGCTATTTTAACATATGGAATAGTTCTGGGAATTTGTCAGTCAGGAATTTCTGTGTTGTGAGAAATATATCCTCCTATCTTATGTAAACGACAAACGTCATTTGGGGTTTTTCTGTCCAACTGTTTAAAAGAGGCACGAGTCCAGCAGTGAAAGTACAAACCACAGGAAACTTCCCAGGATAAGCTGCCACTTCAGTGATAGGATCATTCTGCCAAGTGAGTATATTCGTTTTTCAATGTATATTATTGCCCTACAATAGCAAGATATTTTTTAGTGTTAGTTAAAGGGGTTATCTCACTTCAGTAAGTGGCATTCATCATGTAGAGAAAGTTAATACAAGCCACTTACTAATGTATTGTGATTGTCCATATTACCTCCTTTGCTGGCTGAAATCATTTTTCTATCACATTATACACTGCTCGTTTCCATGGTTACAGACAACCCTGCAATCCATCAGTGGTGATTGTGCTTGTAGTCTATGGGCGCTCCCATGGTCCCCACCACCAAAAAGGCTGATGCTTTTCCCTATAGTGTGCAAGCAATAACAATACAATAGTAAGTAGCTTGTATTAACTTTCTCTACATGATAAATGCAACTTACTGAAGTGAGACAACCCCTTTAAGAAATAGCTTCAATGGTTTGCATTGTCATCTTTTCCATCTATCGATAATGTTTTAGTGACTCTTATAAAGGGAATGTTTCCATAAATGAAAGCTATGTTATACCTTAGATAATATCAGATATGAAAACAGTAAAGATGTAAGAAAACATGTTGCCTATTAGTTTATCAGCTGTATTATTTTTCTTTAAAAAATATTATATAGCCAGAGCAAGATAAGATATATATGAAAATGATGTCTTCTATTTACAGAACTGACAATTTAGTTGTCACTGACTTCAAGGAAACAATGGAATGTTTAATCTCTCTGTTCCTACTTTGCTGTGGTAAGTGAATTCTGTTGTTTATATGATATTGTGTTATTTGCTCATTGTTTACTGCATTGTATATTCCACTCTGCAATGTTATAGATAGTCAAACAGTACTCTGCATTTTAAATTAGCGATTATAAAATATGATATACTTTAAAGATATCTTTGTCTTTAAACAAGTCTTTGTTAATCAAAGTCAGATCAGTTTATTGTAAAAATAGATGATTTAATTAATACATTCATTCATTCATTCTTCATTGCAGGTTTTCCAATGATATATTTTACACATGGATGGACCTATCACACCTCCTCACCCAACATCATGTCATATGATGATGCCCAAAAATATTGTAGACAACATTATACAGATATGGTGGCAATTCAAAACCAAGGAGAGAATAAGTATCTGAACGAGAATTTACCTTTTAATGCACGTTATTATTGGATTGGCATTCGGAAAAACATTACCACTGGCAAATGGACCTGGGTTGGCACTAAAAAGGTGCTCTCAAAGGAAGCTGAAAACTGGGCTACAAATGAACCCAACAATTTGAGTGAGAACAGAAACGAGGATTGCGTTGAGATGTATGTTAAACGGACTGTTGATGCTGGAAAATGGAATGATGAGCCCTGCAGTAAGAAGAAAGTGGCTTTGTGTTACAAAGGTATAGACATAACGGCAACACACAATTATAGCATTCAGAGAAAAAGAACTGGTAGTTGCCCACCTATTCTGTATGTTGTATTAAGGCTGCTTTAGTAAGAAAGAAAATATAAATAGAAAAATAACGGAATCCTTTAAAATAATTATTGTATTAGATTACTGGTTAATTGGAAAGTTTAATGAAAGCATACATAGCTAGTAATGAAGAGGCAAATAGAGAAGTCTGAGCTGCATGATAAATCTACTCCCTCTGTTGGTAAGAATTAGTTTTTCTCAGACCTTTCCTTTCCTCTGCAGCTTCTTGTCACTCTTCTTCCTGCAATAACCACGGGGAATGTATAGAAACTATTAATGACTACACCTGCAACTGCTTTAATGGATTTTTTGGAAAAGACTGTTCACAAGGTAAATATACAAACTGTATAATCACATTTTATAATTACTAGAACATTGTCATCTTCTAATTCTAACTATAACACATTGGTTCTGCTTTCCAGTGGTTACTTGTCCAGAGATCAATGGAATTGATCATGGAACAGTTGAGTGCTCTCATGTGTATGGGAATTTTACCTACCAATCAAGTTGTAATTTCACCTGTTCCGATGGTCATCTCTTGGTTGGCTCTGAAAATATACAGTGTAATGGAAAAGGAGACTGGGGATTCCAGATTCCACACTGTAAAGGTACATACACAATATAAGATATATGATCTTTTTCACACTTTCTTTTTATTTGCTACAGAAAATAAGGCTATTTCTAGTTGTGTACATATTGCAATATTCCATGAACAGCACAAGTTTGATAAAGAACTAACACATACTATAGCTTGCAGAAGACACTTGGGCACTTAAGGCACATTTACATGCGCCAAGAAGCAGCAGATTGTCGGGAAGGAAGAGTTAATTCCAAACAGTTGGCTGTTTGTTCAGTGGAGGAGCCCGCCACAATATGAGGACGAAGGATAGCTATTGTGATTGCTTGTCCTCATAGAGCTGCAATGTTTTTAGGCAGAAGATCGCTGTTAAGACAGCACAATCTGCTGCCCAAAAATGATAATTTAGGTAACTGCTTGACCTACAGGATCACCTGATGAGCAAGCATTTCATTTGGGTGATCTGCTGCACCTTTACGCGGGCAGATTGTCGCGAAAGAGCGTTCTGCCTGATGATTGCACTGTGTGAATCCACCTTTACTGTGGAAGTGTAAGAACAGCTGGAAGGTCAGGCTATTAAAAGTATTAAATTATATTATCTGACAAACTTTTTACTTCTTCAACAGCTATTCAATGCAAGCAGCCAGAACTGCCAGACAATGGGGTAATGAACTGTTCTAGTGATGGTGAAATCCTTCCAGAAAAGTCCACATGCAATTTCAGTTGCAAAAATGGGTTCACTATGGTTGGCTCCTCTTCAGTACTTTGCATAACTCCTGGCCAGTGGTCAGAACCCCCCCCGATATGTGAAGGTAATAAAAAATCCTGGATTCTAAGTACTTTCAAAGAATAATTAATCACACAGAGATTAAGATTTATTTTTTCATCTTTTTTTGTCAGCAATTCAGTGTGAAAATCCAGCCATACCAGAAAATGGAGCAATGGATTGTTCCAGCAATGGAGAAATGCTACCATATAATGCTACATGTCAGTTCATCTGTAATGAAGCATTTATCTTAGTGGGGAATCCAACAATTCATTGTTTGACTCCTGGTAAATGGTCTGCTGAATCCCCAAAATGTGAAGGTACTAAGAATTTCCAAATCTGATTTCATATATATGGTCTTATTAGATTCTGGTAGTAATAATAGATCATGTAATGTTCGTGACACAATGGCTGTGGGTAAATTGCTATTTATTGCAAAAAAAAGCAGCATTATATATGACTTAAGAATGCTAAAGAAAGCTTTTTTTTTACAAATGCAAACCAGTTTATGTATAATACATGTATAATTTCTACATTCAACAATCTATTTCTTTGTAGCAGGTTTAAATTGGATACATGGACAATAATCATGCAGATTATCAGGAAGAAACATTCCTGTGACTGCTCGTTCCTGACAATCTGCCCATGTAAAGGTGCTGCCGATCAACCGATGAAAGACTCATTCATCAGGTGATCTTGTTGTTCCTGCAGGCACCTAAATTATCATTTCTGGGCAGTAGATGGTCCTGTTTAAACAGTGATCTGCTGCCCAGAAACAATGCAGCTGGATGAGGAGAAGGGATCGCAATAGCAATCCCTCATCCTCATACTGTGGAGGTGATCACTGCATGTAAATGCAGTGGTCTCCCCAATGAATGAGCAGCTGACTGTCAGGAAGGAATCTGCTGCTGCTCGTCTCGTCTAAATGCCACTTTACATTTGGGCTTACATATTGGCTTGTGATTACATATCAATAAACTCTTTCCATGCAATTCAAATCTGGAAAATTAATATTTTCCTTGTCCCTCAGCTATACGGTGTGAGCAGCCACAGCAACCAGAGAATGGATCAATGAGCTGTTTCGATGGCAAAGAGGTATCACCATATAATTCTACGTGTAATTTCAGCTGTGATGATGGATTTACTATGGTGGGCTCTCCTTCCATACAATGCTCAGCTACTGGTCAGTGGACTGAAAAACCTCCAAAATGTGAAGGTAAGACATACTTTCCATGTTGGTAAGCAATGACAACATCATATGGATGTGCCTAGAATTTTATTAAGGTATTGTTTCACTAATGTATTAAATAACAACAGAGTTCTTTAATCAATAATAAGAACACTAGTTCCATAAAATATACCGGTAGATTACATTAGGTCATATGTTTTCTTTCTGTACAGCTATTCAGTGCAATCGACCAGAGATACCACTACATGGGACCATGAGCTGCACACATTCTGGAAAAACACTTCCAGAGAACTCCATCTGTAATTATGTTTGTGCAGAGGGTTACACACTGAAAGGATCATCCTCGTTACTTTGTGCTGCTACCAAGCAATGGATAGGAGAAATCCCAACGTGTGAACGTAAGAAAAACATCATCATGTTAAATTATTTTCATTTCACTTATGCACTATAGATATACACTGTATAAACTAGCAAAAATAAACCCTAAAGCCACATATTCTTTGAACAGCTGTACAGTGTGCTTCACTGACCACCCCTGTGAATAGTCTAATGGAATGCAAGGATGGATCCAACTACAATTCCACATGTGCATTTTCCTGTTCTGAGGGCTATGAAACAATTGGATCATCTGAGCTCCGATGCTTATCTTCCGGACAGTGGACATCCTCAGAACCCTTATGTAAAGGTAAAAACGGCAACCCTTTCTGATAGTTTTTAGAATAAATCTAAAACAATTAACAACTCAGAAATTAGATTTTCTCAATGCCCTTTCTCATCTTCCAGCTGTTCAGTGCCCTTCTTTGACTGTTCCAAAGAAAGGACATCTGGTCTGTCAAGATATGACCAACTACAAATCAGAATGTTCCTTTAGCTGTTTGGCAGGCTTCAGGTTGATTGGATTACCAGTACTTACCTGCCAGTCATCTGGAGCATGGACTTCATCTGTTCCCAAATGTGAAGGTAACTGGGGAAACATGTTAAGTTTTGGTGTATTATCCAAGGTTTATAAGTTATTAATTCTTCATCCTATGTTTACAATTATTTTCCAGCTGTTCAGTGTCCCACTTTGACTGCTCCTGAGGATGGTCATATGGCCTGTCAAGATGCAGCAAACTACAACTCTCAATGTTCATTTAGCTGCTTGAAAGGCTTCCAGTTGATTGGATCACCTGTACTCAGTTGCCAATTATCTGGATCATGGACTTCTTCTGTTCCCAGATGTGAAGGTAAATGTTGATGTTTGCATTGTGACTCAACCTGCCAAATTTTCCACCCATTTTCCATAAAATATGAAACTTGTTGATGCTGTTATGTTATTTAAGAAGTAAAGAATCAAGGTAGCTGCCTAAGAGGTGATGTATTCATTCTGTACATGTGCATTAATGCAGGAAAAGTTTGTCTCACAAATACAATACCTGTCCTTGTGCCCTATTAGGACTAGTGTTGGGCGCGAATATTCGAATCGCGAATATTTATCGCAAATATCGGCACTTAGAGAATTCGCGAATATTTATAATATACTGCTACTGTATATATTCCTATTTTCAAATATTCGTCATTTATTTCCATCTGAACACATAATTCCTCCCTGCTTCTTGCTTGTGGGCCAATGAGAAGGCTGCAATGTCTTTGTCTGAGCTTAGCAACATCCCTAGCAACCAATAGAAAAGTTGCCTACCCCTCACTATATAAGAACCTCCCCAGCAGCCATTTTCTACATTTTTTTTTACAGTTCTGAGAAAGACAGCAGTGTCAATGCTGTGCTTTGTGTTTTGCTGTCACATTACATTAGTTAATTTGTTAGCTAATATATATGATACAGATAGTTAGTGTGATATAGTCAGTGTAGGTTAGATAGTGATATAGTGTAGCTGATAGGTTCCAGTGCAGGGTGTTAGGTAGGGTTATAAGTTCTGCTGTCCATACATACATACATACATACATCACAAGTTCACAACAATACTTAGTGCACCAATCACTAATATGTAGCCACCAGCCAGACCTGCTAAAATGTGAAGTTTCCCGTATTGCGCAAAAATATGCACATCAATTTCCGATTTGTGCAATCACGAATATATTGGTGCACTATCTGCATGTAAAGCAATTGTAATGTTCTGCCATGTCAACCATTTTCTCTAGTCTCAGGAAACTTTTAGCAGCTTAAAAAATATAGCAAAAGTAACCGACACCTGTATTGCGCCCGCAATACACGAATACTACACTGCCAATTTTCGCAATCAAGAAAATAATTGCGAATTCTCGAATTCACAAATATATGACAAATATTCGCGAAATGTTGTGAATTTGACTATTGCCCCTGCCGCTCATCACTAATTATTAATTATACTGATGTATACATAGGGCCCTTTTAAAGACCCCCCACCTTGAGCAATGGTAGGAAGGTGCTAACAAAAAGTGCCTTTCTCTTTGGTATATTTCAGCCCTCCATTTTTTTGGGGTCAACCATTCACTTCAATGGTAATGCTACTCCTGCAGCGGAAATGTACAGCCAAGGGAAACTTTTACTGGCAAAATCAGGTTTCTGCTTGTACTGACCAGCTCATTATGGTTTCTATCTGAAAAAGGGTTTATGAAACAATCCCTTTATCATCTTTCGAAATTGCTAGAGAAGATTATGACAATCATAAAACATGAAATATACACAGTGAAGTCACATAGGCAAGATGCATCTTCCTCTCTGTTGTTTTCAGTCATTATTAGTCAGTGTTTATTATAAAAATCCTCTTTCTGTTTTCCAGCTGTACTATGCAATGCTCTTGTTCCTCCATCAATGGGAAAAATGAATTGCAGTCATATAGATTTTGGATATGGTACAGTTTGCAAATTTACTTGTGAATATGATCT
Organism: Bufotes viridis; assembly: GCA_033119425.1. Lineage (NCBI taxonomy): Eukaryota > Metazoa > Chordata > Amphibia > Anura > Bufonidae > Bufotes > Bufotes viridis. The sequence continues at coordinate 80,549,795 of CM065596.1, forward strand.
ACTAATAAATGGAACAGATACCCTGGAATGTGACAGTAATGGAAGCTGGAGTACAGAAACCCCATCTTGTGAAGGTAAGTTAGATGACAACAGCATGCATTATCTACATTGTATGTCTCATATTTTAAAGATCTACATTTGTCATCTCTACAGCTATCAAAGTGTCAAATGAAGCTGCCATGTATTTAACAGTTGGAATTGTTACCTCTGGGGCTTCTTTGTTGTCAACTGCTCTTCTCATCATTTGGCTCATAAAGCGCATGCGTAAAACAGGTAAATAGTGCTTATAGGGCTATTACAACAAACTGATTTCAAAATATAGAACAAGTAAATATATTTAATATCATATTATTAAGTATATATATTTTTTATTTTACAGCAAAGAAATTTACCCTCACAAAGTAAGTTAATATTTTGTATAATGTTACTAATGTAATTTTGTCTCATTCAGTTTGAATATTGATGTAAAAAAGATTGCGTATTTATGTTACTGTTGCTTTTTTTTACAGCAGTCCTTGAAGCAACAGGTATCTACCAGAATGCTGGCGATAGCTTGGATGCTGTTTGAGAAACAGTAAGTGGTTTTAACAATACCAGTATTTCAAAATTGTCAGCCTATGTATTCTCTGTTGTATAATCATGCAAAAGTTCGAAACATATTTCCTATTAAAGGCACTTATTAATGGGAATCTGTCACCAGTTTTAGCTCCAGCACATACCAATAAGGGCTCTTTCACACTTGCATTCTGAGGATCCGGCGGGCACTTCCATCCCGCCGGATCCGTCAGAACGCAAGTCGCCTGAAAACATTTGAAGACTGATCAGGATCCTGCGGCGCATAGATCAATGTGCCGCCCAGACCTGTGACGTCATGAAGGAGCGCCTGGTGGCCGCAGCGCAAGTAATTACACTGCTGCGGAGTACTTACCATGGCAGCCAGGACTTCAGTAGCGTCTTGGCTGCCATGGTAACCGATCGGAGCCCCAGCTTACACTGGGGCCCCGATCGGAACTGCTGCTGCGCATGCGCAGAGCTAAACGTCGGATCCGGTGATGCGCCGAAACGACGTTTAGCTTAATTCCGGATTAATGCACTTCAATGGGCATCAATCCGGCGTTAAGACATGTCTTCCGGATTTTTGGACGGAGACAAATCCGCAGCATGCTGCGGTTTTGTCAACGTCCAAAGAACTTTCACATACTGAACGGATGACATCCTGATGCATCCTGTACGGATTTCTCTCCATTCAGAATGCATTAGGATAATCCTGATCAGTATCTTTCCGTCCTAGAGCCCCGAGGACGGTACTCTAGGACGGAAAGCAAAAACGCAGATGTGAAAGGGGCCCAAGTCCTTATATTCATGAGCTCACTTCTCCCTGGCCACCTGCCTCTGATTGACAGTTTATCTTTTCCATATGAATCAACAGCAGTTGGGCAAGGAAAGCTTAGAGCTCATGAATATTCTTGACTCATCATTATGTAATGGAGCTGTTGAATACAAGATTTTGGCAAAACGGCTTCATCAATTAACAAAAGTGAACTAGCATTGTCACTTGTTTATGTTACTCTTAGTTAGAGCACCATAAAACGGGTGACAGATTCCTTTTAAGACACTTAGCTCTCTCTTTCACACCACATTCATGGGAATGTAGTTGAAATATATATATTAAGATGTACTCAAAATGAATATGCAACTGTATACCATATATTTGCATACATCTGCTATTAAGGCTCCATTCAGACGTCCGCACTGTGGGTCTGGATCCGTTCCGCAATTATTTATTTTCAATGGGGACGGAAAAGATGCGGAGAGCACACAGTCTGCTTTCCGCATGCGCATTTCCGGTCCGCGGCCCCAAACTTCCAGTCCGCGGCTACGCAAAAGAACACGTCCTATTCTTGGCCGCAGCTGCAGACAAGGATAGGCATTTCTATTGGGGTGTTTTATGTATCCGCAATGTGCAGATCTGCAAAACACTGTGGACGTGCAAATGGACCCTAACTATCACCTACAGTGCATTCAGTAAGTCTTCAGACCTTGTGCTAAAATAAAAAAGTAAAAAAAAAATTCCGATCATTCTGCACTCGATACCCCAATATGACAAAGTGAAAACTGAATGTTAGAAATCTTTGTTAATTTATTGAAAAGAAAAAGTAAAAAGACCCTTTGCTCAGTACTTAGTTGAATCACTGTTGGCAGCGATTACAGCTTCCAGTCTTCTTGGCCATGATGCCACAAGGTTTGCAGTTTGTACACCTGAATGTGGGGATTTTCTACCATTCTTCTCTGCAGATCCTCTCCAGCTCTGTCAGGTTGGATGGGGATGGTCAGTGGTCAGTGGACAGCCATTTTCAGGTCTCTCCAAAGATGTTAGATTTGTGTCAAGACAGGGCTCTGGCTGAGCCACTCAAGGACATTCACACAGTTATCCCTAAGCCACTCCTCTGCCTGTGTTGTCTTGGCTGTATGCTTAAGGTCATGGTCTTGTTAGAAGGTAATCCGTTGGCCCAGTCTGTGGTCCAGAGCACACTGGATCAGTTATTCATTAAGAATATCTCTGTACTTTGCTCCATTCATTCTTCCCTAAACTTTGACTAGTCTCCATGTCCCAGCAGGTCAAAAACACCCCCACAGCATGATGCTGCCACCATCATGCTTCACTGTAGAGACTCTATTGGGCAGTATCTGGTTTTCTCCAAATATGACCTTAGAACTGAGGCCAAAAAGTTCAATCTTGGTTTTATCATACCAGAGATTGCTTTTTGCAAACCTTTCATTTGTCTTTTACTGAGTAGAGGCTTCTTTCTGGCCACTCTGCCATAAAGCCCCGATTGGTGGAATGCTGCAGTGATGGTTGACCTTCTGGAAGTTTCTTCCATCTGCACACAGGATCTTTAGAGTCCAACCAGAATGACTATTGGGTTCTTGGTTACCTCTCTTACCAATGCCCTTTTCCCCTGATTACTGAGTTTGGTGGTGTAGCCAGCTCTGGGAAGAATCCTGTTGTTCCAAACATCTTCCATTTAAGAATTATGGAGGCCACTGTGCTATTGGGAAATTTCAGTGCAGCAGAACTTTTTTAAGTAACCTTCTACAAATTTGTGCTTCCACACAATTATGTCTCTAAAGGCGGTTCTTTCCTTGTTATGACTTGGTCCTTGCTCTGATATGCATTGTCAGATATAGGACCTTATGTAGACAAGGATGTGTATTTCCAAATCATGCCAAATTAACTGAATTTGCTACAGATCAAAGTGTAGAAACTTCTCAAAGATGATCAACAGAAATGGGAGGCCACAATAGCTAAATTTCAAGTGTCTTAGCAAAGGGTCTGAAAACATAAGTTAGTACATAAAATGAGAATCCTTGGTCTTGGGAAAAATATGTCTAACTAACTGGCTCAGTAATAGAAAACAGAGGCTGATTATTAACAGTACACACTCAGATTGGGTCACTGTCACTAGTGGGGTACCACAGGGGTCATTATTGGGCCCTATAATCTTCAATATATTTATTAATGATCTTGTAGTAGGGTTGTGCAGTAAAATAGCATTTTGTGCAGGCAATACTAAACTCTGTAAAGTAATTAACAAAAAAGAGTACATACTACTGCCACAGAGGGATCTGGATAGATTGGTGGCTTGGAGAGTGAAGAAGCAAATGAGGCTCAATACTGACAAATGTAAGGTTATGCACATGGGAAGGGAAAACACAATGCACCAGGACATACTATACGGTAAAACACTGGGTACCACATGGAAAAGGCCTTAGGAATTTTAAGTGGACAGCAAACTTAACTGTAGAAACCAGTGTCAGGCAGCTGCTGCCAAGGCCAATAAGATTATGGGGCACATCAAAAGGGGCCCTAGATGCATGTGATGAGAACATGGTCCTGCCACTTTACAAATCACTAGTCAGACCACACATGGAGTATTATGTACAGTTCTGGGCTCCTGTGAACAAGGCAGACATAGCAGAGCTGGAGAGGGTTCAGAGGAGGGCAACTAAAGTAATAACTGGAATGGATAAACTACAGTACCCAGAAAGAGTTATAAAATTAGGGTTTAGAAAAAAGGCAACTGAAGGTCGATCTAATAACTATGTATTAGTATATAAGAGGGCAGTAAAAAGATCTCTACTGTGATCTACTTCTACCCAGAACTGTGATTGTGACGAGAGGAAAGAAGGTTTCTACACAAACTTAGAAGGTGGTTATTTATTGTAAGAGCAGTGAGATTATGGAACTTTATGCCTGAGGAGGTGGTGATGGTGAACTCTGGAATGTAATAATATTACAGGTTATAGTTACTGAAATTCTGGAGACGAGTCGTTGATCCAGGGAGTTATTCACATTGCCTGATTGGAGTCAAAAAGGAAATTTTCCCCCTAAAATAACAAAAATTAACTTCTATCCCATGGTTTCCCTCCCCCCCCCTTCCAATGGATTAACTTTGCAGCATAATTGGCTGGACTAGATGGACGTATGTCATTTTTTTTTTCAGCCTTACAAACTATTTAGCTATGAAATATATGTGAAATTTTTTTTTTTAATATCTTTGCAAACATATCTAAAATTCTGTATTCATTTTTTATTAAGGGGGTTGAGTGCAGATTGATGAAAGAAAACTTAATTTTTATTTTAATAAAATGTGAAAAAGTGAAAGAACTGTATGCACTGCGAATGCACAAGTATGTCACAGTATATATATTTTTTTCTAACGCAAATGCTTCTTACATAAAGTAGCCCAACTAAACTTGGTCTGAAAAAAGCTTTACGGAAATAACTAGTCATTTTTTTCTCATACCAAATATGTCCTTTTCATCAGGAAATATTTGACAAACCTGTTTCTTTAATGAATAAATATAGTAACTAAACTGACTAAAATATTGTATCTATTTTAAACTTTTGCAGCGTTCTACATTTTTGAAATTTTTAAACGAAAACCAAAGGATACAAGCCTTCACTGTTTATATGAAATACTAAAATAGAAGGTACTACTGAATTTTGGAGGTCCTGTCCTGAAATGTTATAAGAAGACTTTCTGTCAGTGTGGAACTAAATGTTATACCATGACTGTATTTCTAAAAGCAGAGTCAAATTTAGTATCACAAGTGCTCATGCCTAACAGCACATTTGTTAAAGGCTTTTGACACTGCTGACAAGGCTGCATGGCTTAGGCTACTTTCACATCAGCGTTGTACTGCCTGGTTTTGAGATCCGGCACAGGCTCAGAAAACCACAGCAAAGCTCTTCAGTTTTGTCCCCATTCATTGTCAATTGGGACAAAACTGAACAAACCGTAACAGAGTGCACCGGAATGCATTCTGTTCCAGTTTGTTGCATAGCCATGACGGACACAAAATCGCTGAAAGCAGCATTTTTGTGTGGGGCATGGGAAACTAAAGAAGCCAGATCTTGCACCAAAAACCATGAAAAAACAGGATTCAGCGCCCATTGACTTACAATGGTTTTAGTGATCTGGTTTCTTCATTTTTAATATAATACAGCTCGTTTTATTATTCAAATGGATGCATTTTGTTGTGGATTTTGAGATCCCATGCTGGATCGCAAAACCGTATAGCAAAAACACGGATGTTAAAGTAGCCTTAGAACGAAATGGCATGTGTTCAGATGCACCAAACATTACGCCAACATTTTGGTGCTAAATTCTGGTGCAAAGTCAGCCAATTATTAGGCAATTTAAACTTAAAATAGCCGGTTTAAAGGATTGTACATTTTTAGATTTTGTTGTCTAGATTTGTCCCACACTGTATTGTTAAAATTCTAGTTTTCACATCAACCAAATTAACAGGTTATGCTCATAAATCCTCAAATACGATTCGTGTTTTGTCCACTGCATTCAGTTTTTCCTCTTTTTTATGTCATGTAATTTATTATACAATAGGTGAATAATTAAAAGAAGGACTTTTATACTGGAGGCAGCCATGTTGGATTATCAGGAAAGTTTTAATGCGGTATAAAATATGTATCTGTTTATAACAGTAAAATTTGTCATCCCAATGGGATATATACTTTTCCTATGAAAAACTATGTTTCATAGTCTATAGAATAAAATATAAGTAATCACATTAATAGTTTTGGCGCAAAAAGAAAATTTTTGTTCATTTTATGCTGGTGAAAGAAAATCCCAGCATGGCAGGTTCAGGTGCCAAGGCCCCCTGTATTCTGAATATTTACACTTGTTTAAGGATACATGCACATGACTGTATGTATTTTGCAAATCATGGATCCACAACATACGGGTACAGCCCATGCGCATCCATGCCACAACTTTTTTTGTAGAAATGCCTATTCTTGTCTGGTCTTGTCAAACCTCGAGGGGCAGAATGAAAAATGTAAATGTATATGCAAATATTTATTTAATTATTAGGACTGCCATTAAGTTATGTTTTATTGTGTATTATATGTTACTAAAAAAGGAAAGTCCTCAAATTTTATATGATGTATAAATGACTGTTATACAGCAGTATCTAATGTATTAAATTTAATAATATTTAAAGATATTTATATAATTTATTTATGAACTGCCTTATGTCCTACTACAATTTTTTTTTAAATAAATTTTTCTTATGAAATGTACAAGTATTGAATTTTTTTTTAGGACTGTCACAACAGCACAAATTAGTTTTAGATGGGTCCATGTCTGCCACTCTGTTTAACTCTATGGGGCTGAATGAAGATAGCCGAGTGCTTGTACATGACAATCTACGGCAGTCCCATGAGGCAGACACATATGTATGTCTGCTGCCATATTCAAATTGGGAGCCTGGTCCCCTATTTTTGTGATCAGTAGGGACCACAGCAGCTGAACCCCCGACAACCAGACACTTATCTTGTGGATAGGAGAAACGTTGTTTTAATGGAACAACCCTTTTAATAAGAAATAATCAAATAAGTAGAATAAGTAGAAACTTATCATAGATACTAAACTGAGTTATAGACATACAGTATTATATGTTTTAGGTAAAATGATACACGTGAAAACTGCATTGTATTGATTCTCATTTAGTACATGTTTGCTGTATGGAATCTAACCCCCACATTAACCATTCAGTATAACATTGGTTCATTTTTCCAGTATGATCATTTGCACTGTTTTTGCACAGTGTTCAATTAGTTTCTATGAAAAGTTGTAATGTGTCTTTAAATATACCTTGGGCAAATACTGCTGTGGCTGGAACAGCTGTCTATCTTGTCTTTCAAAACTTCTGGAAGGAGAGTGGAGCTAAGCTTGAGCTTCTGTTTTCTTGCCAGTCTCAAGAGTCTAGAGATAAGATAAGATAAGATAAGAAAGCTAACATGTGGCAGATTTGTTGAGTATTCCACAATTCCGAATGGAGGTTGTACAAATCTATGCACATACAATAGAAACAACATCATTCAGATGTGTGAAATAGATTTTTAGTCACAGAAATGTCTGCACCAAATGGTCCACATGTGCAGTGAGCCCCAGAGGAGCTGGGCCAGCGGATGGGAGTGGTAGTGCCCCTAATGAGATGCTGTGTCACAGTGTACTCCCTCGAAATTGGTGCAGTAAAAAGGTGGTTTGAAGAACCAGGCCAGAAGCAAAAGAATAAAAGTCTCTCAACCTGTGGCCCTCCATCTGTTGCAAAACTACAATTCCCAGCATGCCTGGAGAGCCTACAGCTATTATGGCATGCTGGGAGTTGTAGTTTTGCAACAGCTGGAGGGATGCAGGTTGAGCAACCCTGTTGTAGTAGTTTGGACAAGTACAATTTGTATCCCCAGATGATGAGATGTGGTGGCTGACGATGGCAAAAGTCTTTCTCTTCTGATTCTGTTGCTAACAGCAATAACATGGCACTTGTGGCTATAGGTGTGCACTTGTGAAAGGCAGGCTTTTAGAAACGTGCCTGTCCTGAACTATGGTGATGGGTATCTTAACAAGTTTCCTTTCTCCTGCAGTCTGTATAGCTATAGTTTGCTTCAGCTCTGCTGACTGTAAATGCTGTAGCTTGCAGGAGCAGATGGAAATGGTCCCTTACTCCAGGCTTGCAAAGCTAACTCTACCTTCATTCCCAGTGTCACCCATACACCATATGCTGTTGTAACAGATCAAAGCATGTCAAAAACATTACAACCCTAAGCTTTGCAGATAGCCCTAAATGTGGAGTACAGCGTATCCCCTTGCAGAAACGCCAGCTACCCTCAGTTTGTGCTTGTAACCATGCTTGGTAGCAAAGAAGCAGATCAAGCTGGCTCCCTCCCTAACCCATGATACTGCTGTGGGTAAAAGACAAAGGTTAAGGACATAAGTGCATTCACATTTCAATACATTGCCTAGGCCTTATCTTCTCTACCAGGGAGGTATATGCAGCAGGAGTCCGTAGGACAGTCCTTGTTGATGGCAAGGATGTGCCTATCTAACTAGCTAAACAGGACCCTGGCTGAAGGGCTCGGCTTACAGTGGCGTACATATAGAAGTAAGGGCCCCATAGCAAGGATCAAACCAGGCTTCCCACACGGAACAGAAGGGTTTCCGAATAAAATTTTCACCCCCAGTAGATGTGGGGATGACCGCAAAAGGGCCCCCTCTTGCTTTGGGCCCCATAGCAGTCGCATGATCTGCCACTATGGTAGTTACGCCCCTGCCTGCTTAGTTTGAGTCTGTGTATGTCTGTAGCAGGGGAACATACAACCTGGGTCTGCAGCTCTGTGTATAAGTCCCGGTAACACAAATGAGCGTCACCGCTAAGGTATACTTGAGTCCTCATAATTAGTGTTGAGCGAACTTGTATTTTAAGTTCGGCGTCCAAGGTTCGGGTTATAGAAGCATCCCGTTATGGATTCCGCTACCATGGACCATAACGGCATTTGGAATCCGTAAGGGGATTCATCAATGAACCCGAACCATGGACAACACTAAGGACCTGGGGTGACGTCATCGTCATGTGATCAGTGCAGGGGGCGTGGCTCAGTACTGGATTGGATAAGAGGTGGTAACATTCCCCATATGTCCACTTTATTTTGGCATCATTTTGTAAATGTCATTTTATTTGTTTAGGACGTTAGAAAGCTTAGAATTTTAGAAGCAATTCTTAAAATTTTTAAGAAAATTTCCAAAACTCACTTTTTAAGGACCAGTTCACGTCTGAAGTCACTTTGTGGGGCTTATATAGTGGAAACCTTCCATAAATGACCCCATTGTAGAAACTTCACCCCTGAAGTTACTCAAAACAGATTTTTCAAACTTTGTTAACCCTTTAGGTGTTCCACATGAATTAAAGGAAAATCGAAATTACATTTCTAAATTTCACTTTTTTGGCAGATTTTCCATTTTAATGCATTTTTTACTTGCTTAAACCATTGCTATAAAACAGGAACACAGGAAGCTCAGGTTGCCATTTCAGCCCCTCCCTTGGGAACAGGAAACTTCAAAGTAGAATGGTAAAGCCCTTAACACACAATGGGATGCATGTATGCACAGGTGAGGGCCAACGAGAAACAACAGGGCCAATATGTCTCACCCAGCGATGATGATGTCCCTTCAAATAGTTTCAGGATTCTTTATATCAGGGACCTTATATTCAAAACCTCGTATTCCTCTCAGTCAACAAAATGGCCCTCTGATTGTGGTTACACAGCAGCACTAGCTTCACTAGCTCCATTGAAAGATGCTCTGATATGTTGGCGTACCCTGCTGGTCACAGATGAAACAGCCACAGATGGTACATGGCAGCTAAATAGCTGAGCCCTGTATGCCCACATGTGGTAATTTCTGGAATTGAAGAATATTTTGCAGAACTGCTCTGGGACCAGATACAACAGCTGATGCTTCAGGATGCAACACCTTTGACTCCATTGGTTCTGGAAGCTGGACTTCTGGTGGTAGCCTGGAGAGGTATGCCTCTCAATAGGGTTGTTGCTGTTCCAGTGGCAGTCTCCAAGTCTGTACTGGTGGTATCCATTGAGGGCTTGCATTAATGTGAACCAGTGGGGTTACAGTAACAATTTTACTAGTTGTGAGGGAAAGTCTGATGATACTCATTTCAGGCCGGTCTGCTGTGCTGAGCAATAGCCACAGCTATGTCCACCAACCCAGCGGGTAAGGATTAGAGATGAGCAAACCTGTCAAGATTTGGTTTTGTTCCGATTTGCTGACTTTTTGAAAAAGGTTCGTTCGGACCCAAATCGATTCACCCTGAACCAAAGTGGCTCCAATTGCCCTATAAATTGGTATGTAACAGTAGACTCCTAGGAAAACATATTATCTCTTTTCGTTAATTTGTTAAGGGATTTTTGCTTTTTCTCTCTCTAAGCTCTTGAACGCAATGAAAGCAATAGGAAATCATGTCTGAGTGATACTGACATTTGGTATAGGAAAATTTGTGTTTCACGGCGTTAACGAACAGTGTGTTTAAAAAAACATCACACTGTTGCATTTGTTATGCTTTTTCATATTAGAAACCTTCCAAAATGGTGTTTAACCCCTTCAGGACCCTGCAATATTTCACGTTACAAACCAGGCCTTTTTTTGCAAATCTGATATGTGTTGTGATCAGGGGTGGACCTAGCCTTTCTGCTGCCTGAGGCGAAAATTTTAATGGTTCCCCCTCCCCCCCCTTGCCAAATTTTCAATCCAACTCCCTCCAGCCTATAAAACATACAGCTCTACAAAACATACAGGCCAGTACAGCACCACATACCTTTTACATCCAGTGACATCTCCTCTGATGTAGACAGACATTCTCTTTCCTCATCTTCTCTATTCGGACCAGACTGCCTTGACAACTTCTATCAGCTGCGTCTCGTCTCTACAGAGTTTGGCACACAGACATCTTAGATTCCTCACTTTACCATTAGAGATGTCACGAACATAAAATTTTCAGTTCGCGAACGGCGAACGCGAACTTCTGCAAATGTTCGCGAACGGGCGAACCGGGCGAACCGCCATAGACTTCAATAGGCAGGCGAATTTTAAAACCCACAGGGACTCTTTCTGGCCACAATAGTGATGGAAAAGTTGTTTCAAGGGGGCTAACACCTAGACTGTGCCATGCCGGAGGGGGATCCATGGCAAAACTCCCATGGAAAATTACATAGTTGACGCAGAGTTGGGTTTTAATCCATAAAAGGCATAAATCACCTAACAATCCTAAATTTTTTGAACAACGTGGTTTAAAACATCTAGTGTGTGTATACGATCAGGTATGATGTTGTATCGATCAGGGTTATGGGGTTGTATCGATAAGGGTTACGCCCGCTTCACAGACATTGACAGACCAAACTCCCCTTTTAATGCACCGCAAACAACCGCAAACAGTTCATTTGCACAACCGCAAACTCCCCATTTGCACAAGGTTGGATACCAAGCTAGCCATGTCCCGGTGATGTCATTAAAGGTTTCTTCCTCCACCCAGCCACGTACAACACCAAGGGTCCCTGAAAGGTGAATTGAATTGATTTTTCAGACGGGGAGATGGTTAAAAAAACGCTGGCTCCCTCCCCTTTGTTTTTATCCATGGTCACTGAGTCTGCACCGTGCAATTTACTGTCACACCCGATATGAGTGGTATTTTCTGTAGTACTATTCTCATCAGTTTAATCCCTCTATCGTCCCCAATCTGGGGGCCATATATTGAATTGATTTTTCGAACGTGGAGATGGTTAAAAAAACGCTGCCTCCCTCCACTCTGTTTTAATCCATGGTCACTGCGTCTGCGCCGTGCAATTTACTGTCACACCCCCATATGAGTGGTATTTTCTGTAGTACTATTCTCATCAGTTTAATCCCTCTATCGTCCCCAATCTGGGGTCCATTTATTGAATTGATTTTTCGAACGGGGAGATGGTTAAAAAAACGCTGGCTCCCTCCACTCTGTTTTAATCCATGGTCACTGCGTCTGCGCCGTGCAATTTACTGTCACACCCCCATATGAGTGATATTTACTGTAGTACTATTCTCATCAGTTAAAATTGATGTTTTCAGAAAAGTTACTAAAACATTGCGGCTTGAACCCTAGTTGGTGGTGGAGAATTCATGAAAGTCATCCGGTATTCAGACATTAAATACAGCAGCGTGGGGAACATTTTGGGGCCAAGGCATGTAATCAGGCCTTTTGTTAGTCAAACGTATCCCCCACTGTCAGTCCCTTCGGGATCCATGCCTCATTCATTTTTATGAAGGTGAGGTAATCAACACTTTTTTGACCAAGGCGACTTCTCTTGTCAGTGACAATGCCTCCTGCTGCACTGAAGGTCCTTTCTGACAGGACACTTGAAGCAGGGCAGGCCAGAAGTTCTATAGCAAACTGGGATAGCTCAGGCCACAGGTCAAGCCTGCACACCCAGTAGTGAAGGGGTTCATTGCTCCTCAGAGTGTCGATGTCTGCTGTTAAGGCGAGGTAGTCTGCTACCTGTTGGTCGAGTCGTTCTCTAAGGCTGGATCCCGAAGGGCTGTGGCGATGAGTAGGACTGAAAAGCTCCGCATGTCCTCCATCAACAAAACATCTGTAAATCGTCCAGTCCTTGCCGCCGTGGTAGGAGGAGGATTACACTCACCTCTTCCCCTGTTAGATTCCTGTTGTGCTGTGACATCCCCCTTATAAGCTGTGTAAAGCATATTTTTTAGTTTGGTTTTGAACTGCTGCATCCTTTCTGACTTTCGGTAATTTGGTAACATTTCTGCCACTTTTTGCTTATACCGGGGGTCTAGTAGCGTGGCCACCCAGTACAGGTCGTTCTCCTTCATCCTTTTTATACGAGGGTCCCTCAACAGACTTGACAGCATGAAAGACCCCATTTGAACAAGGTTGGATGCAGAGCTACTCATTTCCCGTTCCTCGTCCTCACTGATGTCATTGACGGTCTGTTCTTCCCCCCAGCCACGTACAACACCATGGGTCCCAGATAGGTGACAACAACGAGCACCCTGGGGTGCCTGCTGTGGTTGGTCTTCCTCCTCCTCAAAGCCGCCACATTCCTCCTCTGACTCCTCTTCCTCATACTCCTCTTCCAGCGTTGCCGCAGGTCCGGCAAGCGATGATGACAAGGCTGTTTCTGGTGGTGATGGTGACCACAACTCTTCCTCTTCCTCTTCACGCTCATCTACAGCCTGATCCAGCACTCTTCGCAGGGCCCGCTCCAGGAAGAAAACAAATGAAAGAAAAAGAATTCCAACGTGTCGGGCTGTTGCAAATCAAGCGCCTCACTGGCATGTTGTTTCGCTGCTGAATATCGGAAAAGTGCGCCATGGCTGTGTAGGAACGCCTGAAATGGCCACACACCTTCCTGGCCTGCTTAAAGACGTCCTGTAAGCCTGGGTACTTAGACACAAAGCATTGTACGATGAGATTCAACACATGTGTCATGCATGGCACATGTGACAACTTGCCCAAATTCAATGCCGACAACAAATTTTTTCCATTGTCACACACCACTTTGCCGATCTCCAGTTGGTGCGGGGTCAGCCACTGATCCACCTGTGCGTTCAGGGCGGACAGGAGTGCTGGTCCTGTGTGGCTCTCTGCTTTCAGGCAAATCAACCCCAAGACAGCGTGACACTGTCGTATCCAGGATGTGGAATAGCCCCTGGGGAGCTGGGGGGATTCAGTTGATGTGCAGCCAGACGTCGCAGCAGAAGAGGACTCAGCCGAGGAGGATATCGAAGAGGATGGAGTAGGAGTAGAGAAGATGGCAGTAGGTCTGCCTGCAAGTCGTGGCGGCGTCACCAACTCCGCTGCGGAGCCACGCATTCCATGCTTGTCAGCCGTCAGCAGGTTGACCCAATGCGCAGTGTACGTGATATACCTGCCCTGACCGTGCTTTGCAGACCAGGTATCAGTGGTCAGATGGACCCTTGCCCCAACACTGTATGCCAGAGATGCCATGACTTCCTTTTCAATGACATTGTAGAGGTTTGGGATTGCCTTTTTGAAAAAAATTTTGTCCGGGTACCTTCCACTGTGGTGTCCCAATAGCGACAGATTTTTTGAAGGCCTCAGACTCCACCAGCTGGTATGGTAAAAGCTGGCGGGCTAAGAGTTCCGTCAAGCCAGCTGTCAGTAGCCAGGCAAGGGGGTGATTCTGTGACATTGGCTTCTTACGCTCAAACATGTCCTTGACAGACACCTGACTGTGGGCAGATGAGCAGGAACTGCTGAAGGTGAGAGGCGGAGTGGCGGTTGGTTGAGAGGGGGCAGGGAGGACAGCAGTGGTTGACGTGGCTGAAGATGCTGGACCAGGAGGAGCATGGTGGCTTTCAGTTTGTGTGCTGCTTGTACTCATGTGTTGATCCCATAGGCGTTTGTGATGTGAGATCATGTGCCTTCGCAAAGCAGTTGTACCGAGGTGGGTGTTGGACTTCCCACGACTCAGTTTCTTTTGGCACAGGTTGCAAATGGCATTGCTGTTATCAGAGGCAGACACACAAAAAAAATGCCACACTGCTGAGCTTTGCAATGACGGCATTGTGGTGGTGGCAACAGTATGCGTTGACTGGCGTGCTGTCTGGCTGACCCCGGGTGCCGATACATGCTGTCTGACTGTGCCACTAACTCTTTGTGACGACTTCTCCCTGTTTCCAACTCGTCTCCTCATTCTCTCTGTCTCCCCTTCTGAACTTTCCCCCTCTTTTTCTCTTCGAGCAGGCACCCACGTGGCATCCGTGGACACATCATCAACCGCTTCACTTGTATCTGACACCTCAGCAAAGGAAGCAGCAGCGGGTACAACATCATCATCATCATCATCATCACACTGTACGTCCATGTGTGTAATCCTGCCTGACTGAGACATATCCCTGTAATCTACATCATCTGGCAATAATTGTTGCGCATCACTAATTGCATCCAACTGATGTGTAAATAACTCCTCTGACGGATCAAGTGAAGTGGCTGTGGTGGCTGTGGTGGTAGTGGTGGTGGTGGCGGCGGGCGGGAGCGTGGTAACTTGAGAGCAGGTGACCGAAGCTGAGCTGGAGGAGGATGGTGCATCAAGGTTCTTTTTTTTTTTTTTTTTATAAGAATTTTAATCTTTTATTCCAATAATCTCAATACATGCAATCAATACGTGCGTCAAGGTTCTTAGCGGAAGCTGTTGAAGATTGGGTGTCCTGTCTAAGCCAGTCAACTATGTCCTCAAAATTTTTCGGGTTCAGGGTACGTGGCCTCTGTACACTATTCATTATTCCAGGAACAGTGGAAATCACAGCACCACGACCACGACGGCCCCTGCGGGGTGGCCTGCCTCTACCTGTCATTTTTTTTTAGATAAGTGGTACTACGCATGCAAGGTACTGTGCCACCCGGTATCAGTGGTTGGCAATGGCAGTGGGCACACTACAGTCTGTGGAAGTGGGCCTGACACACACTGGCAGCAGGCAAGCAACTGAATTTATACTACTGTCTAAAAATTAAATGCCTTATTTATCGGCAAGCTACTGTGCCACCCGGTATCAGTGGTGGGCACTGGCAGTGGGCACACTATAGTCAGTGGAAGTGGGCCTGACACACACTGGCAGCAGGCAAGCAACTGAATTTAGACTACTGTCTAAAAATTAAATGCCTTATTTATCGGCAAGCTACTGTGTCACCCGGTATCAGTGGTGGGCACTGGCAGTGGGCACACTACAGTCAGTGGAAGTGGGCCTGACACACACTGGCAGCAGGCAAGCAACTGAAATTAGACTACTGTCTAAAAATTAAATGCTTTATTTATCGGCAAGCTACTGTGCCACCCGGTATCAGCGGTTTGCAATGGCAGTGGGCACACTACAGTCTGTGGAAGTGGGCCTGACACACACTGGCAGCAGGCAAGCAACTGAATTTAGACTACTGTCTAAAAATGAAATGCCTTATTTATCGGCAAGCTACTGTGCCACCCGGTATCAGTGGTGGGCACTGGCAGTGGGCACACTACAGTCAGTGGAAGTGGGCCTGACACACACTGGCAGCAGGCAAGCAACTGAATTTAGACTACTGTCTAAAAATGAAATGCCTTATTTATCGGCAAGCTACTGTGCCACCTGGTATCAGTGGTTGGCACTGGCAGTGGGCACACTACAGTCTGTGAAAGTGGGCCTGACACACACTGGCAGCAGGCAAGCAACTGAAATTAGACTACTGTCTAAAAATTAGATGCTTTATTTATCGGCAAGCTACTGTGCCACCCGGTATCAGTGGTTGGCACTGGCAGTGGGCACACTACAGTCTGTGGAAGTGGGCCTGACACACACTGGCAGCAGACAAGCAACTGAAATTAGACTAATGTGTAAAAATGAAATGCCTTATTTATCTGCAAGCTACTGTGCCACCCAGTATCAGTGGTTGGCACTGGCAGTGGGCATACTACAGTCAGTGGAAGTCGGCCTGATACACACTAGCAGGCAAGCAACTGAAATTACACTAAAGTGTAAAAATTTAATGCATTTTTTTGATGCAAAGTCCTGTGCCACACGGGATGACAGGGATGGGCACTGGCAGTGGGCAAACTACAGTCAGTGGAAGTCGGCCTGACACACACTAGCTGGCAAGAAACTGAAATTACACTAAAGTGTAAAAATTAAATGCCTTTTTTTGATGCAAAGTCCTGTGCCACACAGGATGACAGGGGTGGGAACTGGCAGTGGGCACACTACAGTCAGTGGAAGTGGGCCTGACACACACTGGCAGCAGGCAAGCAACTGAAATTAGACTAATGTGTAAAAATTAAATGCCTTATTTATCGGCAAGCTACTGTGCCACCCGGTATCAGTGGTTGGCACTGGCAGTGGGCACACTACAGTCTGTGGAAGTGGGCCTGACACACACTGGCAGCAGGCAAGCAACTGAAATTAGACTAATGTGTAAAAACTAAATGCCTTATTTATCGGCAAGCTACTGTGCCACCCGGTATTAGTGGTGGGCACTGGCAGTGGGAACACTACAGTCAGTGGAAGTCGGCCTGACACACACTAGCAGGCAAGCAACTGAAATTACACTAAAGTGTAAAAATTAAATGCCTTTTTTATGCAAAGTCCCGTACACGGGATGACAGGGGTGGGCACTGGCAGTGGGCACACTACAGTCAGTGAAGTCGGCCTGACACACACTAGCAGGCAAGCAACTGAAATTACACTAAAGTGTAAAAATTAAATGCCTTTTTTTGATGCAAAGTCCTGTGCCACACGGAATGACAGGGGTGGGCACTGGCAGTGGGCACACTACAGTCAGTGGAAGTCGGCCTGACACACACTAGCAGGCAAGCAACTGAAATTACACTAAAATGTAAAAATTAAATGCCTTTTTTGATGCAAAGTCTTATGCCACACGGGATGACAGGGGTGGGCACTGGCAGTGGGCACACTACAGTCAGTGGAAGTCTCCCTGACACACACTAGCAGGCAAGCAACTGAAATTACACTAAAGTGTAAAAATTAAATGCCTTTTTTTGATGCAAAGTTCTATGCCACACGGGATGACAGGGGAGGGCACTGGCAGTGGGCACACTACAGTCAGTGGAAGTCGGCCTGACACACACTAGCAGGCAAGCAACTGAAATTACACTAAAGTGTAAACATTAAATGCCTTTTTTTGATGCAAAGTCCTGTGCCACACTGATTGACAGGGGCTGGGCACTGGCAGTGGGCACACTACAGTCAGTGGAGGTCTGCCTGACACACACTAGCAGGCAAGCAACTGAAATTACACTAAAGTGTAAAAATGAAATGCCTTTTTTTAATGCAAAGTCCTGTGCCACACGGGATGACAGGGGTGGGCACTGGCAGTGGGCACACTACAGTCAGTGGAAGTCGGCCTGACACACACTAGCAGGCAAGCAACTGAAATTACACTAAAGTGTAAAAATTAAATGCCTTTTTTGATGCAAAGTCCTGTGCCACACGGAATGACAGGGGTGGGCACTGGCAGTGGGCACACTACATTCAGTGGAAGTCGGCCTGACACACACTAACAGGCAAGCAACTGAAATTACACTAAAGTGTAAAAATGAAATGCCTTTTTTTGATGCAAAGTCCTGTGCCACACGGGATGACAGGGGTGGGCACTGGCAGTGGGCACACTACAGTCAGTGGAAGTCGGCCTGACACACACTAGCAGGCAAGCAACTGAAATTACACTAAAATGTAAAAATTAAATGCCTTTTTTGATGCAAAGTCCTATGCCACACGGGATGATAGGGGTGGGCACTGGCAGTGGGCACATTACAGTCAGTGGAAGTCTCCCTGACACACACTAGCAGGCAAGCAACTGAAATTACACTAAAGTGTAAAAATTAAATGCCTTTTTTTGATGCAAAGTCCTATGCCACACGGGATGACAGGGGTGGGCACTGGCAGTGGGCACACTACAGTCTGTGGGCCTGCAGCTCCTCACACACAGGCAGGCCAGGCAACTGCAATATATATATGGAGAAAAAAAAAAAAGCAGACTAATGTTGCAGCCCTAAAAAGGGCTTTTTGGGGTGCTGTCAGGACGCTGTCCTTACAGTAGAGATCAGATGAGTCTTTCAGGACTGGAGTGGACACTGAATACACTAGCCTAGCTATCGATTTCCCAATTAAATCAGCAGCAGCTACCCTGTCCCTCCGCTCACTAAGACTGCAAATTCCGAATGAATCTAAAAGGGATGCTGTTCAGGAGATGGGAGGGTCTGGGAGGGAGGGTATGCTGCTGATTGGCTGGAATGTGTCTGCTGACTGTGAGGTACAGGGTCAAAGTTTGCTCAATGATGATGTATAGGGGGGGGGACCGAACATCGCATGTGTTCGCCCCCTGCGGCGAACGCGAACAAGCTATGTTCGCCGGGAACATGTTAGTTGGCGGATAGTTCGGGCCATCTCTATTTACCTTCATCCTCCCCTACCTAGTGCTCCAACATTGTCATTCTGCTGTTACCCCCAATACTGTGCCCACTGTTCTCTTCAATACTATGATGTAGAAAAAAAGTCCCTCCAATGCCCTTATAATGCTCCCAACAATAACAATGCCCCCGGTTGTGCATCCAGTATTAACCCCTTCTACCCCGGGCCAGTTTTTGCCCTCCTGCCCAGGGCATTTTTTGCAAATCTGACATGTGTCACTTTATGTGGTAATAACATTGGAACACTTATTTATCCAAGTCATTCTGAGATTGTTTTCTCGTGATATATTGTACTTCATGACAGTCATACATTTGAGCCAATATATTTCACCTTTATTTATGAAAAAATCCCAAATTTACCAAGCATTTAGAAATATTAGCAATTTTCAAAATTTCAATTTCTCTGCTTTTAAAACAGAAAGTGATACCTCATAAAATATTTATTACTTAACATTCCCCATATGTCCACTTTATTTTGGCATTATTTTGTAAATGTAATTTTATTTGTTTGGGATGTTAGAAGGCTTAGAATTTTAGAAGCAAATTTAAGAAAATTTCCAAAACTCACTTTTTAAGGACCAGATCACGTCTGAAGTCACTTTGTGGGGCTTATATAGTGGAAACCCTCCATAAATGACCCCATTGTAGAAACTACCCCCCTGAAGTTACTCAAAACTGACTTTTCAAACTTTGTTAACCCTTTAGGTGTTCCACATGAATTAAAGGAAAATCAAAATTGCATTTCTAAATTTCACTTTTTTGGCAGATTTTCCATTTTAATCCATCGAGGTTTAACAGACAAACAAAACTCAATATTTATTACCTTGATTCTGCGGTTCATAGAAACACCCATGTGGTCGTAAACATATGTAAGGGCACACAGCCGGGCACAGAAGAAAAGAAGCGCTGTATGGTTTTTAGACGGCAGATTTTGATGGACTGGTTTTTAGATGCCATGTCCCATTTGAAGCCCCCTGATGCACCCTTACAGTATAAACTCCCAAAAAGTGACCCCATTTTGGAAACTATGGGATAAGGTGCCAGTTTTATTGGTACTATAATTTGGGGTATATATGATTTTTAATTGCTCTATCTTACATTTTTTTGTGAGGGAAGGTGCAGTGGCCGGGTTTGGGGTGGCCCCAACGCTACGCTGGGTCACCTGGACACCGTCGAGGCGTCATGACGTGTTGCTGCTCTCCGGAAAGGGATGGTAAGGCATGGTGCACCCCAATGGGAAATATGTCCAGAAAGTCAGGGTCTGCAGTAAACCAGGGTGCTTCTTTATTGGAGAAATTCAGGTACAAAACAATAAAGGCAAGGCATTGGGCTGGATTCTTCAGTCTCCTCCCTGGCAGAAGAAGGGTTTGATGCTGAGGAAAGGCCTGAGCTAGCTGTCCCTCTTTCTCTTCAGAAGGCTTGTACGCTGGTCCAGCGCTGGTGAATCAGGGTCTGTGGCAGCTTATCCCCATTTCAGCGTCTTCTTCTGGTCACTCAGTAGTCTGGCGGAGTCTCCTCCCCGGCAGAAGAAGGGTTTGATGGTGAGGAAAGGCCTGAGCTAGCTGTCCCTTTCTCTATCAGAAGGCTGGCATCCTGATTAAGGGCCCACGGTCTGCAGCTCAGTAGTCCGGGTGGCTCCTTGGTTACAGGGATAGTGACCCATGGTCTGTGGCTCAGCGTCCCCATCTCAGCATCTTCTTCTGGTCACTCGTGCAGGCTGGCATGAGTCTCCCCTCCAAGCACTGGTAGCTAACTGCAGCACACTAGGGGCTCTGACTGCTCTCCTTATATACAGTTTTTGCTAGACTAGAACCTTCTAGTGGGAGGGGTGGAGTGGAGAAACTCAGCACAAACAGATACATTGTTTCAGCTCCCGTCTGGTATAGACTTACATTAGAGCTTCAGTGATACTCAATGTCAATGACACAGCAGGTTTTAAAGACAAAAACACGTTTCCAGACATAACAACATAGCTAAAAGTAGACATTTAAAATGTCAGGCTGTCTGCTTTTTGGTGGTAAACAAGCCTGGGTGTTTCCCTACAAAACATGGTGGTAAATAAGTCTGGGTTTTCCTCTCCAAAACATGGTCTTCTTTAAACCCTATGGCAGCTGTTGAAAATTACCAGCTTCTCAATCAAAGCCCTAACAGTCTCTCAGCATTCATTAACCCTTTCCACAGAGCCATATAAATACAGTGTTAATGAACAGGATAAATATCTCAAAATATATTTAAAATGCAGTTACCCAGTGTTAAACAGTGCAAATTAACCCTTTTAGGGGAATTAAAGTAAGAAGTTTTAACTTTGCATAGGGGATATAGGCAAATGTTCAAAAATGTCCAAATGTCAAAGTACTCCCTGCTACAGGGCTCTACAAAGGTAAAAAAAAAACGCTGTTTTGGCACCGTTTTTATTTTTTATTTTTTATTTTTACAACATTAATCTGACAGGTTAGATCCTGTTCCTGTGCTATTTTTATAGAGCAGGTTGTTACGGACGCAATGATATCAAATATGTATTCAACTACCCAGATATAGGCTGGGAAACTGAAAGCTGTACATCGCATAAAGGAAACAGATTCTTAGCAATAACCAAAGACAATTTCCTTTCCCAACTGGTTCAGGACCCGACTAGAGGGACGGCCATACTGGACTTAGTATTAACCAATAGACCTGATAGAACAACAGACATGCAGGTCGGGGGGACACCTGGGAAATAGTGACCATAAAGTAATAACCTTCCAATTATCATTCCAAAGAGCATTTCTACAGGGAGGAACAAAGATACCAAACTTCAAAAAAGCTAAATTTAGCCAACTAAGAGAGGCCATAGGCCTAACTATCTGGGACAAAGTCTTCAAAAATAAAAATACAGCCACAAAATGGGATATCTTTAAAAGCATCATAAAATCTCATTGTGAGAGGTACATACCGTATGGGAATAAAAGGTTAAGTAACAAAAAGAAACCAATGTGGATAAATAGAACTGTAAAGAAAGCAATAAATGACAAAAAGAAAGCATACAAATCACTAAAACAGGAAGGTAGCGAGGAAGCACTGAAAGACTATAAGGAAAAAGATAGAATATGTAAAAAACAAATAAAAGCAGCCAAACTAGAGACTGAGAGATTAAATGCCAAAGAGAGTAAAACTAAACCTAAAATGTTCTTCAATTATATAAATGTTAAAAAGTAAAAATCTAAAGGTGTCGGCCCTTTAAAGAGTAATGAGGGGGAGTTGCAGAGAGCGACGAGGAGAAAACAAAGCTGTTAAACATTTTTTTCTCCAATGTATTCACTGAGGAAAATAAACTGTCAGATGAAATGCTGAATATAAAAATAAATTCCCCATTAAAAGTGTCCTGTCTGACCCAGGAAGAAGTTCAATAGTGACTTAAAAAGATTAAAATAGACAAATCACCAGGACCAGATGGCATACACCCCCGTATCCTACGGGAATTAAGTAATGTCATAACCAGACCCTTATTTCTGATATTTGCGAACTCTATACTGACAGGGAATGTTGGCGCATAGCAAATTGGCGCATAGCAAATGTGGTGCCAATATTCAAAAAGGGTCCAAAAACAGAGCCCGGAACATCTGTTGTGGGTAAACTGTCTGAAGGTTTTCTGAGAGATGATATCTTAGAGGATCTCAACGGAAATAAGCAAATAACGCCATATCAGCATGTCTTCATGAAGGATCGGTCATGCCAAACTAATTTAATTAGTTTCTATGAGGAGGTAAGTTCTAGACTTGACAGCAGCGAATCAATGGATGTTGTATATCTGAACTTCTCCAAAGCATTTGACACTGTACCACATAAAAGGTTATTATATAAAATTAGAATGCTCGGACTGGGAGAAAATGTCTGCATGTGGGTAAGTAACTGGCTCAGTAATAGAAAACAGAGGGTGGTTATTAATGGTACACACTCAGATTGGGTCACTGTCACTAGTGGAGTACCTCAGGGGTCAGTACTGGACCCTATTCTTTTCAATATATTTATTAATGATCTTGTAGAAGGCTTGCATAGTAAAATATCAATTTTTTCAGATGACACTAAACTGTGTAAAGTAATTAACACCAAAGAGGACAACATACTGCTACAGAGGGATCTGGATAGATTGGAGGCTTGGGCAGATAAGTGGCACATGAGGCTGAACACTGACAAATGTAGGGTTATGCATATGGGAAGTAATAATGCACGTCATCCGTATATACTAAATGGTAAAACACTGGGGAACACTGACATGGAAAAGAACCTAGGAATTTTTGTGAACAGCAGACTAAGCTGCAGAAACCAGTGTCAGTCAGTTGCTGCCAAGGCCAAAAAGATAATGGGTTGCATCAAAAGCGGCATAGATGCTGAGAACATATTCCTACCACTTTATAAATCACTGGTCAGACCACACATGGAGTACTGTGTACAGTTCCGGTCTCCTGTGAACAAGGCAGACATAGCAGAGCTGGAGAGGGTTCAGAGTAGGACAACTAAAGTAATAACTGGAATGAGGGATCTACAATATCCCGAAAGATTATCAAAATTAGGGTTATTCACTTTAAAAAAAAGACGACTGAGGGGAGATCTAATAAATATGCATAAATACATTAGGAGTCAGTACAGAGATCTCTCCCATCATCTATTTATCCCCAGGACTGTGACTGTGACAAGGGGACATCCTCTGTGTCTGGAGAAAAGAAGATTTGCACACAAACATAGAAGAGGATTCTTTATGGTGAGAGCAGTGAGACTATGGAACTCTCTGCCTGAGGAGGTGGTGATGATGAGTTCACTTAACGAGTTCAAGAGGGGCCTGGATGTATTTCTGGAGTGTAATAATATTACAAGATATAGCTACTAAAGAGGGAGATCAAGGGAGTTATTCTAATTGACTGATTGGAGTCGAAGGAAGGAATTTTTTTGCCCTTAAGTGGGGAAAATTGGCTTCTACCTACTTGCAGGATAACAGGCCGAATTGGATAGACAAATGTCTTTTTTCAGGCTTATAAACTATGTTACTACACTACAATGGATGGTTCATGATGAGTTTAGACAGGGGCGGACACAGACAGAATAGGGCCCCTCTGCAAAGAATGTGCCTGGGCCCCCTTCCCCCCACCCCCAGCCAAATGATCAACATAACCTATTCTGTCCAAACATTACTTATAGCAATACAAAATATACAGGGTAAAGCAACTTTCACACCTGCGGCACTACGCTCCGGCCACCTCATCCGCCAGAGAATGCAAGGAATTGGCCGTACACAAACTCAGGCATGCAGCGGTTTGTGTCCCGTTGATTCTCTGCATTATTGCCAGATTGTGGCTGGATCGCTCACAGACCTCATTATAGTTAATGGGGCAGGCGGGCATTCTGTCTGCATCCAGCAGTGCTGGAGCATTCCGGCAGGCTGTTCTCTGCTGGAAGAGCCTGACATAATCACTAACTTAGATGTGAAGGTAGCCTAATACAGGTCCACATACCTCTTACATACAGTGAAGTCTTCTTTTGATATGCATATGTTCTCTGTCCTCATCTTCTCCTTTCAGACCACACCATGATGATTTCTTACAGCCATCTCTTTTCTCTGCAGAGTTTGACAGTTTTGCATCATCCTGCCACCTCTAATATTGTGCCTACTGTGCTCCCTATACTAGTTACACACAGATAGTTCCACGTCAATAATTATTGGCACACAAAAAAAAAACTGCTCCCAGTAAACTGTGTCCCTGACACTAATAGTGAAAACATAATGTTCGCCAAAAATAATTGTGCTAAGCCAATACCGTGCCAGGGTGGCCCCCAAAGTAACAGTGCTCCATAAAGTCCCACCAATAGAAATAATTATCTACAAGACAACACATAGTAGTAATAGTGCCCCTACCGTAATAATGTCCCCACTGTGTCCCAGAAGTAATAATGCTCCCATAGTGCTAATACTAGAATTTAAGTTCATCATAGTCCTTCAACTGTAATAAAGCTTACCATAAAGCCCCTGGTAGTAAAAATTCTCTTTATAATGTGTAACAGTAGAAAAATGCCTCCTTATAATGTGCGCCAGTACAAAAAAATGCCCTATTGTGTGGCAGTAAAAAAATGCCTCCTCTTAGTGCCCCCTGTAGAGCCAATGTCCCCTATACTACCCTCTTAATGTGTGCCAATGCCTCCTGTGTGCCCAAAAACCCTCTTAGTGCCCCCAGTTGAGCCAAGGTTCCCATAGTGCCCTATAATTTGCGCCAGTATAAAATACTCCTGTATCGTGCACAAAAAGTGTGCCACCCCTTGTCCCCATGGTGCCCTTTCAATGTGCTAGTATTAAATGCCCCTGTAATGTGTGCCAGTATGATGTACCTATATAATGACCCCCATAGTGCTCCTATTCCTCCATTCTCCATAGTGGCCTCTATGTGTGCCAGTATATAAGACAGGGTCACCAGTGGATGCCCACATAGTGCTCCCCCCTTCTACATAGTGCCCCCATGTGTGCTAGTATATAAGATAGGGCCCCCATAGTGCTCCTCCCTCTCCATAGTGCCCACCATGTCTGCCAGTATATAAGATAGAGCCCCTGAAGATGCCCCCATAGTGATCCTTTCCCCCTTCTCCATAGTGCCCCCCATGTGTGCCGGTATATACGATAGGGTCCTCATAGTGCTCCTCCCCTTTGTTAGTGCCCCCCATGTGTGCCAGTATATAAGATAGGGCCCCCTTAGTGCTAACCCCCCTCCATAGTGCCCCTCATGTGTGCCTCTCTTAAAGATAACTATTGCCCCCGCCGCACTGAACACCTGTTCTGTGCCCCACTCCTGGTTGGGCAGGAAAACATTTTTATAAATCTGCAAGTGTAATAAAGTTCAGTTCAGGTAGGCTTTTTTCATAACTCATACTTAAGATTAGATACACAGCTAACACAGTGTCACACATGGTAGGATTAGATACACAGCTTCGAGGGTAGAATCAGAAGTGATAGAATTAGATACATTGCGGTATATACTGACACCCAAGTGTATCTAAATCATAGTAAATGGAATGAAGTATACAGCAATCATTGCATAGTAAAACAAATACCATCCGACTGAGGGATCTGTTTAACATGTATATTTTTTGGATGCATTAGACCAAAAATGTGATGTGAACCTACCATAATTTCACAGTTGTAAATTCATTAAACTTTACAAGGTCTTGAACCTATGTTGATGATTAACCCCTTCAGCACCCTACCATTTTTCACCTTAAGGACCAGGCCTTTTTTTGCAAATCTGACATGTGTCAATTTATGTGGTGATAACTTTAAAATGCTTTTACTTATCCAAGCCATTCTGAGATTGTTTTCTCGTCACATATTGTAATCCATGACAGTGGTAAATTTGAGTCAAAATATTTCATTTTTTTAATAAAAAAAAGCCAAACTTACCAAAAATTTGAAAAATTTGCGATTTTCAAAATTTTAATTTTTCTGCTTTTAAAACAGATAGTGATACCTCTTAAAATAGTTATTACTTTACATTTCCCATATGTCTACTTTGGATCATTTTGTAAATTACATTTTCTTTTTTTGGGATGTTAGAAGGCTTAGAAGTTTAGAAGCAAATCTTGAAATTTTACACCAAATTTCCAAAACCCACTTTTTAAGGACCAGTTCAGGTCTGGAGTCCCTTTGTGAGGCTCATATAATAGAAACCACTAGAGATGAGCGAACTTTAAAAAAAAGTCCGATGTTCGGAGTTCGGGTTGTGGTAAGTCGCGCAACCCGTTATGGATTCCACTATAGCGGCATATGGAATCCATAAGGGGCGGCTGCCACCAACCCGAACTGTTGAACAGCCAAAGGACCTGGGGTGACGTCACTGTCATGTGATCAGTGCAGGGGGCGTGGCTCAGCACGGGATCAAATCCAGTGCTGAGCCACGCCCCCTGCACTGATCACATGACAGTGACGTCACCCCAGGTCCTTTGGCTGTTCAACAGTTCGGGTTGGTGGCAGCCGCCCCTTATGGATTCCATATGCCGCTATAAACACAGAACCAGAGATAGGTGCACACTGCCGTCACACTAAACCCTCACACTGATGTTAAAATTGAGAGGTTAGTTCGACATATCCTACTAGGAGGACATGTCTTAAGCTCGGGCACCAGCGTCAAGGTCTCTCAAGTAGCCCGAGGTAACACTCACCTACCTGCGCCATATGGGCGATATCAGGGGCCAGTGGGCAATTACAGGAGCATTAGGACGACTCACAAACATCTCCACTGTTACCTCCAGCATGTAGCCATGCTTGCAATGGGAGGTGGGAGGTGTCTATGAGCCCCACCCAAGACTGACTGATATAGCCCAGAGCCTAGCAGGTGCACCCAAATGTGGCTTGCTGGTGATTGCCATTAGCAACGGACTACAAGTGCAGTGCTTTTTTAACACCACATTTTTTGATGGTTTATATATATGTACGGAGGTGTACAAACTCCAATTTAAATGTGCCTGTTTTTCATCTGCAGGCCACATTTGGGTGCACCTGCTAGGCTCTGGGCTATATCAGTCAGTCTTGGGTGGGGCTCATAGACACCTCCCACCTCCCACCTCCCATTGCAAGCATGGCTACATGCTGGAGGTAACAGTGGAGATGTTTGTGAGTCGTCCTAATGCTCCTGTAATTGCCCACTGGCCCCTGATATCACCCATATGGCACAGGTAGGTGAGTGTTAGGGCCTCGGGCTACTTGAGAGACCTTGACGCTGGTGCCCGAGCTTAAGACATGTCCTCCAAGTAGGATATGTCGAACTAACCTCTCAATTTTAACATCAGTGTGAGGGTTTAGTGTGACGGCAGTGTGCACCTATCTCTGGTTCTGTGTTTGTTCTGAATACTTGCCACATCCACATAAATGTAATCTTATGTAGGATGTCCATTGTGGTACTTGTAGTCCGTTGCTGGCATCATCTATTGTATGCATTTTTTGCTGGTGATTGCCATTAGCAACGGACTACAAGTGCAGGATGTGCTCCCCTATAGAAATGCACAACTGCATATGGGTATGAGCGCATCCTGCTTTTTTAACACCACATTTTTTGATGGTTCATATGCCGCTATAGTGGAATCCATAACGGGTTGCGCGACTTACCACAACTCGAACGCCGAACACCGGACTTTTTTTTAAAGTTCGCTCATCTCTAGAAACCACCTATGAATGGCCCCATTTTAGAAAGTACACTCCTCAAGGTATTCAAAACGGATTTTACAAACTTTCTTAACCCTTTAAGGTGTTCCACAAGAATTAAAGGAAAATGTAGCTGAAATTTCAGAATTTCACTTTTTTGGCAGATTTTCCATTTTAATCATTTTTTCCAGTAACAAAGCAAGGGTTAACAGCCAAACAATACTCAATATTTATTGCCCTGATTCTGTAGTTTACAGAAACTCCCCATATGTGGTCGTAAACTGCTGTACGGGCACACGGCAGGGAGCAGAAGGAAAGGAATGCCATATGGTTATTGGAAGGCAGATTTCACTGGGATAATTTTAAGTTGCCAGGTCACATTTGAAGACTCCCTGATGCACCCCTAGGGTATAAACTCCAAAAAAGTGACCCAATTTTGGACAATACACCCCTCAAGGAATTCAAAATTGACATTGCAAACTTTAGTAACCCTTTAGGTGTTCCACAAAAATTAAAGGAAAATGTAAATGACATTTCAGAATTTCACTTTTTTGGCAGCTTTTCCATTTTAATCTATTTTTTCCATTAACAAAGCAAGGCTTAACAGGCATACAAAACTCAATATTTATCGCCCTGATTCAGTAGTTTACAGAAACACCCCATATGTGGTCGTAAACTGCTGTATGGGCACATGCCAGGGCGCAGAAGGAAATTAACGCCATATGGTTTTTGGAGGGCATAAGGTGGCAGTTTTGTTGGTACTATTTTAGGGGACATATGATTTTTGGTTGCTCTATATTACACTTTTTGTGAGGCAAGGTAACAAAAAATAGCTGTTTTTGCACCTTTTTTTTTTTGTTATATACAATGTTCATCTGACAGGTTATATCATGTGGTATTTTCATAGAGCAGGTTGTTACGGACGCGGAGATAGAATATGACCAAAAAAAATCATGTGTTAGTGTCTCCATATTCTGAGAGCCATAGTTTTTTTTTATTTTTTGGGCGATTGCGTAGGTAGGGTCTCATTTTTTTTTTGCGGGATGAGATGACAGTTTGATTGGTATGATTTTGAGATGTGATGGTATTTTGATTGCTTGGTATTTTTTCAGTTTTTCTGATGTAAGGTGACAAAAAATTGATTTTTTGACACGGTTTTTATATTTTTTTTACGGTGTTCATCTGAGGGGTTAGTTAATGTGATATTTTTATACAGCAGGGCTTACGGACGCGGCAATGCATAATATCTATACTTTTTTTATTAATTTAAGTTTTACACAATAACAGCATTTTTTAAACAAAAAAAAACATGTTTTAGTGTCTCCATAATCTGAGAGCAATAGTTTTTTTTTTTTTTTTGGACAATTATCTTAGGTAGGGTGTCATTTTTGCGGGACGAGATGACAGTTTGATAGGCACTATTTTGGGGTGCATATGAATTTTTGATCGCTTGCTATTACACTTTTTGTGATGGAAGGTGACAAAAAATTGCTTTTTTGACACAGTTAATTATTTATATATTTTTATGGTGTCATCTGAGTGGTTGTTTGCTTGCTATTAGGTCATGTGATATTTTTATAGAGCAGGTCGTTATGGATGTGGCAATACTTAATATTTATACTTTTTTATTTATTTAAGTTTTACACAATAATATCATTTTTAAAAAAAAAAAAATCGTGTTTTAGTGTCTCCATAGTCTGAGAGCCATAGTTTATTTTTATTTTTTGTATGTGGAATGAGATGTAGGTTTGATTGCCACTATTTTGGGGTGCATATGACTTTTTGATCGTTTGCTATTACACTTTTTGTGATGGAAGGTGACAAAAAAACATTATATACTGGAGAGTGAATCTGGATCGCACATCCTCAACACTATGCTTTTGATATAATGAGTGTCTCAGCATAATTACGTGGCGTATACGCCCAATTTGTAATACATAGTATGCTGTGCAAAAGAGGCATTAGTATACAGTTTGCTCAAAGAGGATAGGCCCACTTACCGCGACAAGGAAGCCTCTACAAGTGGGAAACTACTCTAACCTATAAATGGCGCAGCCATGCGCGGCGACCACCAGCGCCCCAGCACCGCACCGGCAGCAGGCGGCGGGACCCAGGAGCCACACAGCAACCCCACTGTGCAGCAAAGCCTCCTTGGCTCTGGGACCCACCGCCCCACCAGCACAGCACTGAGGCAGCAATGGCAGACACGCAGTACTGCACCATGTGAACGAGTGCAAAGAGCTCACCCAGTCACAACCCTCAGGAAATGCATCTGAGAGATAGTAGGAGTTTATAAACCCCTTGCAGCTAGGCTAATTAAAAACACCTAGTCCAAATGGGGAGGAGTGCTGATACCAGAGGGGGGAAAAAGAAAATAAGTAATTAAAATATATACTGGAGAGTGAATCTGGATCGCACATCCTCAACACTATGCTTTTGATATAATGACTGTCTCAGCATAATTACGTGGCATATCCGCCCAATTTGTAATACATTGTATGCTGTGCATAAGAGGCATTAGTATACAGTTTGATCAAAGAGCATAGGCCCACTAACCGCGACAAGGTTGCCTCTACAAGTGGGAAACTACTCTAACCTATAAATGGCGCAGCCGTGCTTGGCGACCACCAGCGCCCCAGCACCGCACCAGCAGCAGACGGCGGGACCCAGGAGCCACACAGCAACCCCACTGTGCAGCAAAGCCTCCTTGGCTCTGGGACCCACCGCCCCACCAGCACAGCACTGAGGCAGCAATGGCAGACACGCAGTACTGCACCATGTGAACGAGTGCAAAGAGCTCACCCAGTCACAACCCTTAGGAAATGCATCTGAGAGATAGTAGGAGTTTATAAACCCCTTGCAGCTAGGCTAATTAAAAACAGCTAGTCCAAATGGGGAGGAGTGCTGATACCAGAGGGGGGAAAAAGAAAATAAGTAATTACAATATATACTGGAGAGTGAATCTGGATCGCACATCCTCAACACTATGCTTTTGATATAATGACTGTCTCAGCATAATTACGTGGCATATCCGCCCAATTTGTAATACATTGTATGCTGTGCATAAGAGGCATTAGCCTATGCTCTTTGATCAAACTGTATACTAATGCCTCTTTTGCACAGCATACTATGTATTACAAATTGGGCGGATACGCCACGTAATTATGCTGAGACAGTCGTTATATCAAAAGCATAGTGTTGAGGATGTGTGATCCAGATTCACTCTCCAGTATATAATGTAATTATCTATTTTCTTTTTCCCCCCTCTGGGGTTAGCACTCCTCCCCATTTGGACTAGGTGTTTTTAATTAGCCTTAGTTGCAAGGGGTTTATAAACTCCTACAATCTCTCAGATGCACTTCCTGAGGGTTGTGACTGGGTGAGCTCTTTGCACTCGTTCACATGGTGCAGTACTGCGTGTCTGCCATTGCTGCCTCGGTGCTGTGCTGGTGGGACCCAGAGCCAAGGAGGCTTTGCTGCACAGTGGGGTTGCTGTGTGGCTCCTGGGTCCCGCCGCCTGCTGCCGGTGCGGTGCTGGGGCGCCGGTGGTCGCCGCGCATGGCTGCGCCATTTATAGGTTAGAGTAGTTTCCCACTTGTAGAGGCTTCCTTGTCGCGGTAAGTGGGCCTATCCTCTTTGAGCAAATTGTATAATAATGCCTCTTTTGCACAGCATACTATGTATTACAAATTGGGCGTATACGCCACGTAATTATGCTGAGACAGTCGTTATATCAAAAGCATAGTGTTGAGGGCGTGCGATCCAGATTTTTAATTGCACTTTTATTAATTTTTTTAGCACAGTTTTTATTTTGTTTTTGACGGTGTTTACCTGAGCGGTTAAGTCATGTGATATTTTTATAGATTTGGTCGATATGGCCACGGCGATACCTAATATGTCTACTTTTCTTTTTTCCCTATGTTTTACAATTTTTTTTTTTGCTTTATTTGGGGGGAGGGGTGTTCTTGAAGCTTTTATTTATTTTTTAAATTTTCTTTTTTCACTTTATTTTTTGTCCCACTCAGGGACTTTAACATTTGGGGGTCTGATCCCCTTTACAATGCATTACAATTCTTCTGTATTGTAATGCATTGGCTGTAAGTGCATTACCAGGGGGCTGGATCTCACAGGCTGTCACGGAAGGCAGCCATGATGCCTAAGGAATAGTGATGAGTGGCAGGGGCAATATTAAAATTCGTGATATTTCACGAATATTTGGGCGAATATTCGCCATATATTTGCGAATTCGTGAATTCCTGATCTTCAGGCATTATTTTCTTGATTGTGAAAATTCGCATTAAAACATTTGCATAAGATTTGCATAAAAATTCGCATAGACTGATACTTAAAAAAAATGAATATTTGCGATTACGAATATATTTTGAGATATTCTAAATATTTGCGAATTCCTGTTAGGAAGGGACATTCTCAGAGTACATAAACTACACAACCAGTGCGATGGGCCTGACAACGCCCCTTATGCACTTGACCTAGGCTGGGTAATAGTGGGCGATGTCTACATAAACAAGATGCGTACGTCATCTAACATCCACTCCTTCAAGACCTACATGTTGGGAAATTGACGTGCATCCCACTTCAATCAGTGCCCTCACCATTATGAAGTAAAGGAGAAAGAAGCTTCTTGACATCATCCAAGTACCTGATGTTATTCCTGTCCTTTGCGATGACAACCTTGGTACCACAGTGTTTTGTACTACAAGTGAGGACAACAGAATAGCCTTGTCAGTTGAAGACAGAGAATTCATCAAAATAATGAAAAAGGAATTTTTTTAGGATCAGTCTAACAACTGGGTTGCACCATTACCTCTTCGAGCTGCAAGGGCCAAACTCCCAAACAATCGTGAACAGGCTCTATCCAGATTCAACACGTGTGCCAAAAGTTTCTTTCTGCAAAGGACATTGCTAAAGGTGAAATGATCATAATACGCAGTGTACAATAGGATCTCTTTGGCTCTGAAATTAAATGTATCCGTGATGCCATGTCTCCCCTCATGTTATGCCATAATGCCATGTGTCCCCTCATGTTATTCTTATTATTTACATATTTACTTTCCTGTTCAAGGATGAAAATGGATCCATCTCATGGCATGAGGATGTGCGTGAGACCTAAGGAGTCTTCTGATTGGTGTGTGGATCAACGGTTCTCCAACACTTATAAAAGAGGGAAAAATAACTGTCATTGCGCATTCACATAAGTATATTGCAAGACATCTAGACCTGCGTTCATCTGAGCTATGGAGGATCTCCTTAAACAACTGATTTGCGATGTGGCTCTGCTTCCTTCAACTGATACTACCTGCTGCGAAGTCCCCTGCGTGAGCGCCGAGCTTACTGATTTGAGTGGAGTCACTAGCACGCGCAGGCGCAGTTTATTAGAAGAAACTTCGCCAGGAAAAGGATTCGCAAAGACCGAAGGGCATACTCTCCCTCCCAGTATGTGCCTCCCCCGGCTTAGCGCAAGAATTCCACCTCTGCAGACTCCACTTCTAGAAACAGCAGACCGCAACATCAACGCAGAAACGGCTCCTCCTCCCGCTCGTGCTGATGCAACAGCCTTCTGGTGAGCCCTCATCCATTAATACTTTTAGCGACAGCCCTCAACAGTGCTCCTCCCAACTTCTGGATTTCTCCACTAACTTTGATTCCTCAAATTCAGTGAAGAATCAATTGTTAATGGAGTTTATGAATTTCTTCTCTAACTACCCTTTACTTAATCCTAAGGATGTGTCTGGCCCATCTACTTTGACTTTGACCACTCTTCAAACAATATTGGGATTCCTGATCCCTCTCCTCTAAATTCACTTCCTATTCTTCAGCCCAGAATAGCCCCTGATCTTGAGCACTGCTCAGGAATTAAAGAAACTGCAGTTAAAGAAGCTTTACCTTGTCAGATATCTCCGTTAGGTTTCCATCTGCCCCCTAGTCTCAAGGATAGGATCTGGAACAAAGATTACATTGACATTTTCTCATTATTGCCCTGTTCCAAAGAAACTTTAAAATATGACGATAAAGAGAAAAAGCATGATAATGATGATAAAAGAAAACCGTATCAGAAATCCTCTGCATGTATTCCTCCATTTTATGCGAAAAATTCCCTAATCTGAGTGCGGGTCTCTATTATCACATTGACTCCATTTTAGAGACCTATAGAAATTATGGAGGCACGGGATGGTGCCTGTACGATGAGTCTTTCCGCCAGAAACTCTCGGTTTACCCCAACCTTTGTTGGGGTAACAAAAATATTGGCCTCTGGCTTATTCTCATCCTCCCAAATAAAAATAATTTTTTTTTTTCGTCAGCAACCCAATAATCCTGCATTCAAAAAAGGCACATGTTTCGCCTTTAACAAAACATTTTGCAAGTGGCAGTCCAACTGTAAATACCGCCACTAGTGTTCCTTCTGCTCTGGCCTGCACCCAGCCACCACATGCTACTGTAAACAGGGTATACACTTTCCTCAACCCATCAAAGATTCCGAATCAAATAAACAAGGTGACTCCTCTGAACCTGCCAAGACTCCTACATTGGCTAAGTATATATCCAAACAGCAAGATGGCAGCTCTTTTAACTGAAGGATTCTCAAAAGGTTTTTTCATACCTGAATTTCAGGGTCCTGGATGTGTGTTAGTTGACAATGCCGCATCTGTTAATTTAAACATAGAGATAGTTAAAAACAATTTTAACTTCCCTTCCATAACTTCCGCATTTCTCCTCTCGCAATTGTCCCTAAAAAAGAACCTAACTCATTTTGTTTGATTCATAATTTATCTTTGCCCAAACACACATCTTTAAACGATATGATTGATAAAAATAAAGCTAGTTTAATATACTCCTCATTTGACCAAGCCCTGTCCTTTTTGCAGGTAGCTGGTCGACACTCTCTTCTTGCCAAAGCGGATATAAAGTCTGCTTTTAGATTGTTACCTATCAATCCGATTGGCTACAATTCATTAGGCTTTCACTTCCTCAATAGATTATTTTGTGATTTGGCCCTATCTATAGGATTCATCCTCATGTTACTATTTTGAGGCTTTCTCCTCTTTTTTACATTGGGTCGTGCTGATTCATTCTAATGAAGTTTTTATACTTCATTTCTTGGATGACTTCCTGTTCATCGGTCAGAGGAATTCCGAGGTGTGTGCGAATCTTCTACACAGAGTTTTCTCTGTCTGCCATTTCTTCGGGATCCCTATGTCAGTGGACAAAACGATCTATCCTACTACTTGTAATTTTTGGGTATCTTCATTAATACCGACCTCATGGAATTTTCTATTCCAGAAGAGAAGATATCCAAAACCATCTTTCAAATTTCTCTTTTATTGAAAAAAGACAAGACTACGCTAAAACAGCTCCAATACTTCTTGGGTTCTTTCAACTTTATATCTCGGGTGATTCCCATGGGGACAGTGTTTTCTAAAAGACTATTCAGCCACAATCAGTAAATCTTCTCCTTCCACTCAGATTCGCTTAACTAAGCAGCTAAAAAATGACATTAGCATTTGGTTACAGTTTTTACGAGAATTTGATGGTCATTCTATCTGGCAGGAAGAATTTGTTGATTCAGATACTCCTGAATTGTTCACGGACGCTTCTGGAGCAATTGGTTACAGAGCCTTTTTCAATTTCTCTTGGTCTGCGGAACAGTGGCCTTCCTCATGGGTTTACAATAATTATACAAAAAATTTTGTATTCCTAGAATTATTCCCTGTTTTGGTGTCTCTAGTTATATGGTCTGACACCTTCCAAAACAGGAGAATACTTATCCATTCAGATAACTCTGGTGTGGTTTTTGTGATCAACTGTCCTTCTGCTAAATCTACCATTGTTTCATCTCTTCTACGCAAACTAGTTCTTTATTGCCTAAGATTTAACATCTGGTTAAAAGCTAAATTCATTCCAGGCAAGACTAATGCCATTGCTGATTTTTTATCCCGGCAGCATTTTCAGGAATTTTTCAAGATGGTACCCGGAGCTGCTCGTTCAGGCATTTCATGCCCTCCTCATCTTTGGAACATTTTAGTAGATTAACTAATGAGTTTATTTCTAACTCTTTAGCCAGAACCACATGGGGGGCTTATTCCGCTGCATGGTTGGAATGGAACAAATTTTGTATCACTCATGATTGGTCTCCTATTCAGTTCCACAACGAGCATTTCACCCAGTTTGCCCTCATTTCTTTTTTGATTCTATTTCAAAAAGTTATTCGGCATTTCCTTTTTCTTCAAGCTCCTGGGGCACACTTCTATCCTAAATGATTTTAGATTGAAACAGATCCTAAAGTGAATAAAGAGATCCTCTTCTTTGCCTTTGCAACGAACTAGACCTATCTCCATTGATATTTTATTTTTAAAAAATTCAGTCAATTCGAAAATCTGTTCTTCGGACTATGAGTCCGCTTTGTTTTCGGCAGCATTTTCCCTTTCATTTTTTGCCGCCCTTAGAATAGGCGAGATAGCTGCCGATAACAAACACTATCTTGCTCCCTTATCGTTTTCTGACATTCTTATGGGAGATACCTTCTTTCATCCAACTCCTTCAGAATAGGAGCAGCAACCCATGCTGCTCAATCTGGTAGTGGCAATGACACTATTAAACGCTTGGAGAGATGGAAATCTAATTGCATCTATCGTTACATTAGACCAAACCTTATTATTCACTGAATTTTAGGTTCTAAGAAGGTGATCTGTATCTTTGGTGATTAGCTGATTTCTCAGGCTGAATCAAGATCTAAAGTTAGAATATCTACTATTAACTTAGGGTATGTTCAGACGACGACAATTGTCGCGCGACAAAAAGTCGCACTATTGTCGCGCGACAATTTTTATAATGGGAGTCTATGGTGTCGCAGTGCGACATGCGACATGCTGCGACTGCGACACGACAGTCGACAAAAATCCATCCGGGATGGACTTTTTGCGACTGTTGTGTCGCAGTCGCAACATGTTGCATGTTGCACATGCGACACCACCATAGACACCCATTATAAAAATTGTCGCGCGACATTAATGTGACATCAATGTCGCGCTACAAATGTTGCAGTGTAGTGGTTCCCAAATTGTCGCGCAACTTTTTGTCGCGCGACAATTGTCGTCGTCTGAACATACCCTAAGGGTTTTCAGATCTTTATTCAATATTCTGGATGTCCATTTCTGGCATTAAGATTTCCTCTTTACTTCAGGAAATTAGATGTCTGCTGTCCATTTTCCCCAGACCCGATTTGCTAATTTTACACATCGGATCGCATGAACTCGGCAAGATTAAAACTCACTTATTTGTTTATGAACTTAAAGAGGTTTTGGCCAAATTATTATCTTTACTGGACAATACTTACGTAGTATTCTCCGATATTATTCCCAGGTTATCTTGGTCCATGCCTGACTTGTTCTTTCTAGAAAAAATCTGAAAAAGAGTAAATAAGAAAATTGAAACATTTATGAATGAAGTTGGTCAATTTTCTCACAGACATTATGAACTTGAAGGATTTATTATGAGAGGTCTATATCATTCATCTCGTGATCAACTTTCCGACATGTGACATTTTAATTTGCGATTTAGAGAACATTACATAAATTCCTATGATTCTTGCTTGTGTTTAGCCGCAATGCCTTTTGTCAATTGTTTTTGTTTTGGTTAATTCTTTCTTCCTTTGCCTCTAGCGTTCTGCGTAGTGGCGGTGTGGGGGTTAAGTCGCTCCTTGAGCGGACTAAAGTTTAGTTAAACTGGTTTTATTTAGTTATGATTAACAATTAGTAAATGGTTATACCATTAACATTATAATGGGTAAAGTAATAAGCATTGCGGCCTAATATCTACCATTGCTTTATAAAATTATTTCCATAAAGATTGAGTATCTCTTACTTGATTTGTGTTCTGTGGTGTTACATGAGTTTGGGGGACTATGGTATCATTCCACTGATTCATATTGTGCTGTTCTCCTCATATTTGTTATTTAACTGTCCACTGTTTTATCAATTCTTCATTCACCATGTTGTTTCTATTCATTGTTGTGTTGCTGACATCTGCTGGCCAGAATATGCATGCTGCACACTTCTGCTCTGTTTATTAAAGTTTTTCTTATCTGGGCATGGTTTTAGGCAGCCTTGGTCCATGTCGCTTCCTGCAGCCATTGTCAGTGCTTCATAGCAGTGTGATGGGACATTCAAACACTTTGGGCTTGAGAAGGCATCACCCTGGGTACAGACCTGAGCGTTCTAAAAACGCGCGTTTTTGTCGCGCGTATTTCAGCGCGTTTTTGCAAATAGGAAACGTGCGTTCGTACGCGCGTTCTTGTGATTGACTACTGTGGTGTCAATCACAAAACGCGCGACAAACGCCCCCAAAAAAGCTCAAGTACTTGTTTATGCGTCGGGCATTTTACAGCGTGTTCAAACGCGCTGTAAAACGCTCTGGTGTGAACTTAGGGTCAGTGTTTGTCCAGCAGTTAGCCTCAGAAAAGACACCAACAGAACTTCATCAATACCACTAATACAAAAGCCATTACTGTGTTGTATAATCACTTGTCGATGTACTTTGGTCAAATAACCCCACGTCGATTCAAATTACCATGTCTACGTTTGAATCCATCTAACCTGAGCTTCTGCCGGTCCGGTCTGCTCCACTGCTTGGATATGAAGGTAGGAAAGTAACACAGCCGCTATCAGTGACACCTTTATTCGCCTTCATGTGGGAACAGAACAGTCAAAAACTGCCTTCGAGCCCTATACCCTGTTTGTAGATTCCCTCAGAGTCCAGCACCAAACTCCCTAGCAACAGGCACAAGTGCTGAAAATCTGCCCTGCTACAGCGCATGTCTGGACAAACCTAAGGGGAAGCACTGTGCGTCTGCAGTATCTAAAACACTCGCCTGGGAGTCCTCCACAACTCACCAAGCCATTTTCCACGTCCTATATGAACCTTTGCTCGCATAATAGAAGAACTGTTTATGCACGCGAGGTTTCCTTTAAACCATACCCCTTATAGAGACTTGCTGCATATCACCTTACATTGCCACAGATACCCCAAAACCCCACAATTCACTCAAAACACCTTAGGAATTTTATCAGGGTGCGCTATCGGAGCCGTGCTGCGATTTTCAGCCCCCAATTCAAAAGGTAATTTTATTAAAGATACAGCGCACCTTAAATCAAAATGGCCAAAAAGGACCCTGTACAGTTAACCAGTTATTAAATAAAGCAAATGCAATCTGATCATTATGGAGAGCAGGAAACAGAACCCACACTTCCAGCAGACCATGTCGTGTGACCAAGACGCTCTCTCAAACTGACTATAAAGGTCATTGAAAACTATAACACCATGCAAGATGAGCTACATGGAAGAGCAATGGGAATGAGTTTCCTTCCTCATGTCAGGACTTTAATCCTGCTCAGGTGATGCTACAAGCTTACAAGTTCCCGTTGGACTGCTGAAGACAGCTCATAAAAGATACAAGGGACTGTCCACAAGGTATATAACCTTTCTAAAAGACTCTAAAATTGATGAAGCCCTATCAGAACTGGGCAAGGCAGAATCAGTAGACAGATAAAGAGACGCCATGGTGCAGTATAGTAACATAGTAACATAGTATATAAGACCGAAAAAAGACATTTGTCCATCCAGTTTGGCCTGTTTCCTACAAGTTGATGTTAAAGATAAGGCGGAACTCCGTATCTCTCATTTGCAAGAAACTAGATCCCACAGATCAAATTCATCTAAACATTCCTCTCGGTCATACAGATCATCGTGCTCGAGAAGCTTAGCCCTGAGTGACAGATTTCTAGAAGCCCGCATAAATGCAGAGCAATCCAAAGTGAGACGTTCCTTTATTGAAAAAAAGCTCTTGCAAGAGCAGAAGCAGAGGCCAAGAGGGCAAAAACAGAGACTCGGATAAAGATTCTTGAAACAGAGATGGAAGAGGAAATTGATATTGATGAGTGAGCATGCTCGCCGAACACCAGCACGATGCTCGAGTCAGTGTATTTTAATCTAATTATGCCTCTATTTCTATGCAGAAGATCGCTGTATAGTAAGGGAATCCCTCAGTGTGAGTCCGCGGCTTAGGAGTCCCTGCCCTGACCCAGTGTATTTAAATCTAATTTAGCCTGTATTTCAGAAAAGTTTCTGCTGGGATTTGAACTCATGACATTCTGCATTAAAAGCAAGGCACTTAACCACTCAGCTATAATAGCTACATAGACAGTTACTTAAAAAAAAAAAAAAAAAACAACGAGACTTATACTGTAGAGGAATACTTACTACTAGTAAGTCTTCCTATAGAAGTAGAAGTCTCATATTATTATTTATTTTTAGTGATTGGCTATGCAGCTATATAGTGTAGCGCTTAAAGTTCTGGGCTGTGATGAAGATGCTGTGAGTTCAAATCCGTTACAAACTTTTTCAGAAATAGAGGCTAAACTTAATTTAAATATATATATATATATATATATATATATAATCCAAATAAGTGTGATTGAGCAAGCCATGGATTTTTTTAACCACTATCACAATTTGGGGAAGCACGACTATATATTATATAAATCACAAGATAATCACGGAGATGTGATGCACTATACCTGAGAGTG
Organism: Bufotes viridis; assembly: GCA_033119425.1. Taxonomy (NCBI): domain Eukaryota; kingdom Metazoa; phylum Chordata; class Amphibia; order Anura; family Bufonidae; genus Bufotes; species Bufotes viridis. The sequence continues at coordinate 80,590,392 of CM065596.1, forward strand.
TTAGATGGCTGCTACACCATGAATTGTCACATGTGAATAAATTGCATTTTATGGAGTTTTTATATGCACCAGTGTGTAATAAATCAGGAAATTACCACAGATTACTTTCTGAAATGTTTCTATATATGCACAGTCACTTTATCGTGTGTTTCACTTGGCTTGATAATGGCTCTGTGAAAGAGCTGAAACGTTGTCTGTATCAACATGTGTTGAATAAACATCACATTTTTTCACTTTTTTACTCAAGGAGTGCTGCATTATACTTGTTTGGCAATTGTTGTGCTTGGACCCCAGGACCCCAAGGGGAACCATTTTTTTGTAATTAAACATTTATTTTGTGCCATACAATTTTTACAATTATTAAAAAAAGATAAAATACATAAGCTAATATAAAAAGCTTGTGATGGGATTTGAACTCACAGCGTCTGCATCACATCCCAGAACTTTAGCCATTACACTATATAGCTGCATAGCCACTCACAAAAAAAAAAAAAAAAAAAAAAATATGAGACTTCTACTGTATAGGTATACTGACTAGTATTTTTTTTTTTTAGTAACTGGCTATGTAGCTATTATAGCTGAGTGGTTAAGTATCTTGATTTTAACCACTACAGGACCGCCTAACGCACGGATGCGTCCGGCGGGCGGTCCTGTAGTTCTGAGTTGACGCGTCGGCACGTCATATCGCAAGACTTCCTGTGAACGTGCGCGCGTTTACAGTGCCGCGCGTCTCACAACTTGTACTGCAGCCTGCCAGTGATGATCAATCGCTGGCAGGCTGTAAATGTAAAATAAATCGCATCAAACAAGTATATCAGACTCTGTTTTGTTAACAGCGTCTGATATACCTGCTACCTGGTCCTCTGGTGGTCCCATTTGCTGGGATCGACCACCAGAGGACCAGGTAGCTATGTAAAGTTGCACCAAACACTACACTAACCCCCCCCTCACTTATTAACCCCTTGTTAGCCCCTTGATCACCCCATCTAGATTCCCTGATCACCCCCCTGTCATTGATCACACCCCTTGTAAGGCTCCATTCAGACTTCTATATGTATTTTGCGGATCCGTGAATCCACGGATCCGCAGATCTGAGACACGGCTCCGCGGATCTGCAGATCTGATCCACAGTTCCGCGGATCCGCGGATCCTCAAAACACGGAGACCGGCAATGTGCTTTCCTGATTGCCAGAACTATATAAAAAATGCTTTTTCTTGTCCGCAATTGCGGACAAGAATAGGACATGTTCTATATTTTTGCGTAATTCCGGATCCGAGTGGGACAAAGTCTGTCCCCATAAAAATGAATGGGTCCGCAATTCCATTCCGCAAACAGAATTGCGGACGTGTGAATGGGGCATAAGGGTCCCTTAACACCGCCAGTTAGTTAGCTACTTGTTAGGTAGCTAGCGCCCAGCCCACCGCACCGCAGTCACTAATTTTGGCAGAGATTTTTTCATCCACATTGATCGATGCGAATGAAACAATCTGTGCCGTTCATCTTTTTTTTTTTTTCAGCCCAGAGGCTGAACGGAAAAAAAAATCGAATTACCCGTATGCTCAATATAAGGAGAATCACAGAAACTCCTAATGCTGGCCATACGTGTAATGATTGCGGAGACCCTCAAATGCCAGGGCAGTACAAACACTTCACATGTGACCCCATTTTAGAAAGAAGACACCCCAAGGTATTCCATGAGGGGTATGGTTAGTTCATGTAAAATTTTATTTTTTGTCACAAGTTAGTGGAATATGAGACTTTGTAAAAAATAAAAATATATATATATCAATTTCCGCTAACTTGTGCCCAACATTTTTTTTTCTTTGAACTCGCCAGCGTGAGAATCCAAATGCGTAAAAATGCCCTGTGAAATCCTAAAGGTACTCATTGGAATTTGGGCCCCTTTGCGCATCTTGGCTGCAAAAAAGTGGCACACATGTGGTATCGCTGTACTCAGGAGAAGTAGGGCAATGAGTTTTGGGGTGTAATTTTATATATATACCCATACTTTGTGTGAGAAATATCGCTGTAAATGACAACTTTAAAAAAAAATTTATACAAAGTTGTCAATTTACAGAGATATTTCTCACACACAGTATGGGTATATGTAAAAATACACCCCAAAACACATTGCCATACTTCTCCTAAGTACGGAGATACCACATGTGTGCCACTTTTTTGCATCCTGGGTGCGCAAAGGGGCCCTAATTCCAATGAATACCTTTAGGTTTTACACGGCTGCTCACAATTTCGCCCCACCCAAAATGCCAGAACTGTACAAACACCCCACAAATGACCCCATTTTAGAAAGAAGACACCCCAAGATATTCGCTGAGGGGCATAGTAAGTCCATGAAAAATTGAACTTTTTGTCAAAAGTTAGCGGAAAGGGAGACTTTGTGAGAAAAAACAATAAAAAATCAATTTCCGCTAACTTGTGCAAAAAAAAAAATCTTTTATGAACTCGCCATGCCCCTCACGGAATACCTTGTCTTCTTTCCAAAATGGGGTCACTTGTGGGGTATTTATACTGCCCTTGCATTTTAGGGGCCCTAAAGCGTGAGAAAAATGCTTAAAAATGCCCTCCTAAAAGGTACTCATTGGAATTAGGGCCCCTTTGCGCATCTTGGCTGCAAAAAAGTGTCACTCATGTGGTATCGCCGTACTCAGGAGAAGTAGGGCAATGTGTTTTGGGGTGTATTTTTACATATACCCATGCTGGGTGAGAGAAATACCTCTGTAAATTGACAACTTTGTATAAAATTTTTTAAAAGTTGTCGTTTACAGCGATATTTCTCACACACAGTATGGGTATATGTAAAAATACACCCCAAAACACATTGCCCTACTTCTCCTGAGTATGGCGATACCACATGTGTGCCACTTTTTTGCATCCTGGGTGCGCAAAGGGGCCTTAAATCCAATGAGTATCTTTAGGATTTCACAGGGCATTTTTAAGCATTTGGATTCTCACGCTTTAGGGCCCCTAAAATGCCAGGGCAGTATAAATACCCCACATGTGACCCCATTTTGTAAAGAAAACACCCCAAGGTATTCCGTGAGGGGCATGTCGAGTTCACAGAATTTATTTTTTTTGGCACAAGTTAGCGGAAATTGATATATATTTTTTTATTTTTGTTTTTTTACAAAGTCTCATATTCCACTAACTTGTGACAAAAAATAAAATTTTACATGAACTCACCATACCCCTCACGGAATACCTTGGGGTGTCTTCTTTCTAAAATGGGGTCACATGTGGGGTATTTATATTGTCCTGGCATTTTAGGGGCCCCTAAAGCGTGAGAAGAAGTCTGGAATCCAAATGCGTAAAAATGTCCTGTGAAATCCTAAAGGTACTCATTGGAATTAGGGCCCCTTTGCGCGCCCAGGCTGCAAAAAAGTGTCACTCATGTGGTATCGCCGTACTCAGGAGAAGTAGGGCAATGTGTTTTGGGGTGTATTTTTATATATACCCATACTTTGTGTGAGAAATATCGCTGTAAACAACAACTTTTTAAATTTTTTTATACAAAGTTGACAATTTGCAGAGATATTTCTCTCACCCAACATGGGTATATGTAAAAATACACCCCAAAACACATTGCCCTACTTCTCCTGAGTACGGAGATACCACATGAGTAACACTTTTTTGCAGTACCTTTAGGTTTTATATGGGTGCTCACAATTTACAGTAGCCCCGCCCAAAATGCCAGAACAGTAAACACACCCCACAAATGACCACATTGTGGACACCCCAAGGTATTCACTGAGGGGCATAGTGAGTCCGTCTGAGATTTTTTATTTTTTTTGCCAGAAGTTAGCAGAAATGGAAACTTTATTATTATTTTTTTCCTCAGAAAGTGTCATTTTCCGCTAACTTGTGAAAAAAAATGAAATGATACATGAACTCACCATGCCCCTCCGCAAATACTTTGGGGTGTCTTCTTTCTAAAATGGTGTCATTTGGGGGTATTTATACTATCCTGGCATTCTAGCACCTGAAGAAACATGACAGGTGCTCAGAAAGTCAGAGCTGCTTCAAAATGCAGAAATTCACTATTTCACCATAGTTTGTAAACGCTATAACTTTTACCCAAACCAATAAATATACACTTATTGGATTTTTTTTATCAAATACATGTAGAACAATAAATTTTGTGGAAAATTTATATAGAAATGCAGCTTTTTTTGAAAAATTTTACAACAGAAAGTGAAAAATTTCATTTTTTTGCAAAAATGTTGTTAAATTTTTATTAATAGCAAAAAAAGTAAAAATGTCAGCAACAATGAAATACCACCAAATGAAAGCTCTATTAGTGAGAAGAAAAGGAGGTAAAATTAATTTGGGTGGTGAGTTGCATGACGGAGCAATAAACGGTGAAAGTAGTGTAGTGCAGAATTGTAAAAAGTGGCCTGGTCATTAAGGATGTTTAAGCTAGGGGGGCTGAGGTGGTTAATGAAGAAGGTCATGAGTTCGAATCCCAGCATAAACTTTTCTGAAATACAGGCTAAATTAGATTTAAATACACTGGGTGTCCCCAAACACTGACTCCCTATATTGACATACAGTAGCTATATATGGAGTCAGAGCAGGGACTCCTAAGATGAACTAGAGTCCCGACACCCTCCCCTCTTCAGAGCAGGGGGTGCCTGGTTTAATGCTTGGGTACTTCCATTGTGTTCGAGTGCTCGGTAGAGCACCCGAGCATCGCAAAGTGTTCTACTCGAGCACCTGAGCAATTTCGTGCTCAATCAACATTAGAAATTGCGTTAGATAAAGTAAGACCACTTGAGCAAGCATTCCAAGGTCTTGATCCAGTCTGCTCGCCACCATAGGAAATAGATGATCCAGTTAATTGCACCAGTGACTATGTGATGAAACAGTTATCTGTGCCACACCCCGTTTTCAGTTCTGTCCAAGCCGACAACGCTGAAACCTCTAAGTCAGCTCTACCTGCAGTGCCAGTGCCACCCACAGCTCCTGAGCAAGCTAATAACCGTCACCCGGATGTGCCTTCTCAAGGACAGTTATTACAGCAAGATTGCTATCAGGTGTTTTCTGGCCTACTTCCACAGCTGAAGCAGCAGTCATCAGAATCTACAGAGGCTAAACCACAGCTCAACCCTGCAGCAACATCATTCTACCCGGAAGCATCTCACCCTTTCACGCCAGGCAGCCCATACGCCCAAGGGGCATTACAAGTTGTCATGGCAACAAGCAGTGAGAAATCAGATATGTCTGAGTTCGCCAGGTTTATGGTGAGCAGAGAGCTAATCAACACCAGTCTCTCAAAATTTATTGACCGTGCGGAGAGCTACAGAGCATGAAAAGCAACCTTCAAAGCCGCCATTGCCAACCTCAACCTAACCGCAGAGCAGGCGCTTGACCTCATGATCAGATAGCTGGGCTCAGGCTCTACAAATCATATCAAGAGCCCCAGAACTGTCTACATGGGACAAGCAGAAGCAAGCCTCGCTGCCGCCTGGCAGAGACTCGAACGTACTTTCGGCAGTGCAGAAGCAATAGAGAAAGCCCTATTCAAGAGACTGCAGAACGCCCCGAAGATCAATCTCATAAGCTTCAGGACTTAAGTGATCTGCTCATGGGACTGCAGCTTGCCAAAAGAGACCCTCGTTTGTCTGGGCTGTGCTACCTGGATACAGCCCACGGAGTGAACCCAATTGTCGTGAAGCTACCATACAGTCTGCAGGAGAAGTAGGCAGCATCAGTTTCCAGCTACAAAAGAGTGCATGACGTCACTATTCGCCAATAGTCCTGCTCCAAGTCTTGGAGGGGAGCCCCAGATTCACACTTACACTGCGACAGCTGTTTCCTGCTCATGCTTGGATGTACTGTATGCTGTGGCGTATCTATCACGAGGCAAACAAGGCATTTGCCTAGGGCGGCACTTCCAATGGGGCGGCAAGATGCCTTGTTTGCCTCAGTGATAGATTTTTTTTTTGTCCGGGCTGCGCTGCTGGGGGTGCGCCGGCGCCGCTCCTCCCCGCCCAGCGCCGTTGTAGGTAATTTATTCACTCCACTTGCCTGAGAGAAGCGCCGGAAGACTCACACAGGCGCGCTGGCAGAGGCATTGAAGTGCGCATGCGCCTGCCAGTGCGCCTGTGAGTCTTCCGCGCTTCTCTCAGGCAAGTGGAGTGAATAAATTACCTAGCAACGGCGCTGGATGACACTGAGGGGGAATCTTTGGATGACACTGAGGGGGGAATCTGTGGATGACACTAAGGGGGAATATGTGGATGACACTAAAGAGGGGGAATCTGTGGATGACACTAAGGGGGATATGTGGATGACACTAAAGAGGGGGTAATCTGTGGATGACACTGAGGGGGATCTGTGGATGGCACTTAGGAGGGGGATCTGTGGATGGCACTTAAGGGGTGGATCTGTCTGTGGATGGCACTTAAGGGAGGGATCTGTGGATGACACTTAAGGGGGGGGGATCTGTGGATGACACTTAGTGGGATCAAGGGAGGGGTGTGAGGTGTGGCTGTCGTTATTCACTTTTAAATACAGGAATACAGGAAAGGATGGAGCCTAAAAGGAAGGGCGGGGTTTACAGAGAAAGGGGTTTGGCCTTGACAGGAAGGGGCGGGTCAAATTTATATTAGGGGGTGCCCGAGTTTAGTCTCGCCTAGGGCAGCACAAAACCAAGATACACCACTGACTGTATGTGGCGAGAGCCAGAGTGAGAAATGTTGTGCCCGAATATGCCTAATCAAGGTCTACCCAGAGGGACTACCAGAAAAGGCAGTAAAAATGTATGCCATCATTGACGACCAAAGCAACCGGTCCCTAGCAGGACCTAAATTCTTTGAAGCCTTTGGAATCAAATCACCATCAGAACCCTACACCTTAAACACCTGCTCAGTCTGCATAGAGACTAGCGGCAGAAGGGCGCAAGAATTCATTGCTTCTCCTATCAATGGGCATAGGGAAATACCCCTACCGACGCTGATCAAATACGACCAAATACCCAACCATAGAGATGAGATTCCTACCCCAGAGGCTGCATTTCACCAACTACACCTAAGGCACCTGGCCAGCGCTATCCCACCTATGGACATCAACGCCGAGATTCTACTCCTGCTAGGCAGAGACAATCTAAAGGTACACAAGGTGCGTCAACAGTGTAATGGTTCCGACTATGTGCCATATGCCCAGAGACTGGACTTGGGATTGGTAGTCATAGGAAATTTATGCCTGGATCAACCAGGAATTGACCCCTTCAAGACTTATGTGCGGCGAAAGAGAAGTCTCCAGACCGCATACTTCATTTCTCCCCTCTTTTCCGACAACTTGGGGGGATCAGTCTTTCACACAACCAAGAACGACGATAAAGTAGCTTTATCAGTAGAGGACAGAGAATTTGTCAAGATAATGGACAGTGAGTTCTTTAAAGATGAAACGAACCACTGTGTTTCTCCACTACCCTTCCGAGCTACCAGGATAAGACTCCCAAACAATCTGGAACAAGATCTGTCTAGTTTTAACTCTCTTCAGCGAACCATGAACAGCAAGGCTAAAATGAAAGGGCACATTATCGCTTTTATGGATAAAATATTCCATAACAACCACGCAGAACCAGCTCCATCCTTAAGGAAGATTGAAGAGTGCTGGTACTTGCCTTCATTTGGAGTGCATCATCCACGGAAACCTAATCAAATTAGGGATGTTTTTGACGCAAGCGCCAAACATCAAGGTGTATTTCTTAATGCTGTTTCTATGCACAGGTCCCAATCTGACAAATAACTTAGTAGGAGTCAGTGGCATATCCGCCAATAGCGGCAGGCCATGCAACTGCTACGGGGCCTGTGGCAGGGGGGGGGGGCCCGGAGAGGACGTAAGCTCCGCCCCTACAATGTCTGCTATATGGCTCTTCTTCCATCCCAAGTCCCTATTTGAGGTGTGGAGGGGCCCTGCTTCTCCTGTGCTCAGGCCCCCCTTCCCTTTACATTCCTTTTGTTGTGTGCGCTGCAGCACTAGAAACAGGTCATGGACCGGGTGCCATGTCTTCAGCCAGGTGAGCATGTCACTCACTCTTCTTTGCCTGCTGGGTTCTGCACTAGCCAATCAGCCTTTAGCAGTGCTAGGCTCCTGCTGCTGATTGGCCAGAGTCTCGCAGCAGTAGCAGAAAGAACTGGGGGGCGGGACATGCTCACTGCCTGGCTCAGTCAGCCATCGGACTCCAGCCCCCACAGACACAGTGAGTAACTACTGGGCTGCAAGTTCATGACCTGGTGGTGAGGGAGAAGGGGGACAGCAGCAGGGACCAGACTTTATTTGAGTGGGGGGAGGCACACTGTTCACATATAAGTGTCAGCAGCAAGCAGAGTTCATAGAGTTCATGTTGCTGCTGATGCATAACATAGAGAGAACAGCGTGCCCAAGGATCCCACCTCCCCCATATTGCTGATTTTTGCTTATATAGAGGACAGTATGTGCCCTATGAAGTCCCCCCTCTCCACAAGAACCAGAAGCAAGCAGAGGTCATGGGGGGGGGGGGTGGTCCGCTAGGGGTACAAGCTGTCCTCAATATGAGCATCACAAGTATATATATATGTGTATGTATGCATGTGAGTGTGTGTGTATATGTGTCTATATTTATCTGTGCATGTGTGTGTATGTATCTGTATAAATGTATGTGTATATATGTAGATATATATCTATATATGCATTTATTTTACAAATATATATCGCAGATCGGGTTGACAGATTACTGGGAGGGGCTGGAGAAGATCCAGCGGTCATGGTCCATATCGGAACCAATGACAAAGTTAGAGGAAGGTGGAGCGTCCTTAAGAATGATTTCAGGGATTTAGGTCACAAGCTTAGGGCAAGGACCTCAAAGGTAGTATTTTCCGAAATACTGCCTGTACCACGGGCCACACAAGAGAGGCAGCGGGAGATTAGAGAGGTTAACAAGTGGCTCAAGAACTGGTGTAGGAAGCAGGGTTTTGGGTTCATGGAGAAATGGGCCGACTTTGCTATCGGCTACAGGCTCTATCGTAGGGACAGGCTGCACCTCAATGGGGAAGGGCAGCCGTGTTGGGGAGAAAGATGGCTAGAAGGTTGGAGGAGTGTTTAAACTAGGGACTGGGGGAGGGAAATTACATTACAGGAGGGAAGATAGTGCAGATAGAGACCGGGGGCAAGGTAGTGGGACTGGGGGAGAAATGGAAGGAGAAACTAGAAAAGTTCAGAAGGAAAGGTGTAGGGCAAAAATATGCATAAACCTCTCAAATGTATGTATACTAATGCCAGAAGCCTGACTAATAAAACTGGGGAACTGGAATTAGTGATGTGTGAGGATGATTATGACATAGTGGGAATAACTGAGACATGGCTGGATGATAGCTATGACTGGGCTGTTAATGTACAAGGTTACAATCTGTTCAGAAAGGATCATCAAAACCGGAGAGGGGAGGGGTCTGCCTTTACATAAAGTCCTGTCTAAAGCCCACACTCCAGGAAGACATCTGTGAGGGACACGAAAATGTGGAGTCATTGTGGGTGGAGATAAATGGAGCCAAAAACAATAATAAATTACTAATAGGAGTTTACTATAAACCACCTAATATACCAGAGTCCATAGAAAATCTATTACTAAACGAGATAAACAAGGCGGCAAACCATAATCAGGTGGTTATTATGGGGACTTCAACTACCCAGATATAGACTGGGAAACTGAGAGCTGTACATCCCATAAAGGAAACAGGTTCTTGGCAATAGCCAAAGACGATTACCTTTCCCAAATGGTTCAGGACCCAACTAGAGGAACGGCCATACTGGACTTAGTATTAACCAATAGACCTGATAGAACAACAGACGTGCAGGTCGGGGGACACCTGGGAAATAGTGACCATAAAGTAATAACCTTCCAATTATCCTTCAAACGAGAGTTTCTACAGGGAGGAACAAGAATACCGGACTTCAAAAAAGCAAAATTTAGCCAACTAAGAGAGGCCATAGGCCAAATTAACTGGGACATAGTCCTCAAAAATAAAAATACAACCACAAAATGGGAGATTTTTAAAAGCATTGTAACATCTAATTGTGATCGATGCATACCTTATAGAAATAAAAGGCTAAGAAATAAGAAGAAACCAATGTGGATAAATAGAACCGTAAAAAAGCAATAAATGACAAAAAGAAAGCATATAAATCACTAAAACAGGAGGGAGCCAGGAAGCACTGATAAACTATAAGGAAAAAAATAGAATATGTAAAAACTAATAAAAACTGCCAAACTAGAGACCGAGAGATTAATTGCCAAAGTGAGCAAAACTAACCCTAAAATGTTTTTCAATTATATAAATGGTAAAAAATATAAACCTGAAGGAGTCGGCCCTCTATATAGCAATGAGGGGGGAGTTGCAGAAAGCGACGAGGATAAAGCCAAGCTATTAAATATTTTCTTCACCACTGTTTTCACTGAGGAAAATAAACTGTCAGATGAAATGCAAAATGTAAAAGTAAATTCCACTTTAAAAGTGCCCTGTCTGACCCAGGAAGAAGTACAGCAGCGACTTAAAAAGATTAAAATAGACAAATCGCCAGGACCGGATGGCATACACCCCCGTATCCTAAGGGAATTAAGTGATGTCCTAGCCAGACCCTTATTTTTGATATTCACGGACTCCATACTGACAGGGAATGTTCCAACAGACTGGCGTATAGCAAATGTGGTGCCAATATTCAAAAAGGGTCCAAAAACAGAGCCTGGAAATTATAGGCCGGTAAGTTTAACATCTGTTGTGGGTAAACTGTTTGAAGGTTTTGTAAGAGATGCTATCTTGGAGTATCTCAATGAAAATAAGCAAATTACACCATATCAGCATGGCTTCATGAGGGATCGGTCATGTCAAACTAATTTAATCAGTTTCTATGAGGAGGTAAGTTCTAGACTTGACAGCGGCGAATCAATGGATGTCGTATATCTGGACTTCTCCAAAGCATTTGACACTGTACCACATAAAAGGTTAGTATATAAAATGAGAACACTTGGACTAGGAGAAAATATCTGTATGTGGGTAAGTAACTGGCTCAGTAATAGAAAACAGAGGGTGGTTATTAACGGTACACACTCAGATTGGGTCACGGTCACTAGTGGGGTACCTCAGGGTTCAGTATTGGGCCCTATTCTCTTCAATATATTTATTAATGATCTTGTAGAAGGCTTGCACAGTAATATATCAATTTTTGCAGATGACACTAAACTGTGTAAAGTAATTAACACTAAAGAGGACAGTTTTCTGCTACAGAGGGATCTGGATAGATTGGGGGCTTGGGCAGAGAAATGGCAGATGAGGTTTAACACTGACAAATGTAAAGTTATGCACATGGGAAGGAATAATGCAAGTCACCCGTACATACTAAATGGTAAAATACTCAGTAACACTGACATGGAAAACTAAGCTGTAAAAACCAGTGTCAGGCAGCTGCTGCTAAGGCCAATAAGATAATGGGTTGCATCAAAAGGGGCATAGATGCCCGTGATGAAAATATAGTCTTACCACTTTATAAATCACTAGTCAGACCACACATGGAGTACTGTGTACAGTTCTGGGCTCCCATGAACAAGGCAGACATAGCAGAGCTAGAGAGGGTTCAGAGGAGGGCAACTAAAGTAATAACTGGAATGGGGCAACTACAGTACCCTGAAAGGGTATCAAAATTAGGGTTATTCACTCTAGAAAAAAGACGACTGAGGGAGATCTAATAACTATGTATAAATATATCAGGGGTCAGTACAGAGATCTCTCCCATCATCTATTTATCCCCAGGACTGTGACTGTGACGAGGGGACATCCTCTGCGTCTGGAGGAAAGAAGGTTTGTACACAAACATAGAAAAGGGTTCTTCACGGTAGAGCAGTGAGACTATGGAACTCTCTGCCTGAGGAGGTGGTGATGGTGAGTACAATAAAGGAATTCAAGAGGGGCCTGGATATATTTCTGGAGCGTAATAATATTTCAGGCTATAGCTACTAAAGATGGGTCGTTGATCCAGGGAGTTATTCTGACTGCCTGATTGGAGTCGGGAAGGAATTTTTTCCCCTTAAGTGGGGAAAATTGGCTCTACCTCACAGGGGTTTTTTGCCTTCCTCTGGATCAACTTGCAGGAAACAGGTCGAACTGGATGGACAAAAGTCTTTTTTCGGCCTTATATACTATGTTACTATGTTACTATGAGGCATTAGTGTACATTTGGCCAAAGCGTAATAAGCCACTCACCACGTCAAGGTCGCCTCTATGAGTGGTCCCTAACTCTAGTTTCTACCTGTTATGGGCCATGACAGCCACACAAAATCCAGGGAGCACAGGTGCAGCATGCATGCCAGGTACACTCTGCTTGTAACCCCGTATGGTGCCATAACAGCTTCAATCAGATCCAGGGATGCAAGTACCGACATGCATGCTGAGCCCACTATATACTTCTCCTGGAGCCAAATGGCTACTGGTAGGCGCTATAAAAGCAGACTCAGTTTTATACTGACTTTAAAACCAGCCTCCAGGGCAGACCAACTAGTCAGGTGTGCACGACTGCATGGAGATCGCCACGCCTCCAATATATACTACAAAGAAAAAAGGTGGGGGATGCAAGTACCAACATGCTTGCTGAGCCCCCTATATATTTCTCCTGGAGCCAAATGGCTACTTGTAGGAGCTATAAAAGCAGACTCAGTTTTATACTGACTTTAAAACCAGCCTTCAGGGCAGACCAACTAGTCAGGTGTGCACGACTGCATGGAGATCGCCATGACTCCAATATATACTACAAAGAAAAAAAGGTAGGGTATGCAAGTACCAACATGCATGCTGAGCCCACTATATACTTCTAGTGTTATAGTCCAGGGCTAACTAATGTTGGGGACCACTCATAGAGGCGACCTTGACATGGTGAGTGGCTTATTACGCTTTGGCCAAAATGTACACTAATGCCTCATTCATCATCCAGCATGGAGGCAGGGCAGAGTGCTGGTTGCAGAGTGTCATTGCATTTTTGTTTTTGCGTTTGTATGTGTATTTTGCCATAGCAATGCGCACCTGCATATAGGGTTGTGCTGACTGAACCCCCCACCTTTTTTTCTTTGTAGTATATATTGGAGGCGTGGCGATCTCCATGCAGTCGTGCACACCTGACTAGTTAGTCTGCCCTGGAGGCTGGTTTTAAAGTCAGTATAAAACTGAGTCTGCTTTTATAGCGCCTACCAGTAGCCATTTGGCTCCAGGAGAAGTATATAGTGGGCTCAGCATGCATGTTGGTACTTGCATCCTTGGATCTGATTGAAGCTGTTATGGCACCATACGGGTTAACAAGCAGAGTGTACCTGGCATGCATGCTGCATCTGCGCTCCTAGATTTTGTGTGGCTGTCATGGCCCATAACAGGTAGAAACTAGTGTTAGGGACCACTCATAGAGGCGACATTGACGTTGTGAGTGGCTTTTTACGCCTTGGCCAAAATGTACACTAATGCCTCATTCAACATCCAGCATGGAGGCAGGGCAGAGTGCTGGTTGCAGAGTGCCATTGCATTTTTGTTTTTGCGTTTGTATATATCTACGTATGCCTGTGTGTGTGCGTATATATATATATATATATATATATATATATATATATATGTATAGATGAAAAAAGTGAAAAGCAGAACACTTTAAAATTGTGGGTGCAAAGCTCGCCGGTGACCAGCAACTAGGTCCTCAATGTAGTAATTCAAAAATGCACAGCAGCACTCCACTCTTCAAACGAACAGGTGTTTATTAAGCCCAGTGCAGCAACGGTTCAATTGTTCATTACAATCTTTTTCAAGCCATGTCAAACTTAGTGCTCAGTGAATCATTTATAGCTCAGTCACATGATTATGAGTTAATTAGTGATATCTGCATAATTATAACATAAAGTACAAAAACATTTTAATAAAGTGCTAAATGTGCATGTAAAGTGCTAATAGTGCTCAATGTGAAATTCATTGTACAAAATTGTATAAACTTTATATCCATCATCAGTGTCTTACACAGTATTGTTAATAGGTGATAAATTATCCAATAATCCCACATGTGTAAAAAAGAAAATTAATCAATTCAATAAAAACATGAAAGAACAGTCTCACTATTATCGGAGTTATCACAGGATTCCGGACGGCGTCTATCTCTGTCAACCCCGCATGCACGGGATTTGCCGATCTCGCGATCTCCCAGATGCGAGAGCATAGTCAACTCTTATGCCCATAACAAAAAGGCAATCTACGGACTCCAGGTTAATTCTGCGCCTGCGTGGATCAGGCACCTCTCGCGATGGTCACACGTCAGGCACTGACCACAGTCAAGATGGTGTCTCCAGCGTCATATCGCTATTGCGCATATCAAATGTACGTACTCCGTTTCCATGTAAACGTAACAAACACACAGTGTCCCTGGTGTTGATTAAAGGGACTCCGGGTCCATCCGGAAAACCAGAGGGGGGTGGTCCGCTAGCAATATGATGCATACGAGCATCACAAGTATATATATATGTGTATGTATGCATGTGAGTGTGTGTGTATATGTGTCTATATTTATCTGTGCATGTGTGTGTATGTATCTGTATAAATGTATGTGTATATATGTAGATATATATCTATATATGCATTTATTTTATAAATATATATCGCAGATCGGGTTGACAGATTACTGGGAGGGGCTGGAGAAGATCCAGCGGTCATGGTCCATATCGGAACCAATGACAAAGTTAGAGGAAGGTGGAGCGTCCTTAAGAATGATTTCAGGGATTTAGGTCACAAGCTTAGGGCAAGGACCTCAAAGGTAGTATTTTCCGAAATACTGCCTGTACCACGGGCCACACAAGAGAGGCAGCGGGAGATTAGAGAGGTTAACAAGTGGCTCAAGAACTGGTGTAGGAAGCAGGGTTTTGGGTTCATGGAGAAATGGGCCGACTTTGCTATCGGCTACAGGCTCTATCGTAGGGACGGGCTGCACCTCAATGGGGAAGGGGCAGCCGTGTTGGGGAGAAAGATGGCTAGAAGGTTGGAGGAGTGTTTAAACTAGGGACTGGGGGAGGGAAATTACATTACAGGAGGGGAAGATAGTGCAGATAGAGACCAGGGGCAAGGTAGTGGGACTGGGGGAGAAATGGAAGGAGAAACTAGAAAAGTTCAGAAGGAAAGGTGTAGGGCAAAAATATGCATAAACCTCTCAAATGTATGTATACTAATGCCAGAAGCCTGACTAATAAAACTGGGGAACTGGAATTAGTGATGTGTGAGGATGATTATGACATAGTGGGAATAACTGAGACATGGCTGGATGATAGCTATGACTGGGCTGTTAATGTACAAGGTTACAATCTGTTCAGAAAGGATCATCAAAACCGGAGAGGGGGAGGGTCTGCCTTTACATAAAGTCCTGTCTAAAGCCCACACTCCAGGAAGACATCTGTGAGGGACACGAAAATGTGGAGTCATTGTGGGTGGAGATAAATGGAGCCAAAAACAATAATAAATTACTAATAGGAGTTTACTATAAACCACCTAATATACCAGAGTCCGTAGAAAATCTATTACTAAACGAGATAAACAAGGCGGCAAACCATAATCAGGTGGTTATTATGGGGACTTCAACTACCCAGATATAGACTGGGAAACTGAGAGCTGTACATCCCATAAAGGAAACAGGTTCTTGGCAATAGCCAAAGACGATTACCTTTCCCAAATGGTTCAGGACCCAACTAGAGGAACGGCCATACTGGACTTAGTATTAACCAATAGACCTGATAGAACAACAGACGTGCAGGTCGGGGGACACCTGGGAAATAGTGACCATAAAGTAATAACCTTCCAATTATCCTTCAAACGAGAGTTTCTACAGGGAGGAACAAGAATACCGGACTTCAAAAAAGCAAAATTTAGCCAACTAAGAGAGGCCATAGGCCAAATTAACTGGGACATAGTCCTCAAAAATAAAAATACAACCACAAAATGGGAGATTTTTAAAAGCATGGTAACATCTAATTGTGATCGATGCATACCTTATAGAAATAAAAGGCTAAGAAATAAGAAGAAACCAATGTGGATAAATAGAACCGTAAAAAAGCAATAAATGACAAAAAGAAAGCATATAAATCACTAAAACAGGAGGGGAGCCAGGAAGCACTGATAAACTATAAGGAAAAAAATAGAATATGTAAAAAACTAATAAAAACTGCCAAACTAGAGACCGAGAGATTAATTGCCAAAGAGAGCAAAACTAACCCTAAAATGTTTTTCAATTATATAAATGGTAAAAAATATAAACCTGAAGGAGTCGGCCCTCTATATAGCAATGAGGGGGGAGTTGCAGAAAGCGACGAGGATAAAGCCAAGCTATTAAATCGTTAATTTCTAACGATAATTTGTTTTCCCTTAGTCCTAACAGCAGCACAGATGGGGTTAACCACCCCCCGTGGACTGGCAGCACCGGCGGAATGTTTAATGAGCCCAAGACTAATAACTCAATTTAACAATTAAGTATCTCCTTAAAAGGAGGAAGTCAACCCCCAGCCCACTGTGTTTATAGCAAGAAAAAAACTAGACTTACTAGGGTGGGAAATTTGTGTGCTGCTGTTAGGACTAAGGGAAAACAAATTATCGTTAGAAATTAACGATTCCCTTACGTCCTACCAGCAGCACAGATGGGGAGATAGCAAGAAGAAACCCCTAGGGAGGGCCTTCCTGCCTGGCAGAACTAAGAAAAGTCTGCCCAAAGGCCGAAACTCAGCTAGACTGGCATCTAGTCTATAATGGGAGATGAATGTCGATTCAGAGCTCCAGGAGGCAGCTTTGCAAATCATGTTGAGAGGCAGAAGATTCCTCTCGGCAAAAGAAATAGCCACAGCTCTAGTAGAGTGGGCCTTCACGAATCCTGGAGGGTCCAGATTGTGGAAACAAAGGATTCCTTAATAGCCTCCTCAATCCACCGACTGATGGAAGGTTTGGATGCCTTATAGCCTTTAAACTTACCGGCAACAGGATTAGCAGATTCTCATCTTTCCTGAACTCCTTGATCTATCCACATAGATCCGGAGACATCTCGACGTCCAGAGGATGTCTAGCAGGTTCCTAGGAGGAGGTGGTAGATGTCGACAGAACCGGGAGGAATCTCACCTGGTTGATGTTCTGGAAGGAAGGAACTTTAGGCCTACAATACGGGAGGAATCTAAGAAGGTCCCGGTCATGTAAGAATAGGGCTCATGTGCTGAGAGAGCTTGAAGCTCAGAGACCCTCTTGGCCAAAGTCACTGCAAGGAGAAACACAAACTTCCAAGTGACGAACTTGATGTCCACCTCCTCTAACGGTTCAAAGGGGGAGATGCTAACCCCTGAGAACTACTGAAAACCCATTGAAGAAAGGGGTCTCAGTACTGTAGGCTTTTATCTTTCAGCTCCTTTAAGGAACCGTTTGATCAGCGGGTCCTGAGAAAAAGCCTGTTTAAGGCAAGCTGAGATGGCTGAAACTTGAACCTTCAGAGTAGTAGCCTCTATCAAGGCCGTCTTGCAGGAACTGAAGGATAGTGGAGAGGGGCGGATCTGCAGACGCCACCTCAGTTGAGGTACAACAGGATGAGAGTAGGCTCTCTTGGTAGAGTCCGCTCTAGAATGAGACAGCGTTCTCAGGACCGACTCTAAAAGCCCTTCTATTCTGGGAAGGGACTGATCAACCTCCAGGCTGTCAGGTTGAATCTGTGCAGATCTGAGCAGAGGTGAGTGTCCCACGACACCAGGGTCTGCTGTGGGGGAGCCTCCAATATTGTCCTCGACTCAACTGGGTGAGCTAGGTAAACCAGGATCTCTTCGGCCAAAACAGTATGATGGCTATCACTGAGGCCTGATCCTGACGGATTTTCATCAATACCCTCGGTATCATGGAAAAGGGAGGGAAGATGTAAGCCAGCCTGAACCTCCAGGATATTGACAGAGCGTCTAACGCCAGGGGTTGTCCTCCTGTAGAGGGAGCAGAACCTCTCCACCTTGGCATTGAACCTTGTTGCCATGAGATCCACCTCTGGCATACCCACTTGAGGACTATCTGCTTAATTCTCCGGATGTAAAGACCACTCCACCGACGGAAGACCGCGGCTCAGCCGCTATCATATTGAGGGAGCCTTGGATGTGGATTGCAGATAAGTGGGAAGGTACAACTCTGCCTAATCCAGAATCACCCCGATCTCTGACAAGAGGGAAGTGATCTCGTGCCTCCCTGCTGGTTGATGTGAAGTACCGCAGTCACATTGTCTGACTGGACTTTCACCGCTTGCCCCTGATCTGAGGGGCTAAGTGAAGGAGGGCTAGCCGGATAGCTTGAATCTCGCGGAGATTGGATGAAAAAGCCACTCCTGAGGAAACCAGGTCCCGTGAACTGGAGAGTCGTCTAGGTGAGCGTCCCAGCCTACTTAGGACGCATCCGTAGTCAATATGACCCAGACTGGCTGGGTCATAGACTTCCCGTCTAAAAGATGGCACCACCATCTGAGGGAATACAGAGTTTGCCAAGTCAGGGAGCACAGGGAGTTTAGCCCAGCAGGGCTGCCATTCCATTAGGAGAGGACCTCCGACTGTTTAGAGGGCGGAGGTGCCATAGAGCCCAAGGGACTGCTTCCGCAGACGCTGACATGAGCCCCAACATCTTCATGAGAGTCCGGATTGGAACTCGCCGGGAAAGGAACTTGCCGTGTTCTGAACCCGGAATCTTCTTTCTGGAATCAACTGGAGCGACATCCCAGTGGAGTCGATTATGAAGCCTAGATATCTTACTGAAGTCGACGGGCTCACGTTCGACTTCTACCAGCTGATGATCCAACCTAGGTGGAACAGAAAGGAGATTATTACCTGAAGACGTTGGGTTAGGACCGCTAGAGCAGAGGCTTTCAAAGCCAGTCGTCCAGATAAGGAATGATGGTCAGTCCTTGAAGCCTCAAAGCCGCCACCACAGAACCACCACCTTGGTAAAGTGTGAGGGGCAGAAGAAATGCCAAAGGGAAGGGCAACAAACAGAAAATGCCTGACGACACCGGACACCTGGACCGTGATCCTGATATACTTCCTGGAACCAGGATGGATCAGGATGTGCAGATATGCATTATTGAGGTCCAGGGTTGCCATCACGTCTCCAGGATTGACGACGTGAACTACTGACCTGATGGTTTCTACACGAAACTTCACCTTCCTTATAAATCGATTGAAATATCTCAGATCGATAATCATCCGGAGATCTCCTGAAACCTTGGGAACCAGAAAAACTGGTGAATAGATCCCTAGGCCCCATTCTCCTGCCGGGACCTCCTCCAGAGCCCCTTTGCAAATGTAGTCCTGAATGTAGGCCTCTAGGATCGCCTCCTTGGCAGCTTGTAGAAGGTTGATCTTGACAAACCTGTCCAGAGGAATAGAGGTGAGGTTGACTAAATAACCGTTGTAAATGATATTCAGGACCCAGGGATCCAAGATCTCTTGGATCCATTCTTCTCAGAAGCGGGAGAGACAACTCCCGACAGGTACATGAAGCTTAGGAATGGAGAAGCTTATTGGCAGGACGGCAGGAGTAACAGGAATTAACCAAGAGCCTCGCAGAGGCCGGTAGTCAGGAGGTGGATTTCCCATCTTGGCTCCTCCGCGAGAGCACTTCAGACCCTTTCACTGTGCTCTCCAGCCACTACAAGAGCTTGTTTGCTGGCCAGACCCCAGGGCCATGTTATATATAGGCCCCTGACACTATTTGATAGTATTGTTACAGGGTGCCAAAGGCGCACTTGGTCTCCCATGAGCCACAGACCTGCTGCTTAGCTTCAAGAGCAAGGATCTGTGCTTGGCCTCGTTCCCAGGACTTGCTTTGCTAGCGGGGAACTTCTTCGCTAGCTTCAACTGGAGCTGTGCGGTATCGCACAAGAAGTCCGTAGCCAGGTTGATGGTCTTGAAAGCAGCCAGTATGTCGTCCTGGAAAAAACCTCTGGTTCACATCAACTTGAATTTGATCCATACGAGATCGGAGGAACGTAGAGACTTCAAAGCCGCTATGGCTATGGCTGTGGAAGCGGAAGCCGCAGCTGCCGTAACACCCCGTCTTAGTGTGCACTCTGCAAGGGGTCCTGCAGCTAGACCCATCGTCTGCAGGAACCAGAGTGCGCTTGGACAACTTGGCGATAGCCATGTCCACCTTGGGAATGGATCCCCACGAATCCACCAAGGGTTAAGCCATCAGAAACATGGATTTAAACTTCTTTGTTAAAACCGGACCTTTTCCAGGTTTTTCCACTCTATATCATGACAGAGAGGAGGGTCTCATCCGCTTTAAAGACACGAGGTGCCCGAGCGGGAACGGAGGCTCCCCACAGTCAACATCATGGTCCCCCGACCTGATGGACTTAAGCAACTTCTGTGTCTTTCCAGGGGAGAAAACACAACGTCAGCTCCTCCTCGTCCGAGGAGGAAGAAACTAAGGAGACCAAGAAGTTCTCTCTACTGGGACAGAGGTCTCCATAGGGGCCTGGGCACAAATAGGAAGCCTTTCCATCCAGCAGGCCTATGACTCCTTTAACAAAGCCATTGATACATATCCTGCAACATAGGTTCACTAGAGGGCAGAACCCTCTAACGGCAGCTGTAACACCTGGTGTAGGTTAAGTCAACATACCCAGGGATTCCCAACCGGTCTCCCAAGCTGGTCTTATCCCAGCCTTAAGCTGTTTAGCTTCTGCGGTCTCACGAGTGCAGGTATGATCAGCTTACAATAACCGTTGACTGCTGCAATGGTAGCAGGATAGATGCTTCCTCTTGGATCCACTTTCCTGCCTTCCGAATCCCGCGGCATCACTGTGGGAAAAAACAAAACAAAGGGACAAATAAAACATTTATACACCACCTATCTACACAGGAAAGGTAGAAAAACAGACCGGAGGCAGCTGAGGAAAAAAACACCACAAGAGGAACAACACCAATTTTAGGACTCTGGGATCTAGCTGAAAAAGCATATGTAGCCAGAGACTGAACTGAAGCACACAGCCTTCCAAAATAGGGGAAAGGGAGGGATAGCCAATCCACCCCTCCCCCAGCAAATCCTCCACAGGAAGATGCATAAAAAAATCGCATCTATGAAAAAAATCGTGCCCGTGAAAAAAATCACGGCAGGATTACCCGGAGGTGATGCAAAAGGAGAGTCCCCGCATCACCTCCGGAAGATGACGGCGCACAGGACCGGGAATCCTGGCCAAGGACGCCGCCAAAATACCCCAGCCAGGCGCAACTGCACGGGGCCGGCAGCAAATAAGCTGCCGGCCAAACTGACAAGGTAGGAAAAAACAACGAAAAGAAGGCTCCCCGCACTTTCCATAAGAAAGGGGGAAACAAAACCGCCTAGTCCACCTGTCCAGGAGGACAGAAAAAAACACAGTGGGCTGGGGGTTGACTTCCTCCTTTTAAGGAGATACTTAATTGTTAAATTGAGTTATTAGTCTTGGGCTCATTAAACATTCCGCCGGTCCTGCCAGTCCACGGGGGGTGGTTAACCCCATCTGTGCTGCTGGTAGGACGTAAGGGAATATTTTCTTCACCACTGTTTTCACTGAGGAAAATAAACTGTCAGATGAAATGCAAAATGTAAAAGTAAATTCCACTTTAAAAGTGCCCTGTCTGACCCAGGAAGAAGTACAGCAGCGACTTAAAAAGATTAAAATAGACAAATCGCCAGGACCGGATGGCATACACCCCCGTATCCTAAGGGAATTAAGTGATGTCCTAGCCAGACTCTTATTTTTGATATTCACGGACTCCATACTGACAGGAAATGTTCCAACAGACTGGCGTATAGCAAATGTGGTGCCAATATTCAAAAAGGGTCCAAAAACAGAGCCTGGAAATTATAGGCCGGTAAGTTTAACATCTGTTGTGGGTAAACTGTTTGAAGGTTTTGTAAGAGATGCTATATTGGAGTATCTCAATAAAAATAAGCAAATTACACCATATCAGCATGGCTTCATGAGGGATCGGTCATGTCAAACTAATTTAATCAGTTTCTATGAGGAGGTAAGTTCTAGACTTGACAGCGGCGAATCAATGGATGTCGTATATCTGGACTTCTCCAAAGCATTTGACACTGTACCACATAAAAGGTTAGTATATAAAATGAGAACACTTGGACTAGGAGAAAATATCTGTATGTGGGTAAGTAACTGACTCAGTAATAGAAAACAGAGGGTGGTCATTAACGGTACACACTCAGATTGGGTCACGGTCACTAGTGGGGTACCTCAGGGATCAGTATTGGGCCCTATTCTCTTCAATATATTTATTAATGATCTTGTAGAAGGCTTGCACAGTAATATATCAATTTTTGCAGATGACACTACACTGTGTAAAGTAATTAACACTAAAGAGGACAGTTTTCTGCTACAGAGGGATCTGGATAGATTGGGGGCTTGGGCAGAGAAATGGCAGATGAGGTTTAACACTGACAAATGTAAAGTTATGCACATGGGAAGGAATAATGCAAGTCAGCCATACATACTAAATGGTAAAACACTCAGTAACACTGACATGGAAAACTAAGCTGTAAAAACCAGTGTCAGGCAGCTGCTGCTAAGGCCAATAAGATAATGGGTTGCATCAAAAGGGGCATAGATGCCCGTGATGAAAATATAGTCTTACCACTTTATAAATCACTAGTCAGACCACACATGGAGTACTGTGTACAGTTCTGGGCTCCCATGAACAAGGCAGACATAGCAGAGCTAGAGAGGGTTCAGAGGAGGGCAACTAAAGTAATAACTGGAATGGGGCAACTACAGTACCCTGAAAGGGTATCAAAATTAGGGTTATTCACTCTAGAAAAAAGACGACTGAGGGGAGATCTAAAAACTATGTATAAATATATCAGGGGTCAGTACAGAGATCTCTCCCATCATCTATTTATCCCCAGGACTGTGACTGTGACGAGGGGACATCCTCTGCGTCTGGAGGAAAGAAGGTTTGTACACAAACATAGAAAAGGGTTCTTCACGGTACGAGCAGTGAGACTATGGAACTCTCTGCCTGAGGAGGTGGTGATGGTGAGTACAATAAAGGAATTCAAGAGGGGCCTGGATATATTTCTGGAGCGTAATAATATTTCAGGCTATAGCTACTAAAGATGGGTCGTTGATCCAGGGAGTTATTCTGACTGCCTGATTGGAGTCGGAAGGAATTTTTTCCCTTAAGTGGGGAAAATTGGCTCTACCTCACAGGGGTTTTTTGCCTTCCTCTGGATCAACTTGCAGGAAACAGGTCGAACTGGATGGACAAAAGTCTTTTTTCGGCCTTATATACTATGTTACTATGTTACTATGAGGCATTAGTGTACATTTTGGCCAAAGCGTAATAAGCCACTCACCACGTCAAGGTCGCCTCTATGAGTGGTCCCTAACTCTAGTTTCTACCTGTTATGGGCCATGACAGCCACACAAAATCCAGGGAGCACAGGTGCAGCATGCATGCCAGGTACACTCTGCTTGTAACCCCGTATGGTGCCATAACAGCTTCAATCAGATCCAGGGATGCAAGTACCGACATGCATGCTGAGCCCACTATATACTTCTCCTGCAGCCAAATGGCTACTGGTAGGCGCTATAAAAGCAGACTCAGTTTTATACTGACTTTAAAACCAGCCTCCAGGGCAGACCAACTAGTCAGGTGTGCACGACTGCATGGAGATCGCCACGCCTCCAATATATACTACAAAGAAAAAAAGGTGGGGGATGCAAGTACCAACATGCTTGCTGAGCCCCCTATATATTTCTCCTGGAGCCAAATGGCTACTTGTAGGAGCTATAAAAGCAGACTCAGTTTTATACTGACTTTAAAACCAGCCTTCAGGGCAGACCAACTAGTCAGGTGTGCACGACTGCATGGAGATCGCCATGACTCCAATATATACTACAAAGAAAAAAAGGTAGGGGATGCAAGTACCAACATGCATGCTGAGCCCACTATATACTTCTAGTGTTATAGTCCAGGGCTAACTAATGTTAGGGACCACTCATAGAGGCGACCTTGACATGGTGAGTGGCTTATTACGCTTTGGCCAAAATGTACACTAATGCCTCATTCAACATCCAGCATGGAGGCAGGGCAGAGTGCTGGTTGCAGAGTGCCATTGCATTTTTGTTTTTGCGTTTGTATGTGTATTTTGCCATAGCAATGCGCACCTGCATATAGGGTTGTGCTGACTGAACCCCCCACCTTTTTTTCTTTGTAGTATATATTGGAGGCGTGGCGATCTCCATGCAGTCGTGCACACCTGACTAGTTAGTCTGCCCTGGAGGCTGGTTTTAAAGTCAGTATAAAACTGAGTCTGCTTTTATAGCGCCTACCAGTAGCCATTTGGCTCCAGGAGAAGTATATAGTGGGCTCAGCATGCATGTTGGTACTTGCATCCTTGGATCTGATTGAAGCTGTTATGGCACCATACGGGGTTAACAAGCAGAGTGTACCTGGCATGCATGCTGCATCTGCGCTCCCTAGATTATGTGTGGCTGTCATGGCCCATAACAGGTAGAAACTAGTGTTAGGGACCACTCATAGAGGCGACATTGACGTTGTGAGTGGCTTTTTACGCTTTGGCCAAAATGTACACTAATGCCTCATTTAACATCCAGCACGGAGGCAGGGCAGAGTGCTGGTTGCAGAGTGCCATTGCATTTTTGTTTTTGCGTTTGTATATATCTACGTATGCCTGTGTGTGTGCGTATATATATATATATATATATATATATATATATATATATATATATATAGATGAAAAAAGTGAAAAGCAGCACACTTTAAAATTGTGGGTGCAAAGCTCGCCGGTGACCAGCAACTAGGTCCTCAATGTAGTAATTCAAAAATGCACAGCAGCACTCCACTCTTCAAACGAACAGTTGTTTATTAAGCCCAGTGCAGCAACGGTTCAATTGTTCATTACAATCTTTTTCAAGCCATGTCAAACTTAGTGCTCAGTGAATCATTTATAGCTCAGTCACATGATTATGAGTTAATTAGTGATATCTGCATAATTATAACATAAAGTACAAAAAACATTTTAATAAAGTGCTAAATGTGCATGTAAAGTGCTAATAGTGCTCAATGTGAAATTCATTGTACAAAATTGTATAAACTTTATATCCATCATCAGTGTCTTACACAGTATTGTTAATAGGTGATAAATTATCCAATAATCCCACATGTGTAAAAATGAAAATTGATCAATTCAATAAAAACATGAAAGAACAGTCTCACTATTATCGGAGTTATCACAGGATTCCGGACGGCGTCTATCTCTGTCAACCCCGCATGCACGGGATTTGCCGATCTCGCGATCTCCCAGATGCGAGAGCATAGTCAACTCTTATGCCCATAACAAAAAGGCAATCTACGGACTCCAGGTTAATTCTGCGCCTGCGTGGATCAGGCACCTCTCGCGATGGTCACACGTCAGGCACTGACCACAGTCAAGATGGTGTCTCCAGCGTCATATCGCTATTGCGCATATCAAATGTACGTACTCCGTTTCCATGTAAACGTAACAAACACACAGTGTCCCTGGTGTTGATTAAAGGGACTCCGGGTCCATCCGGAAAACCAGAGGTACCCCAGTGTCACCTTTTCAAAAGGGTCACCCACTATTATCCGCTCTCATTATCGGTAAAATCAGGTGATGGGTCCGTCCAGCTACCCAGACTCGCCACAACATCCCAATACCTTATTGAGTAGCAAATTCAAACAAATTGTACACCCTGTTGGGATAAACTGTCAGTCAGTGGTTCATGATGAACTTGTTACAGTCACCATGTCACACCCCCTCCTGTCAGTCTCCCGCCACAGGGATAAGATCTAGCATACACCTCAAACATACCGGAGTATATCATAATAAATACAGAAAAAATGACAGAAAAAACCTGGTGTCCATATTATGGGCTGTTTATATTAATAGCAATCAGGTTATCAAATGGACACCAGGTTTTTTCTGTAATTTTTTCTGTATTTATTATGATATACTCCGGTATGTTTGAGGTGTATGCTAGATCTTATCCCTGTGGCGGGAGACTGACAGGAGGGGGTGTGACATGGCGACTGTAACAAGTTCATCATGAACCACTGACTGACAGTTTATCCCAACAGGGTGTACAATTTGTTTGAATTTGCTACTCAATAAGGTATTGGGATGTTGTGGCGAGTCCGGGTAGCTGGACCGACCCATCACCTGATTTTACCGATAATGAGAGCGGATAATAGTGGGTGACCCTTTTGAAAAGGTGACACTGGGGTACCTCTGGTTTTCCGGATGGACCCGGAGTCCCTTTAATCAACACCAGGGACACTGTGTGTTTGTTAGGTTTACATGGAAACGGAGTACTTACATTTGATATGCGCAATAGCGATATGACGCTGGAGACACCATCTTGACTGTGGTCAGTGCCTGACGTGTGACCATCGCGAGAGGTGCCTGATCCACGCAGGCGCAGAATTAACCTGGAGTCCGTAGATTGCCTTTTTATTATGGGCATAAGAGTTGACTATGCTCTCGCATCTGGGAGATCGCGAGATCGGCAAATCCCGCGCATGCGGGGTTGACAGAGATAGACGCCATCCGGAATCCTGTGATAACTCCGATAATAGTGAGACTGTTCTTTCATGTTTTTATTGAATTCATCAATTTTCTTTTTTACACATGTGGGATTATTGGATAATTTATCACCTA
The DNA here is from genome assembly GCA_033119425.1 of Bufotes viridis. Classification (NCBI taxonomy): domain Eukaryota; kingdom Metazoa; phylum Chordata; class Amphibia; order Anura; family Bufonidae; genus Bufotes; species Bufotes viridis. The sequence continues at coordinate 80,617,149 of CM065596.1, forward strand.
TTAACAATACTGTGTAAGACACTGATGATGGATATAAAGTTTATACAATTTTGTACAATGAATTTCACATTGAGCACTATTAGCACTTTATATGCACATTTAGCACTTTATTAAAATGTTTTTTGTACTTTATGTTATAATTATGCAGATATCACTAATTAACTCATAATCATGTGACTGAGCTATAAATGATTCACTGAGCACTAAGTTTGACATGGCTTGACAAAGATTGTAATGAACAATTGAACCGTTGCTGCACTGGGCTGAATAAACACCTGTTCGTTTGAAGAGTGGAGTGCTGCTGTGCATTTTTGAATTACTACATTGAGGACCTAGTTGCTGGTCACCGGCGAGCTTTGCACCCACAATTTTAAAGTGTGCTGCTTTTCACTTTATTTTATCTTTGTATCTGCAACAGAGGAGCTGAGCACCTGAAAGATGGATTCCTTGGATCACAGCCCAGATGTCTTTTCCTATTCCAGGGAGGATGAGGAGAGAATACTCCGGGGAGCAGCACGGGATACCACGTTTTTGTCTACTCCAAATTCGGTGGAAATCAAGAAAGGGTATGAATATGATTCTAAACGGTTGATCAATATTGAGATGCACATGTCCACTTTACATGAATATTATTGCCAGCACAGAATACCAAGAGGCATGAGATCTCATTTAAGACCTGACCTGATTTTTCAGAACAATGAATTCTGTAGTAGGTTTGTCTCTATAGCCAACAAATATTCATTTGATATTATCCTGTTGAATATTGAATTTCTGCAAAATGAACTGTCTGTAATCCAGGATAAAATTACTCAATGGGTGCATCAATTGAAGACAATGCTCTCTGAGGAGGACTTGGAGGAGTACTTATTGCGGTGTAAAAACACGCTGGATAAATTTAAGGAGGAATTGCAGGATAAAAAAAGAAAGAAATGGATGAGAGACAATGATGACTACACTAATGGCTATATTTATAATTGGCAAAATGATATGAAGAAAAACCGACGGATGAATAACAATAGGCGAGACACGAATAAAGGGACACCAAAAAGACCATCAGGTGGTGATCCGTGTGTGTCAGCAGACCACAATGATATAGATATGTTCTCACACTATTCTTTTTATAGAAAAAACCACAGATCCATCCACACCAGAAGGGGAGGCCGGCGCCAGCACAGAAGATGGAAAAGGGAAAACATCCAGACCCCAGAGGAACAGACAGACCCAAAAGAGGAAAATATTGTGGTAAATATATCTTCCACTCCTTTGAACTCAGAACAACAATCAGTCCTGAATAAGGGTCTATCGTTCTGTCCTATCACAAGAACAGACTGGTTTAACATGGAGATGGACATTCAAAAATTCTTCCGGGCAATCAAATTGAAAGTGTTGTTTGCACAAGGAAATCTTGGGGAACAGCCCCAGACAAGGGACAAAACGGAACTAACCCTATCTGGTGTGGGTTTATATTTAAAAAGTGATTTAGTGCCCATGGTGAATAATCCAGCCATTGAGGCATTCCAGTTAGCGGTTAAACGTGATTTGGAAACAGTAAAACATAACACTTGTGAGGCATCCTTAAAAAAGGCCAATATTACCTCCGGTGAAATACGGGCTTTGGAAGCTCTGTCCAGGGACCACAATCTCACCATCAAGTCAGCTGACAAGGGTGGTGGGATTGTGGTCATGGACACATCTGCATACATTCAAGAAATTGAAGGTCAACTGAGAGATGAACAGGTGTACAGGAAGGTGTCACAGGATCCGAAATTTACATTTTTGAAGGAACTCAAAACTATTTTAAGTCAGGCCCTAAATAGGGGTATCATCGATGATAAACTTTTTCAATTTTTATATTGTGACAAACCTGTTACACCCATCCTGTACACCTTACCAAAGATCCACAAGGATCTAAAAAATCCCCCCCAGACGCCCCATAGTATCCGGGAGGGGCTCAATGTTCTGCAATGTTGCAGTATTTCTAGATAAGATGTTAAGAGAATATGCAACTAGTGCCAAATCATATGTAAGGGATACTTCAGATTTTTTACAAAAGATTAAAGAAATTCAAGTTCCTGAAGGGGCCCTGCTGGCATCTTTCGATGTCAGCAGTTTATATACCTCTATAGACCACACACGAGGCCTTGGAGCTGTTGAAAAATGTTTATTAAACAGCAATTTTTCTCCAGAATGTAAACAACTGTTGATTGAGTTGCTTCAGTTCATACTAACACGGAATTATTTTTTATTTAGAGACGATTGGTATGTGCAGTTGCGTGGAACTGCGATGGGGTCCAACGTGGCGCCCACCTACGCTAATATCTATATGACGTACCTGGAAGACACGTTCGTGTACAGGAGCCACCACTTCAGCCATGTGCTGGGGTGGTGGCGTTATATAGATGACATCTTTTTGGTGTGGGTGGGCGCCGCGTTGGACCTTCAGGCATTCCCCGCATTTGTAAATGAGATAGACCCTACTGTCAAATTTTCTTTGGTATACTCACCTGAAAGAATACAATTCCTCGATACTGAGGTGTCGATTAGAGAGGGTCACTTAGTCACAGATCTCTATATCAAAAAGACAGACAAAAATACGTTATTAAGGTATGAGAGTAACCACCCTCCTTCAATGGTGAAATCCCTACCCTATAGGCAGCTGGTGAGGGTGGACAGGATTGTGGAGGATGCTGAGGTGAAGAGACGGAGATTTGAGCAGATGGGAGCAAGATTCCGTGCAAGGGGGTATCTGAGACGACTGATTGAGAACAGTATCCAAAAAGTCTGCAACAAAAACAACAATGAGGGAGATAAATCTAAGACAAAAATGAACAGAATCCCATCCATTTCAGAGTATAACAGTGAAAGTCACAGTATAGCTAAAGTAATTAGGAAACACTGGGGTATTCTGTTATCTAGCTTTCCCCAGATACAGGAATTTCAATCACCCCCACTGTTTTCCTATCGAAGAAGCTGGAATTTAGGCGATAGAGTAGTCAAGTCAGACATTGGACCATCCAAAATAAGGGAGAGAGGCCTTTTTGGCATATAAAAAACTGGGTGCTACCCATGTCACAATTGTGTGAATTGCACACTAATGATGAGAGGTGATGTCTTTTTTAATCCTGCCACAGGGAAGGAGGTTAAAATTACATCTTATCTAACATGTGATTCAGCATACGTGGTGTATACCCTCACATGCCCCTGTGGTCTTTGGTATGTGGGGGAGACAACCTGGGATGCAAAAACCAGAATCAACCAACATCGGTTCTCCATTAGGAAACAGAAGATGAACCTCCCTGTCTCCAGACATTTTAAAGAAGCAGGCCACTCAGAGAGAGATCTAAAATTTAGAATCATAGACCCCATCCCAATGACACGCAGAGGGGGAGATAGATTTCAATTACTTAAAAAGAAGGAATTATACTGGATATACACATTGGGGACCCTGAAACCCAGGGGACTCAATGTGGATTTCCGAGTGACATAGGATGTGTATCGTGGAATGCTCCCTGGGGTTTTCTTTTTGTCCCCATCCCCCCTTGGATGGGATAAATAAATGATGTGTTCAGGTTATGACAACATATATATTGAGAATTTTTATGTATATGCCATATTTAATTATGATATATTTTGATCTTTTTAGATATTCAAGCAATGAACACTCTCACAAAAGGAAAATTATCAACAAGACCGGCTATTTGATAACCTGATTGCTATTAATATAAACAGCCCATAATATGGACACCAGGTTTTTTCTGTCATTTTTTCTGTATTTATTATGATATACTCCGGTATGTTTGAGGTGTATGCTAGATCTTATCCCTGTGGCGGGAGACTGACAGGAGGGGGTGTGACATGGTGACTGTAACAAGTTCATCATGAACCACTGACTGACAGTTTATCCCAACAGGGTGTACAATTTGTTTGAATTTGCTACTCAATAAGGTATTGGGATGTTGTGGCGAGTCCAGGTAGCTGGACGGACCCATCACCTGATTTTACCGATAATGAGAGCGGATAATAGTGGGTGACCCTTTTGAAAAGGTGACACTGGGGTACCTCTGGTTTTCCGGATGGACCCGGAGTCCCTTTAATCAACACCAGGGACACTGTGGGCTAGATTTATCATTAGCTAAAGTCACTTTAATGGAGTGAAAAAGTCGCAAAAAAATGCGCAATCGGTAAAATTGCGCATTTTTTTGCGACTTTTTCAAGCTCTGCACTAAGCTCTCCAGTTTTGTGAAAGTGGGCGTGTTGTCTTATGTAAATGAATCTCTAGACAGATTTACTATTGCAACCATTTAAAAAGTCGCAAAAAAATGCGCAATTTCACTCCAGGGGGGACCATGCTTATCTTATGCGACTTTTTAATAGAACATGCGACTTTTTTGTAAAGACGTGCGACTTTTGTAAAGCCGCTTACTGAAGGATAAACTGCTACCGTCAATCCACATTTATCACAGTATTAAAGGACCATTAATAAATCTGACTAACTAAAAGTGACTTTGGGCAGATGTAAAAGTGGAGTAAGATGTAAGTGTAATGATAAATCTGGCCCTGTGTGTTTGTTACGTTTACATGGAAACGGAGTACGTACATTTGATATGCGCAATAGCGATATGACGCTGGAGACACCATCTTGACTGTGGTCAGTGCCTGACGTGCGACCATCGCGAGAGGTGCCTGATCCACGCAGGCGCAGAATTAACCTGGAGTCCGTAGATTGCCTTTTTGTTATGGGCATAAGAGTTGACTATGCTCCCGCATCTGGGAGATCGCGAGATCGGCAAATCCCGCGCATGCGGGGTTGACAGAGATAGACGCCGTCCGGAATCCTGTGATAACTCCGATAATAGTGAGACTGTTCTTTCATGTTTTTATTGAATTCATCAATTTTCTTTTTTACACATGTGGGATTATTGGATAATTTATCACCTATTAACAATACTGTGTAAGACACTGATGATGGATATAAAGTTTATACAATTTTGTACAATGAATTTCACATTGAGCACTATTAGCACTTTATATGCACATTTAGCACTTTATTAAAATGTTTTTTGTACTTTATGTTATAATTATGCAGATATCACTAATTAACTCATAATCATGTGACTGAGCTATAAATGATTCACTGAGCACTAAGTTTGACATGGCTTGAAAAAGATTGTAATGAACAATTGAAACGTTGCTGCACTGGGCTTAATAAACACCTGTTCGTTTGAAGAGTGGAGTGCTGCTGTGCATTTTTGAATTACTATATATATATATATATATATATATATATATATATATATATATATATAATGTGTCTTTACTTGTATAGGTACTTATTGTCTATGCATGTATTTGTCTCACTCTCTTTCTCTCTCTGTCTTTATACATTATATATATATATGATACTAGATCATATGTCAGGGATACATGTGATTTTTTGGATAAGATTTCAACTGTCAGTTTACCACAAGGGTGTCTGGTGGCATCTTTTGATGTCACCAGTCTATATACCTCCATTGATCACGGGCGGGGCATCTTGGCAGTTCGTAGATGCCTCACACGTGGACAATATACGATGGAGTGTAATAACTTTATACTGTCACTGTTGGATCTGGTTTTAAGACAGAACTACTTCAAATTCATGGACGGCTTCTTCCTCCAGATACGAGGGACCGCCATGGGGTCTAATGTGGCGCCCACTTATGCCAATATCTTCATGGCGGCCCTCGAGGAGGACCTTGTCTATGTGTCCCACCACTTCGGAAACGTCTTGGGGTGGTGGCGATACATAGACGACGTCTTCCTTATCTGGAGGGGGGACGGTGACTCCTTGAAGCTGTTCCATGACTTTTTGAATCAGTTGGATCCAGACATTTCGTTTACGTTGGTCTATTCTGACAAACAGGTGCAATTTCTGGATACCACTGTGTCCATCCTGGGAGATAGACTGGTTACCGATATGTTCACTAAACCAACTGATTGCAATTCATTGCTGAGATTTGACAGCTGTCATCCCAGATCCACCATTGAATCACTACCCTACAGTCAATTACTCAGGGTTTCACGCATTGTACAGGACGATAAAGTCTTACCACAACGATATTTGGAGATGACAAATCGATTTCACCAGAGGGGTTATCCCCGTCAGATCACTTCACGCCATCTTGAGAGAATAAGGAATCCAAAACAAAACGGATTGAGATCTAAACCCAAACGCATTCCATTTGTCACTACTTTCTGTGAACAGAGCGATTTTATTGCTCGTGTCATCAGAAAGCATTGGGGTATTTTGAGGAGTAATTTCCCACAAATAGAGGAATTTTCCATACCACCCTTGATGTCATACAGACGAGCTCCCAACTTACGGGATAAATTGATTAGGGCTGATGTCCAGACCAAAAAATTGAAACAGACCTACATGGGGCCCAAAAGAACAGGTAGCTTCCCTTGCCTGGGATGTGTAAATTGTAGGTACATGATCAAAGGTGAATACTTCACTCACCCAGGTACAGGTAAACGTTATGATATTAGACATTTCCTGACATGTGACAGTACGTTTGTTGTGTACGTGTTGCAATGTCCATGTGGTCTCTTGTATGTTGGAGAGACCACATGTGACATAAAGACACGTCTCAACAATCACAGGTTCTCCATTAGACAGAAAAGGAAAGATCTACCTGTTCCCAAACATTTTGTGGATTGTGGGCATAATGAGAAAGACCTTGGATTCACTATTTTGGACCAAGTCTCTTTACCCCACCTCGGTGGCGATCGGGCTTTGGCCCTCAAACAGAGAGAATTGAGGTGGATATACCGCCTACATACATTAAGACCACATGGATTAAATGTTGATTTTAGGTGGCAGATAATATGAGGGTGCAAGCCCATTATTTGCATATCCAGTCCCTTCATTGGTTGAATAATACGTGAATACTGAAGGTGTTATATTCACAGCTTACTAATATACAATTTCTTTATATTTTAGATACCATCCTCAAGTTCTTCACAGCGGTGGGACTGCCATTCTTTGCTTTTGGTCACCTATCTAAGGTCTTCACTACAGGGAACTAAACACAATCTGAACGTGATGTGTGCATTCAGTGTCCGTGTACTTCGGGTTACAAACAATATATCTCAATATGGGTAGTGTGACCGTTTGGGGAAGACCTTGTGTGTTGGGTGTTTGGCACACGTCTGTTCTCGACACCTAATACGCATAATAGGCCAACAGTGATGACCATTGAAATTGGTATAACTATGTGGCCCTCCCCAGGTCCACTTTTCCCATTTTTCCCCTTCCTTTGATATGTCTAAGGGTTAATGTACTGCCCCGATACTTCATGTTTTTTTGGGGGGCCGTTACCTTCATATGTAACCATTTGCACGTTGTAGTACACTGTTTTGATCACACAGTATTATTATTTTTATCTATATTTTCCCTGTAGCTCTATGTGTTGTGTTTGCGGCATATAGATATAGTTGCGCTTTTTACTTTGACCGTTGAATACTCCACATTCTGCGGACTGCAATTTGTGTTTGTTGCGGGGTTGTTGCCCAGGCGACGGTCACGTGACTCAGTCACGTGTGCTTGTCGACCTGGATGCACTCGCTCTGACCCTGATGCAGGCTCCTGCGATTTGTGGAAGGTTCGGCGTCCTTGGTCTCCAGGAAGATCAGGTGGTGGCACGACGTGTCATCGCGTGATTGGAGGACGACTACATGACGTGAATTACGTCATGAGCCGTCCTGCTCCTGGAGCATGCGCACTAGTTGATGGGTGACGCTAAGCAGGCATGGCGTGTTTCCTTACCGCAGTGAGTCTATTTTATTAAGTTTTAAACTCACACAGGTGTTGTATAATTTTCCATGGGGCTGGATGTGCCTTGATGGACATGCACATATGGTGACTATTATTGTCCTAATTAGCACTTATGCACTTTTTTATTATTTTACATTGATTATGATACACACAATATATGTAATTTGTTACTATGTATTCTATGATCACATGGTTGTATTTGTGATGTTTTTCTACTAGATTTTATGTATATGTTATGACGTGTTTTATTCATTACACTTAATCATGTCTAATTACACTGCTATGCACTATGGGTATATATACCCCTTGTGAACACCTTTCTGTATGCTTGAGAAAGACTGCATTGAGCAGTTGAAACGTTGCAGGGGAATAAAGGTCGATCCACTTGTTTTGTACCACGGAGTGCTGCTTCAATCTTTTGGATTTATATATATATATATATATATAAATTTTGGGGAAATATGTTGGGGATCATTCTTATTGTATGTATGTGTGTGTGCGTCTGTTCCTCTGTGTCTGTCTGTCCCTGTGTGTGCACGTCTGTCCCTGTGTATGCGTCTGTCCCTCTGTGTGTGTCACCATCACCATACCCACAGTGTTCCTATGTCTTGACGCAGCTGCATCAGGATGTTCTGTGCGGGGCAAGAAGAAAATGAAAGAGGAGGCAGCGATGCCAGCATGGAGTCCGTGGGAGAGACACAGGGAGGCACACTAAGGAAGCAGGTAACACTACCACTTTATCTACACTAGTGTTATCTGTGGTTTTACATAGGACTGCAGGTAACACTACCACATGATCTACACTAGTGTTATCTGTGGTTTTACATAGGACTGCAGGTAACACTACCACATTATCAGCACTAGTGTTATCTGTGGTTTTACATATGACTGCAGGTAACACTACTACATTTTCGGTAATCAGAGAGCTATCAGTGTGTTATTTATAGTGTTACATAGAACTATAGATAAAACCTTTATGGAATATCCACAGGAGTCCCATGGAATCAGATACCACAGGGTTTGGTTCCTACTGTATTTCCTTTGCTTTAAAAGTGTCCTTTGCCCTTCATTCTCTGAGTTTGTACAAATACGTGGTGTCCTATCAGTGTTGAACAGCCTATTTGATCCCCTGGGATTTGTAGCTCCCATCATCATACAAGGTAAATCCCTAATGAGACAGCTTTCTAAAACTGTCAAGGATTGGGATGACCGACTTCCTTCTGTCTGCAGACCTTTGGATTATAGGTATGAAAAAACGTGTGGCCCAATTACTGCATGACTGTGTGCACTGTCCTAAAGCGAGAGATAATACAACTACACCAACAAATGGCTGACTTGCCTGCGGATAGACTACGTACAGAGCCATCTTTCATCTACATTGGCCTAGACGTCTTTGGGCCATGGATGGTGTCCGCACAAAGGACCCGCGGCGGTCACGCAAACAGTAAGCGTTGGGCTCTACTATTCACTTGTATGAGTGTTTGTGCCGTTCACATAGAAGTGATAGAATCCATGGACGCCTCCAGACCTATTAATGCTTTAAGACGGTTCTTTGCAATCAGAAGACCAATGAAACAGTTGAGGTCTGACCGTGGAAGCAACTTCATCGGAGCATGTAGAGAATTGTACATCGACACCAAGCCCATTCAAGATCAGTTGGATCATTCAAGGGTTGCACCTGGATTTTCAATCCTCCTCATAGTTCCCACATCGGGGGCTCTTGGAAGAGAATGATCAGAATCTCAAGCAGCATCTTGAATTCTATGTTAATGGATATAAACTCTTTGAGACTCACACATGAGACTTTTGTTACCTTTCTTGCTGAAGTTTCGGCCATAATCAATTCAAGACTCCATGTGCCAGTGTCTATGGATCCTGAAACACCAGTCACACTGACTCTGGGTATTCTCCTTAGTCCCTACCCAAATAACTGAGAATACGCTAATGCCTAGTGGAGAATTTACTCATGCGAACATCTACCAGAAACACTGGAAATGTGTACAATACCTAGCGGATTACTTCTGGAGCAGGTGGCAAAAGGAGTATCTCATGATTCTTCAAGTAAGAAGAAAATGACAATACCCCAAACCAAACTTGAAAGAAGGAGACCTCGTGTTGATGAAGGAGCAACAAACCGAACGGATTGACTGGCCTATGGAACTAATTACAAAGGTTTTTCCTAGCGAAGATGGCAAGGTCCGGAAGGTGGAGTTGAAGATCTTCAGAAAGGGCGAGCATAAAACTTTCGCATGGCCAATTAACTAACTCATTCTGATACTACCCATCCAGAATGTCCCTGCAGGATGAACAGGACTGTACTTGAATTTCGTGGATCCTCTCCATTCCAAAGTTGGAAAACAGGACTATGTTGTAATGTTTTTTATCGCATTTTAGCATGTCTTTTGTTACAGATTTGTTCTATATTTTATGTACACTAGTCATAGTGAAATCCCCAATGGGAGTTTCAAACAGGGAGTGTGCTGTTCTCCTCATATTTGTTATTTAACTGTCCACTGTATTACCAATTGTTTCAATGCATTGTTGTGTTGCTGCCATCTGCTGGCCAGAATTTGCATGCTGCACGCCTCTACTAGTTTTTCTCTTATGGGAGTGGTTTTAGGCAGCCTTGGTCCATGTCACTTTCTGCAGCCATTTTCAGTGCTTCATAGCTGTGTGACAGGACATTCAAACACTTTGGGTGCGAGAAGGCATCAGTTTTTGACCAGCAGTTAGCCTCAGGAAAGACACCAACAGGACTGCATTAATACCACTACTACCAAAGCCAAATACATTATTGTATCATCGCTTGTCGCTGTACTTGGGTCAAATAAACTCACGTTGATTCAAATCACTGTGTCTACGTTTGAATCTATTTAACCTGAGCTTCTGCAGGTCTGGTCTGCTCCACTGCTTGGAAACGAAGGTAGGAAAGTCACACAGCCACTATCAGTTATGCTTTCATTCGCCTTCATGTGGGGACAGAACACATGCCCTGGAGCAGATGCTGCTAAATCTGGCTGGCCAGGGGACAGGAGACATAGTGACTATATCTCACTGCCACATGAGGCTGAACTAGAGGAGGAGGAGGACATTCGAGCACGAGCAATGCATAGAGAAATGGGTGATTTTTCTACAAGTGACAGGAGAGGAGGAGCAGGAGCAGCCAGAGGAGCTACAGGGCAATGAGAAAGACGAGACAGATGACCCGACACACCTTGGCAGTATGCAGTGGAGATGGAGGCAGGGAGTCCTCACTACTGGTCCAAAATGGGGGCCTTTTTTTACACCTGCTGAGAGGGAGGACAAACTGAACTACTATCGAGACATCCTATGTAGTCAGTTGGCCGCTGCCTCTGTGCGCCATCGCCCATCCTCACACAGGTCTGCGCTGACGTTCCACTGCCATGGCTGCTGGGGGGGCTGGGGGCAGGAGCGGTACCAGCTCCATCAGCAGGAACTTAAGTCTAGAGTCGCTGATGAGTAGTGATGAGCGGCATAGGCAATATTCGAATTCATGATATTTTGCGAATTATTGCCTGAAAATTCACCATAAATTCGCAAATTTGAGAATTCATTATCTCCAGTCATTATTTACTTGATTGCGAAAATCGTCAATGTAATATATTAGAATATTTGCAATCAACACTAAGGGGTAGGCAACTTTTCTATTGGTTGCTAGGGATGTTGCTAAGTGCCGATATTCGCGATAAATTCGTGGTTAGAATATTTGCAATTAACACTATTCGCGAATACGAATATATAGCACTATATTCTAAATATTCGAGAATTCTCGAAGTGGCGATACTCGTGATTAAAATTCGCAATTCAAATATTCGCGCTCCAACACTACTGATGGGCAGTTTTCTTAGCCCTCCTATTGAAGAAACTACTGTGATGAGCGGGAGGTGCCATATTCGATTTTGTGATATTTTGCGTATATTCGATTGAATATTCGTCATATATTAGTCAAAATCTAATATTCGTCATTATTCTATTTATCGCGAATAATATGCAAATTAATTATTTGCATATTGTGAATTGAACTTTGAAGGGGGTATAAAGGCAACTTTACTATTGGTTGGCTATCTACAATTAACGAAGATAACCAATACAGCGCTGTATTCTCTATCTTCGTTAATTCTAGCAAGCCAACCAATAGGAAAGTTATACTCCGTTCAAAGTTTCATTCGCAGTACGCGAATATTATATGATGTAATATTCGTGTACTGCGAATGAAACTTTGAACGGGGAATAACTTTTCTATTGGTTGGCTTGCTAGAATTAATGAAGATAGAGAATATAGCGCTATATTCGTTATCTTCGTTAAGGACAAAGATAGCGAAATATTCTCTATCTTTGCTATTAACGAAGATAAAGAATATAGCACTGTATTCGTATTCGTTATCTTTGTTAATTCTAGCAAGCCATGTAAACTTGCCTATACACAGCTCTAAGTTGGATGCTCAATGCGAGAATGTTAAGTAATATTACTCGCATTGCGCATCAAACTTAGAGCGGGGTATATGCAACTTACGTTACTATTGTTTGGCCACGTAGAATTAAAGAATATAATGGATACAAATTTAGCGCTATATTCGCTAATTCTAGCAAGTCAATAGGAAAGTTGACTGTCCCCAGCTCTAAGTTGGATGCGCAATGCGAGAATATTACTTTGCCTATTTTTTGCAATAAATAGAATACTGAGTCACTATTCTATTTATTGCAAAAAATAGGTAAAGTAATATTCTCACATTGCACATCCAACTTAGAGCTGTCTATAGGCAACTTTCCTATTGGCTTGGTAGAATTAGCAAATATAGAGAATATTGTGCTATATTTGTATTCGTCATATTCGTTAATTCTACCCAGCCAAACAATAGTAAAATAAGTTGCATATACCCCGCTCTAAGTTGGATGCGCAATGCGAGTAATATTACTTAATATTCTCGCATTGCTCATCCAATTTGAGCTGTGTATAGACAAGTTTACTTGGCTTGCTAGAATTAACAAAGATAACGAATACAGCGCTATATTCTTTATCTTCATTAATAGCGAAGATAGAGAATATTTCGCTATCTTCATTCTTAACGAAGATAACGAATATAGTGCTATATTCTCTATCTTCGTTAATTTTAGCAAGCCAACCAATAGAAAAGTTATACTCCGTTCAAAGTTTCATTCGCAGTACATGAATATTACATTATGTGATATTCACGTACTGCGAATTAAACTTTGAACGGAGTATAACTTTCCTATTGGTTGGCTTGCTAGAATTAACGAAGATAGAGAACATAGCGTCATATATTCTCTATAATCGTATCAGTATCTTAGATTCAAATTGAAAATAAATTTATATTCGTTTTTTACATCGATATTGCAAGTATCAAGAAAATGAGACGATGTTACAATCGGAGTCAGCAATAAAATAGAAAATGGGATACATATCTTAACACTTGTCTAATAAGTAAGATAAGACAATTGAATAACTCTTGTGTCTTTTCCATATATGAATACCAAGTCATGGAAACGGAATAAAAATTAAACAGGTGTAGGTAGATAGAAAGACAACCAGGAGAATCACTTTCTAATGAAAGAGTCCTTATCAATCAGGCACAATGGGTTATTTAACCATATTTTCCACTTTTCAAGGAATGTAACCTTTCTATTATTTGCGGAGGCCCAAATCCCTTCGTTTATGCATGCAAAATCCAGTGTTCTAGAAATTCTCCTAACATTGGGCATGGAATCAGACTTCCAACCGTTTGCAATTTTCAAACGTGTAGCTGTTAATAAATGGAAAATAAAAACCCTATAGATTGGTAGAAATGAGTCCACGCCCATGGAGAGAAGAGCCAATTGAGGTGATGGTTCTATATGAAAATTACAAACTCTAGACATAAAAGAAAAAAGCCTCTTGCCATAGTTTGGCCACAATGGGACAACCCCACCACATGTGTATGTAAGTACCATTAGTTTTATGACATCTCCAACATAAAGGGGACATTTCTGGAAAAATGGTACAAAGAAAGAGCGGAGTTTTATACTATCTGTATAAAATCTTTCTAGTATTTTCAAGATGGTCTGCACATCTCGATAATTTAGACGCTACTGAGAATGACCCCCTCCATTCTTCCGTGGAAAATGTAGATTGGAGGTCCGTATGCCAGAGTTCCAGAATATGGGCAAGGGGATCAGAAGGAGAGGTCTTTAAGATCTGATATCCATTTGATATACCCTTGTCCACTGCTCTGGAAGAAAACAACCAGATTTTCAAAGATATATCAACAGGATTACAAGAGAAAATGTGGGGAGATTGGAAAAGATGTCTGATTTGAAGGAATTTGTAAAATTCTTTGTTGGAGATGTCATATGTTGAATGTAATGTTGAAAAGTCAACCATGACGCCTTTACGCCAAAATTGGGAACACTTTGTTATGCCAGCTTTAATCCAATTTGCTAAAGAGAGATTTGTGATAGCTAGTTCACATAGTTCTATAGGGGCGTCTGAGTAGGAAATAGGTACCTGTTTTTCTGTTCTAGTAATTTGTTTCCAAATGTGTGAAGCAGCCTGAACCGTTACAAATTGAGAGGCAAGTCTTGTGCCAAAAATACTTTGGGACAGTAAGTTGAGGTACATGTTTGGTATCCTCAAGTTATGTAGTTCTATGAGCACCCACTGCTTAGAGGAATCAGATTTCAGTAAGTATCTAAGTTGGTCAAGTATGTTTGCTTTATAATAGTTGGAAATAGATGGTAGATTTAGGCCTCCTTTATGTAATGGTACATATAGAATATCTGCCTTGACTCTAGGTTTGCGTTTACCCCAGGCATGTCGGTTGATTAGTGATTGTAGTTTACCTAAAACGTAGTTTGGAACAATAATTGGAACGTTTCTGAAAACATAGAATATTTTGGGAAGAATTACCATTTTAATTGCCGCTATCTTACCAAGCCATGACAGTGTATGTAATTTAATGTTTCTCAGACTGGAGCTTATCTTGTCCAGAAGTGGTAAATAATTAAGGGAAAATAATTTATTAGAGGGGAAGGTTAGATTGATACCCAAATAAGTGAGTGAGTCCTGGGCCAATTGATATTGATGGGATAGGGAAATTCTTTGTTTAATATGGGAAGGTAGTCCTAAATCTAGCATTTGGGATTTACTAGGGTTTATCTTGTAATAGGAAGCGTTCCCGAACCGTGTAATAATATCATTAATGGCAGGAAGAGAATTTAAGGGGTTAGAAGTGATGATAAGGACATCATCAGCAAATAATCCGATTCGGTGGTCCTGGCGTCCTATTTAGATACCTTGGATTAAAGGGGAAGTCCTAACATGCTCGGCAAACTGTTCCATAGAGAGGGCAAAAATCGGGGGGACATAGGGCAACCCTGTCTGGTCCCGTTCTTAATGTTAAAAGATCTAGACAAAAAAACGGATGTGTACACTGAGGCACAAGGATGAGAATATAGGGCCATAACTGCAGATAAAAATAAGCCTCCAAAACCAAACGTTTTGAATGTTTCTCGGACATAGTCCCAGTGAATTCTATCGAACGCCTTCTCTGCGTCCAGGGACAGGAGCAGAGAAAGCGTTCGACTGTCATAGGCCACGTCAATTAAATCAATAAATCTTCTTGTACCATCTGAGGATTGTCTACCTGCAACAAAACCGATTTGTTCAGTGTTAACCAGGGAGGGGAGAACGCTAGCCAAGCGATCTGCTAAAATTTTTGCATAGATTTTGATATCAGAGTTAAGAAGAGATATTGGTCTGAAGTTGGCCGGTTTATCACTAGGTTTGCCAGGTTTTGGCAATGTGACTATTAAAGCGTTTAGCATGTCTCTTGGGGCCTCACCTTGGGAAGCAATTAGATTAAATGTTCTGGAAAGGTAGGGGGATAGAATAGGGGAGAATAGTTTAAAGTATTCATTGGATAGCCCATCTGGGCCGGGGGACTTGTTTGGTTTCAAAGATCGGATTGCTTTCTCAACTTCTGAATTAGTGATACCTTCATTTAAGGAGGAAAGTTGGGGCACTGGAATAGTGGGGAGGGAGATTTCTGATAAAAAGTCGTTAATAGTTGTCAAGTTAGGATGAGTAACATTGTCAGAGAATTGAATATTGTAATAGTAATTTGCAAACTCATCTGCAATGAGTTTAGGATTGATTATCTTATTCCCACCGTTATCATATAGAAATGGAATTTTTGTTTTAGCTTCTCTTTTTTTTATCCTATTTGCTAGTAGTTTAGACACCTTGTTACCTTGCCAATACTGATTAGCTTTAAGTTTGCGTAAGTGAAATTCATGTCTTTGGTGCAGATGGATATACAATTTATGCCTAGCAATTTTTAACTCTTCTTTAATAGTAGGGTTCAAGGAGATTTTATGTTTGCGTTCCAGAGTCTTAATTGACTCCAATAAGGCAGAAGTGACTTTTTTTCTTTCCTTTTTTTAAATGGCAGCATGTTTTAATAGGTGGCCCCTAATAAAAGCCTTATGGGCGCACCACAAGGTGGTGTCATTTACTGAATTATTGTCATTAAGGGAAAAGTATTCCTTGAGTGTGTCAGATAAACTGGAGCGTACTGAGTGATTCTGGAGAAGGGAACTATTAACTCTCCATGGGGAGTAGATTTGGTTGGGACAGTTATCTTTTATCGTTAGTAAAATAGGAGCGTGGTCCAACCAGGTAATATTGTAAATAGCGGTCTGTTGTATATGTTGAAGGAGCCATTTATCCACAACAAAAAGATCAATCCTAGAGAAGGAGCCATGAGGGTTAGAAAAAAAAGTGAAGTCTTTTTTATTAGCGTGAAATGTATCATAGAGTTCTTCCTGGAAAAGGAAATCTTGTAAGGATGCTTCCTTGGTTGGGCGTGAAGAATGCCCAGTTTTATCTATGTCAGCATTTGGGCAAAGGTTAAAATCACCACAGAGTATTAATGAGCCCTGTTTGTTGTCCTGAGCTAACTGGACAATTTTTTTAATAAAGCTAAATTGCCTTTTATTGAGGGCATATAAATTAACAATTGTGTATCGCGAGTTGTTAATATCACAGGTTATGATTAGATATCTCCCCTCCTCGTCAGAAATAGTATTAAGACATTGAAAAGAGACAGTATTTCAGAAACCAATCATCACTCCTCTCTTCTTGTCCTGTGCAGGAGCAAAAAAGAGGAAAGGGAAGGATTTATGTTTCATTCTCCTATTATCAGATAAATTAAGATGTGTCTCCTGTACACATACTACATCACATTTTTGTTTTTTGACCTCAGACCAAAACATGGACCTTTTGAATGGACTATTTAACCCTTTTACATTGTAGGACAGGATTTTAATCCCCATAATGAAAAATGGTGTTGTTGCTAATGTGACAGCTAACCAACATAGAACCTATGTAGGTGTACCTACTGCAAGTGTGAGGTGTATTTACATACATTACTAGGGAGAAATCAGCTTGACAATGTCTTCTTCTTAATATGACGAAGCTTATTCGGATTCTCATCTGTGAGATTCTGAGTAGATGTAATCTCTCTAAACATAAAATAGACAAAAAAAATAGAAAAGACCAACAGAGCATGAACATAAAATACAGTATGGTCCAACCGGGACCCAACAAGTCCTGAAAGCCTAGGATGTGCCTTCTAGGGGGGTGAACAAGTGAAGGATATGAGAGTGAGACAACAGGTGATCTCAGGACGGGAGAGAGAAAGTATAGGATCCTTGACTGTAGATCATGGCGAAAAAAAAGTCAGGATGAGATTCAAAAAGTTCAGTCGTTTGACAGCCAGTCATGGGTGAGGTTTAGCAGCTTCTTCTTTATTGTGGGTTCTTCTACATTAGCAGAATCTTTACCAGTGGTCACTTGCTGTGACGAGATGTTCCAATTAACCAGAGCGTCAGCAGCTTCTTGGGGTGATGTGAAGATAGAGGTGGAGTTTTGATACCTTACAATTAGTTTAACAGGATAACCCCACTTATAGGAGATGCCATTTTCACGTAGAATTTTAGCAGTTTGCAGAAATTCTCTCCTCCTGGAAAGAGTGGCTGCTGAAAGATCCGTGAATAGAGAAATAGATTGAAATCTCTCAGGTAATTGTTTTTTGTGTATGGAAGCTTTCATTAAGGCATCTTTTACATGATAGAAATGGATCCAAGCCATAACATCCCTAGGAACAGACGCTGGTAGTGACTTTGGCTTTGGAATACAGTGAGTTCTGTCAATTATCAGCTCAGAAGCCGGGGTATCTGGCAGATAGGCAACAATAAGGTCTGCAGCAAATTCACAGAGCTGGAGGTCTGTCACAGTTTCAGGAATATTGCAGAAGCGAACATTGTTTCTGCGGGACCTATCTTCAAGGTCTGCAATTTTCAATCTAATAGCTACCATATCATCTTCCATAGCATTATGAACATCAACTAGAGAGTTGTGGGCAGATACAAATTCCTCCATCTTGCTTTCTAGATGAGCCGTTCTATCGCCAATAGCAACCAGCTCTGCATGTATGGTGGTAATTGTCTCTTTAAAATCTTTATGAATGGACTTCTTAAGGTCCAGAAGCATCTCTCTCATTATGGGGACAGATAATACAGAGTCACTGGTATGTGAAATAACATCTGGCGCTGATATGAATGGCGAGGTATGGAGGGAAGATTCACTCACCCTTCTATGGCGTTTTTTGTCCAGCAAGAGCAGGCTGTCCAGGGTTCGTGCTGTTCTGGCAGACCTGGTAGTGTAGGAGGTGAGCGGGAACCTCTGGACCCAGGCGAGGAGTGAGTTGTGTCCTCCTGCTGGTGGGAGTAGGCGCCATCTTGCGCGCCACTCCTGGCTGCAGAGAAGAAGGCCATCAGTTTCTGTGGGCCTGGAGCCTTTTTCCTTCCTCTGGCCATGGCGGGTGGTGCCCTGACTGAGACCGGACTCCAGGGGTGAGATGCTGAGGGATGGTAGGTGCCGGTAAACACCGCTGTGAGCCTCTCAATGGAGGATCCTTACAGAGCTTCTCCCTCACACGTCTGCTGCTCTCGGCATCCAGCCATGCCCCCACTATATTCTAAATATTCGCAAATTAGCGAAGTGCCGATATTCGTAAAACAAATTCGCTATTCGAATATTCGTGCTCAACACTAATCAGCAGGTAAACATAGAGCAGAACCTAAACCAGCAGGTTGTGACATACTTGGAGTGCACCCTGCCACCCCACATCGAAGATTTGTGGCCACAACTGGCCGAGTTTGCCTTGGACAAGCTTTCCTGCCCGGCCAGCAGTGTAGCATCAGAGAGGGTGTTTAGTGCAGTGGGGGCCATAGTTACCCCAAGGAGAAATTCCCTGTCCACCCAAAATTTGGAGAAACTGACCCTTGTGAAGATAAATCAGGCGTGGTTCAGTGCCAGCTCTCCACTATGTCACTGGGCCACTCTGTGGTCTCCTCATGCTGCTGCCACCTCACCACTCTGGGGTCTCCTCACGCTGCTACCACCTCAACACCTTCATTTGGTTACTCTGTGGACTTCTTATGCTTTTCCCACCCTCCCACTCCATGACTGGACTACTATTTTGCCTTTTTGGCCTGGATGACATCAACATTTATTTGACCCTTCTTCTGATCTGTCAGAAGGAAGGAAAAATGAGACAAACAGCGGATCCTGTCTATGTAACAGCTGTAAGGCCTGTATGACATGGACCCTATTTTGCATCAGAATTGGCTTATGATTTGGTAGCCAAAAGCAGGAGTGGGTACAAAACACAGAAGACATGCAAATATTCAATTCACGTGTCATCTCTGTTTTGGATACAATCCTGTTTTTTTTGGGCTTTAGCAATACTGGTGGATTACTGACCAAATGCGGACCGACTGAAGGCGGATGCTCAACAGACAGGATCCTTTTTTTGGAGGTTATTGTTCTGATGGATCAGAAGGAGGGAACAATAATTAGTGACGTCAACACAAACTTATTGCCGACACCCTCTCCACTCTGCTAGGGGAGCTCTTCTTGTATTAGCATTTAATAGAACAGGTTCTGTAGAAATCTACGTGGAATCATCTGATGACTGTGTAAAAGATGTGCGCTCTTTCAATCTGTAGTAGGATCTTGGGCCCCTGCACAGTTCATCATACCTGGCACTAACATTGACCTGTAAGGCTGAGTTCACATTTGAGTTATTTGGTCAGTTTTGGCCCCATGAAGTGTGCAGTGATTCTAAGAGCGACGCCTATCATCTGCGTGTCATACTGACTCACAGTATTGTTTCACTACCACAGCAGACTCCCTATGTGAGTTTCTGCAAGGCACTGTGTTCTACACCATTATACAGGCTCTCTGCAGCCAGAAAATAACAGTTTTTTAATGAGATTGGCCACAAAGAAATTCGGATCGAATGCAATCTCTTTGGAGAGTTCTGCGAACCGACCGAATAACATTGTAAGAAATATGCTCATCTTTAGTTTTTTCCTTCATTTTTTTTAAATTTGTTTGTTAGTTCTGTATGTGACCTATAGCCCTTTCTTGGGGTGTGGCCGGTATACTTCTGTACTTTGACAATCTAAGAAATAATAATCTTGAGCCAGGAGGTGGTGGTCCCAGTGGAGGAGGAGGTGGATGTGGTGGTGTAGGTGGAAGAGGCGGGGGAGGAAGCCAACACTGTTTCTGTTTTGTTTTTTTAAATGGGTCTGTAAATTCTGTGTGTGATCTTTAGCCATTTTTTGTGGTGCGGCCGGTATACTTCTCTACTCTGCCAATATAAGACATAATATTCTTGAGCCAGGAGGTGGAGGTCCCAGTGGAGGAGCAGGCGGATGTGGCAGTGTAGGCGGAAACGGCAAACGTGGTGGTGTAGGTGGAAGAGACGGAGGAGGTAGCCAACAATTTTTTTAAAAATGTTGTTATTAATTTTTTTATTTTTCTTACTATTTTGTTTTTTGGAGGCCCCAAAAAATTGGGAAATAGCAAAGATAACGGTGCCCCAGCTGCGTTAGCGACTTCCTCCTCCTTCTATGCTGCGTGGTTCCACTAAGCCCCTGCTGTCAGGTGGGAACGCCATCAGTAGTGCATCTGCCAGCGTGCAATTATACTTGTGCATGTTCCGATTGTGTTCCAGTGACGGAAGTAAGGACGGCACATCGTCCTTGTAGTGGGTATCCAGCAGGGTGACCACCCAGTAATCAGCACTGGTAAGAATGAGGGCAACTCTGCCGTCATTGCGCAGGCACTGCATCATGTAGTTAATCGTGTGTGCCAGGCTGCCCAGAGGCAATGACAAGATGTCCTCGTGGTAGGTGTATCATCTGTATCCCCCCAGCCACGCTCCAGTGATACCCGTGAGTTGATTTGAGTGCCACCCTGCTGTGAACGGAGATACTCCTCCTCATCATCCTCCAAAACTGTGCCCTAGCTGAACAGTTGTGCACCTAGCCGCTGTTGGTGCAGGAACCCACCCTCCAAGCCACCTGTGGACGACTGGCCTGATAACCATGGGAATAATCCCTGTTCCTCTTCCTCTTTCTTCTGTCATAGAAAAGCGGGTGAAATCAGAACCATTTTGTCGGCGCTGTCGCAGGAACTGTGGTACCAGGTAAGTGTAGATAGGTAATCTATCTTTATTAGTACAGGTCTACGCGTTTCAAGAGTGAAAAGCCCCCTTCATCAGGACAGTATTATACCGTCCTGACGAAGGGGGCTTTTCACCCTTGAGACGCGTAGACCTGTACTAATAAAGAAAGATTACCTATCTACACTTACCTGGTACCACGGTTCCTGCGACAGCGGCAACAAAAAGATTCTGATTTCACCTGCTTTCCTATAATTCTTTTCATCCCGACTGCTTCTAGCAACACGGGCAAGAACCTAGGCAGCAGCGCAGATATCCAGCATGCTGGACGGGGAAAATACCAGCAAAAGCCTACAAAGCAGTTGTGGCTTATCACAACAACTAAGGGTAAGTGCAAACTATCTCTTATCTATTACTCTATATTAAGCAGCAACACACATGAGGCGCTGCCTCCTGTCTTCTCTCCCTCTTTCTTCTGTGCCACATCCTCATCCATCATTGCCCGAAGCGTTTTTTTCAAGGAGACATAGTAGGGGGATAGTAATGCTGAGGACGGCGTTGGCCATGTTGGTGGAGCACACGAAACAACGCAACATGGCACACACATCTCGTATCGAGGCCCACTCGCTGGTTGTAAAGTGTTTCTGTTCTGCAAAGCAACTCACCCATGCATGCTGCAGCTGAAACTCCACTATTGCCTGCTGCTGCTCGCACAGTCTCTCCAGCATGTGCAAGGTGGAGGTCGGGAAGGCAGAAGTTGTGCTGCCGCGCAAACAGTTGAGCAGCAGCAGGGTTGGAATGCCGAAAGCGCGCACAAACGGACAGCACTTTCTGCAGCAGCTCTGGCATATGGGGTAATTTTTCAGGAACCTCTGCACCACCAAATTCAGCACATGCGCCAGGCAAGGGTTGTGCATTAAACCGGCTAGACCCAGAGCTGCTATGAGATGTCATCCATTGTTGCACACCACCAGGCAGGGCTTGAGGCTCAGTGGCACCAACCGCTCATCGGTCTGTTCTTCCATGCCCACCCATAGCTTCTGTGTGGTGTGGGGTTTTCCCCCCAAACATATGAGTTTCAGAACAGCCTGCTGTTGTTTCCCCCTGGCTGTGCTGAAGTTGGTGGTGCAGGTGTTGAGCTGACGTGATGAAGAGGCAGTAGAGGAGGAACAGGAGAAGAAAGCAGATTAGGAGATTAGCAGATCTTTTGTGGTTTTTCAGGTGTTTACTCCACTGCAGCTCATGTTTTGCAGTTAGAGGCCTGGTCATGCAGGTGGTGCTCAGGTTTAGAACATGTATGCCTTGCTTCAGGCTCTGACTGCACAGCATGAAAACCACCCATGTCTTGTCGTCAGCGCATTGCCCGAAGAACTGCCATTTCAGGAAACTCCTTTGAGCTGGCTTTGGTGTGCTCTGTCTCTGGGTGTGTTGGGCAGTAGCAGGCTCTGTTTTTGCACCTTGCTCTCTCTTCTGCTGTGCTGCATGACCCCCACCTCTTCCTCCGAACTGCACATGACTTGGATGCCATGTGAGGCCTAGGACCTCATCATCCTCCACATCATCTTCAACCCACTCCTCACCCCTGCCCTCTTGGCCGGTCTGCACAGTGCAGAAAAGCCACAGTAGTTGACACCTGTGTTTCGTCATCATCAGCAAAGACACGCTGCAGCGGTCTTCCCACATCCTCATCCTCCCACAACATTAATGGTTGGCATCAGTACACTCAATCTCTTCAACTAGGTGGTAGGCCCATGGAAACCCTTACAGTAGAGTCATAAAAAAGCATAAGTGACTGCTGCATGACTTAGTATTCAGCAGGGGTTGAGGTGGAAGGCAGATGCCCGTGGGCTGCTGGTGCCAACTCTGCGCTTTCAGCAGGGGACCGGGTACAAGACTATGTGAAGGAACTTGAGACACTGTCAGCACGTAGCTGGCATAGATCGACAACGTTGTCTCCCTACAGCAGGGGCTTCACCAGCTGCACCACGGCCACGTCCCCTAGTTTATGCTCCTCTCAAAAACCTAAAAAAATTGCTTTATGTCACTGACACAATTAACATACTGATTAACTCTTCTATTACAGTAAGATGGATGCAACGGCAGACTTTGAAACCCAAAAAAAGGGCTTTATGTCACCCACACAAATATCAGACTGATTTACTTACTGCTATTACAGTAAGATAGATGAAAATGCTGTGTTATTAAATAATAAAATTGCTTTGTGTCACCGACACAATTAGAAAACTGTTTACAAAAAATTGCTCTATTTACTCTTTTATTACAGTTCGATGGATGAAAATGTGGTGTTATTAAAAAAAAAATTGCTTTGTGTCACCAACACAATTAACAGACTAAATAAACCTCCTATAACAGTTAGGGCTTATTCACATGGCCGTGGTTTGACTGTTCCATGCATGGAGACCACAATTTGCGGTCTATAATGCACGGGCAACGTCCATGTGGTGGCCGGGACCGAACGAGACCCATTCAACTTGAATGGGTCCATGATCTGTCCGCACTGGAAAAAAATAGAACATGTTCTATTTTTGTGTGGTGCGGAGGCAGGGACTGAAACACCATGGAAGCACTCCGTAGTGCTTCCGTGGGGTTCCGATCCATGCTTCCGTTCCGCATCTCTGTGATCGCGGATCCATTGAAGTGAATACGTAATACGGCCACGGACCCACAACAGCCATGTGAACAAGTCCTTAGACCGTTGAAAATGCGGTGTGATGAACCTCAAAAAATTAACAATTAACAGCCTGATTAACTATCTCATAATAGTAAGACGGATGAAAATGCTGAGTTTTGAACCCCAATAATGACTTCAGGTCAACCACAGAATTAACAGCCCAATTAAGTATTGTATTTCTGTGTGACTGGTGCAAAGAAGTAGTATTGCACCAACCAAAAATGAATACAGGTCACTAGAGATGAGTAAATTTCAGGTTATGAAATTCGTTCACACTTTGTTTATTGGTAAAAGGTGAATTGCGTTATGGATTCCGTTACCACGGACCATAACGCAATTCTATGATGGAATGCATAACGGAATGCCTTTAGAGGCATTCCATTATTCATTCAGTCATAATAGAAGTCTATGGGCTGCAAAACAGATCCGTCTTGTTTCCGTTATGCAGGAGCGGACTCCCCTGCATAACGGAAACAGGACAAAGCCTTTCAACAAGCTTTATTTAAACTCCGAACAACGAACATTGACTTTTGTGCCAATGTCCGTGTTCGAGTTCGAACCCAAAGAGTGCGGTCCAGGTTCGCTCATCCCCACTTGTAATGTGATTATTCTCCCCTTACTATATATACAACGAGGCAGGAAAGGTCGGTAATATTTCTGTCTACTGTGTAATTTGTGTTTAGTAATGTTTGGTCGAAAAAGAGATTTCTGTAGTATAAAACACATGTAGCTAACTTGTAATGTGATTATTTCCCCCTATCACCAATGCAACAATGCAGGAAAGGCTGGTAATAATTAGAGATGAACGAATCAAAGTTGCCGAAGTGGAATTCGAAACGAATTTCAGGACATTCGATTTGCACCGAATACGAATTTCCTCACGCTTAATGGTAACGAATCTATTTTTTCCTAAAATGGCTGCTGCATGTGTTAGGAGATGGAGCAAGGAACTCTGGGAACGAGGGAACACCCACAATGCCATGCATGCAGCCAATCAGCAGCAAGTAAGCACTGTGATGTCACATCCCTATAAATAGCCTCAGCCATCTTGAAGTCAGCCATTTTCCAGTGTACTTTCCAGGGAGAGACGTCAGCAGGCGCTATGGACAGTGGTATAAAAGACTTTCAAACTTTTATTTTGCTGTATGGAAGTTCAGGGAAAGGATAGGGAGGAATCATTCCACAGTATTAAAGCAGAACATGGTTCAGTAAGGGAGTTTACAGCCTAGGTAATAGGAAAAATCCTATTACACCTTGCTGCACTGACTGACTGGGGATCCAAATTGTCATTATACAGCTCTACAATTATAGCACACCGTTCTTGTCATTGGGGTGCAAGTGCTGTTAGATACTGCCATTAACAGGGTATATTACAAGGAAATATTTATACGTCTTATTTGCCATTGTGCTGTGCAGTTATATGTTCTAAAGCATTTTTTGGCTTGTATTAGTGGGGAAAAAAGGGCTTATTAGTGATTGTGTGATAAAGTGAGAAAATTACAGGCCTTTTTGGAGTGTATTAGTGGCAAAAAAAAATATATTATTTGCCGTTCAGCAGTGCAGTTATATGTTCTAAAACCTTCTGTAGCGTGAATTAGTGGAAAAAAGGGCTTATTAGCCGTAGTGTGGTGAAGTGAGAACATTAGACTTTTTTGGGGTGTTTTAATTACCTTTTTATTTATTTATTTGATCTAACAGTATGTCAGACAGAGAAGTGCGAGGCCCTGCACAGGGGAGTGGCAGAGACCTAAATGTTTCTGGCGCAGGCACAGGTCGCAGAAGAGTAGGGGGGCGTGACAGCAGGAGTCGCAGCGAGAGGCCTGAGCTCTCAGTGTCATCTAGAGGTCGTTTCTTGACCAGCAACTCAGCAGTTCTTGAATGGCTGACTCGGTCATTCACTTTGTCCCAAGTAACATCAGACGCGCCCAACTAAGAGTCGGTGGGGGTTCGTCAGACACAAGCCTTAGTTGGCATGGCCTGGGAGCAGGCCCTGTCCCTTCACCTGTCCTCTAACTGCCTCTGTCCTTTTCTGTTCCCTCAGCCAGACAAGTATTATGCTGTGGGCTCAGCTCCACTATACAGCGAGGACGAGCTACTAGAGGGCAAGTAGTGATGAGGAAAGTGGCGTGGGAGCTGGTGTTGTGAGCAGTCAGGCTCCTGACCCAGAGACCATTGAGGAGGACATCAGTGACATGCAGACAGTACTCGATGATAATCATGTAGCTGATCGCACTTGGGAGCAGGGTGATTTAGGGGCTTCATCATCATCGGGAAAAGAGGGTGGCAGCTTGCCTGTGAGGCAGCAGCAGAGCCACAAAGTTGTTAGCATGGCCGGGAGTCAGCAAGGTGGCAGCAGTGGTAGGTCGGGAGCCAAACGTGCACGGTGTAGACCGCCCGCTTTGCAGGAGCCTACCTGCCCGGAAAGTAGTAGTGCAGGGGTTCAAAGAAGCAGCGGCGGTAGCAGTCAGTCAGGGCGAAGTGTTGGGGATAAAATCATCTACTCGGCTGTGTGGTAGTTTTTTGTTAAGCCGCTGGAGGAGGTGAACATGGCCATTTCTAGAATCTGTGGGAAGATGGTGAAGCGTGGCCAGGGTGAAAATGTTGGCACCATGGCCCTGCGTTAACATATACAGCGTCACCATAAAGTGGCCTGGGAGAACCGTGGCTCCGATGTGGTGGTCTAGCCTGCTGCAGCAACCGCTGCATCACCCAGTGGCACACACCTGATTTCATGCAGTCAAGGCTCCACCACCTCAGCCGAAGGGAGCGGTCTGTCCTTCCCATCATCTGCTGGTCCTGATACTCCTGCTCCTCCTCCTACTTCTCGTCAGTGATTCTGTCAGCAATTGATCACCGAAGCGATTGCCAAGAGACAACAGTATGCGTGCACTCATCCAATGGCGCAGAAGCTAAATGTGCTCCTGGCCAAGTTGCTGGTGCTGCTGTTCCTCCCTTTCCAAGTGGTGGACTCTGCATCTTTCAGAGAACTAATGGCTTGTGCCGAGCTGAGGTGGAGAGTCCCAAGGTGTACTTTCTTTGCCAAAAAGGCAGTACCAGCCCTGCACACGTATGTAGAACAGAAGGCGGGCCAGTAATTGAGCATGTCGGTGTCTACCAAAGTGCTGTAACTACAGTTAGGGACAATACATGTTCTTTACGGCCCACTGAGTGACTGTGGTTCCTGCACAACCACACCAGCAACTTGGCCAGATGACACCGCTTCTGCCTCCACACTCTAACGCCATTGGTCCTGCAACAATGTCCACCTTTGCCTCCTCATCCTCCATCGTGTCCTCAGCCTCCACTTCAGGGACAATTTACAGTTTCCCTGTGCATTTACCTGTGCAGGGCACGGAGTCACACAGTGAAGGAACTGCTCTTCGTCTTTCATTAAGAAATCCAATCCTGGCTTTCTCCACGACAACTTAAACTCGGAACTATGGTGACTGACAAAGGGAAGAACATTGTGTCGGCGCTGATTCAAGGAGGGATGAGCCATGCACCCTGCATGGCACACGTGTTCAGTCTGGTTGTCAAGCGGTTTCTGAAGTCTTCCACCCATCTTCAAGACTCAACCCTAAAAATGACCAGGAAACTTTGCATGCACTTCAGCCTGAACAATGTAATTCCATTGCGTCATGTCCTGGAACAGATGCTGGTAAATCTGGCTGGTCAGGGGACTGGAGACGTGGCACAAGCAATGTGTAGCGAAATGGTTTTTTTTTTCATACACAGGTGACAGCGCAGGAGGAGCAGGAGCAGCCAGAGGAGCTACAGGGCGATGAGGAAGACGAGGCAGAGGACCCAGACACATCGTGGCAGTATGCCTTAGAAATGGAGGCAGAAAGTCCCTCCGAGTCACTTGCACAAATGGGCCGATGCATTCGGCAGAGGGATGACTTCAGTCTCTCCACCTTGTTGGACCCTCGCTACCGGTCCAAAATGGGGGCCTTTTTTACACCCGCTGAGAGGGAGGACAAAGTGAACTACTATAGAGACATCCTATCAAGTCAGATGGCCGCTGCCTCTGTGTGCCATCGTCCATCCTCTCGCAGGTCTGACCGCGGGGGTTCTCTGCGCTCACGTTCCTCTGCCATGGCTGCTGTGGCAGGGTGGGTGGTAGGAGAAGTTCCAACTCCATCAGCAGCAACTTGAGTGTAGAGTCGCTGATGAGCAGCTTTCTTCACCCGCCCAGTGAAGAAACTACTCACCAGCAGAAGCAGCTAGACCTGGAGCAGGACCTGAACCAGCAGGTGGTGGCATACTTGGACAGCACCCTGCCAAATCACATTGAAGATCCGCTGAACTGCTGGGCAGCCAAACTGGAAATCCCTGGAAAAGCTTTCCTGCTGAGCCAGTAGTGTGGCATCAGAACGTATGTTTAGTGTGGCGGGGGCCATAGTTACACCAACAAAAACTCGCCTGTCCACCTAAAATGTGGAGAGACTGAGCTTTGTTAAGATGAATCAGGCATGGATCAGCCAGGATTTCCACACATCAACGCCTGATGCATCAGTCTAGAGCATCCATGGTGCAACACCAACACTTTGACAAAAGAGACCGGTTTCTTCTGGCTACCTGCCTTAGCTACTATTCTGATGCTGCCACCCACCTGATGCTACACATCTGTGGCTGCTACCTCAACACCATGTCACCTTGCCACTCTGATGCCTACTGATGCTGTTGCTGCCACCTCCACACTCTGTCATTGTGCTACTCTGTGGTCTTCTCATGCTGCTGCTGCCACCTCTACACTCTTTCATTGGGCCACCCTGTGGCCTCCTCCTGATGCTGCCACCACCCACAAACTCTGTCATTGTGCCACTCTGTGGCCTCCTGATGATGATGCTGCTGCCACCTCCACACTCTGTGGCCTTCTGATGATGCTGCTGCCACCTTCGCACTCTGTCATTGTTCCACCCTGTGACCTCCTCCTGATGCTGCTGCCACCTCCACACTGTTATTGTGCCACTCTGTGTCCTTCTCCTGATACTGCTGCCACCTCCACACTCTGTAATTGTGCCACTCTATGGCCTCCTGATGCTGCTGCCACCTCCACACTCTGAAATTGTGCCATTCTGTGGCCTCCAGATGCTGCTGCTGCCACCTCCACACTGACATTGTGCCACCCTGTGGCCTCCTCCTGATGCTGCTGCCACCATCTCCACACTGCCATGTTGCCAATCTGTGGCCTCCTGATGATGCTGCTGTCACGTCCATACTCTGTCATTATGCCACCCTGTGGCCTACTCCTGATGCTGCTGCCACCTCCACACTCTGTTATTGTGCCGCTCTGTGGTCTTTTCATGCTGCTGCTGCCACCTCTACACTGTCATTGTGCCACCCTGTGGCCTCCTCCTGATGCTGCTGCTGCCACTTCCACACTCTGTCACTGTGCCACTCTTTGGCCTCCTGATGCTGCTGCCACCTCCAGACTGTCATTGTGCAATTCTGTGGCCTCCTCCTATGCTGCTGCAACCTCCAGACTCTGTCATTGTGCCACTTAGTAGTCTTCTTATGCTGCTTCCACCTCACCACTATGTCATAGGGCCACTCTGTGGACTTCTCATGCTGTTCCCACCCTCCCCACTTCATGACTGGGCCACGATTTTGCCTTTCGGTCTGGCTGACATCATCATTTATTTGACCCTTCTTCTGAGGGGGTGTTTAGTGCGGCGAGGGCCATAGTTACCGCAAGAAGACCCCACACTCTGTCATTGTGCCACTCAGTGGCCTCCTGATGCTGCTACCATTTCCACACTGTTATTATGCCACCCTGTGGCCTCCTCCTTATGCTGCTTCTGCCACCTCCACACTCTGTCATTGTGCCACTCTATAGCATCCTGATGCTGCTGCCACCTCCACACTGTTATTGTGCCACCCTTTGGCCTCCACCTGATGCTGCTGCCGCCACCTCCACTCTGTCATTTTGCCACTCTGTGGCCTCCCCCTGATGCTGCTGCCACCTCCATACTGTCATTGTGCTACATTCTGGCCTCCTCATGATGCTGTTGCTGCTGCCACCTCCACACTGTCATTGTGCCACTCTTAGGCCTCCTCATGATGCTGCTGCTGCCACCTCCACACTCTGTTGTTGTCCCAGACTGTGGCCTCCTGATGCTACTACCACCTCCATACTGTCATTGTGCCATTCTGTGGCCTCCTCCTAATGCTGCTACCACCTACAGACTCTGTGGACTTCTCATGCTGTTCCCACCCTCCCTACTTCATGACTGGGCCGCTATTTTGCCTTTTAGCCTGGCTGACATCATCATTTATGTGACCCTTCTTCTGATCTGTCAGAAGAAAGGAAAAATGAGATGCACAACGCATCCTGTCTATATAACAGCTGTAAGGCCTGCATGATATGGTCCCTATTTTGCATCAGAATTGGCTTATGATTTGGTAGCCAAAATTAGGATTGGGTAGAAAACACAGAAGACATGCAAATATTCCATTCACATGTCATCTCTGTTTTGTATCCACTCCTGGTTTTTTTGGCCTTACTGATGGATTACTGACCAAATGCTGACCGAGTGAAGGCGGATGCTCCACAGACAGGATCTATTTTTTGGGGGTTATTGTTCTGATGGATCAATGGAAGGGCAAAATAATCAGTGACATCAACACAAACTTACTGCTGACACCCACTCCACTCTGTCAGGGGTGCTTTACTTTTATAAGCGTTTAATAGAACAAGTTCTGTAGACATCTATGTGGAATCAGCTGACGACAGTATAAAAGGAGTGCTTTTCTACTTGACGCTAACATTGACCTGTAAGGTTGAGTTCACAACTAATTGGTCAGTTTTGGCCCCATAACTGCCCAAATAAGTGACGTGTGCAGTGATTCTAAGAGAGACGTCTGTCATCTACATGTCATACTGACTCACAGTATTGTTACACTACCACAGCAGACTCCCTATGCCTGTTACTGCAAGGCACATTGTTCTACACCACAATAAAGGCTCTCTGCAGCCAAGAAATAGTCGTTTTTTAACGTGATTCACCATGAATAAATTCGGATTTTACCAAATTTTTTCGGAAAATTTGGTTAAACAGCCAAATTGAATTTTTGAGAAATTCGCTCATCTCTACTGGTAATATTCCATCTTACTATGTAATTTGCATTTCACAATGCTGGGTAAAGAAACTTTTATAATATAGAACGCACAATGCAAATTTGAAATGCGGTGTAATATACACACCTACCAGCACTTTACCATAGATCGACTATTATGCATTGAAACAAAATGTGTAATTGCTCAGCGTTTGCAGCCGAATGCTTATAGGGTGCTGTGTTGGCAAGAACCCTATGTAGAAATTTGAGGTCTCTCTGTTCAAATGAAAAAAAAAATTCGTATGACGGAATGCAAAATGGAAGCCTTTAAAAGTCATAATAGAAGTCTATGGGAAAGCATAACGGATCCGTCTGGTTCCCGTTATGTAAGACAGAAAACAAAGTCCTGTCAACAGCAACGGGACCCAGAAACATCCGTTATGCTTTCCCATAGACTTCTATTAGGAAGGAAAGCAAACGGAATGCCTTTTAATGGCTTCCGTTTTGCATTCTGTCTGGGCATTCTGTTATTTTCCGTTATAACCATGTTCTAACGGAAATCCATAACGGAATCCCTAACGCTAGTGTAAACCCACCCTAATGCAGAACCGCTAGAATGAGGTTCTGCAGCAGCTTTATTATTAAGCAAGGTGCCCTGCCCCTCACTCCCCCAAAGCTTTTCTTGATCAAAGTCCCTAGTATTCTACACAATTATTTCGTTCGATTCTGTCGCTACACTGTCCCTGTTCCAGTGCAATAGATGCTTGCTTGTGCCTCGGTCTGCTATGTAAAAATATTTTTCTGTCAGACACTGCACAGACCCATCCACCCTCATCAACAGCTCAACACAGAATGACATCTGCTTATTCTGAACAGGCATCTCCCTGCCTGCTGCCACCCCCGATTGACTTATGAGGCTGTTTTTCAGACTTGGGAAATTTGTAATGAACCCAGTTATTACAAATTGATTCAAGCATGTCTAATTCAGACCCTTTGCTATGAAACTTGAAATTTTAGCTCTCGGAGCCTACAATTTTTCATGATCATCTTTGCGCTGTTTCTACACATTGATTGGACTCCACCTATGGTTAATTCAGTTGATTGGGCATAATATAGACATACCCTTGTCTATATAAGGTCTTACAGATTGTAAAGTAAATAACTGCCCATAGAGCTTAAAAACAGGATTGTGTAGATTCACAGATCTAAAGAAGTATAAAAAAAAATTCTGCTGTACTGAATGCTTCCAAGAGCACAGTGGCCTCAATAATTCTTAAATGGAAGACATTTGGAACAACTAGAACTCTTGTTAGAGCTGGATGCCTCAACAAGCCAAGTAATTTGTAAAGAAAGGCCTTGGTAAGAGTGGCGACGAAGAAACAGATGGTCATTCTGGCTGCTTCCAAAGATCCTGTGTGCAAATGGAAGAAACTTCCAGAAGGTCAGCCATCACTGCAATACCAATGTGGGCTTTATGGCCAGAAGGAAGCCTCTTCTCAGTAAAATAAATTTGAAAACCCACCTGGAGTTTCAACTTCCAACAAGACAACAGGGGAGATTTATCAAACTGGTGTTAAGTAGAATTGCTTAGTTGCCCATAACAGATGCCACCTTTCAGTTTTTGCAGCTCCTTTGGAAAATGAAAGGTGGGATCTGATTGGTTGCTATGGGCAAATAAGCCAGTTCTCCTTAACTACTTTACACCAGTTTGATAAATCTCCCCGATTATCTCTAAGCACACAGGTGTAGCTTAGGGACAATTCTGTGAATGTCCTTGAGTAGCCCAGCCAGAGGCCTGACTTGAACCCAATCGAACACCTCTGAAGAGACCCACATACGGTCCGCATTTAAACTGACAGAGCTTGAGGGGATATGCAAAGAAGAATTGCAGAAAATCCCCAAAAAGGTGTTCAAACTTTGTGGTATAATTTCCAAGCAGACTGGAGGCTCTCTACCAAAGGTGCTTCAACTAAATTCTGAGTAAAAGATCTGAATTAGAGATGAGATAACATTTTGAGATTCAGTTTGGTTCTGAGTTCACCTAATTTTTTATAAAGTTCTGTTCAGACCCAAATCGATACCACCTAAACAAAAGTACTTTGATTGCCCTGAAAATGAATATATAACATCCTCTAGTCTCCTATAACTCATTTTTTGCTTTTTTTTTCTCTCGTCCAGACACGCTGGCTGTAGGCATCGCTGCGTACACATTGTTCCTGGTAATAAAGTAATTTGGAGGGAGGACCACATTCTAGAGATGAGTAGAGTTGAGAGAACCCAAACTATATAGTTTGGGTTCGGACCGTATTTTGGGGTGTTCGCAAGACGGACACGAACCCAAACATTTTCAAAAAAGTTTGGGTTCGGGACCGTTGTTCGGCGATTTCCTCCCGCTTTCTGAAGGGCTGCAAAGCAGCCAATCAGCAAGCGTTTTACTTCTTGCCCTAAGAAGCCATCACAACTATGCCTACTAATGGCATGGCTGTGATTGGCTGAGTGCAGCATGTGACCCAGCCTCTTTATAAGCTGGAGTCAAGTAGTGCCGCATGTCAGTCTGCTGAAGTGAGATTAGAGTAAGGTTGCTGCTGGTGCGATCAGGGACAGAATAGGGCATAAATCTGAAGAACCTATGCAACTTTAATCCACAAGATACAGCACATAGAGAGGGAGGGAACCTCAGCAATCCAACATTTCTGTACACAGCCACTACCAGGGAGATTTTTTTTTGTAATCCATCTGTTACTGAGGTGGAGTCGGCGGCCATTTTAGGCACTGCAGTGTACTGCATGTCTGCCAGCCTGCCAGGGACAATCCTATTTTGTAGCTCAGTGAAGGAAAAAAAAACTTTTTTTTCTGGCTGCTCAAGTCTCCTATATTGCTTTTTGTATGTTTAAGGGGTGACATAGTCCATTTGTCTAGCCTGGGATCTGTGGTGCCACAGAGCACTTGTGCATACAATGCACTAAACCGTATATACCATTTCAGCTAGTGCATCAGCGTATTTTACACCACTAAAATATATTGTAGGAAGGCACAAGGGACCATCATAGATGGGAGATATGTGTCACCGAGGTTCCTGGCCTTGGTGAAGTAGGAGCCAATAGTATATGTGTCAGCAGCAGTAGCTGACTGACAATTTGGTTAGCCTAGCTGAGAAAGCTAATCCGGGACGGCTCTTACTGGGAGTAGTCATAGTGCTGGGTGGGTGACTATTTCCCACGGTCCAGGCCGGCTTTTGACCGGCTTACAAAAGTCAGCCAGCAGAATCAGGTGTGTGTGTGTGTTCACCTGGCTGACGGTGGAGCTCTGCATGGTGGTGAGTTTTGGAGCCGAGTAAAAGCCTCTGCCGAGAGACAGAGGACCAAGGCAAGGTCCCCATCCACTCTGTGAGGATTACGTTACTGCGCACTAAACAGAACTATGTGATTTTTTCAGATTCTGGATTGTATTGTTTTTTTAAGTGTTGGCTGAAGCAAGCTGACCACTGACATCTGTTGTATTGTTGTGTGCCAGGAATAAAAGACATATATTACTTTGATTTCCACCACTAAAAGACTGCTGTGTGTTTATCCGGAAGCTACCATTTGGGAAATCCCTACAATATATTTGAATTTTCGTGGATGAATTGGAGAATCCATGTAATTTTGGGGGGAAAAACGTATTCCTTGTCCACAAAACAGTTCTGCATACACCATCCAACAACATATTTTATATTTCTGCATGGAAATAGTGCTTCTTTTTTTTTGCATAGAAAAAAAACGTTATTCAAGGTCCACCAAACAGGCTGAAATTCACATTACAACCACCTATTTTACATTGCTGCTGTGAAATACAGCAAAAGTGTATTTTTTTGACAAAAGAGTGGTAATCCTGATCCACAGAGCATCTTGAAATACACTGCTTAAATACCGATTTCACATTATGCTGAGAAATAGTGCATTATTCTTTTTTGTGTGAAAAAAGCAATATTCTTGCTTAACAAAGCAGTTGTACATACACGGTATAAATACCTACATTTAATTTACAGCAGTGAAAAACTAAGGCCGTGACATACAGTAGTCCATTTGTCTAGCCTGGGCTCTGTGGTGCCACAGAGCACTTTTGTATACTATGCACTAAACTGTATCTTCCATTTCAGCTACCAAATAGTGTATCAGTGTATTTTAGTTTTAAAAAAGTGGTCATCCTGATCCACCAAGCCTATTTTACACCAACAAAATATATATTTGACCTTTCTGCGGTGAAATAGAGAATCCGTGTAATTTTGGGGGGAGAAAACGTATTCCTTGTCCACAAAACAGTTCTGCATACACCGTCCAACGACATATTTTATATTTCTGCATGGAAATAGTGCTTCTTTGTTTTTTATAGAAAAAAAAATGTTATTCATGGTCCACCAAACTGTCTGAAATACACATTACAACCACCTATTTTACATTGCTGTAGTGAAATACAACATAAGTGTATTTTTTGGACAAAAAGTGGAAATCCTGATCCACAAAGCACTTTGAAATACACTGCCTAAATACCGATTTCACATTACAGCTGAGAAATAGTGCATTATTCTTTTTTATGTGAAAAAAGCAATATTCTTGCTTCACAAAGCAGTTGTACATACATGGTATAAATACCTACATTTAATTTACAGCGGTGAAAAACTGCATTTGTGAATTTTGGTGACAAAAGCCGTGACATACAGTAGTCCATTTGTCTAGCCTGGGCTCTGTGGTGCCACAGAGCACTTTTGTATACTATGCACTAAACCGTATATTCTATTTCAGCTACCAAATAGTGCATCAGCGTATTTTAGTTAAAAAAATGTGGTAATCCTGATCCACTAAGCCTATTTTACACCGCCAAAATATATATTTGACATTTCTGCGGTGAAATAGAGAATCCGCGTAATTTTGGGGGAAAAAACATATTCCTTGTCCACAAAACAGTTCTGCATACACAGTCCAACAACATATTTTATATTTCTGCATGGAAATAGCGCTTCTTTGTATTTTATAGAAAAAATATGTTATTCAAGGCCCACCAAACAGTCTGAAATACACATTACAACCACCTATTTTACATTGCTGCAGTGAAATACAGCATAAGTGTATTTTTTTGACAAAAAAGTGGAAATCCTGATCCACTGTGACTGTGACGAGGGGACATCCTCTGCGTCTGGAGGAAAGAAGGTTTGTACACAAACATAGAAAAGGGTTCTTCACGGTAAGAGCAGTAAGACTATGGAACTCTCTGCCTGAGGAGGTGGTGATGGTGAGTACAATAAAGGAATTCAAGAGGGGCCTGGATGTATTTCTGGAGCGTAATAATATTTCAGGCTATAACTACTAAAGATGGGTCGTTGATCCAGGGAGTTATTCTGACTGCCTGATTGGAGTCGGGAAGGAATTTTTTCCCCTTAAGTGGGGAAAATTGGCTCTACCTCACAGGGGTTTTTTGCCTTCCTCTGGATCAACTTGCAGGAAACAGGTCGAACTGGATGGACAAATGTCTTTTTTCGGCCTTATATACTATGTTACTATGTTACTATGTTACAAAGCATTTTGAAATACACCGCCTAAATACTGATTTCACATTACAGCTGATAAATAGCGAATTATTCTATTTTGTGTGAAAAAAACAATATTCTTGCTTCACAAAGCAGTTGTACATATACAGTATAAATATCTCATTTAAATTTACAGCAGTAAAAAACGGCATTTTGGGGTTTTATTGAAAAAAGCTGTGTTTTAGGCCGAAAAAACAGTTGTGCATTCGTCATTTAATACTGCATTTGTGAATTTTGGTGACCAAATCCATGTTCTGGGTCCCCAAATCTGGTGTTCATACATAATATTAATATCTACTTTTAATGTCCAGCAGTTAAAAATGGCATTTTGGGGTTTTATTGAAAAAGACGTGTTTTAGGCCAAAAAAACTGTTATGCAGCCGGCGTATAAATAATTAATTTCAATTTACAGCAGTGAAATACAAATTTTCTTATTACAAAAATACTTGTTCTTGTTCCACAAACCACTTCTGCATACAGCGTACCAAATTTTTTTTTTTACATTTCCGCATAGAAATTGAGAATCAGTGTATTTTTGGCATAAAAAACATTATTCTGGATCCACAGAGCATTTTTATTACGAGGGCACTGCCTTAGCGAATGTAATTGTTGACTAGAGGCAGGTAAATTGTCACCAAAGAGGGACCAATCTTTTAGCTTGGTGGGTGATTGCAAATAATGAGGAGAACATCAAATAAGGGACATGGGCATGGTCGTGGTGGTGTTGGTGGAGCTCCTATTGCTGGGAGAGGACGTGGCCGTTCAGCGCCAACTACCGCTCCAAGTCAAACACCTTCCTCTGGTGCGAGTAGGCGACAGAATCTGCAGGAAAGTTTTTTGATGACTCTGTTGGCAGGGTTTCACTGGCCCATCCACCTAGCCCTGGCCCAGAAGAGGAAGACCTTGAATGCACTGATGCTCAACCACTTTTGTTGCAGGATGAGGACATGGGAATACCGCCACAAAACGTCTCTGATGATAACGAAACACAGGTGCCAACTGCTGTGGCTTTCTGCAATGTGCAGACCGACGAGGAGGGCAGAGGTCATGGATGGGTGGAAGATGATGTGGAGGATGATGAAGTCCTAGACCCAGACTGGACTGAAGGTTGTGCTAGTGAGGCGTGCAGTTCTGAGGAAGAGGCGGTGGTCGCACAGAGGCAACAGCACAGCAAAAGAGGGAGCAGGGTGCAAAAGCGCAGCAGCCGTTCCAGAGACAGTACATGAACTGCAGTGGAGTAAACACCTTAAAAACAAGGAACTCTCTCATGCTCCTCCTGCTCCCTCTTCTGCTTCTGTCTCAGGCTCTCCCTCCACCTCTGGCGTCACTGTGGCACCTGGCGACCAGCAAACAAAGGATGTTCCACCAACACCACCACATACGACACCATCACCAAGCATCTCCACCATGTCACAGGCAGCATTCAGCTGTCCATCTCCCAAACATTGGAGAGAAGGAGGAAGTACCCACCTACCCACCCTTGAGCCCTGGCCCTGAATGCCGGCATTTCAAAATTACTGGCCTTTAATATGCTGTCCTTCAGCCTGGTGGAGACGGACTGTTTCAAACAGCTGATGGTGTTGGCTGTCCCCCAGTACGTTGTTCCCAGCCACCACTACTTTTCCAGGCAAGCCGTCCCTTCCCTGCACAACCAAGTGGAGGATAAAATCATGTGGCAAGGTCCACATAACCACAGATACATGGACCAGTAAGCACAGCCAGGGCCGCTATTTCTCCCTAACTGCACAGTGGGTAAACGTAGTGGCGGCTGGGCCCAAGGCGGATAGCGGTTTGGCGCATGTACTTCCACCACCGAGGATCGCAGGGCATTATTCGTTGCCTCCTTTTCCTTCCTCCTCCTACTCTGCATAATCCTCCTTCTCCTCCTACTCCTCTTCTACCACCCCCACATCCGGTCATCGAAAGAACCTCACCCCCAACTTCAGCACAGCCCGGGGTAAACGTCAGCAGGCGATTTTAAAACTCATGTGTTTGGGTGACAAAGCCCACACAGCACAGGAGCTTTTGAGGGGCATAAAAAAGCAGACTGATGAGTGTATGCTGCCGGTGAGCCTCAAGCCCGGCCTGGTGGTGTGCCATAATGGTCGAAATTTTGTTGCAGCTCTGGGACTAGCCGGTTTGAAGCACATCCCTTGCCTGGCGCATGTGCTGAATCTGGTGGTGCAGAAGTTTCTTAAAAACTACCCAGAGATGTCAGAGCTGCTGCTGAAAGTCCGGTCCGTATGTGCGCGCTTTCTGCGTTCTTACCCTGCTGCTGCTCGCCTGTCTGCG
The DNA here is from genome assembly GCA_033119425.1 of Bufotes viridis. Lineage (NCBI taxonomy): Eukaryota > Metazoa > Chordata > Amphibia > Anura > Bufonidae > Bufotes > Bufotes viridis. The sequence goes on from CM065596.1 coordinate 80,656,124, forward strand.
CTGCACTCTAACTTCGGCCTTCCTGCTCACCGCCTCATATGTGACATGCCCACCAGGTGAAACTCCACCTTACATATGCTGGAGAGACTGTGCGAGCAGCAGCAGGCGATAGTGGAGTTTCAGGGTTGTCAGAGGCCTATATTTTGTTTCATCACTTGCTGCATTGGTGGGAGACATTAACCTCTTTTTACTGTCAAATGACCGCCCCATTGTCTGGTCTTCAGGGGCCTATATTTCGTTTCGTCGCCTGCTGCATTGGTGGGAGACATTAACCTCTTTTTACTGTCAAATGACTGCCCCATTGTCTGGTTTTCAGGGGCCTACATAAATGATAATGGCCTGTTCCTTTGCAAGTTGACCTGAGACCTGTGTTGCTGTTACGGGACCGCTCTCCTCTTTGCGGGTGCCATGGTCCTGAATTAGTGAATGAGGCCTGTGGCACTACTGGGTGAAATCAATACTGTTTTGGCATGATTGTAACTCTCCTCTTTATGGGTGACATGGGTCTGAATCTGTGAATGAGGCCTGTGCTGGGTGAAATCAATACTGTCTTGGCGTGAATTTAACTCTCCTCTTTGTGTGTCCCGTGGGCCTGAATGTTTGAATGAGGCCTGTGGCCCTGCAGGCAGACATGATTCCTTCTTGACTGTGATGACAACTTCAACTCCCATGTATGGTTGCCATGGCCCTGAGTCTGTGAATGAGACCTGTGGCACTGCAGGCAGACATGAATCCTTTTTGGCTGTGATGAGAACTTCAACTCCCATAGCATTCCCAGCTGACGCCACCCCAACCTCCTATTCCACATCCTCCTCCAAGTTGCCAATTGATATTGATATTGGTTAATTTTTTTTTATTTATTTTTTATTTTCCCTATCCACTATATTCACTGAGGAAAATGAAATGCAGAATGTAAAAGTAAATCCCCCATTAAAAGTGCCCTGTCTGACCCAGGAAGAAGTACAACAGCGACTTAAAAAGATTAAAATAGATAAATTGCCAGGACCGGATGGCAAACACCCCCGTATCCTAAGGGAATTAAGTGATGTCATAGCCAGACCATTATTTCTGATATTTACGGACTCTATAATAACAGGGAATGTTCCACAGGATTGGCGCATAGCAAATGTGGTGCCAATATTCAAAAAGGGTCCAAAAACAGAGCCTGGAAATTATAGGCCGGTAAGTTTAACATCTATTGTTGGTAAACTGTTTGAAGGGTTTCTAAGAGATGCTATTTTGGAGTATCTCAATGAAAATAAGCAAATAACGGGATCGGTCATGCCAAACGAATTTAATCAGCTTCTATGAGGAGGTAAGTTCTTGACTTGACAGCGGCGAATCATTGGATGTCGTATATCTGGACTTCTCCAAAGCATTTGACACCGTACCTCATAAAAGGTTAGTATATAAAATGAGGATGCTCGGACTGGGAGAAAATGTCTGTATGTGGGTAAGTAACTGGCTAAGTGACAGAAAAGTTAGTATTGGGCCCTATTCTCTTCAATATATTTATTAATGATCTTGTAGAAGGCCTGCACAGTAAAATATCTATTTTTGCAGATGACACTAAACTGTGTAAAGTAATTAACACTGAAGAGGACAGTTTTCTGCTACAAAGGGATCTGGATAGATTGGAGGCTTGGGCAGAAAAATGGCAGATGAGGTTTAACACTGACAAATTACAAAGTTATGCACATGGGAAGGAATAATGCAAGTCACCCGTACATATTAAATGGTAAAACACTCGGTAACACTGACATGGAAAAGGATCTAGGAATTTTAATAAACAGCAAATTAAGCTGCGAAAACCAGTGTTAGGCAGCTACTGCCAAGGCCAATAAGATAATGGGTTGCATCAAAAGGGGCATAGATGCCCGTGATGAGAACATAGTCCTACCACTTTACAAATCACTAGTCAGACCACACATGGAGTACAGTGTACAGTTCTGGGCTCCTGTGAACAAGACTGACATAGCAGACCTGGAGAGGGTTCAGAGGAGGGCAACTAAAGTAATAACTGGAATAAGGGATCTACAGTACCCTGAAAGGTTATCAAAATTAGGGTTATTCACTTTAGAAAAAAGACGACTGAGGGGAGATCTAATAACTATGTATAAATATATCAGGGGTCAGTACAGAGATCTGTCCCATCATCTGTTTATCCCCAAGACTGTGACTGTGACAAGGGGACATCCTCTGTGTCTGGAGGAAAGAAGGTTTGTACACAAACATAGAAAAGGATTCTTCACTGTAAGAGCAGTGAGACTATGGAACTATCTGCCTGAGGAGGTGGTGATGGTGAGTACAATAAAGGAATTCAAGAGGGGACTGGATTTATTTCTGGAGTGTAATAATATTACAGGCTACAGCTACTAGAGAGGGGTCGTTGATCCAGGGAGTTATTCTGATTGCCTGATTGGAGTCGGGAAGGAATTTTTTTCCCCTTAAGTGGGGATAATTGGCTTCTGCCTCACAGGGGTTTTTTGCCTTCCTCTGGATCAACTTGTAGGAAACAGGCTGACCTGGATGGACAAATGTCTTTTTTCGGTCTTATATACTATGTTACTATGTTACATTTGTTTGCAGGGGATTTACCTACATTTTGATGCCTTTTGCAGCCCTCTAGCCCTTTCTAGGGCTATTTTACAGCCTTTTTAGTGCCCAAAAGTTTGGGTTCGGATTCAGGGTCAAGTTCGGATACCGAACCCAAACATTTTCGTGAAGTTCGGCCGAACTTCTTGAACCCGAACATCCAGTTGTTTGCTCAACTCTAGAGAAGAGCGAACCTGTTGAGGTTTGGTTAACCGAATTTTTTAAAAACCTTCAGTTTAGAGCTGAACTGGTTCGGGTGAAATAGGGTTGTCTCCAGTTGTCCTGGAAATTGGTATATAACACTCTCTAGTGGTAGCATTAGGGGATTAGCAGCGAGAAGCTGCAGCTGAGGTGGTGGCGGCAGCAGCAGCCACATGGTACATGTTGATAGGAAGGCAGTGGCGTGATGCAGGCAGCAGCAGCCATACAGAAGATGATGGTAGGCAGGCAGCAGGAGTGGCATGAAGGCAGCAGCAGCATGATGGAGCCAGGAGCAGCAGCCGTACGGAACATGTTTGTAGGCAGGCATCAGTGGCATGATTGCGGCAATGGCATGATGAAGTCAGTTGAAGCCACATGGTACATGATGGTAGGCGGGCAACATGAAGGTAGGCAGGATGGCAGGCAGGCAGACAGCAACAGTGGCAAGATGGGACACTGTCAACAAGGCCAGATCTATTAATCAACATCAGCAGGAGTAGTGTGAAAATACTCCCCAATCCAGACTTGGTTCATTTTGACAAAAGTGATGCTTTGGACCCTGGCAGAGGAAAACTTGGATCCTCTCCAAGAGGACACCACAGGCTGGGAAAGAAGAAAGAGCATGCTGTGCCAGTATGCCTGCCCAGATATCCGTGCCCAGAGTGTAGGTAGGCGTGAACCTGGGAATTGAGGTGGGAGGTTATGGCTTGCTGATTGGACTTGTGAAAAAAACACTCTATCATGTTGAGGTGACTGAACTGGCTGCTGCCGCTATTGCTGCTGCAGCTCCTGCTGCTTGTGGAGGCGGAAGTGGGTGACTCTGCGGGGGGTGCTGAGGGCCTCCCTTTTCAGACATGCTGGTGGCAGGAATCTGCTCACTGAAAGTTAAGGAATGTTTCATACTGTCATGCCTTTTCATGAGTATATAAACATTTATACATTATTATTGTTATAACGTGTATTCATGCCTGTAAGCAGCCATGTTGTACTTATATTCACCCTCCTTTATGAACCTTCATTGTAAAAGAGAAAAATGGGTTTAAGGGGTCCTTTCTGGCAGATGTGGGCCTATCTAAGGGAGTGATTTTACCTCATCACTAGGCTATGAGCCGAGATAAGGTTCTTCCTGGCGCTCGTCTGTCATCTTTTTATAATGAGATATATTAATGAGTTGAACATATAATGTCTGTCTGTTCATATAGTGGATCGTATTTAGTTTTGACACAAGTTAATCGATATATCACATATGTGTTGTTTTATGTTTCACATATTGGTTTTATTTTGTTACATGTTATAATCCTATATTAACGTATATATATCCTGTGTGTTTATCACCAGAATGGTGTATTCCTGAAGTATCTAGGAAAGCATGCTCAGTTGGATTTCTGCTCAGAAAAGTTGTGTTATTTTCATAAGATAAGGCACCTGTGAAATCCAAAACCCACACATTTGTTGTCTACATTTTAACTTTATGACTTGAGAACAGTTATACTAGTTTCTGGCAATCTAGGTTTTAATTGCTTCAAGTGTCAGGGGGTATGCCTCCCTTTTTGATGTATGTCCCAGGTGGTGGATATTTACCACTTAACATGAAGTCACATTATATAAATTTAACTCCTAAAAGCTTCACATTTATAGCTTATACAACATTGCCGCCTAGATATCGGCAGGTAACATAACACGTTCACCACAAAGCATTTGGGGTAATGTATGATCTCACAGTACCATTACCATATGTGCACACCCTCTGGTTTGGTTGGAAGACTGTTATCTAAAGGGGTGTATTCTCTTGATAAGTCTGTGAATATTAATCATAGATGGGATGAGAGAGAGGATTCCAAAAGAAAGAAAAAAAAAAGTTCTACAAAGAAAGGACTAAAACAGAACGATACAAAACTTTGGATTTTGTCCTGGACCACGGAGAACCCTCTGAAGAGCTGACCGTCCCTCCGGAGCCCTACTCACCGTTTGACCCTTGGTAATGTATATCTTGCTTATTGCTTGCGGTATTGATAAGTTACTCAGCCCGGTATAAGATCCCCAATTGTGGATCTGTAATTGATAAGGCTCTTGATCAATTTTGATCATTCTCTTTGAAAAGATGCATATTGCTAACTGAGGATCAGACATTGTTACCTAGTCCTTGGGAACTTTGATATTCCCTAGCCTGATACCGAGCTGGTAAATTTATAGTGCCGCCATATACCTCAATTGGTTAAAAGGTGATAGAAAGGGGTACTCTTCTTTAATTTGAATTTTTGCATATAGAGATGAGCGAACACCTGGATGTTCGGGTTCGAGAAGTTCGACCGAACTTCCCGAAAATGTTCGGGTTCGGGATCCGAACTCGACCCGAACTTTATCCCGAACCCGAACCCCATTGAAGTCAATAGGGAACCCGAACTTTTAGGCACTAAAAAGGCTGTAAAATAGTCCAGGAACGGGCTAGAGGGCTGCCAAAGGCAGCAAAATGTAGGTAAATCCCCTGCAAACAAATGTGGATAGGGAAATTAATAAAAAAAATAAATAAATAAAATTTAACCAATATCAATTGGAGACAGGTCCCACTGCAAGGAATCATGCGTCATATCACTCAACACTGGAGAAGGCAACTTTCAGTTATTTCGGCCCCAGCACCCAGACCGAGGAGAGAGGTCCCACAGCAAGGAATCATGCGTCATATCAACCACCACAGGAGAAGGCCACTCTTAGTTATTTCGGCCAGCACCCAGACCGAGGAGAGAGGTCCCACAGCAAGGAATCATGCGTCATATCACCCACCACTGGAGAAGGCCACTATCAGTTATTTCGGCCCAGCACCCAGACCGAGGATACAGGTCCCACAGCAAGGAATCATGCGTCATATCACCCACCACCGGAGAAGGCCACTCTCAGTTATTTCGGCCAGCACCCAGACCGAGGAGAGAGGTCCCACAGCAAGGAATCATGCGTCATATCACCCACCACTGGAGAAGGCCACTTTCAGTGACATGTCGGGGTAGTTGTGAATGAACTTCTGCACCACCAAATTCAGCACATGCGCCAGGCAAGGGATGTGCGTCAAACCGGCTAGTCCCAGAGCTGCGACAAGATTTCGCCCATTATCACACACCACCAGGCCGGGCTTGAGGCCCACCGGCAGAAACCACTCGTTGGTCTGTTGTTCAATACCCCGTCACAACTCCTGCGCGGTGTGGGGCCTGTCCCCCAAACATATGAGTTTCAGAATGGCCTGCTGACGTTTACCCCGGGCTGTGCTGAAGTTGGTGGTGAAGGTGTGTGGCTGACTGGATGAGCTGGTGGAAGCAGAGGAGGAGGAAGCCGAGTAGGAGGAGGAGGCTACAGGAGGCAAAGAATGATGCCCTGCAATCCTTGGCGGCGGAAGGACGTGCGCCAAGGAACTCTCCGCCTGCGGCCCAGCTGCCACTACATTTACCCAGTGTGCAGTTAGGGAGATATAGCGTCCCTGGCCGTGCTTACTGGTCCACGTATCTGTGGTTAGGTGGACCTTGCCACAGATGACGTTGCACAGTGCACACTTGATTTTATCGGATACTTGGTTGTGCATGGAAGGCACGGCTGTCTTGGAGAAGTAGTGGCGGCTGGGAACAACATACTGTGGGACAGCCATGGACATCAGCTGTTTGAAGCTGTCTGTGTCCACCAGCCTGAATGACAGCATTTCAAAGGCCAGAAGTTTAGAAATGCTGGCATTCAGGCCCAGGGCTCGAGGGTGGCTAGGTGGGAATTTACGCTTTCTCTCCAAGGTTTGTGAGATGGAGAGCTGAACGCTGCCGTGTGACATGGTGGAGATGCTTGGTGACGCAGGTGGTGTTGTCGGTGGCACATCCTCTGTTTGGTGGGCGGCAGGTGCCAACATTCCTCCCGAGGCGGAGGAAGAGGCCGAGGCAGCAGCAGAAGAGGGAGCAGGGGAGCCAGAGTGAGTTCCTTGCTTTTAAGGTGTTTACTCCACTGCAGTTCATGCTTTGCATGTAGATGCCTGGTCATGCAGGTTGTGCTAAGGTTCAGAACGTTAATGCCTCGCTTCAGGCTCTGATGGCACAGCATGCAAACCACTCGGGTCTTGTCGTCAGCACATTGTTTAAAGAAGTGAAATGCCAGGGAACTCCTTGATGCTGCCTTTGGGGTGCTCGGTCCCTGGTGGCGGTGGCCAGTAGCAGGCGAACTCTCTTGGCGGCGGCTGGTCTGCTTTTGCTCCCTGCTCCCTCTTTTGCTACGCTGTTGGCTCGGTCTCACCACTGCCTCTTCCTCTGAACTATGAAAGTCAGTGGCACGACCTTCATCCATGTGGGGTCTAGGACCTCATCGTCCCCTGCATCGTCTTCCACACAGTTTTCCTCCCTGACCTCCTGTTCGGTCTGCACACTGCAGAAAGACCCAGCAGTTGGCACCTGTGTTTCGTCATCATCAGAGACGTGCGGACTCCGATGAGGTGGTATTCCCATGTCCTCATCATCAGGAAACATCAGTGGTTGTGCATCAGTGCATTCTATGTCTTCCACCACTGGGGAAGGGCTAGGTGGATTTCCTTGGGAAACCCTGCCAGCAGAGTCTTCAAGCAGCATAAGAGACTGCTGCATAACTTGAGGCTCTGACAGTTTCCCTCATATGCATGGGGGTGATGTGACAGACTGATGGGCTTGGTTTTCAGGCGCCACCTGTGCGCTTTCTGCAGAAGACTGGGTGGGAGATAATGTTGTGAACATGCTGGATCCACTGTCGGCCACCCAATTGACTAGCGCCTGTACCTGCTCAGGCCTTACCATCTTTAGAACGGCATTGGGCCCCACCAAATAGTGCTGTAAATTCTGGCGGGTACTGGAACCTGAGGAAGTTGGTTCACTAGGACGTGTGGCTGTGGCAGAATGGCCACGTCCTCTTCCAGCACCAGAGGATACACTAACACCACCACGACCGCGTCCGCTTTCCTTACTAGATGTTTTCCTCATTGTTACCGTTCACCAAGCACCACAATAAGGAAAAAAATATTTGGCCCAATGTATTGATTTCAAATTCAGGCCTTTTTTTACAGGCACCTAACACTATCTGCCTATTTGTTTATGTAGCGTATTACACTAATCCAGGCACAGCAGTAACCTCTGATTTAGGGGAATATCTCTTTTAGGGCTAGTATTTAGGCCCTGGATGAAAGGTATCCTTTTATGGACAGATTTACACTTGGCCTGCAACAGCTGTGACAACAGATTCAGGGTATTGCTATTTTGGCAATTGAATTTCACCCCAGAACAAAATATATGTTTTGCAAGACACTATGAAACGTGGCCTGCAACAGCTGGGACACCAGATTCAGGGTATTGCTATTTTGCCAGATTAATTTCACCCCAGAACAAAATATGTGTTTTGGCAGACACTATGAAATCTGGCCTGCAACTGCTGGGACACCAGAATCAGGGTATTGCTATTTTGCCAGATTAACTTCACCCCAGAACAAAATATGTTTTAGTGGACACTATGAAATCTGGCCTGCAACTGCTGGGACACCAGATTCAGGGTATTGCTATTTTGCAAAATTAATTTAACCCCAGAACAAAATATGTGTTTTGGCAGACACTATGAAATCTGGCCTGCAACTGCTGGGACACCAGAATCAGGGTATTTCTATTTTGCCAGATTAATTTCACCCCAGAACAAAATATATGTTTTGGCGGACACTATTCTATTTTGCCAGCCACAGCTGAAACAACTGATTTATGGTATTGCTATTTTAGGAATTGAATTTCACCCCAGAACAAAATATATGTTTTAGCTGACACTATGAAATCTGGCCTGCAACTGCTGGGACACCAGAATCAGGGTATTGCTATTTTGCCAGATTAATTTCACCCCAGAACAAAATATATGTGTTAGCGGACACTATGAAATCTGGCCTGCAACTGCTGGGACACCAGAATCAGGGTATTGCTATTTTGCCAGATTAATTTCACCCTAGAACAAAATATGTGTTTTTGCAGACACTATGAAATCTGGCCTGCAACTGCTGGGACACCAGAATCAGGGTATTGGTATTTTGCCAGATTAATTTCACCCCAGAACAAAATATATGTTTTAGCGGACACTATGAAATCTGGCCTGCAACTGCTGGGACACCAGAATCAGGGTATTGCTATTTTGCCAGATTAATTTCACCCCAGAATAAAATATGTGTTTTGGCAGACACTATGAAATCTGGCCTGCAACTGCTGGGACACCAGAATCAGGGTATTGCTATTTTGCCAGATTAATTTCACCCTAGAACAAAATATGAGTTTTGGCAGACACTATGAAATCTGGCCTGCAACTTCTGGGACACCAGAATCAGGGTATTGCTATTTTGGCAATTGAATTTCACCCCAGAACAAAATATATGTTTTGACGGACACTATGAATTATGGCCTGCAACTGCTGGGACACCAGATTCAGAGTATTGCTATTTTGCAAAATTAACTTCACCCCAGAAGAAAATATGTGTTTTGGCAGACACTATGAAATCTGGCCTGCAACTGCTGGGACACCAGAATCAGGGTATTGCTATTTTGCCAGATTAATTTCACCCCAGAACAAAATATATGTTTTGGCGGACACTATTCTATTTTGCCAGCCACAGCTGAAACAACTGATTTATGGTATTGCTATTTTAGGAATTGAATTTCACCCCAGAACAAAATATATGTTTTAGCTGACACTATGAAATCTGGCCTGCAACTGCTGGGACACCAGAATCAGGGTATTGCTATTTTGCCAGATTAATTTCACCCCAGAACAAAATATATGTGTTAGCGGACACTATGAAATCTGGCCTGCAACTGCTGGGACATCAGAATCAGGGTATTGCTATTTTGCCAGATTAATTTCACCCTAGAACAAAATATGTGTTTTTGCAGACACTATGAAATCTGGCCTGCAACTGCTGGGACACCAGAATCAGGGTATTGGTATTTTGCCAGATTAATTTCACCCCAGAACAAAATATATGTTTTAGCGGACACTATGAAATCTGGCCTGCAACTGCTGGGACACCAGAATCAGGGTATTGCTATTTTGCCAGATTAATTTCACCCCAGAACAAAATATATGTGTTAGCGGACACTATGAAATCTGGCCTGCAACTGCTGGGACATCAGAATCAGGGTATTGCTATTTTGCCAGATTAATTTCACCCTAGAACAAAATATGTGTTTTTGCAGACACTATGAAATCTGGCCTGCAACTGCTGGGACACCAGAATCAGGGTATTGCTATTTTGCCAGATTAATTTCACCCCAGAACAAAATATATGTTTTAGCGGACACTATGAAATCTGGCCTGCAACTGCTGGGACACCAGATTCAGGGTATTGCTATTTTGCAAAATAAATTTCACCCCAGAACAAAATATGTGTTTTGGCAGACACTATGAACTCTGGCCTGCAACTGCTGGGACACCAGAATCAGGGTATTGCTATTTTGCAAGATTAATTTCACCCCAGAACAAAATATATGTTTTGGCGGACACTATTCTATTTTGCCAGCCACAGCTGAACCCACTGTTTTATGGTATTGCTATTTTGGAAATTGAATTTCACCCCAGAAAATAATCTATCCTTTGCCAGACAGCAGACAGTATTATACTTGTCTAGCCAAAGCTGGAACACCAGATTTAGGGGATTGGAATTTGGGCAATTGTATTTAACCCCTTAATAAAATATAGAAATTGCTATCCTGAGTTTCTAGGGGTGACAATTAGCACAGCCAAGCCCCTGATGTAGGATATAGCAAAAAAAAACTAGTATTGATGGATTAATGGACTTGGTGGCAGCTTCTTCTGGTGCACCACAAGTCACAAAATGGCCGCCGATCAACACAGAAAATAAGTGACAGAAAAACGCTCTGTGCAGCCTAAAAAACAGTGAGCAAGTAACTAGCAGAAGTTCAATGATTCTCAGCTGTAGATCGATCCGTTCATTAGGTGCTGTTGCTGACTTTAACCTGCCTAATCTCGCCCTGACAGAAGCTGCGTCCTCTCCCTACACTAATCAGAGCAGTGTGACGTGCGGCGCTACGTGACTCCAGCTTAAATAGAGGCTGGGTCACATGCTGCACTTGGCCAATCACAGCCATGCCATAAGTAGGCATGGCTGTGATGGGCTCTTAGGGCAAGAAGTAAAACGCTAGCTGATTGGCTGCTGTGCAGCCCTTCAGAAAGCGGGAAGAAATCGACGAACAACGGACCCGAACCCGAACTTTTTTCGAACTGTTCGCTCAACACTAGTTGCATATCATTGCATTGATTGGCGATATTCAGTATTGTTTGAAGGTAGTGGTATTATATTTCATTGTCTATCATTGTACAGGCTGTATCATTAGTGTTGAGCGAACAGTTCGAGAATCGTTCGGGTCCGTACCGAATTTTGGGGTGTCCGTGACACGGACCCGAACCCGGACATTTTCATAAAAGTCCGGGTTCGTAGTTCGTCATGTTTTATGGCGCATTTTGAAAGGCTGCAAAGCAGCCAATCAACATGCATCATACTACTTGCCCTAAGATGCCATCGCAGCCATGCCTACTATTGGCAAGGCTGTGATTGGCCAAGTGCAGCATGTGACCCAGCCTCTATTTAAGCTGGAGTCACGTAGCGCCGCACGTCACACTGCTCTGATTAGTGTAGGGAGAGGACGCAGCTTCTGTGAGGGCGAGATAGGCAGGGATAAAGAAGTGAATGATCTACCTTTCTACACCTGTGCATCAGAACAACTTAGCTGAGCTGTTCACTGAAAGTCACTATTTTGTTTAGACTGGCCAGAGCGATTTTTACTGGCACATGTAACTGGGCTGACTGGCGGTGGCCATTTTGGGACTTGTGGTGCGCCAGCACAAGCTTCCACAGAGTCTAAACCAAAACTCCAAAGAAGTGAAAAATCTACACCTGTGAATCAGAACAACAGCGATTCAGCTGCTCAGTCAAAGTCAATTTTTTTTTCTGGCTGGGCAGACTGTTTTCTGGCACATGTTACTGGGCTGATAGGCGGCGGCCATTTTGGGACTTGTGGTGCTACAGCAAAAGCTGCCACAACGTCCATTAATCTCATGTAATAGTCGATTTTTTCATAGATATACTACATCAGGGGTTTGGCTGTGCTTGTGTCACCCCTACTAACTGCAAAGATATTTAATATATCAGTGGTGAAACTGAAAGTAACCCACTTGGATAGCAAATCCCATGAATGTGCTGTTCCAGCTAGGCTAGCCAGTGCCACTACAGCCAAGTCCAATACTGTCAGCCTGAAATATTTTTTTTTTTATGTGCCAGAAATATAAATTAAAAAAAGCTTTCACCGTAATAATAAAATTATTCTGGTGTTAGACCAGAAGAAGCAATCCTGTTGTAATTAATACTGTAAAAAGGCTTAGGCAATATTTCTCCCAGTTTGGGAAATTTATCTAGCAAAACTAGCATTTTAAAAATTCCGGTGTTCTGAAATACCAGCAGTCCTCTTGTAATTAATACCGCAAAAAGGCATTATATCGTCCAGTGTTGTAATTTTGGTGAAAAAAAGGCCAATTTAATCAATCTGGTGTTAGTTACACCAGAAACAGTAGGCCGCACGTTTTTACTCCTGTAAAAAGGAATTATATCTCCCCGTGTGGGAATCTATGTACCAAAACTAGCATATTAAAAATTCTGGTGTCCAATTTGCAGCAGTTTTCTTGTAATTAATACCGGAAAAAGGAATTATATCTTCCAGTGTGGGAATTTATGTACACAAACTAGCATTTTAAAAATTCTGGTGTCCAATTAGCAGCAGTCTTCTTGTAATTAATACCTAAAAAAGGCATTACATTGTCCAGTGTTGTAATTTTGGTGAAAAAAAAGCCAATTTAGTCAATCTGGTGTTAGTTACACCAGAAACAGTAGGCTGCACGTTTTTACTCCTGTAAAAAGGAATTATATCTCCCCGTGTGGGGGGATCTATGTACCAAAACTAGCATTTTAAAAATTCTGGTGTCCAATTTGCAGCAGTTTTCTTGTAATTAATACCGGAAAAAGGAATTATATCTTCCAGTGTGGGAATTTTGGGGCTAAAAAATAATATATTTTATTGTGGTGCGAGTTGAATCGCAACAATGAGGAAACATTCTTTTAAGGGACGAGGACGCGGTCGTGGTGGTGTCCGTGGAGCCTCTGTTGCTGGCAGAGGACGTGGCCGTTCGTCCTCAGGCGCACAAAGTAGTGAACCAACTCCCTCAAGTAGCCGGCAGAATTTACAGCAATATTTGGTGGGGCCCAATGCCGTTATGAGGATGGTAAGGCCTGAGCAGGTACAGGCATTAGTCGATTGGGTGGCCGACAGTGCTTCCAGCACGTTCACCACATTGTCTTCCGCCCAGTCTTCTGCGGAAAGCGCACAGGTGGCACCTGAAAACCAAGCCCATCAGTCTGTCACATCACCCCCATGCATATCAGGGAAACTGTCTGAGCCTCAAGTTATGCAGCAGTCTCTTATTCTGTTTGAAGACTCTGCTCGCACGGTTTCCCAGGGGCGTCCACCTAGCCCTTCCCCAGCGGTGGAAGACATTCCATGCACTGACGCACAACCACTTATGTATCCAGATGATGAGGACATGGGAATACCACCACAGCAGAGTGACCGAGTCTCTGATGATGACGAAACACTGGTGCCCACTGCCACGTCTTATTGCAGTGTGCAGACTGAACAGGAAGAGGTCAGGGAGGAAGACTGGGTGGAAGACGATGCAGAGGACGATGAGGTCTTAGACCCCACATGGACTGAAGGTCGTGCCGCTGACTTAAATAGTTCAGAGGAAGAGGCAGTGGTGAGACCGAGACATCAGCGAAGCCAAAGAGGGAGCAGGGGGCAAAAGCAGAACAGCCGCCGTCCAGAGAGTTCGCCTGCTATTGGCCAGCGCCAACAGGGACCCAGCACCCCAAAGGCATCTTCAAGGAGTTCTCTGGCATGGCACTTCTTCAAACAATGTGCTGACGACAAGACCAGAGTGATTTGCACGCTGTGCCATCAGACCCTGAGGCGAGGCATTAACGTTCTTAACCTGAGCACCGCCTGCATGATCAGGCATCTACATGCAAAGCATGAACTGCAGTGGAGTACACACCTTAAAAACAAGGAACCCGCTCAGGCTCCCCCTGCTCCCTCTACCGCTGCTGCCTCGGCTTCCGCCTCGAGAGGAATGTTGCCACCTGCCGAGCAGCAAACAGAGGATGTGCCACCGACACCACCACCACCACCGCCACCTGCGTCACCTAGCGTCTCCACTATTTCACACAGCAGCGTTCAGCTCTCCATCTCTCAAACCTTTGAGAGGAAGCGCAAATTCCCACCTAGTTACCCTCGAGCCCTTGGCCTGAATGCCAGAATTTCTAAACTACTGGCCTTTGAAATGCTGTCATTCCGGCTGGTGGATACAGACAGCTTCAAACAGCTGATGGTCATGGCTGTCCTCCAGTATGTGGTTCCCAGCCGCCACTACTTCTCCAATACAGTCGTGCCTTCCCTGCACATGCAAGTGTCCGATAAAATCAAGTGTGCACTGCGCAACGCCATTTGTGAACCACAATGAACCTAACCACAGATACGTGGACCAGTAAGCACGGCCAGGGACGCTATATCTCCCTAACTGCACACTGGGTAAATGTAGTGGCGGCTGGGCCCCAGGCGGAGAGTTCCTTGGCGCACATCCTTCCGCCGCCAAGGATCACAGGGCATCATTCTTTGCCTCCTGTAGCCTCCTCCTCCTACTCGGCTTTCTCCTCCTCTGCTTCCGCCAGCTCATCCAGTCAACCACACACCTTCACCACCAACTTCAGCACAGCCCGGGGTAAACGTCAGCAGGCCATTCTGAAACTCATATGTTTGGGGGACAGGCCCCACACCGCGCAGGAGTTGTGGCGGGGTATTGAACAACAGACCGACCAGTGGTTGCTGCCGGTGGGCATCAAGCCCGGCCTGGTGGTGTGCGATAATGGGCGAAATCTCGTGGCAGCTCTGGGACTAGCCGGTTTGACGCACATCCCTTGCCTGGCGCATGTGCTGAATTTGGTGATGCAAAAGTTCATTCACAACTACCCAGACATGTCAGAGCTGCTGCATAAAGTGCGGGCCGTCTGTGCGCGCTTCCGGCGTTCACATCCTGCCGCTGCTCGTCTGTCAGCGCTACAGCGGAACTTCGGCCTTCCCGCTCACCGCCTAATATGCGACGTGCCCACCCGGTGGAACTCCACCTTGCATATGCTGGAGAGACTGTGCGAGCAGCAGCAGGCCATAGTGGAGTTTCAGCTGCAGCACGCACGGGTCAGTCGCACTGAGGAACAGCACCACTTCACCACCAATGATTGGGCCTCCATGCGAGACCTGTGTGCCCTGTTGCGCTGTTTCGAGTACGCCACCAACATGGCCAGTGGCGATGCCACTGTTATCAGCGTGACAATACCAATTCTATGTCTCCTAGAGAAAACGCTTAGGGCGATGATGGAAGAGGATGTGGGCCAGGGCCAGGAGGAGGAGGAGGAGGATGACGGGTCGTTTTTAGCACTTTCAGGCCAGTCTGTTAGAAGTGGCTCAGAGGGAGGTTTTTTGCAACAGCAGTGGGCAGGTAAAAATGTGGCCAGCCAGGGACCACTACTGGAGGACGAGGAGGATGAGGAGGAGGTGGAGGAGGATGAGGATGAAGCAGGTTCACAGCGGGGTGGCACCCAGCACAGCGCAGGCACATCCCTGGTGCGTGGCTGGGGGGATACAGAGGATGATGACGATACGCCTCCCACAGAGGACAGCTTGTCCTTACCTCTGGGGAGCCTGGCACACATGAGCGATTACATGCTTCAGTGCCTGCGCAACGACAGCAGAGTTGCCCACATTTTAACGTGTGCTGACTACTGGGTGGCCACCCTGCTGGATCCACGGTACAAAGACAATGTGCCCACTTTACTTCCTGCACTAGAGCGTGATAGGAAGATGCGCGAGTACAAGCGCACGCTGGTAGACGCGCTCCTGAGAGCATTCCCAACTGTCACAGGGGAACAGGTGGAAGGCCAAGGCCAAGGCAGAGGAGGAGCTAGAGGTCGCCCACGCAGCAGTGTCACGGCCAGCTCCTCTGAGGGCAGGTTTAGCATGGCAGAAATGTGGAAAAGTTTTGTCTCCACGCCACAGCTAACTGCCCCACCACCTGATACGGAATGTGTTAGCAGGAGGCAACATTTCACTAACATGGTTGAACAGTACGTCTGCACACAACTCCACGTACTGACGGATGGTTCGGCCCCATTCAACTTCTGGGTTACCAAATTGTCCACGTGGCCAGAATTAGCATGTTATACCTTGGAGGTGCTGGCCTGCCTGGCGGCCAGCGTTTTATCTGAACTTGTATTCAGCACGGCAGGGGGCGTCATTACTGACAAACGCAGCCGCCTGTCCGCAGCCAACGTGGACAAGCTGCCGTTTATAAAAATGAACCAGGCATGGATCCCACAAGACCTGACCCTCCCTTGTGCAGAGTAGTCCTTATTAATAACTGCCTTAAACCATGTTGTCTTGTACTCCTGGCCACTTCTACATTGAAAAATCAATTTTTGAAATTAAGTAGGATCTTGGGGTGCAACCCAGAGTTGAATGAACCTTCCCTCTGTCTGGGTGCCGGGGCCAAAGTACATGAAAGTGTCCTTCTCCTGTGCTGTGTGATATGAATGTTATACTTGTGCTGTCTGACATGTCTCCTTTGTGTGGGTGCAGGGGGCCAAAGTCACTGAAAGCGGCCTTCTCCTGTGGTGGGTGATCTAAATGCCTGATTCTCTGCTGTGAAAACCTCTCTCCTCCATCTGGGTGCAGGGGTCAAAGTCTCTCAAAGTCGCCTTCTCCTGTGCTGGGTGATATAAATGTTATATTTGTGCCATCTGACATGGTTGCCAGGGTCCCATTAAATGGTGGCCTACTCCTTTGGTGGGTGATCTAAATGCCTGATTCTCTGCTGTGAAACCTCTCTCCTCCGTCTGGGTGCTGTGAAACCTCTCTCCTCCGTCTGGGTGCAGGGGTCAAAGTCTCTCAAAGTCGCCTTCTCCTGTGCTGGGTGATATAAATGTTATACTTGTGCCATCTGACATGGTTGCCGGGGTCCCATTAAATGGTGGCCTACTCCTGTGGTGGGTGATCTAAATGCCTGATTCTCTGCTGTGAAACCTCTCTCCTCCGTCTGGGTGCTGTGAAACCTCTCTCCTCCATCTGGGTGCAGGGGTCAAAGTCTCTCAAAGTCGCCTTCTCCTGTGTTTATTGATATGATGCCTTAATATGTGCTGTGAAACCTCTCTCCTCCGTCTGGGTGCAGGGGTCAAAGTCTCTCAAAGTCGCCTTCTCCTGTGCTGGGTGATATAAATGTTATACTTGTGCCATCTGACATGGTTGCCGGGGTCCCATTAAATGGTGGCCTACTCCTATGGTGGGTGATCTAAATGCCTGATTCTCTGCTGTGAAAACCTCTCTCCTCCATCTGGGTGCTGTGAAACCTCTCTCCTCCGTCTGGGTGCAGGGGTCAAAGTCTCTAAAAGTGGCCTTCTCTTGTGGTAGGTGATGTAAAACTGATGCTTGTACCATTTGACATGGGTGCAGGGGTCAAATTAACTAAATGGTGGCCTACTCCTGTGGTGGGTGATATGAGGCCTTAATATGTGCTGTGAAACCTCTCTCCTCCGTCTGGGTGCAGGGGTCAAAGTCTCTAAAAGTGGCCTTCTCCTGTGCTGGGTGATATAAATGTTATACTTGTGCCAACTGACATGGTTGCCGGGGTCCCATTAAATGGTGGCCTACTCCTGTGGTGTGTGATCTAAATGCCTGATTCTCTGCTGTGAAACCTCTCTCCTCCGTCTGGGTGCTGTGAAACCTCTCTCCTCCGTCTGGGTGCAGGGGTCAAAGTCTCTCAAAGTCGCCTTCTCCTGTGCTGGGTGATATAAATGTTATACTTGTGCCATCTGACATGGTTGCCGGGGTCCCATTAAATGGTGGCCTACTCCTGTGGTGTGTGATCTAAATGCCTGATTCTCTGCTGTGAAACCTCTCTCCTCCGTCTGGGTGCTGTGAAACCTCTCTCCTCCGTCTGGGTGCAGGGGTCAAAGTCTCTCAAAGTCGCCTTCTCCTGTGTTTATTGATATGATGCCTTAATATGTGCTGTGAAACCTCTCTCCTCCGTCTGGGTGCAGGGGTCAAAGTATCTCAAAGTCGCCTTCTCCTGTGCTGGGTGATATAAATGTTATACTTGTGCCATCTGACATGGTTGCCGGGGTCCCATTAAATGGTGGCCTACTCCTATGGTGGGTGATCTAAATGCCTGATTCTCTGCTGTGAAAACCTCTCTCCTCCATCTGGGTGCTGTGAAACCTCTCTCCTCCGTCTGGGTGCAGGGGTCAAAGTCTCTAAAAGTGGCCTTCTCTTGTGCTGGGTGATGTAAAACTGATGCTTGTACCATTTGACATGGGTGCAGGGGTCAAATTAACTAAATGGTGGCCTACTCCTGTGGTGAGTGATATGAGGCCTTAATATGTGCTGTGAAACCTCTCTCCTCCGTCTGGGTGCAGGGGTCAAAGTCTCTAAAAGTGGCCTTCTCCTGTGCTGGGTGATATAAATGTTATACTTGTGCCATCTGACATGGTTGCCGGGTCCCATTAAATGGTGGCCTACTCCTGTGGTGGGTGATCTAAATGCCTGATTCTCTGCTGTGAAACCTCTCTCCTCCGTCTGGGTGCTGTGAAACCTCTCTCCTCCGTCTGGGTGCAGGGGTCAAAGTCTCTAAAAGTGGCCTTCTCTTGTGCTGGGTGATGTAAAACTTATGCTTGTACCATCTGACATGGGTGCAGGGGTCAAATTAACTAAATGGTGGCCTACTCCTTTGGTGGGTGATATGAGGCCTTAATATGTGCTGTGAAACCTCTCTCCTCCGTCTGGGTGCAGGGGTCAAAGTCTCTAAAAGTGGCCTTCTCCTGTGCTGGGTGATATAAATGTTATACTTGTGCCATCTGACATGGTTGCCGGGGTCCGATTAAATGGTGGCCTACTCCTGTGGTGGGTGATCTAAATGCCTGATTCTCTGCTGTGAAACCTCTCTCCTCCGTCTGGGTGCTGTGAAACCTCTCTCCTCCGTCTGGGTGCAGGGGTCAAAGTCTCTCAAAGTCGCCTTCTCCTGTGGTTATTGATATGATGCCTTAATATGTGCTGTGAAACATCTCTCCTCCGTCTGGGTGCAGGGATCAAAGTCTCTCAAAGTCGCCTTCTCCTGTGCTGGGTGATATAAATGTTATACTTGTGCCATCTGACATGGTTGCCGGGGTCCGATTAAATGGTGGCCTACTCCTGTGGTGGGTGATCTAAATGCCTGATTCTCTGCTATGAAACCTCTCTCCTCCGTCTGGGTGCTGTGAAACCTCTCTCCTCCGTCTGGGTGCAAGGGTCAAAGTCTCTCAAAGTCGCCTTCTCCTGTGGTTATTGATATGATGCCTTAATATGTGCTGTGAAACCTCTCTCCTCCGTCTGGGTGCATGGGTCAAAGTCTCTCAAAGTCGCCTTCTCCTGTGCTGGGTGATGTAAATGTTATACATGTACCATCTGACATGGTTGCCGGGGTCCCATTAAATGGTGGCCTACTCCTGTGGTGGGTGATCTAAATGCCTGATTCTCTGCTGTGAAAACCTCTCTCCTCCGTCTGGGTGCTGTGAAACCTCTCTCCTCCGTCTGGGTGCAGGGGTCAAAGTCTCTAAAAGTGGCCTTCTCTTGTGCTGGGTGATGTAAAACTTATGCTTGTACCATCTGACATGGGTGCAGGGGTCAAATTAACTAAATGGTGGCCTACTCCTGTGGTGGGTGATATGAGGCCTTAATATGTGCTGTGAAACCTCTCTCCTCCGTCTGGGTGCAGGGGTCAAAGTCTCTAAAAGTGGCCTTCTCCTGTGCTGGGTGATATAAATGTTATACTTGTGCCATCTGACATGGTTGCCGGGGTCCCATTAAATGGTGGCCTACTCCTGTGGTGGGTGATCTAAATGCCTGATTCTCTGCTGTGAAACCTCTCTCCTCCGTCTGGGTGCTGTGAAACCTCTCTCCTCCGTCTGGGTGCAGGGGTCAAAGTCTCTCAAAGTCGCCTTCTCCTGTGTTTATTGATATGATGCCTTAATATGTGCTGTGAAACCTCTCTCCTCCGTCTGGGTGCAGGGGTCAAAGTCTCTCAAAGTCGCCTTCTCCTGTGCTGGGTGATATAAATGTTATACTTGTGCCATCTGACATGGTTGCCGGGGTCCCATTAAATGGTGGCCTACTCCTGTGGTGGGTGATCTAAATGCCTGATTCTCTGCTGTGAAAACCTCTCTCCTCCGTCTGGGTGCTGTGAAACCTCTCTCCTCCGTCTGGGTGCTGGGGTCAAAGTCTCTAAAAGTGGCCTTCTCTTGTGCTGGGTGATGTAAAACTTATGCTTGTACCATCTGACATGGGTGCAGGGGTCAAATTAACTAAATGGTGGCCTACTCCTTTGGTGGGTGATATGAGGCCTTAATATGTGCTGTGAAACCTCTCTCCTACGTCTGGGTGCAGGGGTCAAAGTCTCTAAAAGTGGCCTTCTCCTGTGCTGGGTGATATAAATGTTATACTTGTGCCATCTGACATGGTTGCCGGGGTCCGATTAAATGGTGGCCTACTCCTGTGGTGGGTGATCTAAATGCCTGATTCTCTGCTGTGAAACCTCTCTCCTCCGTCTGGGTGCTGTGAAACCTCTCTCCTCCGTCTGGGTGCAGGGGTCAAAGTCTCTCAAAGTCGCCTTCTCCTGTGGTTATTGATATGATGCCTTAATATGTGCTGTGAAACATCTCTCCTCCGTCTGGGTGCAGGGATCAAAGTCTCTCAAAGTCGCCTTCTCCTGTGCTGGGTGATATAAATGTTATACTTGTGCCATCTGACATGGTTGCCGGGGTCCGATTAAATGGTGGCCTACTCCTGTGGTGGGTGATCTAAATGCCTGATTCTCTGCTATGAAACCTCTCTCCTCCGTCTGGGTGCTGTGAAACCTCTCTCCTCCGTCTGGGTGCAAGGGTCAAAGTCTCTCAAAGTCGCCTTCTCCTGTGGTTATTGATATGATGCCTTAATATGTGCTGTGAAACCTCTCTCCTCCGTCTGGGTGCATGGGTCAAAGTCTCTCAAAGTCGCCTTCTCCTGTGCTGGGTGATGTAAATGTTATACATGTACCATCTGACATGGTTGCCGGGGTCCCATTAAATGGTGGCCTACTCCTGTGGTGGGTGATCTAAATGCCTGATTCTCTGCTGTGAAAACCTCTCTCCTCCGTCTGGGTGCTGTGAAACCTCTCTCCTCCGTCTGGGTGCAGGGGTCAAAGTCTCTAAAAGTGGCCTTCTCTTGTGCTGGGTGATGTAAAACTTATGCTTGTACCATCTGACATGGGTGCAGGGTCAAATTAACTAAATGGTGGCCTACTCCTGTGGTGGGTGATATGAGGCCTTAATATGTGCTGTGAAACCTCTCTCCTCCGTCTGGGTGCAGGGGTCAAAGTCTCTAAAAGTGGCCTTCTCCTGTGCTGGGTGATATAAATGTTATACTTGTGCCATCTGACATGGTTGCCGGGGTCCGATTAAATGGTGGCCTACTCCTGTGGTGGGTGATCTAAATGCCTGATTCTCTGCTGTGAAACCTCTCTCCTCCGTCTGGGTGCTGTGAAACCTCTCTCCTCCGTCTGGGTGCAGGGGTCAAAGTCTCTCAAAGTCGCCTTCTCCTGTGTTTATTGATATGATGCCTTAATATGTGCTGTGAAACCTCTCTCTCCGTCTGGGTGCAGGGTCAAAGTCTCTCAAAGTCGCCTTCTCCTGTGCTGGGTGATATAAATGTTATACTTGTGCCATCTGACATGGTTGCCGGGGTCCCATTAAATGGTGGCCTACTCCTGTGGTGGGTGATCTAAATGCCTGATTCTCTGCTGTGAAAACCTCTCTCCTCCGTCTGGGTGCTGTGAAACCTCTCTCCTCCGTCTGGGTGCAGGGGTCAAAGTCTCTAAAAGTGGCCTTCTCTTGTGCTGGGTGATGTAAAACTTATGCTTGTACCATCTGACATGGGTGCAGGGGTCAAATTAACTAAATGGTGGCCTACTCCTGTGGTGGGTGATATGAGGCCTTAATATGTGCTGTGAAACCTCTCTCCTCCGTCTGGGTGCAGGGGTCAAAGTCTCTAAAAGTGGCCTTCTCCTGTGCTGGGTGATATAAATGTTATACTTGTGCCATCTTACATGGTTGACGGGGTCCGATTAAATGGTGTCCTACTCCTGTGGTGGGTGATCTAAATGCCTGATTCTCTGCTGTGAAACCTCTCTCCTCCGTCTGGGTGCTGTGAAACCTCTCTCCTCCGTCTGGGTGCAGGGGTCAAAGTCTCTAAAAGTGGCCTTCTCTTGTGCTGGATGATGTAAAACTGATGCTTCTACCATCTGACATGGGTGCAGGGGTCAAATTTACTAAATGGTGGCCTACTCCTGTGGTGGGTGATATGATGCCTGAATATGTGCTGTGGGACCTCTCTCCTCTTTCTGGGTGCAGGGGTCAAAGTAACTAAAAGTGGCCTTCTCCTGTGCTGGATGGTATAAATGTAATGCTTGTGCTATCCGACATGTCTCCTCTGTCTGGGTGCTAAGGCCTAAGTCACTGAAAGTGGCCTTCTCCTGTGGTGGTTGATATGATGCCAGATTCTCTGCTGTGGGACCTCTCTCCTTTGTCTGGATGCTGGGGTCGAAATAATAGTAAGCGACCTTCTCCATTGGTGGGTGATTTGAAGCCTGATTCTGTGCTATGGGACCTAACTCCAATTAATATTGGTTAATTTTTATTTATTTTATGTTGTCATCATTTCCCTATCTACATTTGTTTGCAGGGGATTTACCTACATTTTGCTGCCTTTTGCAGCCCTCTAGCCCTTTCCGGGAGTCTTTTACAGCCTTTTTAGTGCCCAAAAGTTCCGGTCCCCATTGACATCTATGGGGTTCGGGATGAAGTTCGGGTTGAGTTCGGATCACGAACCCGGACATTTTCCGGAAGTTCGGCCGAACCTCCCGAACCCGAACTTCCAGGTGTACGCTCAACTCTATGTATCATCGATTTTGTATTTAGCACTTGTATAATAAACTCACATATATTTTTGCATAGATGATGGTACCTCGTTTTCTTTCTAGTTGCACAAAATAATTAAGGTTCTCGTCAACGATCTGAGAGGTTATTATGTCGCCTTCTCCTCAATAGGATCAATAACTTTGATATTTTTTCCTTTGATCCTTTGTTTTGTTTTTTTTTGTATATAAAGCATTTTTGCGCTTTATATCCGCGACAATACACAGTGTTTACTGTTAATAACTTTTGTCCTTACTATCAGCGGGAGGAAAACATTCACCCATTTTAATTTTCTGGTGAGGGTCTAAAAGCATGGCTATGCAGTAATCATCAGCCTGCTTGATGTGAGTGATACGCCTGTATCAGAAAGCCAATCTGGACAGTCTGCCAGAGGAGCCAGTTCTTTCTGGCTCCACCCCCGGTGCCATCGTTATCATCATCCTCTTGTTCCTCCACCTCCACCTCCTCCTCCTTTTCCACTGACAGCTCTTTATTCTCATTCTCCTCTTCCATGGCAGTTTCTTGTTGTGGGTAGTGATGGCCGAACATCGGCTGGGACGTTTCGCAAACGATCAAATGTTAGCAAACCGCGTGTTCGCGGTGAGCACCTTTGACTTTATTGGCAAGCGAACCTGAAAAAACATATTTGCAACCACCGAATACTTACTAGAAGTGCACTAGAATACTTACTAGTCCCACAACATGGACAGTGACATACCAGAGGGGGTTAATTGGCAAAAATTCCCACAAAAATATGTATTTTAATCAGGGGCCATTTTTATGTGTCTTAAAGGGAAACTCTCAAAAATGTGCCCTGTTAGAGCATAGAAAAATTTTATTTTATGCCACTGGAGTACAGGCCCCAAAAGTTAGGTATTCACCTGACAGAAAATAACTTGTGATTATGTGGCTGATGGCAGGGCCGGCTCCAGATTCATGTGGGCCCTTGGGGCATTTTTGAAGCATTTTTGTACATTTACATGTACCTCTGTGGCTCCCACACGGTATAATTACCACCAGTGGCCCCTGTACAGTATAATGACCACTAGTGGCCATTCACACAGTATAATGACCCCCCTCCTAATGCCCCCAAACACAGCATAATGACCCCCAGTGGCCCCACACACAGTACAATGAACCCAAAGTGGCCCTCCATTCAGAATAATGACCCCCAGTGGCCCCCACACTGGGGGTTATACTGTATGGAGGGGGCACTGGGGGTAATTATACTGTATGGTGGTCACTGGGGGTCAATATATTGAATGGGGGCTCTGGTGGTCATCATACTGAATGTAGGGTCATTGGGGATCATTATACTAAATGGGGGCCGCTATTTCTCCCTACTCCGAGATCTCAAATGTCAGTGGTGGTGAAGGTGACTATAAAGACATGTCAATGGACGTCACGTGAGTGCCCACAAGAGAGGAAGAGGAGGGGAGTTCAGAGGGAGAGACGGAGCAGCAGAGAGGGAGGAGAAGGAGGAGAAGCACGCAGAGCTCGCAGAGCACAGGAGGCAAAAAGCAGACTGCAAATGTATCTGAAACGAGCCATCCACCATGCATTGTCACTTCTGGTGCTCCCAGGATGCCGGCACGTGGCTCCGCAGTGTGGGCTTTTTTTAACATGTCAGCTGCTGACAATAGTGTTGCCATCTGCAGCCTATGCTACACTCCCAGTGCTCCACATCCTGCCTCTTCTCCTTCTCTTCTCTCCTCCCATTTGCTCTCCACTCCACCTTCCACTGTGCCATCGTCGCGTTCATCTGGCAGAAGGCAGGCTTCCGTGGCCCAAATGTTCGAGCATAAAAAGTTGATGATGCAGGATAACCCTCTTGCCCAACGGCTGACCGCTGGCTTGTCGGAACTGCTAGCCCGCCAACTACTACCATATAAACTGGTGGACTCGGAAGCCTTTAGAAAATGTGTGGCCATTGGCACACCGCAATGGAAGGTCCCTGGAAGGAAATATTTCTCCCAGAAGGGCATTCCAGAGCTTTTTGGCCAATTTCAGTCGCAAGTGAATATATCTTTGGCACACAGTTTTGGTGCCAAGATACATCTGACTATAGACACGTGGTCTAGAAAACACGTGCAGGGAAGGTACATAACTTTTACTGCCCACTGGGTGAACCTTCTGACAGCCGTCAAGCATGTAACCCGTGGCTCCCGTGTGGATTTGGTGTTATAGCCAAGGATTGCATGCAGGCCTGCCTCTTCTTCTTCTTCTCCTCCTCCTCCTACTCCATCCTCCTTCTCCTCCTCAGCTGACTCCTCCTTTTCCACTGCTACCTGCTCTTCCGCTGTGCCCCCCAAGCTCCCCAGAACCTATTCGACGTCCCAGGTGAGACATTGCCACACATTGCTTTCAGCTCTGCGGTCACAGGCCATTCAGTGGCTAACCTCGATCAATTTGACAGTTGTTAAAGTGGTGTGCGACAACGTTGCCAATCTGCTGATGGCACACGTCCTGCACCTAGTCATGCAGAGATTTGTTGCCAAATACCCCGGGGTCCAAGACGTCTTGCGGCAGGCCAGGAAAATCTCTGTCCATTTTAGCAGATCTTACACGGACATTCCTCGCCTTGCTGACGTTCAGTGGTGACACCACTTGCCTGTCAGACGTCTGATTTGTGACAGCCCGACGCACTGGTACTCCACCTTGTATTTGCTTGATAGGCTGCTCCAGCAGCAATGTGCCGTTAACGACTACCTGTTTGAACTCTGTAGCAGGACGGGTTCTGGGGAGCTTAGTTTCTTTTCACCGCACTAGTGGCTGCTCATACGCGACGCATGCAGACTTCTTCGGCCATTTGATGAGATCATCAAACTGGTCAGTCGTAGCTATGGCGCTCTCAGTAACATCGTACCTTACACCTTCTTTCTGGAGCGTGCATTGCGTCGTGTCATTGATCAAGCTGTCAAGGAGCAGGAGCTGGAAGAAGTCGCAATGCTTAATGAATTCCCGGGGGGGGGCTACTCCATCTAAGACAAGTCAGCAGGAGTCTGAAGAGGAGTCAGAGGAGGATGGTGGCTGGGGGGAGGAGGAGCAAGAAGAGCAGGCTTTGAGGGGGACTGTAAACTTTTCGGGGATCCTTGGTGTTGTCCATGGGTGAGGAGCAGGAGCCAGGGCACTCCACCGCTTCCAATTTAATGCAAATCGGGGTCTTCATTCTCCAGTGTTTGAAGAGGGACCCCTGTATAAAAAGCATAAAGGGCAACGACCAGTACTGGGTGGCAACGTACTTAGACCCCCCATTACAAACACAAAATGGCGGACATGTTACCAGCATCACAGAAGACTGGCAGAATTCAGCATTTCCAGGCCTTGCTGCGAGAGATGCTGCATTCTGCTGTTGCGGGTGCTGGCAGAGAAATTTCCACCCACACTAAAACAGGTGCGGGTACCAATCCTACCGCTCCTGCAATAAGAGGGCGGTTTGAAGATGTGTTGGTCACTTAGGATATGAGATTATTGTTGTAGCCAACTCATCGACAGCCGCCCTTCCAGCCAACCCATCCAGCCTCAGGGAACGCCAAGACTGACAGGTGGTTTAACAGCCGATGTGGACGCTCTGAGAAGGGAGGAACCCCCAGACTACTGGGTGTGCAGGCTTGACCTGTGGCCAGAGCTGGCACAATTTGCCATGGAACTCTTGGCTTGCCCCTCGTCAATGTCTCCTGTCTGAAAGGACATTCAGCCAAGCAGGGGGGATCCTGATCGATAAGCGCA
This sequence comes from Bufotes viridis, assembly GCA_033119425.1. Taxonomy (NCBI): domain Eukaryota; kingdom Metazoa; phylum Chordata; class Amphibia; order Anura; family Bufonidae; genus Bufotes; species Bufotes viridis. Next base: position 80,682,810 of record CM065596.1, read on the forward strand.
CTCGCCTAGCTCACGACTGTGTGGACTACCTTACATTTCTAAAAATGAATGAGGCATGGATCTCGGATGAATTCAACACCTGTGACAACCACGTGTAATTGAATTTCCTCATGCCAGCCCACACATATCCGCCACCACCCAGAACAAAGAATGGTCCATGTCTTATGTATATACAGTATTTTGGTGAATCAGGTATATTGCAAGACTAAATCAATATTTGGTGGAAACAAGTATATCAAACCCCTTAATCAGTATTTTGTGGAAGCAGATATATCACAGCCCTCAATTAGTATTTTTTGAAAGCAGGTATATCAAACTCCTTAATCAGTATTTTATGGCAGCAGGTACATCAAACCACTTAATCAGTATTTTGTGGAAGCAGGTATATTGCAGGCCTCAATCAATATTTGGTGGAAACAGGTATATTGAACCCCATAATCAGTATTTTGTGGAAGCAGGTATATCGCAGCCCTCAATTAGTATTTTGTGGAAGCAGGTATATCAAACCCCTTAACCTCTTAAGGACATAGGGCGTACAGGAACACCTTGATGTCTGAGTCCTTAAGGACACAGGGTGTACATGTGCGCCCTATGTATTTCCGATCACAGCCATGCGGTGGGCGGGGATTGAAACAGAGTGCCTGCTGAAATCATTGAGCAGGCACTCTGTGACAATGCTGAGGGGGGTCCTGTGCCCCCCTCCCTCCTTCCCCCATCAGCCGCTGCTCTGCTGATGGTTACCATGGCAACCGGATGCCTTCACAGGCTTCCAGCTTGCCATGGTAAGGCTAAGTTCATGCTTCTGCTAAAGGTGGCAGCAGCCTGATTAACCTGTGTGTAAAGTCACAATACACTGCAGTACACTATATAGTGTACTGTAGTGTATTATATAGGCATCAGACCCACTGGATCATCAAGAACCAAGTGGGTCTGGGTCAAAAGAATGTAAAAAAAAATTAGGGATGAGCGAACCCGAACTTTATAGTTCGGGTTCGTACCGAATTTTGGGGTGTTCGTGACACGGACCCGAACATTTACATAAAAGTTCGGATTCGTTTATCGGCGATTTCTATGGCACATTTTGAAAGCCTGAAAAGCAGCCAATCAACAAGCGTCATACTACATGCCCCAAGAGGCCATCACAGCCATGCCTACGATTGGCATGGCTGTGATTGGCCAAGTGCAGCATGTGACCCAGCTTCTATTTAAGTTGGAGTCACGTCACGCAGCTTGTCACTCTGCTCTGATAATGAAGTGATCGATCTACAGCTGTGAATCATTCAACTTCTGCTAGTTAATTGCTCACTGTTTTCAGGCTGCCCACAGCGTTTTTCTGTCACTTTTTTCTGGGGTGATCGGCGGCCATTTTGTGTCTTGCGGTGTGCCAGCACAAGCTGCTCCCAAGTCCATTAATCCATCAATAGTAGTTTTTTTTTTTTGCTATATCCTACATCAGGGGCTTGGCTGTGCTTATTGTCACCCCTAGAAACTCAGGATATAATTTTCTATATTTTATTGAGAGGTGAAATTCACTTAAAAAAATAGCTATCCCCTAAATCTGGTGTTCCAGCTGTGTCTAGCCAAGTGTAATATTTTTTTTTCTGGGGTGAAATTCAATTTCAAAATAGCAATACCCTAAATCAGTGGTTTCTGCTGTGGCAGGACAAGTTTTATAGTGTCTGTCAAAGGATAGCTTTTGTTCTGGGGTGAAATTCAATTGCCAAAAGAGCAATACCCTAAATCTGTGGTTTCAGCTGTGGCAGGTCAAGTTTCATAGTGTCCGTCAAAGGTTAGCTTTTGTTCTGGGGTGAAATTCAATTGCCAAAATAGCAATACCCTAAATCAGTGGTTTCAGCTGTGGCAGTTCAAGTTTCATAGTGTCCGTAAAAGTATAGCTTTTGTTCTGGGGTGAAATTCAATTACTAAAATAGCAATACCGTAAATCTGGTGTTCCAGCTGTGACTAGACAAGCTTCATAGTGTCCGTAAAAGGATATATTATTTTTTGAGGTGAAATTAAGTTGCAAAAATAGAAATTCAGTAAATCTGGTGTTCTAGCTGTGGCTGGACAAGTAGTTTAATAGTATCCGTTAAAGGATATATTTTGTCCTTAGGTGAAATTCAATTGCCAAAATAGGAATACCCAAAATCTGGTGTTCCAGCTGTTGCAGGCCAAGTGTAAATCTGTCCGTAAAAGGGTATATTACACTCAGCGTGCATCTCCAAGTGTATTTCTTTCCGTTAAAAGGTATATTACAGTAAGTGTTAAAATACAGCATAATCCTCTACATTTGCACACACTGTTTTGCATCTCTAAGTGTATTTCTTTCCCTTAAAGGGTATATTACACAAAGTGTTAAAATACAAGTGCTGAAAGCATAATCCTATATATTTTTTCACACGCTACTGTGCATCTCCAAGTGTAAATCTGTCCGTAAAAGGATACCTTTCATCCAGGGCCTAAATTCTAGGCCTACAATTGATATTCCCCTAAATCTGTGGTTACTGCTGTGCCTGGATTATTGTAATACGGTACATAACTAGATAGCCAGATAGTGTTAGGTGCCTGTAAAGAAAAAGGCTGAATTTGAATTCAATACATTGAGCCAAATACATTTTTTCTTATTGTGGTGAACGGTAACAATGAGAAAAGCATCTAGTAAGGGCCCATCACTGGTGCGTGGCTGGGGGGAAACGGAGAACGATGACGATACGCCTCCCACAGAGGACAGCTTGTCCTTACCTCTGGGCAGCCTGGCACACATGAGCGACTACATGCTGCAGTGCCTGCGCAATGACAGCAGAGTTGCTCACATTTTAACGTGTGCGGACTACTGGGTTGCCACCCTGCTGGATCCCCGGTACAAAGACAATGTGCCCACCTTACTTCCTGCACTGGAGCATGATAGGAAGATGCACGAGTACAAGCGCACATTGGTAGACAAGATACTGAGAGCATTCCCAAATGTCACAGGGGAACAAGTGGAAGCCCAAGGCGAAGGCAGAGGAGGAGCGAGAGGTCGCCAACGCAGCTGTGTCATGGCCAGCTCCTCTGAGGGCAGGGTTAGCATGGCAGAGATGTGGAAAAGTTTTGTCACCACGCCACAGCTAACTGCACCACCACCTGATACGGAACGTGTTAGCAGGAGGCAGCATTTCACTAACATGGTTGAACAGTACGTGTGCACACCCCTCCACGTACTGACTGATGGTTCGGCCCCATTCAACTTGTGGGTCTCCAAATTGTCCACGTGGCCAGAGCTAGCCTTTTATGCCTTGGAGCTGCTGGCCTGCCCTGCGGCCAGCATTTTGTCTGAACGTGTATTAAGCATGGCAGGGGGCGTCATTACAGGCAAACGCAGCCGCCTGTCCACAGCCAAAGTGGACAAGCTGACGTTCATAAAAATGAACCAGGCATGGATCCCACAGGACCTGTCCATCCCTTGTGCAGATTAGACATTTATAACTACCTTCCCTTAACCATATATTCTTGGACTCCAGGGCACTTCTTCATTCAATCCTTTTTTTAATTTTACCATTATATTGCAGGGCAACCCAAAGTTGAATGAACCTCTCCTCCGTCTGGGTGCCAGGGGCCTAAATATCGTAAAGTGGCCTGTTCCAATGGTGGGTGACATGAAGCCTGATTCTCTGCTATGCGACCTCTCTCCTCTGTCTTGGTGCCAGGGCCTAAATATCTGAAAGTGGCCTGTTCCATTGGTGGGTGACATTAAGCCTGATTCTCTGCTATGCGACCTCTCTCCTCTGTCTTGTTGCCGGTGCCTAAATATCTGAAAGTGGCCTGTTCCAGTGGTGGGTGACATGAAGCCTGATTCTCTACTATGGGACCGATCTCCTCTGTCTGGGTGCTGGGGCCTAAACAAGTAAAAGTGGCCTTCTACATTGGTGGGTGACATGAAGCCGGATTCTCTGCTATGGGACCTCTCTCTCCTTTGTCTGGGTGCTGGGGCCTAATTAACTGAAAGTGGCCTTTTCCATTGGTGAGTGACATGAAGCCTGATTCTCTGCTATGGGACCTCTCTCCTCTGTCTGGGTGCTGGGGCCTAAACAAGTAAAAGTGGCCTTCTCCATTAGTGAGTGACATGAAGCCTGATTCTCTGCTATGGGACCTCTCTCTAATTGATATTGGTTAATTTTTATTTATTTTATTTTAATTAATCTCCCTATCCACATTTGTTTGAAAGGATTGCAGCCCTCTAGCCCTTTCCTGGGATATTTTACAGCCTTTTTAGTGCCCAAAAGTTCAGGTCCCCATTGACTTCAATGGGTTCGGGGTGAAGTTCGGGTCGAGTTCGAGCAGCATTTTGTCTGAACGTGTATTAAGCATGGCAGGGGGCGTCATTACAGGCAAACGCAGCCGCCTGTCCACAGCCAAAGTGGACAAGCTGACGTTCATAAAAATGAACCAGGCATGGATCCCACAGGACCTGTCCATCCCTTGTGCAGATTAGACATTTATTACTACCTAACTACTATTTTTGGAGTTAGGTAGAGCCAGATGGTTCAATAATACCCCTCTCTGACTCTGTTATACTCCACAGCCTGGTTAAGTAACGAATAGCTTAACCCCACATAGATTTTATTTATGAATAAACAAATAAAATATTTTTTGTTTTATTTTAACACGTCCCTATAGGCTGAGAATTGATACGTTTGTGAATTGTCAATTTTATTACTGTCATAAAGTGACGAGAAGACAATCTCAGAATGGCCTGGATAAGCAAAAGCATTTTAACCGCTCCAGGACCGCCTAACTCACGGATGCGTTCAGCGGGCGGTCGGGTTATTCTGGGTGGACGCATCCGTGTCTAAAAAACATTTACATACTGAACTTAAGATATCCTGATGCATACTGAACAGAATTCTCTCCATTCCGAATGCATGGGGATAATACTGATCAGTTAATTTCCGGCATAGAGCCCCGACGTCGGAACTCTATGCCGGAAAAGAAAAATACTAGTGTGAAAGGACAAATCGCGGCGAGCATGCGCTGGCAGGCTGTAGTAGTTAAAAAAAATCGCATATCAGACGCTGTTTTGTTAACAGGATCTGATATGCCTGCTGCCTGCTCCTCTGGTGGTCCCTTTTGCTTGGGACCACCAGAGGAAACATATGTAAGTGCACCAATCACCACACAGACCCCCCCCATCCACCCCCCCATCACTGATTAACCCCCAATTAACCCCTGATTGACACCAGATCACCCCATGTCACCCCCCTGATCACCCCCTGTCACCCCCCTGTCACTAATCACCCCCCTGTAAGGCTCATTCAGATGTCCATAGTTGTTTTGTGGATCCGCGGATCAGCAAAACACGGACACCGGCAATGTGCTTTCCGCATTTTGCGGATCCGCACATTGCCAGAACTATATAGAAAATGCCTTTTCTTGTCCGCAATTGCAGAGCTGCGGCCGGATGTTTCGGGGCCGAAACCCGGAAGTTCGCGGCCGCAGCCCCACAAATGCTGATGCGCGAGCACATAGTGTGCTCTCCGCATCACACACGGCCTCATTCACACTGAATGGGTCCGCATCTATTCCGCAGAATTGCGGACATTTTTACGGACGTGTAAATGGGGCCTTACTTCTTTTTTTTTTTTGCACATTTTTTGGCAGAGATTTTTTCATCCACATTGATTGTTGCAAATGAAGAAATCTGTGCTGTTCATTTTTTTTTTTTTTCAGCCCAGAGGCTGAACGGAAAAAAAAAAATCTCATTACCCGTATGCTCAATATAAGGCTACATGCACAAGACCGTTGGTGTTTTTTGGTCCGCAAACCGCGGATCCTCAAAACACGGAAGCTGCTTCGCGTTCCGTTCTGCAATTTGCGGAACGGAACGTGGCCCATTATAGAGAAGCCTATTCTTGTCCGCAAAACGGACAGGAATAGGACATGCTCTATTTTTTTTGCGGGGGCACGGAACGGAGCAACGGATGCGGACAGCACATGGAGTGCTGTCCGCATCTTTTGCGGCCCCATTGAAATGAATGGGTCCGAGCCCGAGCCCGAGCCGCAAAATATGCGGCTCGGACGCGGACCACAACAAAGGCCGTGTGCATGAGGCCTTAGGAGAATAGCAGAAACTCCTCATGATGGCCATACATGTAATGATTGCGGAGACCCTCAAATGCCAGGGCAGTGTAAATACCCCACATGTGACCCCATTTTAGAAAGAAGACACCCCAAGGTAACTTTTGTCACAAGTTAGTGGAATATAAGACTTTGTAAGAAAAAAAAAAAAAAGCCAATTTCCGCTAACTTGTGCCAAAAAAAAAAAAAATCTTCTATGAACTCGCCATGCCCCTCACAGAATACCTTGGGGTGTCTTCTTTACAAAATGGGGTCACATGTGGTGTATTTATACTGCCCTGGCATTTTAGGGGTCCTATAGCGTGAGAAGAAGTCTGGAATCCGAATGCGTAAAAACCCCTCAATCAAATGACCCCATTTCGGAAAGTTTCGGAGATTTATTTTTATTTTTTTTGCCAGAAGTTAGCAGAAATTGAAACTTTATTATTTATTTTTTTTCCTCAGAAAGTGTCATTTTCCGCTAACTTGTGAAAAAAAATGAAATCATACATGAACTCACCATGCCTCTCCGCGAATACTTTGGGGTGTCTTCTTTCTAAAATGGTGTCATTTGGGGGGTATTTATACTATCCTGGCATTCTAGCACCTGAAGAAACATGACAGGTGCTCAGAAAGTCAGAGCTGCTTCAAAATGCAGAAATTCACTTTTTTGCACCATAGTTTGTAAATGCTATAACTTTTACCCAAACCAATAAATATACAGTTATTGGATTTTTTTTTATCAAAGACATGTAGAACAATAAATTTAGAGAAAAATGTATATAGAAATGTAGTTTTAAAAAAAAAAATTACAACAGAAAGTGAAAAATTTAATTTTTTTGCAAAAATTTCGGTCATTTTTTTTTAATATAAAAAAAAGTAAAAATGTCAGCAGCAATGAAATACTACCAAATAAAAGTGACACGTCAGATTTGCTAAAAAATGGCCAGGCAGAAAGGTTAAAAATGGCCCGGTCCTGAAAGGGTTAATCAGTATTTTGTGGAAGCAGGTATATCGCAGGCTTCAATCAATATTTGGTGGAAACAGGTATATCAAACCCCTTAATCAGCAGCCCTCAATCAGTATTTTGAGGAAGCAGGTATATAGCAGGTCTCAATCAATATTTGGTGGAAACAGGTATATCGAACCCCTTAATCAGTATTTTGTGGAAGTAAGTATATCGTAGGCCTCAATCAATATTTGGTGGAAACAGATATATTGAACTCCTTAATCAGTATTTTGTGGAAGCAGGTATATCGCTGCCCTCAATTAGTATTTTGTGGAAGCAGGTATATTGCACCCCTCAATCAATATTTGGTGGAAGCAGTTATATCGAACCCCTTAATCAGTATTTTGTGGAAGCAGGTATATCACACCCCTCAATCAGTTTTTTGGGGGGCAACAAATATCACACCTATTGCAAATAGTTGTTCCAATAGCGCTTGTCCCTCTATATAGGTGCGGTATCGCAGCAGAACCGCACACAACTGCTGCACAATACAAATACACTTTATACTTTTTTTGTTAGGCTACTTTCACACTTGCGGTGTGAGTATCCGGCAGGTAGTTCCGTCGCCAGAACTACCCACTGGATCTGTCATACCGCATGACAACTGAAAGCATTTGGAGACAGATCCGGATGCGGATCCGTCTCACAAATGCATTGCAAGTGCAGATCCGTCTTGATTTTTTTTTCACAGTTTTAAAGGTATGCTCATGCGCAGAACGGAATGACGGATCCATCGTTGCGGTATTTGTAATGCCTGACCCGGCACTAATACAAGTCAATGGGAATTATTGCCGGATCCGTCATCTGTTGGAATTTTGTCATGTGTCATGGAATTTCAGACGGAGATAATAGCGCAGCATGCTGCGGTAATTTCCCTGTCTAAAAAACGTTTACATACTGAACTGAAGATATCCTGATGCATACTGAACAGATTTCTCTCTATTCCGAATGCATGGGGATAATACTGATCAGTTTATTTCCGGCATAGAGCCCCGACTTCGGAACTCTATGCCGGAAAAGAAAAACACTAGTGTGAAAGTACCCTTAGAAAGTATATTATAGGTATATCACACCCCTCAATGAGTTTTTGGTGGGCAACAGGTACTGTACATCACACCCATTGCAATTAGTTGTTCCAATAGCATTTGTCCCTCTATATAGCTGCGGTATCGCAGCAGAACCACACACAACTGCTGCACAATACAAATGCACTATAATATACTTTCTATGTTAGAAAGTATATTATAAGTAAATCACACCCCTCCGTATATCACACCTATCGATAGCACACCTATACCAGTTCTTAAAAGGACTTTTGTGGCCCTATTAGCTAGCATTTGGTGTCCCTAACAGCCTGTCCCTGCTCCACAAAGCAACCTCTCACTACACTGGCAAAACACAGAATGTAAAGTGGCTGCCCTATCGGGGGGGTGCCCATGTGCTGAAATGTCTCAATTGGCTGTCCCACCTGATGGATGTGTCATGGGTCAAAGTTCAGTGCAATGCAAAAGAATATGGTGCCGGCGAATCCGCAAGGTCATTTCTACTTGTGGGTTTCCAACAGCTATAGTGTGGGCAAGCAAGATGCGATAGCTATTCTTCTTCCGCCGTCGTCCCCTGGTGAATGAGCGTCAGCATCTGTTCTAAGTTATATATTCATTTCCACCAATTTATAGTTAAAGGTTGTAGGTAAAATCTGGACTGGAATAAACTTATATAAAACCATATAAAAGCATGGACTGGAGTAAATAAAGCCATCAATATAAAACACAAACAGAAATTATATGTACACAATCACACAGATGTGAATTGATGCAACTAAGGGCCCATTCATATGACCATATATTTGTGTCTGCATCCATTTCAATAGGGCCACAAAAGTGTGCTGTTCGCATCCATACTTCTGTTCCGTGGCCCCACAAGAAAGATAGAACATGTTCTATTCTTGTCTACAATTATAGACAAGAATAGGCATTTCTATCATAAGGCTGACAATTCTGTTCCACAACATGCGGAACACACACAGCCGGTATCCATGATAGAAATATGATATTACATACTGGACCTTCATGAACGTAAGTACATGTGAATCTAGTGGATCACAGGGTCATTCTAGTGGATCACAAAGGAACACCCATGGCCAGTATCCATGATAGAAATATGATATTAGGTACTGAACCTTGATGGAGGTAAATAGATGTGAATCTAGTGGATCACAGGGGCATTCTAGTGGATCACAAAGTCATCTGTCTGCTGGAAAAACAGCCTGACACAGATGGCTGTGGGATCCACAAGAACCTACATCAGGAAAAAATCTATTGGGAAAATGTTATCCTGAAAAGAAAAGAAAGCCTAACAGTTAAATTTTAAATAACAGTTTATTTTAAAAAGAAAACCAAACAATTCAATGGCTGAAAATGATTGGGCATGTCCTAGGCAGGGCTGACATGTCTCAAATTTACCAAATACAGTGTTCGTAAGTATGCCAGTTATTACTTGAGCAGGTCTTTCCGACATGTTACCACCAAACAATGGTACAAATAATAATGTATGGTAATAATTAGTGTTGAGCGAACAGTTCGAAAATCGTTCGGGTCCGTACCAAATTTTGGGGTGTCCGTGACACGGACCCGAACCCGGACATTTTCAAAAAAGTTCGGGTTCGGGTCCGGTGTTCGTCGATTTCTTCCCGCTTTCTGAAGGGCTGCACAGCAGCCAATCAGCTAGCGTTTTACTTCTTGCCCTAAGAGCCCATCACAGCCATGCTTACTAATGGCATGGCTGTGATTGGCCAAGTGCAACATGTGACCCAGCCTCTATTTAAGCTGGAGTCACGTAGCGCAGCACGTCACACTGCTCTGACTAGTGTAGGGAGAGGATGCAGCTTCTGTGAGGGCGAGATAGGCAGGGATAAAGAAGTGATTGAATGATCTACCTTTCTACACCTGTGCATCAGAACAACTCAGCTGAGCTGTTCACTGAAAGTCACTATTTTGTTGAGTCTGGCCAGAGCGATTTTTACTTGCACATGTAACTGGGCTGACCGGCGGTGGCCATTTTGGGACTTGTGGTGCGCCAGCACTTGCTGCCACAGAGTGTAAACCAAAGCTCCAAAGAAGTGTAAAATCTACACCTGTGAATCAGAACAACAGCGATTCAGCTGCTCAGTCAAAGTCTATTTTTTTTCTGGCTGGGCAGACCGTTTTCTGGCACATGTTACTGGGCTGATAGGCGGCGGCCATTTTGGGACTTGTGGTGCTACAGCAAAAGCTGCCACAACGTCCATTAATCTCATGTAATAGTCGATTTTTTCATAGATATACTACATCAGGGGTTTGGCTGTGCTTGTGTCACCCATACTAATATATCAGTGGTGAAACTGAAAGTAACCCACTTGGATAGCAAATGCCATGAATGTGCTGTTCCAGCTAGGCTAGCCAGTGCCACTACTTTGTCCAATACTGTCAGCCAGAAATATTTTTTTTTTTATGTGCCAGAAATATAAATTAGAAAAAGCTTTCACCGTAATAATAAAATTATTCTGGTGTTAGACCAGAAGAAGCACTCCTGTTGTAATTAATACTGTAAAAAGGCTTAGGCAATATTTCTCCCAGTGTGGGAAATTTATCTAGCAAAACTAGCATTTTAACAATTCCGGTGTTCTGAAATACCAGCAGTCCTCTTGTAATTAATACCGCCAAAAGGCATTATATCGTCCAGTGTTGTAATTTTGGTGAAAAAAAGGCCAATTTAATCAATCTGGTGTTTGTTAGACCAGAAAAACTCGGCCTCACGTTTTCACTCCTCTAAAAAGTAATTATATTTCCCCGTGTGGTGATCTATGTACCAAAACTAGCATTATAAAAAATCTGGTGTCCAATTAGCAGCAGTGTTCTTGTAATTAATACCGCCAAAAGGCATTATTGTCCAGTGTTGTAATTTTGCTGAAAAAAAAGCCAATTTAATCAATCTGGTGTTTGTTAGACCAGAAAAACTCGGCCTCACGTTTTCACTCCTCAAAAAAGGAATTATATTTCCCCGTGTGGAGATCTATGTACCAAAACTAGCATTATAAAAAATCTGGTGTCCAATTAGCAGCAGTGTTCTTGTAATTAATACCGCCAAAAGGCATTATTGTCCAGTGTTGTAATTTTGCTGAAAAAAAGGCCAATTTAATCAATCTGGTGTTTGTTAGACCAGAAAAACTAGGCCTCACGTTTTTACTCCTGTAAAAGGAATTATATCTCCCGTGTGGAATCTATGTACCAAAACTAGCATTATAAAAATCTGGTGTCCAATTAGCAGCAGTGTTCTTGTAATTAATACCGCCAAAGGCATTATTGTCCAGTGTTGTAATTTTGCTGAAAAAAGGCCAATTTAATCAATCTGGTGTTTGTTAGACCAGAAAAACTAGGCCTCACGTTTTCACTCCTCTAAAAGGAATTATATTTCCCGTGTGGGGATCTATGTACCAAAACTAGCATTATAAAAATCTGGTGTCCAATTAGCAGCAGTGTTCTTGTAATTAATACCGCCAAAAGGTATTATTGTCCAGTGTTGTAATTTTGCTGAAAAAAAGGCCAATTTAATCAATCTGGTGTTTGTTAGACCAGAAAAACTCGGCCTCACGTTTTCACTCCTCTAAAAGGAATTATATTTCCCGTGTGGGGATCTATGTACCAAAACTAGCATTATAAAAAATCTGGTGTCCAATTAGCAGCAGTGTTCTTGTAATTAATACCGCCAAAAGGCATTATTGTCCAGTGTTGTAATTTTGCTGAAAAAAAGGCCAATTTAATCAATCTGGTGTTTGTTAGACCAGAAAAACTAGGCCTCACGTTTTTACTCCTGTAAAAGGAATTATATCTCCCGTGTGGAATCTATGTACCAAAACTAGCATTATAAAAATCTGGTGTCCAATTAGCAGCAGTGTTCTTGTAATTAATACCGCCAAAAGGCATTATTGTCCAGTGTTGTAATTTTGCTGAAAAAAGGCCAATTTAATCAATCTGGTGTTTGTTAGACCAGAAAAACTAGGCCTCACGTTTTCACTCCTCTAAAAGGAATTATATTTCCCGTGTGGGGATCTATGTACCAAAACTAGCATTATAAAAAATCTGGTGTCCAATTAGCAGCAGTGTTCTTGTAAATAATACCGCCAAAAGGCATTATTGTCCAGTGTTGTAATTTTGCTGAAAAAAAGGCCAATTTAATCAATCTGGTGTTTGTTAGACCAGAAAAACTCGGCCTCACGTTTTTACTCCTCTAAAAAGGAATTATATTTCCTCGTGTGGGGATCTATGTACCAAAACTAGCATTATAAAAAATCTGGTGTCCAATTAGCAGCAGTGTTCTTGTAATTAATACCGCCAAAAGGCATTATTGTCCAGTGTTGTAATTTTGCTGAAAAAAAGGCCAATTTAATCAATCTGGTGTTTGTTAGACCAGAAAAACTAGGCCTCACGTTTTTACTCCTGTAAAAAGGAATTATATCTCCCCGTGTGGAATCTATGTACCAAAACTAGCATTATAAAAAATCTGGTGTCCAATTATCTTCCAGTGTGGGAATTTTGGGGCTAAAAAATAATAAATATATATTTTATTGTGGTGCGAGTTGAATCGCAACAATGAGGAAACATTCTATTAAGGGAGGAGAACGCGGTCGTGGTGGTGTCCGTGGAGCCTCTGTTGCTGGCAGAGGACGTGGCTGTTCGGCCTCAGGCGCACAAAGTAGTGAAACAACTCCCTCAAGTAGCCGGCAGAATTTACAGCGATATTTGGTGGGGCCCAATGCCGTTATGAGGATGGTAAGGCCTGAGCAGGTACAGGCATTAGTCGATTGGGTGGCCGACAGTGCTTCCAGCACGTTCACCACATTGTCTTCCGCCCAGTCTTCTGCGGAAAGCGCACAGGTGGCACCTGAAAACCAAGCCCATCAGTCTGTCACATCACCCCCATGCATATCAGGGAAACTGGCTGAGCCTCAAGTTATGCAGCAGTCTCTTCTTCTGTTTGAAGACTCTGCTCCCACGGTTTTCCAGGGCGTCCACCTATCCCTTCCCCAGCGGTGGAAGACATTCCATGCACTGACGCACAACCACTTATGTATCCAGATGATGAGGACATGGGAATACCACCACAGCAGAGTGACCGAGTGTCTGATGATGACGAAACACAGGTGCCCACTGCCGCGTCTTATTGCAGTGTGCAGACTGAACAGGAGGAGGTCAGGGAGGAAGACTGGGTGGAAGACGATGCAGAGGACGATGAGGTCTTAGACCCCACATGGACTGAAGGTCGTGCCGCTGACTTAAATAGTTCAGAGGAAGAGGCAGTGGTGAGACCGAGACAACAGCGAAGCCAAAGAGGGAGCAGGGGGCAAAAGCAGAACAGCCGCCGTCCAGAGAGTTCGCCTGCTATTGGCCAGCGCCAACAGGGACCCAGCACCCCAAAGGCATCTTCAAGGAGTTCCCTGGCATGGCACTTCTTCAAACAATGTGCTGAGGACAAGACCAGAGTGGTTTGCACGCTGTGCCATCAGACCCTGAGGCGAGGCATTAACGTTCTTAACCTGAGCACCACCTGCATGATCAGGCATCTACATGCAAAGCATGAACTGCAGTGGAGTACACACCTTAAAAACAAGGAACCCGCTCAGGCTCCCCCTGCTCCCTCTACCGCTGCTGCCTCGGCTTCCGCCTCGAGAGGAATGTTGCCACCTGCCGAGCAGCAAACAGAGGATGTGCCACCGACACCACCACCACCACCGCCACCTGCGTCACCTAGCGTCTCCACTATTTCACACAGCAGCGTTCAGCTCTCCATCTCTCAAACCTTTGAGAGGAAGCGCAAATTCCCACCTAGTCACCCTCGAGCCCTTGGCCTGAATGCCAGCATTTCTAAACTACTGGCCTTTGAAATGCTGTCATTCCGGCTGGTGGACACAGACAGCTTCAAACAGCTGATGGCCATGGCTGTCGGCTGTCGCCCAGTATGTGGTTCCCAGCCGCCACTACTTCTCCAAGACAGCCGTGCCTTCCCTACACATGCAAGTGTCCGATAAAATCAAGTGTGCATTGCGCAACGCCATTTGTGGCAAGGTCCACCTAACCACAGATACGTGGACCAGTAAGCACGGCCAGGGACGCTATATCTCCCTAACTGCACACTGGGTAAATGTAGTGGCGGCTGGGCCCCAGGCGGAGAGTTCCTTGGCGCACGTCCTTCCGCCGCCAAGGATCACAGGGCATCATTCTTTGCCTCCTGTAGCCTCCTCCTCCTACTCGGCTTCCTCCTCCTCCTCCTCTGCTTCCACCAGCTCATCCAGTCAGCCACACACCTTCACCACCAACTTCAGCACAGCCCGGGGTAAACGTCAGCAGGCCATTCTGAAACTCATATTTTTGGGGGACAGGCCCCACACCGGGCAGGAGTTGTGGCGGGGTATTGAACAACAGACCGACCAGTGGTTTCTGCCGGTGGGCCTCAAGCCCGGCCTGGTGGTGTGCGATAATGGGCGAAATCTCGTGGCAGCTCTGGGACTAGCCGGTTTGACGCACATCCCTTGCCTGGCGCATGTGCTGAATTTGGTGGTGCAAAAGTTCATTCACAACTAGTGATGAGCGGCAGGTGCCATATTCGATTTCGACGAAATTCGCGAATATTCGAATGAATATTCGTTTCGTATTCGTCGAAATCGAATATTCGTCATTTTTTCTAGTTATCGCGATTAAAATGCGATTTAAATAATCGCATATTGCGATTTGTACTTAAGGCTACTTTCCTATTGGTTTCATATCTAGAATTAGCGAGGATGACGAATATGGCGAATGTATTCGTCATATTCCTCAAAACGAAGATAACGAAGTATTCTACATCTTCGTTTTAGCAACCTATTCAGTCAACCTCGCTAATTCTAGCAATCAAATAGGAAGGTTGACTATAGAGACAGCTGTGTTAAATTGGCTATGCGATTTTTTTTTTTAATACAATAATTATATTACTTGATATGATAATATTATTATAAGTATTCTATTTATTAAAAAAAAAAAAAATCGCATAGCGAATTTAACACAGCTGTCTGGTAAGTCAACCTTCCTATTTGATTGCTAGAATTAGCGAGGTTGACGAATAGGTTGCTAAACGAGATGTAGAATACTCGTTATCTTCGTTTTGAGAATATGACGAATACATTCGTCATATCGTCATCCTCACTATTCTACCAAGCCAACCATAACTTCTGTGCTCATGGAGCGTCCCCATCACCATGGGAACGTCTCCATATACTAAAATGTACTGTCGGATTTGAGGAATTACGTTGAAATCGCAATGCGATTAATTCAAGTTATATTAATCGCATTGCGATTTCAACTTAGAGCTGGGTTTATAATGGGTCAGCTTGCTAGAATTAACGAAGTTAACGAATATGGAATATAGCAGCAGTGCTAAGTTGAAATCGCAATGCGATTAATTTAACTTAAAGTATTCGCATTGCGATTTCAACTTAGCACTGCTAGTGCATAGCTATATATTCCATATTCGTTAATTCTAGCCTATGTAAGATAGCAGTGCTAAGTTGTAATCGCAATGCGATTAATATAACTTGAATTAATCGCATTGCGATTTCAACGTAATTCCTCAAATCCGACAGTACATTTTAGTATATAGAGATTTTCCCATGGAAGGGGCGCTCCATGAGCACGGAAGTCGGCAGAAGCGGCAACGGGCACTGACTGGAGCAGCCAGGAAGCCAGGAATCCTCATGACAGGTAAGAACTACTTTTGGGAAGTGGGAAAGAAAAATATAACTAAAAAAAAAAAAAAAACGAATATTCGAAATAGCGAATTTATAGCGCTATATTCGAAATATTCGCGAATTAGCGAAGTGCCGATATTCGCTAAAAAAATTCGCTTTTCGAATATTCGCGCTCAACACTATTCACAACTACCCAGACATGTCAGAGCTGCTGCATAAAGTGCGGGCCGTCTGTGCGCGCTTCCGGCGTTCACATCCTGCCGCTGCTCGCCTGTCAGCGCTACAGCGGAACTTCGGCCTTCCCGCTCACCGCCTAATATGCGACGTGCCCACCCGGTGGAACTCCACCTTGCACATGCTGGAGAGACTGTGCGAGCAGCAGCAGGCCATAGTGGAGTTTCAGCTGCAGCACGCACGGGTCAGTTGCACTGCGGAACAGCACCACTTCACCACCAATGATTGGGCCTCCATGCGAGACCTGTGTGCCCTTTTGCGCTATTTAGAGTACGCCACCAACATGGCCAGTGGCGATGCCACTGTTATCAGCGTGACAATACTAATTCTATGTCTCCTAGAGAAAACGCTTAGGGCGATGATGGAAGAGGAGGTGGGCCAGGGCCAGGAGGAGGAGGAGGAGGATGATGGGTCTTTTTTAGCACTTTCAGGCCAGTCTGTTAGAAGTGGCTCAGAGGGAGGTTTTTTGCAACAGCAGAGGGCAGGTACAAATGTGGCCAGCCAGGGACCACTACTGGAGGACGAGGAGGATGAGGAGGAGGTGGAGGAGGATGAGGATGAAGCAGGTTCACAGCGGGGTGGCACCCAGCACAGCGCAGGCACATCCCTGGTGCGTGGCTGGGGGGATACAGAGGATGATGACGATACGCCTCCCACAGAGGACAGCTTGTCCTTACCTCTGGGGAGCCTGGCACACATGAGCGATTACATGCTGCAGTGCCTGCGCAACGACAGCAGAGTTGCCCACATTTTAACGTGTGCTGACTACTGGGTGGCCACCCTGCTGGATCCACGGTACAAAGACAATGTGCCCACTTTACTTCCTGCACTGGAGCGTGATAGTACAAGCGCACACTGGTAGACGCACTCCTCCGTGTGGCTGCAGGGGTCAAAGTCTCTAAAAGTGCCATTCTCCTGTGGTGGTTGATGTAAATCTGATGCTTGTGCTATCTGACCTGTCTCCTCTGTGTCGGTGCTAAGGCCTAAGTCACTGAAAGCGGCCTTCTCCTGTGCTGGCTGATATAAATGCCTGATTCTCTGCTGTGGGACCTCTCTCCTCTTTCTGGGTGCAGGGGTCAAAGAAACAAAAAGTGGCCTACTCCTGTGGTGCTTGACATGATGCCTGATTCTCTGCTGTGGGACCTCTCTCCTCTTTCTGGGTGCAGGGGTCAAAGTCTCTAAAAGTGCCCTTCTCTTGTGGTGGTTGATGTGAAACTGATGCTTGTGCTATCTGACCTATCTCCTCTGTGTCGGTGCTAAGGCCTAAGTCACTGAAAGCGGCCTTCTCCTGTGCTGGCTGATATAAATGCCTGAATCTCTGCTGTGGGACCTCTCTCCTCTTTCTGGGTGCAGGGGTCAAAGAAACAAAAGGTGGCCTACTCCTGTGGTGACTCCTGTGGTGGTTGACATGATGCCTGATTCTCTGCTGTGGGACCTCTCTCCTCCGTGTGGCTGCAGGGGTCAAAGTCTCTAAAAGTGCCCTTCTCCTGTGGTGGTTGATGTGAAACTGATGCTTGTGCTATCTGACCTGTCTCCTCTGTGTCGTTGCTAAGGCCTAAGTCACTGAAAGCGGCCTTCTCCTGTTCTGGCTGATATAAATGCCTGATTCTCTGCTGTGGGACCTCTCTCCTCCGTGTGGCTGCAGGGGTCAAAGTCTCTAAAAGTGCCATTCTCCTGTGGTGGTTGATGTAAATCTGATGCTTGTGCTATCTGACCTGTCTCCTCTGTGTCGGTGCTAAGGCCTAAGTCACTGAAAGCGGCCTTCTCCTGTGCTGGCTGATATAAATGCCTGAATCTCTGCTGTGGGACCTCTCTCCTCTTTCTGGGTGCAGGGTCAAAGAAACAAAAAGTGGCCTACTCCTGTGGTGCTTGACATGATGCCTGATTCTCTGCTGTGGGACCTCTCTCCTCTTTCTGGGTGCAGGGGTCAAAGTCTCTAAAAGTGCCCTTCTCCTGTGGTGGTTGATGTGAAACTGATGCTTGTGCTATCTGACCTGTCTCCTCTGTGTCGGTGCTAAGGCCTAAGTCACTGAAAGCGGCCTTCTCCTGTTCTGGCTGATATAAATGCCTGATTCTCTGCTGTGGGACCTCTCTCCTCCGTGTGGCTGCAGGGGTCAAAGTCTCTAAAAGTGCCATTCTCCTGTGGTGGTTGATGTAAATCTGATGCTTGTGCTATCTGACCTGTCTCCTCTGTGTCGGTGCTAATGCCTAAGTCACTGAAAGCGGCCTTCTCCTGTGCTGGCTGATATAAATGCCTGAATCTCTGCTGTGGGACCTCTCTCCTCTTTCTGGGTGCAGGGGTCTAAGAAACAAAAAGTGGCCTACTCCTGTGGTGCTTGACATGATGCCTGATTCTCTGCTGTGGGACCTCTCTCCTCTTTCTGGGTGCAGGGGTCAAAGTCTCTCAAAGTGGCCTTCTCTTGTGCTGGGTGATGTGAAGCTGATGTTTGTGCCATCTGACATGGTTGCCGGGGTCCCATTAAATGGTGGCCTACTCCTGTGGTGGGTGATCTAAATGCATGATTCTCTGCTGTGAAAACCTCTCTCCTCCGTCTGGGTGCAGGGGTCAAAGTCTCTCAAAGTGGCCTTCGCTTGTGCTGGGTGATGTGAAGCTGATGTTTGTGCCATCTGACATGGTTGCCGGGGTCCCATTAAATGGTGGCCTACTCCTGTGGTGGGTGATCTAAATGCATGATTCTCTGCTGTGAAAACCTCTCTCCTCCGTCTGGGTGCAGGGGTCAAAGTCTCTCAAAGTGGCCTTCGCTTGTGCTGGGTGATGTGAAGCTGATGTTTGTGCCATCTGACATTGTTGCCGGGGTCCCATTAAATGGTGGCCTACTCCTGTGGTGGGTGATCTAAATGCATGATTCTCTGCTGTGAAAACCTCTCTCCTCTGTCTGGGTGCTGGTCCAAAATACATGAGAGTGGCCTTCTCCGGTGGTGGTTGATATGAAGCATGATTCCTTGCTCTGGGACCTGTATCCTCTGTCTGGGTGCTGGTCCCAAATAAATGAGAGTGGCCTTCTCCAGTGGTGGATGATATGACGCATGATTCCTTGCTGTGGGACCTGTATCCTCTGTCTGGGTGCTGGTCCAAAATAAATGAGAGTGGCCTTCTCCGGTGGGGGTTGATATGACGCATGATTCCTTGCTGTGGGACCTGTATCCTCTGTCTGGGTGCTGGTCTGAATTAAATGAGAGTGGCCTTCTCCGTTGGTGGTTGATATGAGGCATGATTCCTTGCTGTGGGACCTGTATCCTCTGTCTGGGTGCTGGTCCCAAATAAATGAGAGTGGCCTTCTCCGGTGGTGGTTGATATGACGTCTTATTCCTTGATGTGGGACCTGTATCCTCTGTCTGGGTGCTGGTCTGAAATAAATGAGAGTGGCCTTCTCCGTTGGTGGTTGATATGAGGCATGATTCCTTGCTGTGGGACCTATCTCCTCTGTCTGGGTGCTGGTCCAAAATAAATGGGAGTGGCCTTCTCCGGTGGGGGTTGATATGACGCATGATTCCTTGATGTGGGACCTCTCTCCTCTGTCTGGGTGCTGGTCCAAAATAAATGAGAGTGGCCTTCTCCGGTGGTGGTTGATATGACGCATGATTCCTTGCTGTGGGACCTGTATCCTCTGTCTGGGTGCTGGTCCAAAATAAATGAGAGTGGCCTTCTCCGTTGGTAGTTGATATGAGGCATGATTCCTTGCTGTGGGACCTGTATCCTCTGTCTGGGTGCTGGTCCAAAATAAATGAGAGTGGCCTTCTCCGGTGGTGGTTGATATGACGCCTTATTCCTTGCTGTGGGACCTGTATCCTCTGTCTGGGTGCTGGTCCAAAATACATGAGAGTGGCCTTCTCCGGTGGTGGTTGATATGACGCATGATTCCTTGCTGTGGGACCTGTATCCTCTGTCTGGGTGCTGGGCCAAAATAAATGAAGTGGCCTTCTCCGTTGGTAGTTGATATGAGGCATGATTCCTTGCTGTGGGACCTGTATCCTCTGTCTGGGTGCTGGTCCAAAATAAATGAGAGTGGCCTTCTCCGGTGGGGGTTGATATGACGCCTTATTCCTTGCTGTGGGACCTGTATCCTCTGTCTGGGTGCTGGTCCAAAATACATGAGAGTGGCCTTCTCCTGTGGTGGTTGATATGAAGCATGATTCCTTGCTGTGGGACCTGTATCCTCTGTCTGGGTGCTGGTCCCAAATAAATGAGAGTGGCCTTCTCCAGTGGTGGATGATATGACGCATGATTCCTTGCTGTGGGACCTCTCTCCAATTGATATTGGTTAATTTTATTTATTTTATTTTATTTTAATTCATTTACCTATCTACATTTGTTTGCAGGGGATTTACCTACATTTTGCTGCCTTTTGCAGCCCTCTAGCCCTTTCCGGGAGTCTTTTACAGGCTTTTTAGTGCCCAAAAGTTCGGGTCCCCATTGACTTCTATGGGGTTCGGGTTCAGGATGAAGTTCGGGTTGAGTTCGGATCACGAACCCGGACATTTTCCGGAAGTTCGGCCGAACCTCTCGAACCCGAACATCCAGGTGTTCGCTCATCTCTAGTAATAATTTATACTGCACCAAACCACACATACAGTTGAAATGCATACAAATGCATATTTTATTATATTAAAATTAGAAATACAATGATTAGATCAAATCAATTACAAATAGCAGTGCAGGTGAGCGCTATGTAAAAGGGTGCCCCAACCAGACTCTAGTTCTGTGCAAGCCCAAAAAACTAAAAAATAAAATTGTCTAGAATGCACCGGGAAGGACATCTGAGGGGATCAGTGAGGGTGAGAATTGAAATATTTATTGTATTTTGCAGACAGTAAAGTGTTAAAGTTTTGTCACCAGCACATTTCCTATACTCTAATGCAACACCTGACAAATGACATCTGGAGTGTTACACAACCAAGCAAGTACAGGAAATTCAAACCGATTACAGAAGTACAGTACACGGTAAAAGCCTTACAAAAATTGTTTTGCTCTATTGATTCTTCTACCAACCAGGTTTATACAGGAATATAACAATTTTAAGACCATAATGGTAAGTGACTATATATTTCTACATACAGTACAGTAAAATACATTGTTCTGCTTGATTACTAGAAATTTGCTGTCTTGAAATAGTCATTTAGAAAACAGAAATGAGGCTGATTAGGAATCAGCAGGTTAGTTTTATAAATGACTAAATATTTCTTATGGCTTTACAGTAAAGTTAGGTTTTGCACCCATGGAAACATGATTTGCAGCAGCATTTGATATTTATACCCTTATGTATAAGATGATAAGATTTGTTAATGTAACTGCGTTTAATGCTTGTACTATGCTTTTAATTGAGGCTATAAAAGTAATTTCCTGAAAAAAAATGGTTTCCCTACCAAATTAATTGAGGACTTTTTAGTGTTTTACAGTAAAAATAAAAAAATCATTAGAAAGTAAAATTTCACTTGCACTTGCAACTTTTTATCATTAGGCTTGTCATTGTTACCAGAACATCAAATGATAACTAGATGTGAGTCATTTTGTATATATCTGAAATATGTTCTGAACTGTGCAGGGAGGATTCCCAATGGAAAGTATATTTTCCACCTATGCAAACAACCAGCCGTTTACTGTAACTCATATTTTATCCATAGATTTTTCTGTAAGATTATATGAGAATCCAACAAAAAAATGTTAATATGATCCATTTTACTCCTTTGGTGCAGCAATGGTCCTAGGAGAAAATGAGAAAGATTTCCTTCTGAGTACAACTAGATTCTGTTGAAAGCTTTGCCAACATATAGACAAAATTGGCACAATTCAGCACATTTTGGTATAATACGGCTACGGTTGACCGAACAGTTCGAGCATAGTTCGGGTTAGTACAGAATTTTGGGGTGTTCGGGACACGGAGCAGGACATTTTCAAAAAAGTTCAGGTTCGGGTCTGTTGTTCGGCGATTTCTTCCCGCTTTCTGAAGGGCTGCACAGCAGCCAATCAGCTAGCGTTTTACTTCTTGCCCTAAGAATCCATCACAGCCAAGCCTACTAATGGCATTGCTGTGATTGGCCAAGTGCAGCATGTGACCCAGCCTCTATTTAAGCTGGAGTCACGTAGCGCCGCACGTCATTCTGCTCTGATTAGTGTAGGGGAAGGATGCAGCTTCTGTGAGGGCGAGATTAGGCAGGGAAAAGTCAGTAAAAACACCTAATGAAGTGAATAATTTAACTTCTGCTACTTAATTGCTCACAGTTTTTTAGGCTGCACAGAGCGTTTTTCTGTCACTTTGATCGGTGGCCATTTTGTGTCTTGTGATGCACAAGCTGCCACCAAGTCCATCAATCCATCAATACTATTATTTTTTTTTTTGCTATAACCTACATCAGGGGCTTGACTGTGCTTATTGTCAGGAGCACAATCCCTCTGAACGGGCGCACGGGACACACTGGTCCCTGCATGAGCTCCTCGATACCTTTTTGGACCATACGTCATTTAGGTTATTATGTGATAAAGGTGTTGAACCATTTGACTCATTTGCCCGGTGGTGGCCTTATGCCCCCTGATGAGTCTTTGGGCCACTCAGCGTGCCTGACTTGAGATGAAATGCGTCGGGGTTTGCACAAGCAGGCTTGGAATACCGTGAGATGGAGTGATACATCTGAAAACGGCATTCGATAAGTACTACTATTTTCTTTAGAGTAATCCAGGGAGGCCCGTTTTATTTAAATGCTCCGAAACCATATGCAGGAGAAACGTGGCTGCTCCCCTGTGAAGAATTTTTAACCTGTGTCAGGAGGATTTTTTCTTGTCCCACTCAACTAGGGGCAGCGTGTCCAGGGACAGGATCCGGTAACGGTGCTGTCCCTTGCGGGACAGGACACTGTTAGCAGGCTTAGGGACCGACAGGCCAAGTAGGGATGTTCTAGGGTCAAACACGCCATTCACATAACTTATGTTGGTATGTATGATTTCCCAGGGACATTGGCATGATTGGCATCGCTATTACCTTGAATTGCCTTTCCTCCTGATATGGCAATATTTTTTGCTTTGATCGAGCTTTGATGTTGCCCGATTGGAACATATTGTGCTGATCATTAATCTCATAAGAGCGTCAATTTTAACTAATGAATTAAATGTTATGTTTTAGACTTGCACCCCCTTATTTTTCAGTTTTCTGTGCTTATTGTCACCACTAGAAACTCAGGATAGAAATTTCTATATTTTATTAGGGGGTTAAATTCAATTGCAAAAATAGCAATCCCCTAAATCTGGTGTTCCAGCTGTGGCTAGCCAAGTGTAATACTGTCTGCAGTCTGGCACAGGATAGATTTTTTCTGTGGTGAAATTCAATTGCCAAAATAGCAAGCCCCTAAATCTAGTGTCCCAGCAGAAACTGGCAAAGTTTAATAGTGTTCGGTAAAGGATATATTTTGTTCTGGGGTGAAATTTAATTGCCAAAATAGCAATACCATAAATCAGTGGTTTCAGCTGTGGCTGGCCAAGTTTAATAGTGTCCGGCAAAGGATATATTTTTTTCTGGGGTGAAATTAATTGCCAAAATAGCAATACCGTAAATCTGGTGTCCCAGCAGTGTCTGGCCAAGTTTAATAGTGTCCGGCAAAGGATATATTTTTTTCTGGGGTGAAATTCAATTGCCAAAATAGCAATACCATAAATCAGTGGTTTCAGCTGTGGCTGGCCAAGTTTAATAGTGTACGGCGAAGGATCTATTTTTTTATGGGGTGACATTCAATTGCCAAAATAGCAATACCGTAAATCTGGTGTCCCAGCAGTGGCTGGCCAAGTTTAATAGTGTCCGTCAAAGGATTTATTATTTTCTGCTGTAAAATTGAGTTGCAAAAATAGAAATACAGTAAAATTGTTGTTCCAGCTGTTGCAGGCCTAGTTTAGATCTGTCCGTAAAAGGGTATATTTTTTTCTGGGGTAAAATTTAATTGCCAAAATAGCAATACCCTGAATCTGGTGTTCCAACTGTTGCAGGCCTAGTTTAAATCTGTCCGTAAAAGGGTATATTTTTTTCTGGGGTGAAATTTAATTGCCAAAATAGCAATACCCTGAATCTGGTGTTCCAGCTGTGACTGGACAAGTTTAATAGTATCCGTCAAAGGATAGATTTTGTTCTGGGGTGAAATTTAATTGCCAAAATAGCAATACCCTGAATCTGGTGTTCCAGCTGTGACTGGACAATTTCCCTAGTGTCCGGCAAAGGATATATTATTTTATGGGGTGAAAGTCAGTAGCAAAAATAGAAATACAGTAAATCTGGTGTTCCAGCTGTGGCTGGCCAAGTTTAATAGTGTCCGGTAAAGGATATATTTTGTTCTGGGGTGAAATTTTATTGCCAAAATAGCAATACCATAAAACTGTGGTTTCAGCTGTGGCTGGCCAAGTTTTATAGTGTACGGCAAAGGATACTTTTTTTTCTGGGGTGAAATTCAATTGCCAAAATAGAAATACCGTAAATCTGGTGTCCCAGCAGTGGCTGGCCAAGTTTAATAGTGTCCGGCAAAGGATATATTTTTTTCTGAGGTGAAATTCAATTGCCAAAATAGCAATACCATAAATCAGTGGCTTCAGCTGTGGCTGGCCAAGGTTAATAGTGTCCGGCAAAGGATATATTTTTTTCTGAGGTGAAATTTAATTGCCAAAATAGCAATACCATAAATCTGTGGTTTCAGCTGAGGCTGGCCAAGTT
Organism: Bufotes viridis; assembly: GCA_033119425.1. NCBI lineage: Eukaryota > Metazoa > Chordata > Amphibia > Anura > Bufonidae > Bufotes > Bufotes viridis. The sequence continues at coordinate 80,707,606 of CM065596.1, forward strand.
TAATAGTGTCTGGCAAAGGATATATTTTATTCTGAGGTGAAATTTAATTGCCAAAATAGCAATACCATAAATCAGTGGTTTCAGCTGTGGCTGGCCAAGTTTAATAGTGTACGCGAAGGATCTATTTTGTTCTGAGGTGAAATTTAATTGCCAAAATAGCATTACCATAAATCAGTGGCTTCAGCTGTGGCTGGCCAAGGTTAATAGTGTCCGGCAAAGGATATATTTTTTTCTGAGGTGAAATTTAATTGCCAAAATAGCAATACCATAAATCTGTGGTTTCAGCTGTGGCTGGACAAAGTTTAATAATGTCCAGCAAAGGATATATTTTGTTCTGAGGTGAAATTGAATTGCCAAAATAGCAGTACCATAAATCAGTGGTTTCAGCTGTGGCTGGCCAAGTTTAATAGTGTCCGTCAAAGTATATATTATTTTCTGGGGTGAAAGTCAGTAGCAAAAATAGAAATACAGTAAATCTGGTGTTCCAGTTTTGGCTGGCCAAGTTTAATAATGTCCGGCAAAGGATATATTTTGTTCTGGGGTGAAATTCAATTGCCAAAATAGCAATACAATAAATCAGTGGTTTCAGCTTTGGCTGGCCAAGTTTAATAGTGTACGGCAAAGGATACATTTTTTTCTGAGATGAAAATCAATTGCCAAAATAGCAAATCTGTAAATCTGGTATCCCAACAGTGGCTGGCCAAGTTTAATAGTGTACGTCAAAGGATATATTTTTTTATATGGTGACATTCAATTGCCAAAATAGCAATACCGTAAATCTGGTGTCTCAGCAGTGGCTGGCCAAGTTTAATAGTGTCCGGCAAAGGATAGATAATTTTCTGGGGGGAAATTCAATTGCCAAAATAGTAATACCCTAAACCTGGTGTTCCAGCTGTGACTGGACAATTTCCCTAGTGTGCGTCAAAGGATACATTATTTTCTGGGGTGAAAGTCAGTAGCAAAAATAGAAATACAGTAAATCTGGTGTTCCAGCTGTGGCTAGACAAGTTTCATAGTGTCCGGCAAAGAATTTATTATTTTCTGCGGTGAAATTCAGTTGCAAAAATAGAAAAACAGTAAATCTGTTGTTCCAGGTGTTGCAGACTTAGTTTAAATCTGTCCGTAAAAGGGTATATTTTTTTCTGTGGTGAAATTTAATTGCCAAAATAGCAATACCCTGAATCTGGTGTTCCAGCTGTTGCAGGCCTAGTTTAAATCTGTCCGTAAAAGGGTATATTTTTTTCTGGGGTGAAATGCAGTAGCCAAAATAGAAATACAGTAAATCTGGTGTTCTAGCTGTGACTTGACAAGTTTAATTGTATCCGTCAAAGGATAGATTTTGTTCTGGGGTGAAATTCACTTGCCAATATAGCAATACCATGAATCTGGTGATCCAGCTGTTGCAGGCCAAGTGTTAATCTGTCCGTAAAAGGGTATATTACACTCAAGGTGTATATACAAGTGCTGAGAGGGTAATCCTCAATAACTTCACACGCTACCGTGCATCTCACATTGTATTTCTGTCCTTTAAAGGGTATATTACACAAAGTGTTAAAATACATTTGCTGAAGGCATAATCCTTCTAATTTTTTCACACGCTACTGTGCATCTCCAAGTGTAAATCTGTCCATAAAAGGATACCTTTAATCCAGGGCCTAAATACTAGCCCTACAATTGATATTCCCCTAAATCAGTGGTTACTGCTGTGCCTGGATTAGTGTAATATGGTACATAAATAAAAAGGCAGATAGTGTTAGGTGCCTGTGAAAAAGGCCTGAATTTGAAATCAATACATTGGGCCAAATATTTTTTTTCTTATTGTGCTGCTTGGTGAACGGTAACAATGAGGAAAACATCTAGTAAGGGACGCGGACGCGGTCGTGGTGGTGTTAGTGGACCCTCTGGTGCTGGGAGAGGACATGGCCATTCTGCCTCAACCACATGTTCTAGTGAACCAACTACCTCAGGTTTCAGTACCCGCCAGAATTAACAGCGATATTTGGTGGGGCCCAATGCCGTTCTAAGGATGGTAAGGCCTGAGCAGATACAGGCGCTAGTCAATTGGGTGGCCGACAGTGGATCCAGCACGTTCACAACATTATCTCCCACCCAGTCTTCTGCAGAAAACGCACAGGTGGCGCCTGAAAACCAAGCCCATCAGTCTGTCATATCACCCCCATGCATATCAGGGAAACTGTCAGAGCCTCAAGTTATGCAGCAGTCTCTTATGCTGTTTGAAGACTCTGCTGGCAGGGTTTCCTAAGGGAATCCACCCAGCCCTTCCCCAGTAGTGGAAGACATAGAATGCACTGACGCACAACCACTTATGTTTCCTGATGATGAGGACATGAGAATACCACCTCATCAGAGTCCGCACGTCTCTGATGATGACGAAACACAGGTGCCAACTGCTGTGTCTTTTTGCAGTGTGCAGACCGAACAGGAGGTCAGGGAAGAAGGCAGTGTGGAAGACGATGCAAGGGACGATGAGGTCCTAGACCCCACATGGAATGAAGGTCATGTCACTGACTTTCATAGTTTAAAGGAAGAGGCAGTGGTGAGACCGAGCCAACAGTGTAGCAAAAGAGGGAGCAGGGGGCAAAAGCAGAACAGCCGCCAAGAGAGTTTGCCTGCTACTGGCCACCGCCACAAGGGACCGAGCACCCCAAAGGCAGCTTCAAGGAGTTCCCTGGCATGGCACTTCTTTAAACAATGTGCTGACGACAAGACCCGAGTGGTTTGCACGCTGTGCCATCAGATCCTGAAGCGAGGCATTAACGTTCTGAACCTTAGCACAACCTGCATGACCAGGCATCTACATGCAAAGCATGAACTGCAGTGGAGTAAACACCTTAAAAACAAGGAACTCACTCAGGCTCCCCCTGCTCCCTTTTCTGCTGCTGCCTCGGCCTCTTCCTCCGCAACGGAAGGAATGTTGGAACTTGCCGCCCACCAAACAGAGCATGTGCCACCGACAACACCACCTGCGTCACCAAGCATCTCCACCATGTCACACGGCAGCGTTCAGCTCTCCATCTCACAAACCTTGGAGAGAAAGCATAAATTCCCACCTAGCCACTCTCGAGCCCTGGGCCTGAATGCCAGCATTTCTAAACTACTGGGCTTTGAAATGCTGTCATTCAGGCTGGTGGACACAGACAGCTTCAAACAGCTGATGGCGATGGCTGTCCCACAGTATGTTGTTCCCAGCTGCCACTACTTCTCCAAGACAGCCGTGCCTTCCATGCACAACCAAGTATCGGATAAAATCAAGTGTGCACTGCGCAACGCCATCTGTGGCAAGGTCCACCTAATCACAGATACGTGGACCAGTAAGCACGACCAGGGACGCTATATCTCCCTAACTGCACACTGGGTAAATGTAGTGGCGGCTGGGCCCCAGGCGGAGAGTTCTTTGGCGCACGTCCTTCCGCTGCCAAGGATTGCAGGGCATCATTCTAGGCCTCCTGTAGCCTCCTCCTCCTACTCGGCTTCCTCCTCCTCTGCTTCAACCTGCTCATCCAGTCAGCCACACACCTTCACCAGCAACTTAAGCACAGCCCAGGGTAAACGTCAACAGGCTGTTCTGAAACTCATATGTTTGGGGGACAGGCCCCACACCGCGCAGGAGTTGTGGCGGGGTATTAAGCAACAGACCGACCAGTGGTTGCTGCCAGTGGGCCTCAAGCCTGGCCTGGTGGTGTGCGATAATGGGCGAAATCTCGTCGCAGCTCTGGGACTAGCCAGTTCGAAGCACATCCCTTGCCTGGCGCATGTGCTGAATTTGGTGGTGCAGAAGTTCATTCACAACTACCCCGACATGTCAGAGCTGCTGCATAAAGTGAGGGCCGTCTGTTTGCGCTTCCGGCGTTCACATCCTGCCGCTGCTCGCCTGTCTGCACTACAGCGGAACTTCGGCCTTCCCGCTCACCGCCTCATATGCGACGTGCCCACCAGGTGGAACTCCACCTTGCACATGCTGGAGAGACTCTGCGAGCAGCAGCAGGCAATAGTGGAGTTTCAGCTGCAGCAGGCACGGGTCAGTCGCACTGCGGAAAAGCATCACTTCACCACCAATGACTGGGCCTCCATGCGAAACCTGTGTGCCCTGTTGCGCTGTTTCGAGTACTCCACCAACATGGCCAGTGGCGATGACGCCGTTATCAGCATTACAATACCACTTCTATGTCTCCTTAAGAAAACACTTAGGGCGATGATGGAAGAGGAGGTGGCCCAGGAGGAGGAGGAGGATGAGGGGTCATTTTTAGCATTTTCAAGCCAGTCTGTTAGAAGTGCCTCAGAGGGAGGTTTTTTGCAACAGCAGAGGCCAGGTACAAATGTGGCCAGCCAGGGCCCACTACTGGAGGACGAGGAGGATAAGGAGAAGGTGGAGGAGGATGAGGATGAAGCAGGTTCCCAGCGGGGTGACACCCAACACAGCTCAGGCCCATCACTGGTGCGTAGCTGGGGCATACAGAGGACGATGACGATACGCCTCCCACAGAGGACAGCATGTCCTTACCTCTGGGCAGCCTGGCACACATGAGCGACTACATGCTGCAGTGCCTGTGCAACGACAGCAGAGTTGCCCACATTTTAATGTGTGCGGACTACTGGGTTGCCACCCTGCTGGATCCCCGGTACAAATACAATGTGCCCACCTTACTTCCTGCACTGGAGCGTGATAGGAAGATGCGCGAGTACAAGCGCACGCTGGTAGACACGCTCCTGAGAGCATTCCCAAATGTCACAGGGGAACAAGTGGAAGCCCAAGGCGAAGGCAGAGGAGGAGCAAGAGGTCGCCAACGCAGCTGTGTCATGGCCAGCTCCTCTGAGGGCAGGGTTAGCAGGGCAGAAATGTGGAAAAGTTTTGTCAACATGCCACAGCTAACTGCACCACCACCTGATAAGGAACGTGTTAGCAGGAGGCAGCATTTCACTAACATGGTTGAACAGTACGTGTGCACACCCCTCCACGTACTGACTGATGGTTCGGCCCCATTCAACTTCTGGATCTCCAAATTGTGCACGTGGCCAGAGCTAGCCTTTTTGCCTTGGAGGTGCTGGCCTGCCCGGCGACCAGCGTTTTGGCTGAATGTGTATTCAGCACGGCAGGTGGCGTCATTACTGACAAATGCAGCCGCCTGTCCGCAGCCAACGTGGACAAGGTGACGTTCATAAAAATGAACCAGGCATGGATCCCACAGGACCTGTCCATCCCTTGTGCTGAATAGACATGTATAACTGCCTCCCCCTCAACCATATATTCTTGTACTCCGGGGCACTTCTTTATTGAATCCTCTTTCTTTAATTTTACCATTATATTGCGGTGCAACCAAAAGTTGAATGAACCTCCCCTCAGTCTAGGTGCCAGTGGCCTAATTATCTAAAAGTGGCCTTCTCCATTGGTGGGTGACATAACGCCTGATTCTCTGCTATGCGACCTCTGTCCTCTGTCTGGGTGCTGGGGCCTAAATAAATGAAAGTGGCCTTCTCCATTGGTGGGTGACTTGAAGCTTGATTCTCTGCTATGGGACCTCTCTCCAATTGATATTGCTTAATTTTTATTTTTTTTTTTTTTAATTCTATTTTACAGCCTTTTTAGTGTCCAAACATTCTGGTCCCCATTGACTTCAATGGGGTTCGGGATGAAGTTCGGATCCCGAACCCGAACATTTTCGGGAAGTTTGGCCGAACTTCTCGAACCCGTACATCCAGGTGTTCGCTCAACTCTAAATACGGCTTTAAGAATTCCACTGCATCTACCTCACCCAGAAGTGGCATGGCTAAGGCTACTTTCAGATCTGCACTTTTCATTTACGCTATTGAGATCCGTCATACTGTAGGATCTCAATAGCCGGGGAAAATGCTTCCGTTTTGTCTCCATTCATTGTCAAGGGGAACAAAACTGAACTGAACGAAACGGAATGCATCAGAATGCATTCTGTTCCGTTTGGTTGCATCCCCATTGTGGTCAGAATAACACTGCAAGCTGTGTTTTTCTGTCCACGATATGGTGTGAAGCAAGACGGTCTGTCCTGACACACAATGTAAGTCAATGGGGACGGATCAGTTTTCTCGGACACAATAGTAAACGGATCCATCCCCATTGATTTTCAATGGTGTTCATGACGGATCCGTTTTAGCTATTTTAAAGACAATACAACCTGATCCATTCATAATTAATGCAGACAGTTGTATTATCATGTCGGAAGCTTTTTTGCTGATTCATGATGGATCCAGCAAAAACACTGGTGTGAAAGTAGGCTTACTGGAAAAAGGGTGCTATCTTATGGGAAATGGAGTTGTCTGAGATGTGACATTTTTACACCCAAATTGAACCACATTTCTGATATAAAATGATTTTACAAACTAAGCCAACTGAGTAGTTATTAAATTAGACAAAAGGGTCAAAAATATTATCCAGCATGAGCCACTGTTATAAATTTAATCAATGTCTTCCCCATTATGTCTGTCCATGGTGTGGCCGTGGAGCCTATATGGTAGTGCACACTGTATAACTGTGTAATAAATAGACTAGAGATGAGCGAACCAGTCGAGATTCGTTTTGGGTCCAATTCACTGAATGTTTGAAAAAGTTTGGTTCGGACCAGAATCGGTTTGGGCTGAATTGAAGTTGCTCCAATTGCCCTGAAACTTGGTATATAACCCCCATAAAGCCTCCTAGGACTCATAATTTTTAGGAAAGTTGTTATCTCTGTTTGTTTATTTTTAATGATTTTTTTTTCCCTTCCCCCCTCTTAAGCTCTGGAGCGCAATGACAGCAATAGTAAATGATGTTTGAGTGACACTGACATACATAGCTATGGGCAAAAGTGCTTTTGACGGTGTTATGATACAGCGTGTTTAACCCCATAAGGACCCTGCCCTACATGTACGGTGCTGGTAAACATGACTTAAGGACCAGCGCCGTACATGTATGGAGGGCTGATCGGACGGGTGAGGGTGCTGAGCACGCTCAATTAGCGGCAGGGGTCCGGCAATCACTGATAGCCAGACCCCTGCTGCATACGCCGGTATTGGTGAAAACACCAATGCCGGTGTATTAACCTCTTGTATGCCACGGTCAAAGCTGACCACAGCATACACGGGCTTTGCAGAGGATACGCCTGCCCTCCGGTTCCCCATCGGGTCCCCGCGCTGCAATGACGGGGACCCGATGGCAGATAAGGCAGCCCGATGCCTTCCATAGGCATCGAGGCTTGTTTTCTACGGAAGCCTGTGAGATCCAACCCTTAGGCTGAGTCTCACAGGCAGCCTGTCAGCATATAAGCTGACATGCAATGCATTACAATACATGATGTATTGTAATGCATTGCAGAGGGTATTAGACCCCCAGAAGTTGAAATCCCAGAGTGGGACAAAAATAAAAAGTAAAACAAAAAAGTTGAAAAACTGTGTTTTCCATAATAAAAAAAAATAAAGTTTCAAGTAAAAAAAACAAAAACAAACTTTCCCAATATAAGACACATAAAATTGTAAATTGTAAAAAAAAAAATAGAAAAACAGACATATTTGCTATCGCCTCATCCATAATGACTGGTTCTATAAACATATCACATGACCTAACCCCTCAGGTAAACACCGTCAAAATAAGTAAATAGTAAAAACTGTGCTAAAAAAAACATTCTTTTGTCACCTTACATCACTAAAAGTACAACACCAAGCGAACAAAAAGGTATATGTTCCAATATAACTGTCACCTCTTTCTGCAAAAAATGAGACCCTATCTAAGACAGTCGCCCAAAAATTAAAACAACTATGGCTCTCAGACTTTGAAGACAGTAAAACACGATTTTTTTTAATTTCAAAAATGCTTTTATTGTGTTAAATGTAAAAAAAAATTATGTATAGCCGCGTCTGTAACAACCTTCTCTATAAAAATACCACATGACCTAACCACTCAGACGAACACCGTAAAAAAAATAAAAAAAACTGTCAAAAAAGCCCTTTTTTGGGCACCTTACATCACAAAAAGTGCAATAGCAAGTGATCAAAAAGTCATATGAACCCCTAAATAGTGCCAATCAAACCATCATCTCATCCCACAAAAATGATACCCTAACTAAGACAATCGCCCAAAAAAAAAAGAACTATGGCTCTCAGACTACGGAGACATTAAAACATTATTTTATTTGTTTCAAAAATGCCTTTATCGTGTAAAACTTCAATAAATAAAAAAGTATACATATTAGATATTGCAGTGTCTGTAACAACCTGCTGTATTAAAATATCACATGAACTAACCCCTCAGGTGGACATCGTAAAAAAATAAAATAAAAAATGTGTTAAAAAGATATTTTTTGTCATCTTACATCATAAAAAGTGTAATAACAAGCAATCAAAAAGTCATATGGCCCTCAAAATATTACCAATCAAACCGTCATCTCATCCTTAAAAAAATAATCCCCTACATGAGGCAGTCGCCCAAAAAATATTAAAAAAAAATACTGCTTTCAGAATATGGAGACACTAAAATATAATTTTTTTCAAAAATGCTTTATTATATAAAACTGAAACAAACAACCAAAAAAAGTAGTCATATTTGGTATTGTCGCATCTGTAACAACCTGCTCTATAAAAATACCACACGATTTAACCTGTCAGATGAACGTTGTAAATAACAAAAACAGTGCCAAAACAGCTATTTTTTGTTACCTTGACTCACAAAAAGTGTAATATAGAGCAACCAAAAATCATATGTTCCCTAAAATAGTACCAACAAAACTGCCACCTTATCCTGTATTTTCAAAAATGGGGTCACTTTTTTGGAGCTTCTTCTCTAGGGGTGCATCAGGCGGTCTTCAAATGTGACATGGCATCTTAAAATTATCCCAGTGAAATCTGCCCTCTAAAAACCATATGGCGTTCCTTTCCTTCTGCGCCCTGCTGTGTGTCCATACAGCAGTTTACAACCACATATGGGGTATTTCTGTAAACTACAGAATCAGGGCAAAAAATGTTGAGTTTTGTTTGGCTTTTAGGGGTTAAGGGTTGCTTTGCTGCTGAAAAAAATAGGATTAAAATGGAAAATCTGCTAAAAAAGTGAAATTCTGAAATTTCATCTACATTTTCCTTTAATTCTTGTGGAGCACCTAAAGGGTTAACAAAGTTTGTAAAATCCGTTTTGAATACCTTGAGGGGTGTAGTTTCTAAAATTGGGTCGTTTTTGGGTGGTTTCTATTAGTGATGAGCGGCAGGGGCAATATTCGAATTCACGATATTTCGCGAATATTTGGGCGAATATTCGCCATATATTCGAAAATTCGCAAATTCGTAATCTCCAGCCATTATTTTCTTGATAGCGAAAATTCGCATAAAAAATTTGCATAAAAATTTGCATAAACTGGTATTTAAAAGGTATCTTTTAAATGCCAGTTTATGCGAATTTTTATGCAAATTTATGCGACTTTTTATGCACATTTATGCTAATTTTTTATGCGAATTTTCACTATCAGAAAATAATGACATTATTTTCTTGCTTGCGAAAATTTGCATATAAAAAATTTGCATAAAAACGAATATTCGCAATTGCGAATATATTTTGCGATATTCTAAATATTCGCGAATTCTCGAAGTATCGATATTCGCGATTAAAATTCGCAATTCGAAAATTCGTGATCAACACTAGTTTCTATTATGTAATTGTAATTGCTGATAAAGAAAGCGCTAAAACATAACTTTTAATGATGATACTAAAATGTAACAAACTGGGGGATTGGCTAAATCTAAAACCACCCCAGAGATATGCAGGTTAAAGGTCACATCTACTTTCCATGATGAAGGCAATTTCCCTCACCATAGAGCCCAGCCTGCTATATCCCAAGACGTCTGTGACACTTCCAAATGGTTAAACAAATAGTTGTGCACCATTAGTGTGACGGAAGTATCAAAAAGACCTGTGGAGAGCTACACTCAGCTCCAGGACCCACCTCAGCAATCCCTAGAGTGGGTAAGTGAGAGGGCGACCATTGGCCACTATTCGGCTGGACCCTTTCCCTAAACAATGCCCTATGTGAGCCTCCACTGTGTGAGCGGCTTATGGTTTTTGGAAGGCAGATTTTGCTGGACTGATTTTTAGATGCCATGTCCCACTTGAAGCCCCCCTGATGCACCCTACAGTAGAACTCCCAAAAAGTGACCCCATTTTGGAAACTAGGGAATAAGGTGCAAGTTTTATTGGTACTTTTTTGGGGTACATATGATTTTTAATTGCTCTATATTATGTTTTTTGTGAGGCAAGGTCACCAAAAAAATCACTGTTTTGGCACGGTTTTTATTTTTTACTTTTTATAACATTCATCTGACAAGATAGATCATGTTCTATTTTTATAGAGCAGGTTGTTACGGATGCAATGATATCACATATGTCTACTTTGTTTGTTTCAGTTTTTCATAATAAAGCATTTTTGAAAAAAAAAGTATGTTTTTGTGTCTCCATTATATATTTTTTTGATGTGTTGATGCTTTTATCATTTTTGGGTACATCTGATTTTTTTGATCATTCATTATTACACTTTATGGGGCTATGTGACCAAAAAATTGGTTGTTTTGGAACAGTTTTTAATTATTTAATTTTATAGCGTTCACCTGAGGGGTTAGGTCATGTGACATTTTTATATAGCAGATCTTTACGGATGTGACAATACCTAATATATATACTTTTTCTTATTTATTTAAGTTTTACACAATAATAGCATTTTTGAAACAAAAAAAATGATGTTTTAGTGTCTCCATAGTCTGAGAGCCACAGCTTTTTCATTTTTTGACCAACTGTCCCAGGTAGGGTGTCCTTTTTTGCGGGATGAGGTGAAGGTTTGATTGTTACTATATTGGGGGGAACACGCCTTTTTGATCACTTGGTGTTGCAATTTTTGTGAAGATAACAGAGAATGGCTTTTTTTTTTTACAGTTTTTTATTTTTTTTATGGTAGTTATCAGACGGGGTGGATCATGCAATATATTTATAGAGTCGGCCGTTTCGGAAGTGGTGATACCTAATATGTGTATTTTTTTTTATTTTTTATGACATACCGTAAATGAACGGATATGAGAAAAGACAATTTTTATTTATTTATTTTTTTCACTTTTCTTTACGCTTCTTTTTTATTTATCAAGACCCATCTGGATCTTGAAAATCCAGTGGGCCTGATCACTATACAGTGCATTGCAATAGTCATCTATTGCAATGCACTGTATAGTCATTGCTACATTTACACTAAGGCTGCTATCAATGGGGAACAGGAACAGGGGAAATGGCGGTATCTTGGGGCACTGGGGCGTCACTAAAATTCACTGGGGACACGGAAATCATCAGGGGCATGGCGGCACACAGAGGGTCTTACCTGATTTTAGGCTGTGATCTCAAGGGTGGAGATCACAGCCTGAAATTGGCATTTTTACATTGCTGCACTCCGATTGGTTAGTCTGCAAAAAAGTGAAATTTTCAAATGTCCCCTCCATTTTGCTTTAATTCTTATGGAACACCTCAAGGGTTAACAAAGTTTTTAACATCAGTTTTAAATAATTTGAGTGGGGTAGTTTCTAAAATGGGGTAATTTTATGGGTGGTTTCCATTATGTAAGCCCCTCAAAATCACTTTATAACTGAATTGGTGGTTAAAAAAATGGTTTTGGAAATTTTGTTGAAAATTTGAAAAATTGTTTCTAAACTTCTAAGCCTTCTAACGTCCTAAAAAATGACATTTACAAAATGATGCCAACATAAAGCAGACATATGGGGAATGTTAAGAAATAAATATTTTATGAGGTATCACTTTCTGTTTTAAAAGCTTAGAAATTGAAATTTTTAAAATTGCGAATTTTTCTAAATTTTGGGTAAATTTGGGATTTTTCATAAATAAAGGTGAAATATATTGACTCAAATTTATAACTGTCAAGAAGTACAATGTGTCACAAGAAAAAAAATCTCAGAATGGTTTGGATAAGTAAAAGCGTTCCAAAGTCATTACCACATAAAGTCGCGCGACAATTTGGGAACCACTACACTGCAACATTTGTAGCGCGACATTGATGTCACATTAATGTCGCGCGACAATTTTTATAATGGGAGTCTATGGTGGTGTCGCACGTGCAACATGCAACATGTTGCGACTGCGACACAACAGTCGCAAAAAATCCATCCCGGATGGATTTTCTCCGACTTTCGTGTCGCAGTCGCAGCATGTCGCATGTCGCACTGCGACACCATAGACTCCCATTATAAAAATTGTCGCGCGACAATAGTGCGACTTTTTGTCGCGCGACAAGTGTCGTCGTGTGAACGTAGCCTAATAGTGGTATGTGGCCACAATAGTAGCCGCAGCAGAAACAGCATAGCATGAAGCATACATGGCAGCAGATTGGTTGTCTATGGGTTGTAGTAATAGTAGTAGTGATAGTGGTAGTAGTAGCAGCTGTTGACTAGCATTAACCACTACCCGACCGCCTAAGCAGGGATGCGTCCTGTGGGCGGCTGAGTTATTCTGCATTGACGCATCTAGGCGTCATCTCGTGAGACGTGAGATTACCTGTGAACGCGAGCACGCGTGCGCGCACTTTCACAGCGGCGTGCGGCTGTGAAGTTATACTACAGCCTGCCAGCGATGATCATTCGCTGGCAGGCTGTAGATGTAAAATAAAAAGCATCAAATAGGTATATCAGACGCTGTTTTGTTAACAGCGTCTGATACACCTGCTACCTGGTCCTCTGGTGGTCCCATTTACTTGGATCGACCACCAGAGGACACAGGCAGCTCTGTAAGTAGCACCAAGCACCACACTACACTACACCCCCCCCCACTGTCACTTATTAACCCATTATTAACCCCTGATCACCCCATATAGACTCCCTGATCACCCCCCTGTCATTGATCACCCCCCTGTAAGGCTCCATTCAGACGTCCATATGTGTTTTGCGTATCCACGGATCCGCAGATCCGCAAAACATGGACGCCGGCAATGTGCTTTCCGCATTTTGCGGATCCGCACATTGCCAAAACTATATAGAAAATGCCTTTTTTTGTCCGCAATTGCGGACAAGAATAGGACATGTTCTATATTTTTGCGGAATGGAAGTGCGGACCCGGAAGTGCGGATCCGCAATTCCGGATCTGAGCGGGACAAAGTCTGTCCCCGTGGAAATAAATGGGTCCGCAATTCCGTTCCGCAAAATGCGGAACGGAATTGCGGACGTGTGAATGGGGACTAAGGGTCCCTTATCACCGCCAGTTAGTTAGCTACTTGTTAGGTAGTAGCTGTCGCTAATCAGCACTATGCGCTAATCATCAATACTATGTAGTATCTGTAAGTGATCAAGACTGATCGCAATCAGATCTATATCAGTACATTACGGTCACCTTAGGCTCTACAAAAAACACAGTGTTCGCACGATCAGGCCTGATCAGAATTTTTTTTTCTGATAACTGCAAAAACACTGTAAAATCACTACGGTGCTAAAAAGATCACTTTTGAGCTTTTTGGATCTTTATTAGTGATCGCAGCTTTACTTCGCAAGCACTCCTATGTCCTTTCCCCTCTTTTTTTTTTTTGCACATTTTTTGGCAGAGATTTTTTCATCCACATTGATCGATGCGAATGAAGAAATCTGTGCCGTTAATTTTTTATTACAGCCCAGAGGCTGAACGGAAAAAAAAAAAATCTCATTACCCGTATGCTCAATATAAGAGAATAGCAGAAACTCCTAATGCTGGCCATACATGTAATGATTGCGGAGACCCTCAAATGCCAGGGCAGTACAAACACCTAACATGTGACCCCATTTTGGAAAGAATACACCCCAAGGTATTCCATGAGGGCCATGGCGAGTTCATAGATTTTTTTTTTGTCACCAGTTAGCGGATATAGTTTTATTTTTTTTATTTTTTTTTCTTACAAAGTCTCATATTCCACTAACTTGTGACAAAAAATAAAATTTTACATGAACTCACCATACCCCTCACAGAATACCTTGGGGTGTCTTCTTTCTAAAATGGGGTCACTTGTGGGGTTTTTCTAGTGTCCTTGCATTTTAGGGGCCCCTAATGCGTGAGAAGTAGTTTGGAATCCAAATGTGTAAAAATGCCCTGTGAAATCCTAAAGGTACTCATTTGGGCCCCTTTGCGCATCTTGGCTGCAAAAAAGTGTCAGTCATGTGGTATCGCCGTACTCAGGAGAAGTAATGCAATGTGTTTTGGGGTGTATTTTTACATATACCCATACTGTGTGTGAAAAATATCTCTGTAAACGACAACTTTTTACATTTTTTTATAGAAAGTTGTCAATTTACAGAGATATTTCTCTCAACCAGCATGGGTATATGTAAAAATACACCCCAAAACACATTGACCTACTTCTTCTGAGTACGGTGATACCACATGTGTGACACTCTTTTGCAGCCTAGGTGCGTAAAGGGGCCGAAAGTCCAATGAGTACCTTTAGGATTTAGAGGGATGCTCACAGTTTAGCCCCGCCCAAAATGCCAGAACAGTAAACACACCCCACAAATGACTCCATTTTGGAAAGCAGACACCCCAAGGTATTCGCTGAGTAGCATATTGAGTCCATGAAAGATTGAACTTTTGTCACAAGTTAGCGGAAAGGGAGACTTTGTGAGAAAAAAAAAAAAAAGTCAATTTCCGCTAACTTGTGCCAAAAAAAAAATCTTCTATGAACTCGCCATGCCCCTCACAGAATACCTTGGGGTGTCTTCTTTCCAAAATGGGGTCACATGTTGGGTATTTATACTGCCCGGGCATTTTAGAGCCTTTTGCGCAAACCAATAAATATACACTTATTGGATTTTTTTAATCAAAGACATGTAGCACAATAAATTCTGACACAAACTTGTATAGAAATGTAATTATAGTTGAACAATTTTACCAGAAAAAGTTAAAAATACACTTTTTTTGAGAAAATTGCAGTCTTTTTTTGATGAATATCAGTAAAACGAAAAAATCTCAGCAGCAATCAAATACCACCAAATGAAAGCTGTATTTGTGAGAAGAAAAGGAGGTAAAATTAATTTGGGTGGTAAGTTGTATGAAGTTGTATGACCGAGCAATAAACCGTGAAAGTAGTGTAGTGCAGAATTGTAAAAAGTGCTCTGGTCATTAAGGGGGTTTAAGCTAGGGGGGCTAAAGTGGTTAATAATGGTGGCAGTAGGTGGCAGTAGCTGCAGCCATATCTACATTTTGGCATGGCATGATGGGACTTTGTCAGCAAATCGTACTGGGCCAGTTTGGGCTACTGGTCTAGTCTGCCTGCCCAGAAGTCTATTTGTCAGGGAACAGGGTATGTGTCAGGAACAGATAAGAGCCTAAGGCCTCTTTCACATGGCCGTAGTTGTCCCGTGCCCGTGCTGCGGGCCGCAAATTGTGGCTGGCAATGCACGGGCACCGACCGTGGGGCAGCCGCAGTGGATTGCGGACCTATTGACTTGAATAGGTCCACGATCTGCCCTTTCCACAAAAAGATAATACATGTTTTATCTTTTTGCGGGACGGAACACCACGGAAGCACTCCGTAGTGCTTCCGTAGTTTTCCGTTCCGTCATTCTGTTCCATATCTCCGAATTTGCAGACCCATTGAAATGAATGGTCCGCATACGTGAGGTGGAATGTCCACGGAATGGTGCCCGTGTATTGCGGGTCCGAAATACAGGTACGGGGCTCACACGTTCGTGTGAAAGAGGCCTAAGTAGGCCTGTACTGGGTGTTGAGGTGGAAAGTCTCTGCTTGCTGATTTGCCTCAACCTTGTGTGGCACATGAAAAAACTGTTCCATCATGTTAAGTGAAGTGCGTGCTGCTGCTGCTACTGGTGCTGTGGCTTCTGCTGCTTGTAGTGGTGGGAGGTGAGTGACTCTGTGTGGGGTAGAGAGGGGCTTCCTTTTCAGGAACGCTGGCAGCAGGCGTCTGCTTGTCAAAAGCTGCGGCAAGCTGCGTACACAGTGTTTCCTGGTAATAAGTTATTTTGGTCTCCCTTTCGGAGGGAGGAAAACATTCCTGCATTTTGAATCCAGAGGAAAAAAAACAGGCTGGTTCTGAGAGCTCCATTTATATAAGCAGGCATATAATGGGAGTTTGAGCAGCGCGTGTTTGATTAAGTGTGTGTTTGCATTAGTGTGTGATTTAAGATTCAGTGATTTAAGATTAAGTAGCATAGTAACATAGTAACATAGTACATAAGGCCGAAAAAAGACATCTGTCCAACCAGTTCGGCCTGTCATCCTGCTAGCGGATCCAGAGGAAGGCAAAAAAAAAAACCCTGTGAGGTAGAAGCCAACTTTTCCCACTTAAGGGGAGTAAAAAATTCCTTCCCAACTCCATTCAGGCAATCAGAACTCCCTGGATCAAGAGGAGATTTAAGATTCAGGGACTTCAGATTCAGGGACTTCAGATTCAGGGACTTCTTCAGATTCAGGGACTTCAGATTCAGGGACTTCTTCAGATTCAGGGACTTCTTCAGATTCAGGGACTTTTTCAGATTCAGGGACTGCTTCAGATTCAGGGACTGCTTCAGATTCAGGGACTGCAATTAGTTTATTATATTGTATTTTTACTATATTATATTTTTCGCTTTCGTTGTGTAATCCCCATTAAGTATGTGTTGCACAATTGACAACGCCGCCCAGTGCACATCTTGTATGATGTATGCAGTCCCGGAACAGCCATTCGAGGGTGTATATCTTTGTTCAAAATGTGAGCAAATTACCTATTTGGAATCGCAAATCGAGTGTCTAAACAGGTGAGTTGCAACACTGAGAGGCATTGACATTTTGCAAAAGAGTTTGCTTTTCACCGAGCAAGCACTCTCTGGGGTAGATGAGGGGGAATTGCCACGGAATGGTGCCCGTGTATTGCGGGTCCGCAATACGTACACGGGGCTCACACGTTCGTGTGAAAGAGGCCTAAGTAGGCCTGTACTGGGTGTTGAGGTGGAAAGTCTCTGCTTGCTGATTTGCCTCAACCTTGTGTGGCACATGAAAAAACTGTTCCATCATATTAAGTGAAGTGGGTGCTGCTGCTGCTACTGGTGCTGTGGCTTCTGCTGCTTGTAGTGGTGGGAGGTGAGTGACTCTGTGTGGGGTAGAGAGGGGCTTCCTTTTCAGGAACGCTGGCAGCACGCGTCTGCTTGTCAAAAGCTGCGGCAAGCTGCGTACACAGTGTTTCCTGGTAATAAGTTATTTTGGTCTCCCTTTCGGAGGGAGGAAAACATTCCTGCATTTTGAATCCAGAGGAAAAAAACAGGCTGGTTCTGAGAGCTCCATTTATATAAGCAGGCATATAATGGGAGTTTGAGCAGCGCGTGTTTGATTAAGTGTGTGTTTGCATTAGTGTGTGATTTAAGATTCAGTGATTTAAGATTAAGTAGCATAGTAACATAGTAACATAGTACATAAGGCCGAAAAAAGACATCTGTCCAACCAGTTCGGCCTGTCATCCTGCTAGCGGATCCAGAGGAAGGCAAAAAAAAAAACCCTGTGAGGTAGAAGCCAACTTTTCCCACTTAAGGGGAGTAAAAAATTCCTTCCCAACTCCATTCAGGCAATCAGAAGTACTCCCTGGATCAAGAGGAGATTTAAGATTCAGGGACTTCAGATTCAGGGACTTCAGATTCAGGGACTTCTTCAGATTCAGGGACTTCAGATTCAGGGACTTCTTCAGATTCAGGGACTTCTTCAGATTCAGGGACTTTTTCAGATTCAGGGACTGCTTCGGATTCAGGGACTGCTTCAGATTCAGGGACTGCAATTAGTTTATTATATTGTATTTTTACTATATTATATTTTTCGCTTTCGTTGTGTAATCCCCATTAAGTATGTGTTGCACAATTGACAACGCCGCCCAGTGCACATCTTGTATGATGTATGCAGTCCCGGAACAGCCATTCGAGGGTGTATATCTTTGTTCAAAATGTGAGCAAATTACCTATTTGGAATCGCAAATCGAGTGTCTAAACAGGTGAGTTGCAACACTGAGAGGCATTGACATTTTGCAAAAGAGTTTGCTTTTCACCGAGCAAGCACTCTCTGGGGTAGATGAGGGGGAATTGCCACGGAATGGTGCCCGTGTATTGCGGGTCCGCAATACGTACACGGGGCTCACACGTTCAGTGTGAAAGAGGCCTAAGTAGGCCTGTACTGGGTGTTGAGGTGGAAAGTCTCTGCTTGCTGATTTGCCTCAACCTTGTGTGGCACATGAAAAAACTGTTCCATCATGTTAAGTGAAGTGCGTGCTGCTGCTGCTACTGGTGCTGTGGCTTCTGCTGCTTGTAGTGGTGGGAGGTGAGTGACTCTGTGTGGGGTAGAGAGGGGCTTCCTTTTCAGGAACGCTGGCAGCAGGCGTCTGCTTGTCAAAAGCTGCGGCAAGCTGCGTACACAGTGTTTCCTGGTAATAAGTTATTTTGGTCTCCCTTTCGGAGGGAGGAAAACATTCCTGCATTTTGAATCCAGAGGAAAAAAAACAGGCTGGTTCTGAGAGCTCCATATATATAAGCAGGCATGTAACGCGATTTTGAGGGCGCATGTTTGTATATGTGTGTGTTTGTATAAGTGTGTGACTTAAGATTTAGTGAGGGAGTATCTGAGAGCTAAATTTTTTATGTGCATTGCTGAGTGGCTGTATCTGACATTATTGTACACTGTGACTTGCTTCTCCTGCAAAGGTTCATTGCAAAGCAGCTGTGAATATACTGTGTTGACATCTTATTTTTTTTTTCTTCTTCTCCAGGGTGTGTAGTTAGGGTGGGGCTGTCTAATTAGAAGAAGTTAAAAAGCCATCCTTGAGGTCAGCCCAGTCTTTTGAATCCAGAGGAAAAAAACAGGCTGGTTCTGAGAGCTCCATTTATATAAGCAGGCATATAATGGGAGTTTGAGCAGCGCGTGTTTGATTAAGTGTGTGTTTGCATTAGTGTGTGATTTAAGATTAAGTAGCATAGTAACATAGTAACATAGTACATAAGGCCGAAAAAAGACATCTGTCTATCCAGTTCGGCCTGTCATCCTGCTAGCGGATCCAGAGGAAGGCAAAAAAAAAAAACCTGTGAGGTAGAAGCCAACCTTTCCCACTTAAGGGGAGTAAAAAATTCCTTCCCGACTCCATTCAGGCAATCAGAAGTACTCCCTGGATCAAGAGGAGATTTAAGATTCAGGGACTTCAGATTCAGGGACTTCAGATTCAGGGACTTCAGATTCAGGGACTTCAGATTCAGGGACTTCTTCAAATTCAGGGACTTCAGATTCAGGGACTTCTTCAGATTCAGGGACTTCTTCAGATTCAAGGACTTTTTCAGATTCAGGGACTGCTTCAGATTCAGGGACTGCAATTAGTTTATTATATTGTATTTTTACTATATTATATTTTTCGCTTTCGTTGTGTAATCCCCATTAAATATGTGTTGCACAATTGACAACGCCGCCCAGTGCACATCTTGTATGATGTATGCAGTCCCGGAACAGCCATTCGAGGGTGTATATCTTTGTTCAAAATGTGAGCAAATTACCTATTTGGAATCGCAAATCGAGTGTCTAAACAGGTGAGTTGCAACACTGAGAGGCATTGACATTTTGCAAAAGAGTTTGCTTTTCACCGAGCAAGCACTCTCTGGGGTAGATGAGGGGGAGGGTGACAGTGAGAAGGCTGAGGAAAGTGAGGCAGCTATCTGGGTAACAGTTAGAAAGAGGGGTAGAGGGAAGAGTGCCAGGGAGGCTAGCCCTGATCTGACACACCCCAACAAATTTGAATGTTTGGCAGATGAGGGGGATGTTAGTTCAGGAACGGCACTGCTGCAGCCGGACACTTCCTCTGCCAGTCAGGGGAATGTCAGCACCAGTAAGCAGGGGACCAGGAGAGCAGGGCAATGCAGACAGCTGCTGGTAGTGGGAGACTCCATTATTAGGGGACCAGATAGGGCAGTCTGACACAAAGACCATGATCGCCGAACAGTGTGCTGTCTTCCCGCCGCTAGAGTTCGACACCTTGCGGATCGGGTTGACAGATTACCGGGAGGGGCTGGAGAAGATCCAGCGGTCATGGTCCATATCGGAACCAATGATAAAGTTAGAGGTAAGTGGAGAGTCCTTAAAAATGATTTTAGGGATTTAGGTCAAAAGCTTAGGGCAAGGACCTCAAAGGTAGTATTTTCCAAAATACTGCCTGTACCACGAGCCACACAAGAAAGGTAGCGGGAGATTAGGGAGGTTAACAAGTGGCTCAAGAACTGGTGTAGGAAGGAGGAATTTGGGTTCCTGGAGAACTGGGCTTACTTCTCTGTCGGCTACAAGCTCTATCGTAGGGATGGGCTGCACCCCAATGTCGAAGGGGTAGCTGTGTTGGGGAGAAAGATGGCTAGAAGGTTGGAGGAGTGTTTAAACTATGGTCTAGCGGGGGATAATTATGTTATAGGAGGGGAAGATAGTGCAGATAGTTACCGGGGGCAAGTTAGTGGGACTGGGGGAGAACTGGAAGGAGGAACTAGAACAGTTCAGAAGGAAAGGTGTAGGGTTAAAAATATACATAAACCTCTTAGTTGTATGTATACTAATGCAAGAAGCCTGACTAACAAAACTGGGGAACTGGAATTATAATGTGTGAGGAGGACTATGACATAGTAGGAATAACTGAGACATGACTGCTATGACTGGGCAGTTAATGTACAAGGTTACAGTCTGTTTAGAAAGGATCATCAAAACAGGAGAGGGGGAGGGGTCTGCTTTTATATAAAGTCCTGTCTAAAGCCCACAGTCCGAGAAGATATAAGTGAGGGACATGAACATGTAGAGTCATTGTGGGTAGAGATACATGGAGCCAAAAACAATAATAAATTACTAATAGGAGTTTACTATAAACCACCTAATATACCAGAGTCCAAAGAAAATATACTACTAAATGAGATATACAAGCCCGCAAATCATAATGAGGTGGTTATTATGGGTGAATTCAACTACCCACATATAGACTGCAAAACTGAAAGCTGTACATCACATAAGGAAACAGGTTCTTGGCAAAAACCAAAGACAATTACCTTTCCCAACTGGTTCAGGACCCGACTAGAGGGACGGCCATACTGGACTTAGTATTAACTAATAGACCTGACAGTACAATAGACGTACAGGTTGGGGGACACCTGGGAAATAGTGACCATAAAGTAATAACCTTCCAATTATCATTCAAAAGAGCATTTCTACAGTGAGTAACAGGAATACCAAACTTCAAAAAAAGCTAAATTTAGCTAACTAAGAGAGGCCAAAGGCCTAACTAACTAAGTCCTCAAAAATAAAAATACAGCCACAAAATGGGATATCTTTAAAAGCATCCTAAAATCTCATTGTGAGTGGTACATACTGTATGGGAATAAAAGGTTAAGGAACAAAAAAAAAACAATGTGGATAAATAGAACTGTAAAGAAAGCAATAAATGACTAAAAGAAAGCATATAAGTCACTAAAACAGGAGGGTAGCGAGGAAGCACTGAAATAAGAAAAAAAATAGTAAAATAGTGAAAATGTAAAAATCAAATAAAAGCTGCCAAACTAGAGACCGAGAGATTAATTGCCAAAGAGAGTAAAACTAACCCTAAAATGTTTTTATAAATTATATATATTTTAAAAAGTATAAATCTAAAGGTGTCATCCCCTTAAAGAGTAATGAGGGGGGAGTTGCAGAGAGTGATAAGGAGAAAGCAAGGCTGTTAAATATTTTTTTTCTCCAATGTATTCACTGAGGAAAATAAACTGTGAGATGAAATGCTGAATGTAAAAATAAATTCCCCATTAAAAGTGTCCTGTCTGACCCAGGAAAAAGTACACTAGCGACTTACAAAGGTTAAAATAGACAAATCGCCAGGACCGGATGGCATACACCCCCGTATCCTAAGGGAATTAAGTAATGTTACAGCCAGACTCTTATTTCTGATACAGTATTTGCGGACTCTATACTGACTGAATTCTCCAAAGGATTATCGCATAGCAAATGTGGTGCCAATATTCAAAAAGGGTCCAAAAACAGAGCCCAGAAACTCTATGCCAGTAAGTTTAACATCTGTTGTGGGTAAACTGTTTGAAGGTTTTCTGAGAGATGCTGTCTTAGAGGATCTCAACGGAAATAAGCAAATAACGCCATATTAGAATGGCTTCATGAGAGATTGTCATTCCAAACTAATTTAATCAGCTGCTATGAGGAGGTAAGTTCTAGACAGCGGCAAATCAATGGATGTCGTATATCTGGACTTCTCCAAAGCATTTGACACTGTACGGCATAAAAGGTTAGTATATAGCATGAGAATGCTCGGACTGGGAGAAAATGTCTGCATGTGGGTAACTGTCTGAGTGATATAAAACAGAGGGTGGTTATTAATGGTACACACTCAGATTGGGTCACTGTCACTAGTGGGGTACATCAGGGGTCAATATTGGGCCCTATTCTTTTCAATATATTTATTATTTAATCTCTTGTTGAAGGCTTGCATAGTAAAATATCAATTTTTACAGATGACAGTAAACTGTGTAAAGTAATTAACACTGAAGAGGACAATATACTGCTACAGAGGGATCTGGATAGATTGGAGGCTTGGGCAGATAAGTGGCAGATGAAGTTTAACACTAACAAATGTAAAGTTATGCACATGGAAAGGAATAATGCAAGTCCCCCATACATACTAAATGGTAAAACACTCGGAAACACTGACATGGAAAAGGATCTGGGAATTTTAATAAACAGCAAACTAAGCTGCAAAAACCGGCGTCAGACAGCTGCCGCCAAGGGCAATAAGAAAATGGGTTGCATCAAAAGGGACATAGACGCCCGTGATGAGAACATAGTCTTACCACTTTACAAATCGCTAGTCAGACCACACATGGAGTACTGTATACAGTTCTGTGCTCCTGTGAACAAGGCAGACATAGAAGAGCTGGAGAGGGTTCAGAGCAGGGCAACTAAAGTAATAACTGGAATGGAGCAACTACAGTACCCTGAAAGATTATCAAAATTAGGGTTATTCACTTTAGAAAAAAGATGACTGAGGGAAGATCTAATTACTATGTATAAATATATCAGGGGTCAGTACAGAAATCTATCCCATCATCTATTTATCCCCAAGACTGTGACTGTGACGAGGGGACATCCTCTGCGTCTGGAGGAAAGAAGGTTTGTACACAAACATAGAAAAGGATTCTTTACTGTAAGAGCAGTTAGACTATGGAACTCTCTGCCTGAGGAGGTGGTGATGTTGAGTACAATAAAGGAATTCAAGAGAGGCCTGGAGTATAATAATATTACAGGTTATAGCTACTAGAGATGGGTCGTTGAACGAGGGATTTATTCTGATTGCCTTATTGGAGTTGGGAAGGAATCTTTTTATTCCCCTTAAGTGGGAAAAATTGGCTTCTACCTCACAGGTTTTTTTCTGCCTTCCTCTGGATCAACTTGCAGGATAACAGGCCGAACTGGATGGACAAATGTCTTTTTTCGGCCTTATGTACTATGTTACTATGCTTTGATAGTGAAGGTCCTAAGCACGGCTATTCAGTAGTCATCTGGCTACTTCATGTGACTGATACGTTTGTCAGGGCGTAAGCTATTCTGGCCAGTGTGCCCGAGCATCCAGTTCTTTCTGGCTCCGTCCCCACTGAGACGAGTGGGTGTTGTGGCTGGTGTCACCATCATCATCATCATCCCCCCATCTCCTCCTTCTCCAGTGGCAGATCCTCTTCCTCCTCCACCGTGGGACTTTCTTCTTGTGGGTCCTCCACGAAAAAAGGGTGGACAGCAAAATGCTGTTGACTGCTCTTCCGCCGTCATCCTCTGCTTTATGAGCGCCATTGTCTGTTCTAAAATAAATATGAGGGAGATGAGATCATTTAACGGCTACATCACCCCAGAGGTGTAGCTAGGCTTTCCAGCACCCAGGGCATTCAGGATTCAGCAGGTTCAATGATGCTACCAGTTGACTTCTGGGCACGTAAAGTTGGTTCCTGGCCATGCATTCCATTATTGATGGCTTCTATATTCATTCAGCAGGACCTGTGGTGATGTCACCGTGCTCACCATGTGGTGAGCTCAATGATGTCATCACAGGTCCTTTGGCAGGTCCTGCAGAAAGAAGAAAGAACAGGATGCCGGCTGCGCGAACAAGTGGATGAGGTGAGTTTTTTTATTATTTTTAACTATTACTAATTAAAATGTGGCTAGCTGCCAAAAATGAATATATCATACAGTGAATAGATGGAGACTTTCACCCAGCTATGGATACTGTGCAGCATACAGTTATAGCTGCTATAGCTCAGTGATATATATCGAGACACTGTCCCCCATTTGTTGGAGGGTGGGGATGTCAGGTGCGCCTTATTGAGATATAGAACCACCGCTATTAGCATTCAGTAATTCCCTGAGCCTAACATACGGCTCAATGGGGTCCCGGCTTTGAGGTGTGCTGTATAAAGAGGTGCCACCTGCTTAACAATCCCTATACCCTCTTTTAAGGCTGGCTACAGATAAACTGATTCACTAACTCGCGTCCTGCTCAGCACGTTTCTCTGCTGGACGCTGCTGATATTGAGCATTCAGCGATGCGTAGCCTCCAGCACAATACATAGTGCAGGAGGTTACGCATCGCTGTACGCTCAATATCAGCAGCATGCAGCATCCATTATTGTTTGTTTGGTGCTCTTTTCCCCACAGTTGACTCCTGAGGAACTGTGGGCTTATACCCAGCAGAGAAACGCATCAAGCCAATATTCGCACTCCTTCTATGGATTGCCTGGATCTGTAATATTTCTCTTCTAGGGGCTGGTGCATGGAACTAACTCTAGTGAGGTGTTGCTTTTACCTCAGACAACACACACAGTACAAACTCATTGTGTCCAGCAGTGTGTTTCAGGGCACTCCAAACATATACAAATGTATGCATATTTTTTATTTATAAAAAAAATTTTTAAACCTTAAAATGTCCAAATTTCCCCAAAATGAATACCTTAAGGGAAAAACATAAAGAAAGTTGATTTGAAGGGGCTTGGAATGTTTTGGCCCTGTTTTCTTGCAGTATGGTGCCATAGAACCAGCAATAGAAAAATAGACAGCCAAAATCCAAAATACACTCCAGTATTTTGAAGTCTTGCGGCGGGCCCAGCCAGTAGATAAATTACATCAATAGCATCCATTACATACAAGCATATGGTAATGGTTTTAGAAATGTTTTGTCTTGAAACATTTTGTAATATAAAAAAAAAATTGATAAGAAAGGAAAAAAAAAATTCATATGTTTCAAAATTATATCAATCATCTAATGGCACAAAAGAAAGGACTTAGGTGTCCCGTGAAAAATAATATCAAATACATATATGTTGAAATTAATCAGTTATTTGCAGTTAGATAGGGCCCATTGCTACAACTAAAAAATGGCCTGTTAAGGAAGGGGGACAAACACTTCAGTAATGAAGCAGTTAGACAAAGAGGATGGCACTGAAAGGTTTCTCCAGGGCTGAAAGGAGGCGGAGCAGGAGAAATACTGTGACCCCTGGCTCCAAGTCACAGTGTAAGAGTCATAAGTCATCTCTATCTCATCCTGCTGTGACTGAGAGGAAGAGTGAGCCATCCAATCCACAATCTCATCCGCTTTCTCCTCGATGATAATGTTGCACCTTTCCGAAGACATGGAGAACAGCGGCCTACTACTATTACTATTACTACTTCTACTACTTCTACTACTTCTACTACTACTACTTCTGATTCTGCTACTACCCACATTCTGGCTCTGAGAGGACAAGGACTGAACATGTTGTTTCATTTAGAACCCTTTTGTATTCCTTTTTTGACCTAATGTACGCAGTCACAAAAAGAATTATGGAACGGTTTGAAAGTCTGTTTTCTGAAACTTAAAGATAGAGAGGTGCAATAACATGTCCTTTCCTTTCCACAAATACACTGGACACTGCTACTGGCAATCTGCTTTGGAAATAATGCAGTATCTGCTCCACTAACAGATTTGGCCCTAATGTCTTTTGGTAAAAAGCTCTCTGGAGTGTAAAACACAAGTTGTTAACCTACTATGACAAGGATGGGCAAACTCGGCCCTCCAGCTGTTGCAAAACTACAATTTCCAGTATGCAAAGGACTGCTTACAGCTATCAGCCTACAGCAAGGCATGGTGGGAATTGTAGTTTTGCAACAGCTGGAGGGCTGAGTTTGCCCAACCCTGTACTATGAGATGATTCCACCCCACACACACACCAACAATTTAACTTTTTGGAGATGCCCTACTATTTGCTGTGTTTCCCTCTGGATTTTAAAACGGGATTGTACTGTATTGTACATTGTATTGCGTTTTTTTCCCCCCAGAAAATATTGAACAGTCTGAAGATGCCCTGTCACAGATTTCATATTATTTCAGGTGTTTTTACTGAGATGTAAAATGCTACCCTCTGCATGGTAAAACACGCATTTACAGTATTATAGTTATTTTTGCAAAACAAAAAAACACTTGAACTGTCTGGAGATTCCTTGCAAAAATACTTTGGGCCATTATTTCCAGTTTAAGAGATTTAAAATGCTACTCTCTGGATAGAAATACATGCATTGTAAACTTATATTGCTATTGTCGCAAAAGCAACAAAAAAATCACTTGAACTGTCTGTAGATGCCCTATAAAATATTCAGCCTGCTATTTCTGGTGTTTTCAATCAGAGTTTTAAAAACTCTACCCTCTGGATTGTAAAACACGCATTGTACACTTGCATTGCTCTTTTTTTTTTAAACAGTTTTTATTTAAGTTTTTTCACAGTGTTCCTTCAATAACAAAAGATATAACAGTACAGTCATTTCACTGTTTACATCCATAACAGAAAATATCAAAGATGAAGAAGAGAAGAAAAAACTCTGCCCTTTGAAATATTGAGTATTAAAAATATCAACCCCCACAAACCCAACCACCCCCTCCCACCCCACCCATCACAGCTGTCATCACTGGGAGAGAAATGAGACTCCAGGGCCAAATAATGCCCCCCGTAGGGAGCCTACTACAGGTATATCATCAATGCTACAAAGCGCATACCTTCTTCCATTCACTAGTTTGATTTCCCCCTTTACATTTGATACATTCGAATTTCTTTATTCTACCCATATAATTTTTCCATTCTGCAAAAATGGGAGGCTTATCAGATCCACATCTTTTAAGAATCAGCACTTTGGCAATTAATAGCCCTTTTAGCCATAACGTTTGATCAATTTTTTGGATTTTTTTACCCAAAGGAAGTGTTCCAAAAACTGTGAACTCTAAAATGGGTTCTAGTTTTAATTGAGATCTTAACCCCAATTCCACAAAGATACTTCGCCAAAATCCATGGATAACCGAACAATTCCAAAGTAAATGGATATACCCCGCATCTTGACTCTTACATTTCAAACAGCAGTACTATCCTTGTCGTTATATATTTAGACAGAAATAGCGGAGTGTAATATAATCGATGCACTATTTTATATTGTAGTAGCCTATGATGGCTGGAGATCGAGGCTTTTTTAATGTTCTGATAAATCTCACTCCAACTAAATGAGATATTCTGCCCCAATTCCTCTTCCCATTTTAAAAAAACGTTTGAACTCAGTGACCTTTGTTAATTCTTTTTCTAGTCTAATTTGTGATACTTTAAACCGGTTCCTGTTTTTTTTATATTAATTGTGGCATCAAAAGCGTGTTTGAGTTGTGCATATATAAGTCGGTCCAAAACTGTGATTACCTTATCAGGAATGAGTTTCGTAACAGACTTTAATTTACCTAATGTGCAAATGTGAGAAACCTTAGTGATACCTCTACGCGACCAAAAATAGTTCTTATTTAGCCCTAAAAATTCCCTTAAATTTCGATTATCCCAAAGGGGAGTAAACTGTACCGCTTGTGTAACCTTCAAAATAACTCTTATCTTGTTCCATACCCTATGTAACATGTTACTTATAGGGCAACTAGATCTATCTCCCAAATAAAAAGATTCTAAGATGCTAAATATATTCTTCAAAGGCCCAATATAATCTCCAAAAAGGTATTGAACAAGATAATTCTCCCGAGTGTTCATACACCATTGTATTTGTGCACATAAATAATATCCCTGTAAATGTGGTAAGGAAAACCCCCATCAATTTCAGATAACCACAAAAATTTTTGTTTAATACGTACTCTTTTTCTGCCCCATATCAGATCGATGATAAGTCTCTCCCACATATTAAAAAAGCATCCTCGATCCAAATGGGGCAAACTGACACCATGTAGAGTATCAATGGGAGCAGAATCATTTTCACTAATACAATTCTATCTGCCTGTGAAAGGGGCAACTTCTGCCAAGCTCTGATCTTCTCTTTGATTTTATTTATCAAGGGAGTGACATTGAGTGTATTATAACTCTGTAATTTTGCACCAATTTTTATCCCTAAGTAATCCAAGTGGTCAGAAGGGGACAATACCCACACTTTAATATTTTTATATGGGGCGGTATGGTTCAGAGGGAGAAGAACAGATTTGGACCAGTTAGTTTCATATCCAGCTAGATCACTAAATTCATCAATTATCTGGATAATCTGGGGCACTGCCTTCCAACCAGCATTTGGATATCATTAACACATCATCTGCGTATAAACTGATCTTATCTTTTGCACCTCTTCCCTCAAACCCCTCTATCCCATCGTCCAATCTTAATTTACAGGCGAGGGGTTCTATAAAGATTTGCAAAGAGCAGAGGTGTCCCAGGCTATGAGCTGTGCGCTGCGATTGGCCAGCGCTGCAGCAAGGGACACGCCTAATACAAAAACTCCACCCAGTACAACAGAGGGAGCTGCAAACACCGGCGCCTATAACGGGCGAATGGAGCGGCGCCCAGACATACTAGTAAGTGCAGGGGGACCCCTGGGCACCGCTCTGCCCACAGATATAGTTAGTTTTTAGTTTTTAAACTGGTGAAAGGTCCTCTCTAAACCTCTCCTCCAGGCACTTCTCTTTTTTTGAAAAATATAATCTCTTCTTTCCAATTTTACTATAATATATTCCCCGGATAAATGCTTTCAACGCATCGCACACAAATTGAATGTGGGTTGAACCTATATTTTGTGACCAGAATTCAGATATTTCTTTCCTAATCGAGTAATGTTCCTTTATTATATATATCCAGTATGGATTAAGCCTGAATGGTCTCGGGTAACTCTCTATATCCCTTTCCTTAAAAAATAGCAAAATTGGGAATGTTCTTTTTTTTAAACCAAAAAACTATTGAACTATCTAGAGATGCCCTGTGCCTGATTTCAGACAATTATTTGAAGTGTTTTCACTAACATTTAAAGGAATTGTCTGAGTTATTTTTTTATTTCTATCTAATCAAATGTAATAGATTTACCATGTCCTTTCTCAGATTTCACTGAGGGCCACATGACCTGTGATGTCAGCTTCTCTCCCTGCTCTGATGATGTTTCATGCGCAAGCCTGAGAAAGCAGATATGTGTCTGTACACGAGACATCGCTGTGCTAGCCATGCCCCCTTGCACTTCTTGCTGCTGTCTGCTCTCTCCCTGGATTCCACAAGAAAAATTTTAACCCCTTCAGCAGCACAGACTCAGGGCTGAAGGCTTTACTGAATAGCTGCAGGCAGTGAGGAGACAAATGCTGGGCACAGGAGCTGACAGACTAGAGAAGTTCTGCAGAGCATTGCACAAACACAGGTAGGGGGAAGATCCTGTGTGTATCAGCAGTTTCATTGTACAGCTGGGACTTGTAGCTGGGACTACACATACAACATGCTGCTTACCATCCTAGCAGGCAGACATGTCACTCAGGGCAGACTTATTCACTCTGTTTGCAGAACAGGGGGAGGGGCAGAGATTGTTGTTATTGCAGGTAAACAAAGGGCCAGAAGAGAACCAGGGAAATGAGGAAATATAATTTTTCTTTGCCTAAAACTTGCTTAGTTATATATTGCTGCCCATCAGATTTCCAGTGTTATATGTATATTTTTTTCCCAGAAATCGGACAACCCCTTTGAAACGCTACCCTCTGGATTCTAAAACACGCATTGTAAACTTGTATTGCTATTTTCGGGGAAAAAAAATAACACTTGAAATATCTGCAGATGCCCTGTCCCAGATTTCGGACTACTATTGTAGGTGTTTTCACTGAGATTTAAAACACTACCGGGTGGATTATAAAACGCACTGTATAGTTAGGGACACATCTAGCCTTTCTGCTGCCTGAGGAAAAAATTAAAATGGCGCCCACCCCCTCCGAGCAAAATTCTCAATCTAACCCCTCACCGTTATTCTACTGTTAAAGACATACAGTATTGTGTATGCACATTACATACAGCACTATTACACATATAGGAGAATACAGCACCACATACCTCTCACATCCAGTGTCGTAACCTCTGATGTAGGGATCCACCATGATGATTCCTTTCAGCTGCCTCTCATCTATGCAGAGTTTTCTATAATCCTCCCCCTCCTGGTGCACCAACATTGTTATCCTGCTGCTACCCCCAGTACTGTGCCAGCTGTGCTCTGCATTTCCCCCAAATACTATACTGCAGAAATAATAGAACCATACAGATAAGTCACCAATAGGAAGAATGCTGCCAGACTGCCCTAAGTGGTAATAGGGTCCCCTAAAGTACTCTCAATAGCAACTCCATTAGTAGTAATGCCCTCCATATTGTACCCAATAATAATAATGCTCCCACATTACTACTAATATTTGTAATGCTCCCATAGGGCAATACGATCCCCCTATAGTGCCCCAGCAGTAATAAGGGCCAGCTATAGGACACCTCTTCAGAGCCCCCAATAGCAATAAAGCCCACACAGCATCCCTAGTAGTTATAATGCCCTCCATTATGACACGTGTATTTATAATGCCCCCTGTAATAGCACTAGTATTTATAAATACCTGAAGCAGTGCCCCCGGTAGTTACAATATCCCCCTGTAGTGTACCATATATTATAATGCCCCTTGTAGTGCCAGTAAGTATAATTTGGCCTCTTTTAGTGCCCATATGTATAATGACCCAGGTAGTCATTATAATGTGCCCCCTGTAATGCTCTGGCCTGTATTATAATGCCCCCCGTAGTGCCTCCAGCATTATAATTCCACCTGCAGTGGTCTGGCCTGTATTATAATCCCCCCAGTCCTCCATGTAGTATAATTCCCCCCATAGTGCTAGTTTGTTTAAGGCTGTCACCTTCCATCCCCTGTGGTATAATGCCCCCGTAGTCCAGCACAAACCTCCAAGTTGCCCCGGAAATATTCTCATTTCACCTCATGGCAGAAATGGGTCTGTGTACAGCTATGTTCAGCTTATTTCCCCCACAGCAACATTTGAACTCAGGTTTGGGGGGGAAAAAAGCTGTATTTCTGTTCAAATGTGGAAAATAAAAAGAAATATTCTTGAAAGTACCTGCTTTTGAGGTTCTGTAGCAGCAGCTGTATTATAAGCCAGTAACTTCAGCTAGAAAGCACTGCCTAGCATACCCAGCCTCAACTCCTCATTTCTCACTCCCTGGCTAAAAGCTTTCCCTGCCTTTTCCTATTCTACAAAATTATTCTTCTTTGTAGACTTTCCCTAAACTGTCCCTGACACTACAATAGAAGCTCGTTTGTTACTGAACACTGTCCCTAAGATCATTTTCTATCAGACACTGCATACACTTATCCATCCTCATTCACAGCCCAACACAGAATGATGTTCTGCAAGAGCACCTCTCTGCTTGCTGCAGCACTGATTGGCTAATCAAGCCCCTCCCACTTCCTCTAAGGCCTCATGCACACGACCGTATACATTTTTGCAGGACAGCAAATTGTGGATCCACAAAACATGGATACCAACCATGTGCGCTCCTCATTTTGCACATTGGAACGTGCAGTCCTATGATAGAAATGCATATTTTTGTCCACAAAACGGACAAGAATAGGACATGTTCTTTTTTTTTTTTGCAGGGTTGCGGAACAGACGTGCATATTCGGACAGCACACAGTTTGCTGCTTGCATCTTTCCCGGCCCTATTGAAAGGAATAGGTCCATATCCGATCTGCAAAAAATGCAGATCAAATGCGGACTGAGGTTGTGTGCATTAGTGATGCATTAGTGATTAGTCAAAAGAATATTCGTTTCATATTCGTCGAAATCGAATATTCGTCATTTTTCTAGTTATCGCGATTAATATGCGATTTGAATAATCGCGTTTTGCGATTTTAACTTAGGCTACTTTCCTATTGGTTTCATATCTAGAATTATAGAGAAGATGACGAATATGCCGAATGTATTCCTCATATTCCTCAAAACGAAGATAACAAAGTATTCTCCATCTTCGTTTTAGCTACATATTCGTCAACTTTGCTAATTCTAGCAATCAAATAGGAGGGTTGACTATAGAGACAACTGTGTTTAATTCGCTATGCGACTATATTACTTAGCTTTTTATAATCGAATAATTATATTACTTGATAATTATTATAATAATTCTATTTATTAAAAAAAATAATTATATAATCGCATAGCTAATTAAACACAGCTGTCTCTATAGTCAACCCTCCTATTTGATTGCTAAAATTAGCGAAGTTTACAAATAGGTTGCTAAAACGAAGATGGAGAATACTTCGTTATCTTCGTTTTGAGGAATATGACAAATACATTCATCATATTCGCTAATTCTACCAAGCCAAGAACGTCTCCATACTAAAATGTACTGTCGGATTTGAGAATTACGTTGAAATCGCAATGCGATTAATATAACTTGAATTAATCGCATTGCGATTTCTACTTAGACCTGGTTTACTATGGTTGGCTTGGTAGAATTAGCCAATATGACGAATGTATTTGTCATATTCCTCAAAACGAAGATAACGAAGTATTCTCCATCTTCGTTTTAGCAACCATAGTAAACCATGTCTGTTGAAATCGCAATGCGATTAATTCAAGTTATATTAATCGGATTGCGATTACAACTTAGCACTGCTATCTTACATATTAGGCTAGAATTAACGAATATGGAATTTAGCAGCAGTGCTAAGTAGAAATCGCAATGCAATTACTTCAAGTTATATTAATCGCATTGCGATTTCAACTTCGTGCTGGGTTTATAATGGGTCAGCTTGCTAGAATTAACAAAGTTAACGAATATGGAATATATTATACCAGTGCTAATTGAAATTGCAATGCGATTAATTTAACTTGGAGTAATCGCATTGCGATTTCTACTTAGCACTGCTGCTATATTCCATATTCGTTAATTCTAGCCTTATATGTAAGATAGCAGTGCACTTCTCAGTTGTAATCGCAATGCGATTAATATAACTTGATTTAATCGCATTGCGATTTCAACGTAATTCTCAAATCCGACAGTACATTTTAGTATATGGAGACGTTCCCATGGTGATGGGGACGCTCCATGAGCACGGAAGTCGGCAGAAGCGGCAACCAGCACTGACTGGAGCAGCCAGGAAGCCAGGAATCCTCAGGACAGGTAAGAACTACGTTTGGGAAGTGGGAAAGAAAAAAAATATAACTAAAAAAAAAAAATGAATATTCGAAATAGCGAATTTATAGCACTATATTAGAAATATTTGCGAATTAGCGAAGTGCCGATATTCGCGATAAAAATTCGCTCTTCGAATATTCTCGCTCAACACTAGTGTGCATGAGCCCTAAGGGTCATGTGAAAATCTTTCTACTTTCTCCCTTGTGGTTTTTCCCACTGACGAGTGCAGTAAAACGGCGCTTCCCGCCATTTTACTGGATTGGTCCAAAGCGAATATAAAAAGCTTCATTACAAACTGATTCACTTATCTCAAAATTATATATATATATATATATATATATACACACACAAGGGTTGGACATTACAGATTTCACAGGATTCAGCTGTTTAACCCCTTAGTGACCAGCAATACGCCTTTTTACAGTGGTCACTAAGGGGCTTTAGGCTGGGCCTTTGCCTTTTCATGGCTGCCTGGTCAAAGTACTGCACAGGTCCTCCATGCAGCAAAGAGCGGAGGCTTGGCTCTGACATGAGAGCTGCACTCCTGCTCTAACAGGCCGGACTGGCAGGAATGCTTATCCGGGCTGTTTAACCCCTAACATGCTGCTGGTGATGGCGATTGTCACATGTAAGTGGTGACAGAAGGTGTAGACTCCCTCTGTCTCCCACCGGCACCCAGAAAATGCGATTGCAGGGTGCCGACGTGTGTATAGGCAGGCTGGGACCTGGTGTATGCCCAAGCCTGCCTTGAGCGTTCCCCAGCAGGCTGAACCTCTGTGGCTGGTGAAATTCATTATAGCACTGGCATTAAAATGCATTGCACTATAGGAATAGTGCATTGTATTTTAGAAGCAATAAAAAGATTGCCTGTTATAGTCCTCTTGTGGCACTATTAAGTGGTTAAAAAGTGGAAAAAAAAATTTTATTAAATAAAAAAAATTCAATTAAAAAATATGCTTTTCTTCCATCTAAAATACGCTTTTCAATGAAAAAAATAGCACAAATAAAATATCCACCCCATGTTTGGTGGCAATGACCCGCACTACACAAATATCATGTAAATTACCCCCTAAACGCTGTAAAAAGAATTGCAAATTTATTTTTAGTCGCCACCAAAAAACGCTGTAAAAAGAATTGCAAATTTATTTTTAGTCGCCACCAAAAAACTTCATGCTGCCCGTTCAATACAATTATGGCAATATCAAACTTGTACAGTTTTTATTTTCCTTTATTACTTATAAATAGAGATGAGCGAACTTTAAAAAAAAGTTCGGCATTCGGGTTGTGGTAATCGCCGCATCCCGTTTTGGATTCCACTACCACGGACTATCGCGGCATATGGAATCCATAAGGGGCGGCTTCCACGAACCCGAACTGTTGAACAGCCGAAGGACCTGGGGTGACGTCACCGTCATGTGATCAGTGCAGGGGGCGTGGCTCAGCACAGGATCAATATGGGGGCTTCTTTTTTTGCGGAACAAACTAGTTTTTATTGCTACCATTTTTGGGGTACATACAACTGTTTCATCACTGCTTTTTGGGGGGGAGGCAAGGTGACTAGAATCCCATTGAAGTCAATGGGGACAAGAACTTTGGGGCACTAAAATGGCTCTAAAAAAGTCCAGGAAAGGGCTAGAGGGCTGCAAAAGGCAGCAAAATGTGGGCAAGTGCCCTGCAAACAAATGTGGATAGGAAAATGATGTAAAATAAAATAAATAAAAATTACAAATTTTAATTCTGAACTAAGAGGTGGAGGCAGACAACACGTTCTTATTTTTTTGTTTTGTTTTTATTTTAATTTAATTTGGGTACACCACAAAACATTGTGGAATATATAAAATAGCACTAAGAGAAAGTGCGCTGGAGTATAACAATGCCTGTTTCGTTTTAACCTCTTAGGGACACAGGGCGTACAGGTACGCCCTGATGTCCCAGTACTTAAGGACACATGGCGTACATGTACACCCTGTGTAGTTCCGGTCAAGCCGTGCGGTGCGGGGTGATTGGAACAGAGTGCCTTCCGAAATCATCCGGCAGGCACTCTGGGACAATGCCGAGGGGGGTCCTGTGACAATTCAATTCAGACCTGTGGTTTGCTGCGTTTCTGGGTTATTTGGGTCTCTGGTGACCCGATAACCTGGTACAGGATAATGATCGGTGGTGTGATAATACACCACCAATCACCATCCTTCGATCCTGTGAGGTGATGGTGACATCACCTCACAGGATCGATTTCTATTGGCTGCATGGGCGGGTGGTGGTTAAACTCCCCCTGCTCTCCTCTCCTCCTCCATTCTGCGTCCGGAACGAGGAGAGAGCGGCCTGCACCTTCTGCACCCAGCACCCCAGCACCCAGCAGCCCAGACCCCTCCTGTGACCATTTTCTAGCTGTTGCATCACCCTCTTTGGGTGTATGGGGTCCACACCCTAGACCCCCCCAGGGGTGCTGCCGATTGCCCTCCCTCCCACACGGAGCAAGGGGACCGCCATGCTAGGGACCCTGTGACCCACACTTGTACGAGCAGCTCTGGGGCTTGTACTAGTTTTCTGGCCCACCAGATAAGTTCACCTGAGCCCCCTTGCATGGTGTACCCCAGATGATTTTCAGCCCGTGATTCCTGATTTTGTTGGTCAACCAGGAATCCAGATTCCCACAGTGGGCTTCACTGAATACAACTATTTTAGTCTTTTTTTTCAGTGACCACTTTGTGAATCTGATGGTGGAGCAAACAAATCTGTACGCCCAACAGTTCATTGCTCAACACCCGGTCTCTTTTTTGGCTAGCGCCGGTGGCTGGATGCCGGTCAGTGCAGCCGAGGTGAGGACGTTTTGCACATGGGTCTAGTAAAAAAAAAACTCAGGCATTACTGGAGTGGGGACGTCCTCTACCAGACCCCACTTTACAGTACGGCCAGGACACACTCATGGTTTGAGGCCATGTGGAAATGCCTGCATTATGCAGATAATGCAGCATGTCCCCCTGAGGTGATCCTGTCTATGACCGCCAGTACAAAATCAGGCTGGTCATCGATCTCTTCGGGGTCAAATTTTTAGCGGCCTATGTACCTGGGAGGGAGGTTGCGGTTGATGAGTCTATCATTGCTTTCGAGGGGAAACTCATTTTCCACCAGTATGTTCCCTCAAAGTGGGCGAGATATAGCGTGAAGCTGTACAAACTTTGTGAAAGTACCTCAGGGTACACTTACAAGTTTCGTGTGTACGAGGGGCGAGATTCAACCCCCAGAATGTCCCCCCAGTCTGGGTGTTAGCGGGAAACTTGTGTGGGAACTTATGCACCAACTGCTAGATACGGGTTAACACCTGTACATGCATAACTTTTATACTAGTATCCCCTTGTTCTAGTCCCTCGCCGCCAGATCCATCGTGGCCTCCCTACCTGCCCCCTCCAGGTACTTATCCCCAGGGGTGAGACCCGTGCTCTTACCCGTGGAAACCTGTTGCTGGTCAGATATAAGGACAAAAGGGATGTCCTTGTACTGACCACAATTCAAGGTAACAGCACAACCTCTGTCCCTGTGCGAAGTCCCGCGTCAACGGTCCTCAAGCCCGATTGTAACGCTGAATACAATTGGTATATGGGTGGAGTTATATGGGATATCGGTATATGGGAGCCATATAACGCCATGCAAAAAACACAGGCATGGTACAAAAAAGATTGCAGTCTACTTGGTGCAGGTTGCTATGTACAACTTTTTTGTACTGTTCTAGTGCGCTGGCAGCACAGGGAAATTTCTTCAGTTCTATAAGGCAATCCTCAAGGACCTAATCTTTTCTGACTGGGAAAGAGCAGGCCGGAGTACCTCGGGAACTGGAGGTGCCCGGATCGTCCCTGGGCAACACTTTCCAGGTGGGGTCCCCCATACTGGAAAGAAAGGATGGTCCCAAAAAAATGCAGAGTGTGTAACAGGAGGGGGATACGGAAGGACACCACCACTCAGTGTGACACGTGCCTCAATCATCCGGGCCTCTGCATTGATGGTTTCTTCAGGGAGTACCACACTTCCATGGAGTACTAAATTTATAATCCCCTTTTCCATTTAGCCACTGTCAATCGGATAAAAACTATGGTTCTCAGACTTGATACACTCCCAAATTTATTTTAAAAAATGATAGTTTGTAAATAGAGTAGCCTACCACCTCTTATCCAATCCAGTACTGAGACACGCCCCCTGCACTGATCGCATGACGGTGACGTCACCCCAGGTCCTTAGTGTTGTCCATGGTCCGCGTTAATTGAAGAATCCCCTTATGGATTCCAAACTCCAGATGCCGTTATGGTCCGTGGCAGCGGAATCCATAATGGGATGCTTCGATAAGCCGAACCCGAACTTTGGACGCCGAACTTAAAATACAAGTTACAAGTTCGCTCAACACTATTTGTAATTCTAAAATAATTTAAAAAATAATATTAAAAAGTTGAAAAATTTGGAATCGCCGCATGCGTAATAATCTGCTCTATAAAAATACCCCATGAACTAACACCTTAGATTAACATAGTAAAAAAAAAAAACGGTGCAAAAAAAGGAATTTTTTTGTCACCTTACATAACAAAAAGTGTAATAGCAAGCAATCAAAAAGTCATATGCCCCCCAAAATAGTTCCAATAAAACCATCCTCTCATCCCGCAAAAAATGAGCCCCTACATAAGACAATCGGATAAAAACTTAAAAAAACTGACTCTTAGACTGTGTAGATACAAAAATTTTTTTATTTTGTTTCAAATAGGATAATATAGTGTTAAATCTAAATATTTAAAAAAAAGTAGACAAACTAGGTATCGCCGCATCCGAAATAATCTGCTCTATAAAAATACTCCATGACCTTACCCCTCAGATTAATGCAGTCAAAAAAATTAAATAAAAACGGTGCCAAAACAGCTATTTTTTGGCAAATTTTCCATTTTAATCCATTTTTTCCAGTAACAAAGCAAAGGTTAATAGCCAAATAAAACTTAAAATTTATTGCCCTGATTCTGCAGTTTACAGAAACACCCCATATGTGGTATTAAACTGCTGTACGGGCACACGGTAGGGCGCAGAAGGAAAGGAACGTATGGTTCCTAGAAGGCAGATTTTGATGGCCTTTTTCTTTGACACCATGTCCCATTTGAAGAACCCCTGATGCACCACTAGAGTAGAAACTCCATATAAGTATACCCATCTAATAAACTACACCCCTCAAGGTATTCAAAACTTATTTTACAAACTTTGTTAACTGTTTAGGGGTTCCTGAAGAGTTTATGGTAAATGGAGATGAAATTTCAAAATTTCAATTTTTGGTAACTTTGCCTCATAAAAATTTAATATAGAGCAACCAAAAATCATATGTACCCTAAAAATATTCCCATCAAAACTGTCTCCTTATCCCGTAGCTTCCAAAATGGGGTCACTTTTATGGAGTTTCTACCCCAGGGGGCATCGGGTGGGCTTCAAATGGGACATGGTGTAAATAAACCAGTCCAGCAAAATCTGCCTTCCAAAAACCACATGGCACTCTTTTCCCTCTACGCCTTGCAGTGTGGCCATACAGTAGTTTACGACCACATATGGGGTGTTTTTGCAAACTACAGAATAAAGGCAATAAATATTGCGTTTTGTTTGGCTGTTAACCCTTGCTTAGTTACTGGAAAAAATGGATTAAAATGGAAAATTTGCCAAAAAATTGCAATTCTGAAATTTCATCTCCATTTGCCAATAACTATTGTGAAACACCTAAAAGGTTAATGATGTTTCTAAAAATCAGTTTTGAATACCTTGAGGGATGTAGTTTCTAGAATGGGGTCATTTTTGGGTGGTTTCTATTATGTAAGCCTCACAAAGTGACTTCAAACCTGAACTGGTCCCTAAAAAGTGGATTTTTGAAAATTTCTGAAAATTTTAAAGATATGCTTCTAAACCTCTAATCCTTGTAACGTCCCCAAAAAATAAAATGGCATTTTGAAAATTATCCAAACATGAAGTAGACATATGGGGAATGTAAATTAATAATTTTTGGGCAGTATTACTATGTATTATAGAAGTAGAGAAATTGAAACTTAGAAAATTGCAAATTTTTCCAAATGGTTGGTAAATTTGGTATTTTTTTTTATAAATTTAAAATGATTTTGATGAAAAAAACTGTCTCAAAATGGCCTGGATAAGTAAAAGCGTTTTACAGTTATTCACACATAAAGTGACACTGGTCAGATTTGCAAAAAATGGCCTTTTCCTTAAGGTGAAAATGAGCCTGATCCTTATGGGGTTAATGAACGTGAGCTTGCCCCCATTGGCTGTGGGCAGGCGGTTGCACTTGTCTGTTATAACACCCCCTGTAATACACTGGCTGCAGGGCAGGCCAGCACCTCCAAGGCATAAAAGGCAAGCTCAGGCCATGTGCCCAATTTGGAGACCCAGAAGTTGAATGGGGCAGACCCATCAGTCAGTACGTGTAGGGGTGTGCACACATACTGCTCCACCATGTTGCTGAAATGCTGCCTCCTGCTAAGACGTTGCTCATCAGCTGGTGGTTCTGGTTGTTGTGGAATAGTGATAAAGCTTTTCCACATCTTGGCTATGCTAACCCTGCCTTCTGAGGTGCTAGCAGTGCTCTGGCTGCATTGGAGGCCTCTTTCTCCTCCTCTGCCTTCGCCTTGTGCTTCCACTGAGCCCCCGGTGTCAGTTGGGAATGCTTTTAGCAGCGCGTGCGCTTGTACTTGTGCATAGTCCAATCACGCTCTAGTGAGGGAATTAATGACGGCTAGTTGTCCTTGTAACGAGGATCTAGCAGGGTGGTCACCCAGTAATCAGCACAAGTTAGTGGGCAACTCGGCTGTCATTGCGCAGGCACTTCAGCATGTAGTCGCTCATGTGTGCCCGGCTGCCCAGAGGCAAGGTCAAGTTGTCCTCTGTGGGAGGTGTATTGTCTGTCTCCTCTGTATCCCCCAGCCACGCACAAGTTATGCCCATGAGCTGCTTTGGGTACCACCCTGCTGTGAACACAGTTCCTCCTCCTCCTCCAGAACTGTGCATTGGCTGGACAATTGTGTACCCGGCCTATGTTGGTGCAGGAATCCACGGTCCAAGCCACCTGTGAATGACTGGCCTGATAACCGTTGAAATGATCCCTTTTCCTCCTCCTCTTCCTGCTGTGACACATCATCGACTGAAGCGTTTTTTCAAGGAGACATAGAAGTGGGATAGTAACGCTGAGAACTGCGTCATCCGCACTTGTCATGTTGGTGGAGTAGTCGAAACAGCGCAACAAGGCAAACAGATCTTGCATGGAGGCCTACTCAGTGACGGTGAAGTGTTGCTGTTCTGCAATGACCCGTGCGTGCTGCAGCTGAAACTCCACTATCGCCTGCTGCTGCTCGCGCACTCTCTCCAGCATGTGCAAGGTGGAGTTCCACCTTGTGTGCACGTTGCATATGAGGCGGTGAGCGGGAAGGCTGAAGTTACGCTGCAGCGCTGACAGGCGAGCAGCAGCAGGGTGAGAACGCCAAAAACGTGCACAGACGGGGTCGTTTTTCAGGAATCTCTGCACCACTAAATTCAGCACATGCGCTAGGCAAGGTATGTGCGTCAAACCAGCTAGGCCCAGAGCTGCTACGAGTTTTCACCCATAATCGCACACCATCACGCCGGGCTTGAGGCTCAGTGGCACCAACCACTTATCGGTCTGTTGTTCCAGGCCCATCTAAAGCTCCTGCGTTTTGTGGAGTTTGTCCCCCAAACATATGAGTTTAAAAACTGCCTGCTGTCGTTTCCTCCTGGCTGTGCTGAAGTTGGTGGTAAAGGTGTTATGCTGAGAGGATGAGGAGGTGGTAGAGGAGGAAGAGGAGTAGAAAGAGAAGGCAACAGGAGGCAAAGGAAAATGCCCTGCATTCCTTGGGGGCAGAAGGACATGCGCCAAACAGCTATCCACCTCAGGCCCAGCCGCCACTGCATTTACTCAGTGTGCTGTTAGGGAAATATAACGGCCCACGGTAAGAGCAGTGAAACTATGGAACTCTCTGTCTGAGGAGGTGGTGATGAGTACAATACAGGAATTCAAGAGGGGCCTGGATGTATTTCTGGAGTGTAAAAATATTACAGGCTATAGCTACTAGAGATGGGTAGTTGATCAAGGGAGTTATTCTGATTGCCTGATTGGAGTCGGGAAGGAATTTTTTATTCCCCTAAATGGGGAAAATTGGCTTCTACCTCACAGTTTTTTTTTGCCTTCCTAGCAGGATGACAGGCCAAACTGGATGGACAGATGTCCATTTTCGGCCTTACGTACTATGTTACTACATACTATTCTTACTGGTCCACGTATCGGTAGTTATGTGGACTTTGCCACAGATGGCGTTGTGCAGTACACACCTTATTTTTCCCGTCACTTGCTTGTGCAGGTAAGGGATGGCTCGCCTGCAAAAGTAGTGGCAGCTTGGAACGACGTACTGTGGGACAGCCACCGCCATAAGGTTTTTAAAACTCTCCGTCTCCACCAGACAGAATGACAGCATTTCAAAGGCCAGCCATTTTGATATGCTGGCATTCAGGGCCAGGGATCGCAGGTGGGTGGGGCGTACTTCCTCTTTCGATCCAGTATTTGGGAGATGGACAGCTGAACACTTCCATGGGACACTGTGGTGGTGCTTGTTGAAGGTGATGGACGAGGTGGTTTGGTGTCAATCCTCTGTTTGCAGGGTGGCCGTTGCCACTGTCACTCCAGAGGTGAGGAAGAGGCCAAGATTGCAGCGGAAGGAGCCAGAGACTTTTCTTGGTTTTGGAGGTGTTTACTCCACTGCAGCTCGTGTCTTGCACTTAGATGCCTGGTCATGCAGGTTGTAGTCAGGTTTAGAACGTTTATGCTTCACTTTAGGCTCTGATTACACAGCATGCAAACTACTTGTGTCTTGTCGTCTGCACATTGTGTGAAGAAGTGCCATGCCGGGGAACTCCTTGGAGCTGTCTTTGGTGTGCTCGGTCCCTGGGTGCGGTTTACTTAATAAATTTTGGCAAGTCAGGTATGCAGTGCAGCAGGAACACCAACGCAGGCCGCAGGGGTACTTTATGGGCCAAAATTATGGGTTTTTTTTTCCACCCACAATGTCCCAGTGGAGTTTACTGATTTTATTTGATTTGCAGTACAAGGCATAAAGGTCCTTTATAGGAAAAAAGAGGTTTTTTCCTACACCAGTGAAACAGATGAATTAACAGATTATTGTTCACTATCAGATTGTCTGTGCAGGCAGAGGATGGAATTTATTTCAACCAAACATATGATTTCATCAACCCCAGTGAAACAGATGAATTAACAGATTATTTTTCACTATCAGATTGCCTGTGCAGGCAGAGAATGGAATTGATTTCAACAAAATATATGATTTCTTCAACCACTAATGAAACTGACAGATGCAAATGAAATTCTTTCACTAGCAGCAGTACAGAGCAGGCCAAAAATTTACTTTGTGCCAAAAATTGTGTTTTTTCCACCCACAATGTCCCAGTGAAATTAACTGATTTTATTTGATTTACAGTACAAGGCAAAAGGGTACTTTATAGGAAAAAAAGTGGATTTTTCCTACACCAGTGAAACAGAGGAATTAACAGATTATTGTTCACTATCAGATTGCTTGTGCAGGCAGAGGATGGAATTTATTTCAGCAAAATATATAATTTCGTCAACCCCAGTGAAACTGATGGATGCAAGTGAAATCCTTTCACTAGCAGTAGTACAGAGCAGGCCACAAATTTACATTGTGCCAAAAATTACGTGTTTTTTCCACCCACAATGTCCCAACGGAATTTACTGATTTTATTTGATTTGCAGTACAAGGCAAAAAGGTACTTTATAGGAAAAAATAAGAATTTTTTCAAGCCCAGTGAAACAGATGAATTAACAGATTCTTTTTCACTATCAGATTGCCTATGCAGGCAGAGGATGGAATTTATTTTAACCAAATATATGATTTTTTTAATTACAGTGAAACTGACGGATGCAAGTGAAATTCTTTCACTAGCAGTAGTACAGAGCAGGCCACAAATTTACATTGTGCCAAAAATTGCGTGTTTTTTCCACCCGCAATGTCCCAACGGAATTTACTGATTTTATTTGATTTGCAGTACAAGGCAAAAAGGTACTTTATAGGAAAAATAGAGGATTTTTTCAACCCCAGTGAAACAGATGAATTAACAGATTCTTTTTCACTATCAGATTGCCTATGCAGGCAGAGGATGGAATTTATTTTAACCAAATATATGATTTTTTTAACTACAGTGAAACTGACGGATGCAAGTGAAATTCTTTCACTAGCAGTGGTACACAGCAGGCCACAAATTTACTTTGTGCCAAAAATTACGTCTTTTTTTCCACCCGCAATGTCCCAGTGGAATTTACTGATTTTATTTGATTTGCAGTACAAGGCAAAAAGGTACTTTATAGGAAAAATAGAGGATTTTTTCAACCCCAGTGAAACAGATGAATTAACAGATTCTTTTTCACTATCAGATTGCCTATGCAGGCAGAGGATGGAATTTATTTTAACCAAATATATGATTTTTTTAACTACAGTGAAACTGACGGATGCAAGTGAAATTCTTTCACTAGCAGTAGTACAGAGCAGGCCACAAATTTACATTGTGCCAAAATTACGTGTTTTTCCACCCGCAATGTCCCAACGGAATTTACTGATTTTATTTGATTTGCAGTACAAGGCAAAAAGGTACTTTATAGGAAAAATAGAGGATTTTTTCAACCCCAGTGAAACAGATGAATTAACAGATTCTTTTTCACTATCAGATTGCCTATGCAGGCAGAGGATGGAATTTATTTTAACCAAATATATGATTTTTTTAACTACAGTGAAACTGACGGATGCAAGTGAAATTCTTTCACTAGCAGTGGTACACAGCAGGCCACAAATTTACTTTGTGCCAAAAATTACGTCTTTTTTTCCACCCGCAATGTCCCAGTGGAATTTACTGATTTTATTTGATTTGCAGTACAAGGCAAAAAGGTACTTTATAGGAAAAAATAAGAATTTT
Organism: Bufotes viridis; assembly: GCA_033119425.1. Taxonomy (NCBI): domain Eukaryota; kingdom Metazoa; phylum Chordata; class Amphibia; order Anura; family Bufonidae; genus Bufotes; species Bufotes viridis. The sequence goes on from CM065596.1 coordinate 80,752,151, forward strand.
TTCAAGCCCAGTGAAACAGATGAATTAACAGATTCTTTTTCACTATCAGATTGCCTATGCAGGCAGAGGATGGAATTTATTTTAACCAAATATATGATTTTTTTTAACTACAGTGAAACTGACGGATGCAAGTGAAATTCTTTCACTAGCAGTAGTACAGAGCAGGCCACAAATTTACATTGTGCCAAAAATTGCGTGTTTTTTCCACCCGCAATGTCCCAACGGAATTTACTGATTTTATTTGATTTGCAGTACAAGGCAAAAAGGTACTTTATAGGAAAAATAGAGGATTTTTTCAACCCCAGTGAAACAGATGAATTAACAGATTCTTTTTCACTATCAGATTGCCTATGCAGGCAGAGGATGGAATTTATTTTAACCAAATATATGATTTTTTTAACTACAGTGAAACTGACGGATGCAAGTGAAATTCTTTCACTAGCAGTGGTACACAGCAGGCCACAAATTTACTTTGTGCCAAAATTACGTCTTTTTTCCACCCGCAATGTCCCAGTGGAATTTACTGATTTTATTTGATTTGCAGTACAAGGCAAAAAGGTACTTTATAGGAAAAAATAAGAATTTTTTCAAGCCCAGTGAAAAAGATGAATTAACAGATTCTTTTTGACTATCAGATTGCCTATGCAGGCAGAGGATGGAATTTATTTTAACCAAATATATGATTTTTTTAACTACAGTGAAACTGACGGATGCAAGTGAAATTCTTTCACTAGCAGTAGTACAGAGCAGGCCACAAATTTACATTGTGCCAAAAATTGCGTGTTTTTTCCACCCGCAATGTCCCAACGGAATTTACTGATTTTATTTGATTTGCAGTACAAGGCAAAATACTTTATAGGAAAAATAGAGGATTTTTTCAACCCCAGTGAGACAGATGAATTAACAGATTATTTTTCACTATCAGATTGCCTATGCAGGCAGAGGACAGAATTTATTTAAACAAGATATATGCTTTCTTCAACCCCAGTGAAACTGACGGATGCGAATGAAATTTTTTCACTAGCACTAGTACTGAGCAGGTCACAAAATAACTTTGTGCCAAAAATAACGTGTTTTTTCCACCCACAATGTCTCAGTGGAATTTATTGATTATATTAGATTTGCAGTACAAGGCAATAAGATACTTTGTGGTCGGATCAGCTATCAGAAGGGGTACCTAACCTACCTAGCCCTATCTACAACAATCAGTAGAGTTATGCCATAACTGCTGTGGTAGGGCAGCCTAAAGGGGGCCACCCTAATGTGAAGTGACTGTAAAATGGTGTGGGTGGGTGAAATCAGCTGAATCGACGTAAGCCTAGGCCCACAGGTGCCTATAAATAGCCTTGTAATCAGCCAGCCTGTGCCCACAGGTGCATATAAATAGCCTTGTAATCAGCCTCCCCTCCCACAAACACAGCAAATATATTTGCTGAACACATGTGGTCGGATCAGCTATCAGAAGGGGTACCTAACCTACCTAGCCCTATCTACAACAAGCAATAGAGTTATGCCATAACTGCTGTGGTAGGGCAGCCTAAAGGGGCCAAAAAGAGCAGACCTTAGTTTAGAGCAAAATATATGCATACCAGTCCGACACCCACTTTTGAACTCAAAAGACATTTCACGATGAAGGTGTGGAATATACCATACATATCACAGTGACTTCCATTTACCTTACCTCTTTGTCAAGTGCACCGGCACATCGTTCTTGGTGGTAGTTAATGCTGCTGCGATTGAAAGAATGGCTGGTAATCGGAACAATTTACTCCTATGTTGACTGACAACATATGAACATATTTCGAGAAGTTCTGAATACTTAGAGCTGCAGACTGAAACAAACAATGGTGAATCTGCTGGGAGGGCCTAAATGAACTCCAACCATTCGCCAAGGGCCCACATCGGACACCAACTGTACCTGGTGGCAAAATACTTCCTCTACTTATTCCCCAGGCCACATTTTTTTTTTGAAGGACCCAAAAGTTAGAACGTGGCGTATGCCGTCTTATTCTAGTAGTAGATTAAGCGGAATGTGTAAACTCACCAGGCCTGAGAAACCTTAAAACACGAATACATGGCTATTTTAATTACCAAGCTAATGTTGCCTGTATTGAGGACAGAGAACGTACGCACCATACCTGCAGTTGTGACAGGAGATAATAGTCGTGATAGGACTTGTCGTGTCTGTAGACGTGACAGACTTCGTAAATAGCGCCTTATGGCTGTACCTCCTACTGGAAGGCGGACCGATACCCAGGACCTGGGCCCGACACCAACACCCTCAGCCCGAGTTAGTAGTTGAAGTAAGCATACCTGTTATGAAGACAGAATGTACACGCAATACCTGCAGCTGTAACAGGAAATAAGCTTAAGGTCATGATAGACTATATATGCTGCGCCTGTAGTCATGATAGGACTTATTGTAACTGTAGACGTGACAGACTTCGTAAATTGCGCCTGTAGTCGTGACAGGACTTATTAGTCTGTAGACGTGACAGACTTCGTAAATCGCCTGTAGTTGTAACCGGACTTATTAGTCTGTAGACATGACCGACTTCGTAAATCGCCTGTAGTCGTGACCGGACTTATTTGTCTGTAAACGTGACATACATCATAAATTGACTGTAGTCGTGACAGGACTTTTTAGTCTGTGGACGTGACAGACCTCGTAAATGCGCGTGTAGTCGTGAAAGGACTTCTTGTGGATGAAACTGACACCATAGTATAGTGTTTTGTATTTTTGTTTTTTTAAATATAAACCACTTATGCAGCACCAGTATGACTTGGGGACTCGCATAACCATGACCCCCTCCGACAGTGAACCTAGGACACTATCCAGCCTACAACCATATTGTACCCCTAACGAACATGAAAAACGGTCATAGGGCCCCCGAAGCCATGAGGCCGAAGCAGTCATCGGGTCCCCGAAGCCATGAGGCCCCACGAAGCTGAGAGACTGATCAGGATGACATGACGGTGATGATAATTAATAAAATGTGAGCTGACCCCCTTTGCCCCAGAGCGCTACAAGTCACGGACCGTGTAACCAAGTCCGATCCTACTGTGAATGCCAGCACTCGCCTGGCATCTTTTGCCATTGACCAGGCACGAACGAACCCCCACATAATGCTGCCGGAGTTTTTTTTTTTTTTTTTCATTTTTTTTTTTTTTTGCAAAGATGGTCACCACAACACCACCTCAAGTTCGCCTAGGAAAAACTAACGTGGTTGAACATAAACCCTGATGCAGCGTCAATTAATTGACATAATGGTGCACCTATAAACATAGCACAGAACCGCTGACACATGCATGCCCACAAAAAAACAGTTTATAGATTAAACACACTTACATACAAGAGCATCAGAACTCAAATAAAGACGCCTTGAGCAAATCTGCTTGTGCCCCGATTTACAGACCACTGATACACATTTACCAACACCTTGCATATCTGGCGCTAACTGCGGACGTGCGCCCCGCGTGTAAAATAGGTGACAGTAAACATGCAACCATTTTATTTTTTTTATCATGCTCATTCCTGCCTATTTTAAGGCACATATCGTACCAATAACTATATATACAGTAGACACCCCCCAAGCCCCTAAACGGCCGGGCAACTATCCTAATCACAATCATTCGACAATTAGCGCCCAACCCCCTTCACTCCAGAGCACTGTAAATCGCAGTGTGAGTCCTGTGCAAACAAGTTTGGTCCTACCATGAGCGCCAGCATTCGCCTGGCACTTCTTGCCGTTACCCAGGTGTGAACAAGCCGCCATGCGATGCTGCGTTTTTTATTAGTTTTTTTTTTCATATTAAACGACCATTGATAAGTGACCTTTCAAAAAAGAAGTGAAAATAACTAAATAAAACACCATCACTTAAACACAGCGTCCGTAGTTTGCCGACACGCATCCCGCATGTAACAGATATCAGAAAACATGCGACCATACCTACTCTAGGCGCATGCTACACCAATAACTATATGCAATAGCCTCCTACAAGCCCTTAAACAGCTGGACAAACAAAAACAAAAAAACAAAACTAACAACGGTCGTTTGACCAAAAGTGCCCAGCTCTGCTTCGTCCCAGAGTACTTCAAGTCACAGAGCGCAGTGTAGGTCTCGTGCAAACAAGTCCGATTCTACCGTGAACACCAGGACCTGCCTGGCACTTCCTGCCGTTGCCCAGGTGTGAACGAGCCTCCACACGGTGCTGATCCACACGACCATTGATACACATTTACCATCACTTAAACACAGCGTGCATAGCTTGAGCCAACTCCAGACATGCGCCCTGCATGTAAACCAGGTAACAGAAAACGTGCGACCATACCTACTCTAAGCACATGCTACCCCAATAACTGTATGCGATGGCCTCCACAGGCCCCTAACAGCCGGACAACAATACTAACAACCATCGTTCGACCATGCGCGACCGAACTCTGCTTCGTCCCAGAGCGCTACATGTCGCGGACCACAGCGTGTGTCCCGTGCAAAGAACTCCGATCCTACCATAAATACCAGCGCCCTCCTGAGACATTCTGCCGTCGTCCAGCCATAAGGAGCCTCCACACCATGCTGCTGTATCCTAGAGCTGACCCACAGGTAGTGAAATCAGCTGAATCGACGTAAGCCTGGGCCCACAGGTGCCTATAAATAGCCTTGTAATCAGCCTCCCCTCCCACAAATGACAGCAAATATATTTGCTGAACACTTATAGGGGAAAAAAGGGGATTTTTTTTTAACCCCTGTGAAATAGATAAATTAACAGATTATTTTTCACTATCAGATTGCCTGTGCAGGCAGAGGATGGAATTTATTTCAACAAAATATGTTTTCTTCAACCCCAGTGAAACAGATGAATTTACAGATTATTTTTCACTATCAGATAGAATGTGCAGACAAAAGACAGAATTTATTTCAACAAAATATATGCTTTCTTCAACCTCAGTGAAACTGACGGATGCAAATGAAATTCTTTCACAAGCACTAGTACCGAGCAGGCCACAAATTTATAAATAAAGTTTAGCTCCTGCCTGCACTACCGTATCTACAGTCAATCAAAATCTCCCTGAAAGTGGAGGTCCCGCTGCTTGGTATCTGTTCTGGGCTCTGTTGCAGCCCTCGTTCAATATAAATTACATGTATTCATCGCTCATAAGCGATATGAGATACTAGCGCTGGGGGATGGTACTGATATAGAGGAATATGAAATACTTGAATGGATTTCTATATCCCCTTTTCGATGGTTAATAGTGTGACCCTTATCTTGCTGTGAGTACCGAAGTTATGATACACTTCAATGCCAGATGTATAAATGTACGCTGAGTGCGATCAGTACAGTAACAAGTAGTTGCCAGTGATTTACCTTTATCTATGAGTGATTACCCTGTGGATGTCCGGTCACTGCCTGGTGGAATCCATGTGGTTGTTTTCTCTGTGCTGCGCCTGCGGTCCTCTTCGGTTCTCCTTCAAGCACCAATGCTGCTCCGGGCAGCACGCACTGTGCGAGGGAACCTGTGAGAGCGTGAAAGCGTTGTCCTGGAAACTCCTGTGGGTGACGTCACCACCGTGTGTACTGTAGGCTTCTTCATCAGGGATGGTATGTCCTAGTGGCTCTGAGAGTTAAATAGGCTTGGTAGTTTCCATGGCAAAGTCAATGTTTTTGCGCAGCAGTGCTGTTAGTGTTCTTAGTATTTAAATGGCAATGTTGATTTATAAACACATCGATTTATTCTTATTGAAATGCAAAAAATTCTATTTCTTGGTTTAATCCGTTGGGTGCCAGACTGTTAAACCTAAAAATCAACTTGCTTTCTGCTTGGGACATTTCTTTTATATAATCTCCTCCCCTTATATTTCTGGCAACCCTTTCTATTCCCCCAAAAGATGATCCTTGGAATTTGCCCTTATGAAATTCCAAGTAGTATCTGGATAAGGGGTGTTCCACAGACTTTTTATGTACAGTTGTGTTCAAAATTATTCAACCCCCAATGCTGTAAAGGGTTTTAGGGAATTTAGTGTACATTTGTAATTGTGTTCAGAATGAAATCTTACAAGGACTTTTTAAAGAACCAAATGCAACTAAAATGACATCAGTTGTTTTTGTAATACAGTATTAAATGTTTTTTTTGTGATTTCTTCATTGACACAATTATTCAACCCCTTAAAGACTACCACTTTTAAGAACAGAGGTTCATTCAAGTGTTTTCGATCAGGTATTGAAAACACCTATGGATGTCAAGGAGGCGCAATCAAGCATAATAAGCACCAATTAGGCAGATTTAAAATGACTTTGATACTCAGCTCCTTCTAGACATTTACTGGTGTGTTTACAAACATGGTGAAGTCAAAAGAATGGTCCAGGAAGACAAGAGAAGAGGGGATTTCTCTTCACAGGAAGGGCAATGGCTATAAGAAGATTGCAAAGATGTTAAACATACCAAGAGACACCATAGGAAGCATCATTCGCAAATTCAAGGCAAAGGGCACTGTTGAAACGCTACCTGGTCGTGGCAGAAAGAAGATGCTGACTTCGACTGCTGTGTGCCAACTGAAGCACAAAGTGGAGAAAAGTCCCCGTGTGACTGCTGAGGAACTGAAAAAAGATTTGTCAGATGCGGGTACTGAAGTTTCAGCTCAGACAATAAGGCGCACACTGCGTAATGAAGGCCTCCATGCCAGAACTCTCAGGCGCACCCTCTTGCTGTCTCCAAAGAATAAGAAGAGTCAACTGCAGTATGCCAAAAGTCATGTGGACAAACCACAAAAGTGTTCTCTGTGGACTGATGAAACAAAATTTGAACTGTTTGGGCCCATGGATCAATGCTATGTTTGGAGGAGGAAGAACAGGGCCTATGAAGAAAAGAACACCTTGCCTACTGTGAAGCATGGCGGGGGGTCAATCATGCTTTGGGGCTGTTTTGCTTCTACAGGTACAGGGAAGCTTAAGCGTGTGCAAGGTACCATGAATTCTCTTCAGTACCAGGAGATATTAGATGAAAATGTGATGCAGTCAGTCACAAACCTGAGGCTTGGGAGACGCTGGACCTTTCAACAGGACAATGATCCCAAGCATACCTCCAAGTCCACTAGAGCATGGTTGCAGATTAAAGGCTGGAACATTTTGAAGTGACCAGACTTAAATCCAATTGAGAACCTCTAGTGGGACTTAAAGAAAGCAGTTGCAGTGCGCAAGCCTAAGAATGTGACTGAACTGGAGGCTTTTGCCCATGAAGAATGGGTGAAGATACCCGCAGATCGCTGCAAGACACTGGGATGTTCTAAAACAAGATAAAATAATAGGGGATAAAATCTCAACCAACCCCATATTCGTGTTAAAAAAAGCCTCAAACCTGTCAAATATGATAGCTCCCTCAATTAAACTACAAAAACCAGCGAATAACCGATACATTAAAAAAGTTTTTTTTCCCCTGCAGATTGTGTAGCAACTGCAGAAGTTCCAAACAGACACCAAAAAAGCCAATAACCGAAATAGAAACTGCAATAATAAAATATGGAATTAAAGAACATATTACTTGCAACACTAAGGGGGTTATATACTATATAAAATGCCCATGTAATAAAATATATGTGGGGAGCACAAAGAGGAAACTGAAAACCAGAATCAGCGAACACATCAGGAATATTCATAAAAAGTCTGTGGAACACCCCTTATCCAGACACTACGTGGAATTTCATAAGGGCAAATTCCAAGGATCATCTTTTGGGGGAATAGAAAGGGTTGCCAGGAATATAAGAGGAGGAGATTATATAAAAGAAATGTCCCAAGCAGAAAGCAAGTGGATTTTTAGGTTTAACAGTCTGGCACCCAACGGATTAAACCAAGAAGTAGAATTTTTTGCATTTCAATAAGAATATAACGATGTGTTATAAATCAACATTGCCATTTAAATACTAAGAACACTAACAGCACTGCTGCGCAAAAACATTGACGTTGCCATGGAAACTACCAAGCCTATTTAACTCTCAGGGCCACTAGGACATACCATCCCTGATGATGAAGCGCGTTTAGGCTTTGAAACGCGTAGGAAGGAATTGTGGACCTTAGAGGCTACAGTACAAACGGTGGTGATGTCACCCACAGTAGTTTCCAGGACAACGCTTTCACGCTCTCACAGGTTCCCTCGCACAGCGCGTGCTGCCGGCCGGAGCAGCGTTAGTGCTTGAAGGAGAACCGAAGAGGACCGCAGGCGCAGCACAGAGAAAACAACCACATGGATTCCATCAGGCAGTGACCGGACATCCACAGGGTAATCACTCATAGATAAAGGTAAATCACTGGCAACTACTTATTACTGTACTGATCGCACTCAGCGTACATTTATACATCTGACATTGAAGTGTATCATAACTTCGGTACTCACAGCAAGATAAGGGTCACGCTATTAACCATCGAAAAGGGGATATAGAAATCCATTCAAGGATTTCATATTCCTCTATATCAGTACCATCCCCAGCGCTAGTATCTCATATCGCTTATGAGCGATGAATACATCTATTTTAGGCCACAAATTTACTTTGTGCCATAAATTGCGTGTTTTTTCCACCCACAATGTCTCAGTGGAATTTTCCTATTTTATTTGATTTGCAGTACAAGGCAATAATGTAATTTATAGGATAAAAAAGAGGATTTTTTTCACCCACAGTGAAACAGATGGATTTACAGATTTTTTTTTCCACTATCACAAATGTAGTGCACAGAGCAAATGTACTTTTTAGCACACAAAAAAGTCCAGAATCTGATGGATTTATAGAATTAATGACAAGGATATATGCAGCACAGGGGTACTTTAAAGAACAAAATTGTCACCCCCTAGGTCCCTAAAATCACAAATGGAGTAACCGTATTATTGCCTTCCCCAGCCAGATATACAGTGCATGTGCACTTAAAAATGGGTAAATTTTGCCAAATGAAGTAAAAAGACTGGATTAATTTACTGTCCTTGGCACATATGCAGCTGCAAGTGCACGTCACTTGCACAAAATGGCCGCCGACACCAACCACTCACAGAAAAAAAACAGTCTTTGTCATTGGCCTCATTAAAAAAAACACTGCCATTGCACCCACAAGAATAAAAAAAGGTTGTAGATCGCTGAGTGAACAGAGTGAATTCTGATATTAGATATTATCAGCTAAGCTTGTTTCCTATTCTCTCCCTGAGAGCACCAGCAGCAAACTGTCCCTACACTAAGAGCAACAGAGTGACATGCGGCGCAACGTGACTTCAGCTTATATCGAGGTTGGGTCACATGTTGCACTTAGCCAATCACGGCCATGCCATTAGTAGGCATGGCTGTGATGGCTTCTAAGGGCAAAGTAGTTAGACGCTTGTTGATTGGCTGCCCATCAGCTTTTCAAGAAGCGCCATAAAATCCACCGAACAACGAATCCGAACAATTATGAAAATGTTTGGGTTTGGATCCGGGTGCCAAAAATCCCCAAATTCGGTATGAACCCGAACTTTACAGTTCGGGTTTGCTCAACTCTAAAGGTGACTAAAATTGGCGAACTGATGCATTTATAGTTTTTTTCCATTACGGTGTACACCGTGCAGGAACATTTTTTTATATTTAAATAGTTCAGAATATACCTGATATGTCATGGTAACCAAACGGAGACCCTGAATTTCACTGCGTGGGGTCTAACCTTATAGATGCCGCACGCAGAATCTAAGGGGTTAATTTACTGGTTTTGCCTTGATCGCTGTTCCCCGTCATTGCAGACTCCATAATCAACCCCATGTTGCCCATTATATGAGGACATGATGGGCTCACTTGCTATTAATATGAGGCACATGGAGGTCCTAATGTAATAATTCTGTAATAATGTGCCGCACATTAATACAGCACATAACATAAAGCACATACCTATAAAAACTGCATGAAACCTTCTGCAGCAAGATCTTCCTGGAAGCTAAAATGTTAAAATATCAGTATCAATTGGATGTTATTGGTCACATGGTGATGACATCATCAAAGCTCCTTTACCTTATCAGCATTCAGGAAGATCTTGCTGCAAGTTAAAGGACCTTAGATTATGTCATTGCCATGTGATCAGTAACAATTGGATGTTAAGGTCCTTTAACTTTTCAGCTTCCAGCACAGCACCGACGTGTTGAGTTTCTCTCTCTCCTGCCCTCTCCCACCCTCCCTGACACTCCCCCAATCAAGCCTTTGGGCGTTTTCATTACTGGTAGTGGCTGGCTGCATCACAGTGAGGAGGAAGTGATGCTCTCCCTCCTTCTCCACTGTGCGGCTGCTTATGAGCAGGCTTGACCGAATCAAGCTTCTGATCATTGATCCGAAGTTGAGGTATACCAAAGTCATTCACGATGTCTTGCACAACTTCGGGAGAGACAAAATATTCCTCCACAGAGACAATACATTTTAATGCTGCACGGAAACAGCATTTCAAATGAAGTTTTTGAACAAATGGACTTCGGATCTATAATCCAAAGCTCGATTCGCTCAAGCCTATTGTATCAAACCTGGTATCAAAGTATCGAAAAAGTATCAAGACTTCGATACCCAGTGCAACCCTAGTGGGGTCGGAGCCGGAGAGAAGTGGATCCTTGGGGAGGCTGACCAGAATGGCCACTTGTATGCTCGTTTACTTACGCAGTGACACACATATCATCAAGCAGTCTGATGGTTACTGGATACCCATGGTTTTAGACCATCACTACCAAAGCAAAATGGGGGAATGTTTTGCTCTGGCAGAAAGAGAGGAAAAATTACATTACTACCAGGAAACATGTACACACGTTACGGCAAGCAGACGCCTGCCGCCAAGCGTTTCTAAGCAGCCATTTAAGTCTCCTCTACATGATGGAGCAGTTTTTCCATGTGTGGTGCCCGGCTGAGACCAGTTAGCAAGCTGACAGCTCCTATCTCAATGCCCAGGTTCAGGCCTACCTAAACTATGGCCAGTCTCTGATGCATACCCTTTTCCCTGATCCCATCGATTTTTGGCCTGGCAGACTGGAACATTGTCCCAAACTGCCACAGCATGCTCTCTATCTTCTTTCTTGTCCTTCCTCCAGTGTTATCTCGGAGAGGGTTTTCAGCATCACGGGGGGCGACGGGAGACCCAAATGGATCAAGATGTCCTCTGCCAGTGTCCAAAACATCACTTTTGTCAAAATAAATAGGGATGAGCGAATCGACTTTGGATAAAACATCTGAAGTCGATTCATATAAATGTTCGGTCCGATTCTGTACGGAGGGAGCACTCCGTACAGCATTAGAATGTATTGGCTCAGATGAGCCGAAGTTATTACTTACCAATTGGAACCGAACCCGAGTTCGGGAAATGTTTTTTTTTACAGTAAAAATTAATCTATAAAAGTTATTATTAGGTACTAACTTTGGCTCATCTGAGCCAATACATTCTAATACTGTACAGAGCGCTTGCTCCAGACAGTATTGGACCAAAGTTTTATGCAAATCAACTTCGAATGCTTTATCCAAAGTCGATTTGCTCATCCTTAAAAATAAACCAAGCCTGGATTTAGAAAGATTTCCTCTGGCTGATTCTGATGTATAGACCTCAATCACTTCCCTTGCAGGCGGTGTCCCATCTTGCCACTGTTGCTGTCTGTATACTGTCTATCTGCCCATTATCACATTCTGTACAGCTGCTGCTGCGGCCTGCATCATGCTACTAATTCCTCTCAATCGTTAGTTTACATGTATTCAATTTCCACATGGTTGAAATTTTAAAATTCTGTATGTCATTGCTTAAAGATAAAAAAAAAGGGGGGTGGTGGGTGTCTACATTTCTTTAAAGTGCAGCATACATCTACGTGATTACTGCCTCAATACCACTATTTTCTCACAGTCCAGACTATGCTGGGGCCTGCATCCTGGTCCTAACGCTTGAAGGTCAGTTTCCAAGTACTAATTTTCCACACGGTTGAAATGTAAATGTTTTTTTTTTTGGGAGGGGTGTTAAATTTATTTAAGGCGCGGCATAAATGTATATGATTATTGTGTATACAGGTGAAACTCGAAAAATTAGAATATCATGCAAAAGTCCATTTATTTCAGTAAGGCAAATTAAAAGGAATTTCATTAATGCTGCTTAAAATTTGAATTTTGTGAAAATGTTCAATATTCTAGGCTCAAAGTGTCACACTCTAGTCAGCTAATTAATCCATACCCCCTAAGCAAAGGGTACCTCAAAATTGTGACTTTGGGGTTTCATGAGCTGTAAGCCATAATCATCCAAATTATAACAAATAAAGGCTTGAAATATCTCGCTTTGCGTGTACTGAGTCAATCTCATATATTAGTTTCACCTTTTATGTTGTATTACTGAAATAAATGAACTTTGCTCGATATTCAAATTTTTCCAGTTTCACCTGTATATACCGACATTTTATCACACTCAAGTTCAGTTTCCGTGTACTCACTTCCACACAGTTGAAACTTATAATTTTTTTTACAGGGGGAAGGGGGAGGTTTAACAGGGTTAAAATTAAATTATTATTATTTTTTTTGGAGGAGGGGGTAAAATTTAATGAGGTGGCATATATACGTGATTACTGTAGTATTACAGAAATGTTCTCACAGTCTAGGAAGGCTGAATGCAATCAATAGACCTCTCCTTGCTTCCGGTGCCTCATCTGGCCACTCTAGCTGTCTGTCTGCCTACCTACCATCACGTTCTGTACGGTTGTTGCATGCTGCAGCCTGCATGATGCCACTAATGCCACTTGCCAACCATCACATTGTATACGGCTGCTGCTGCAGACTGCATCATGCCACTAATGCCACTTGCCAACCATCATGTTCTATACGACTGCTGCTGCGCCTTGCATCATGCCACTAATGCCACTTGTCAACCATCACGTTCTATATGGCTGCTGCTGTGGCTTGCATCATGCCACTAATGCCACTTGCCAACCATCACATTCTATATGGCTGCTGCGACTTGCATCATGCTACTTGCTAACCATCACATTCTATAAGGCTGCTGCTGCAGCCTCCATCATGCCACTAATGCCACTTGACAACCATCATGTTCTATACGGCTGCTGCTGCTGCAGACTGCATCATGCCACTAATGCCACTTGCCAACCATCACGTTCTATACGGCTGCTGCTGCGGCTTGCATCATGCCACTAATGCCACTTGTCAACCATCATGTGCCCCAAAGGCACTTTTTTAATCCCATAACACTGTGTGTTTACACACCATCTGCCCCTATCAGGGATAATTTTTGAAAGATTTGGAATATTAAAAATCATGAGACATGTGCCGACGTCTTTTAAAAAATGCTGTATGGCAACGCCGTCAAATGTGCGTTCACCCATAGCTATATACTGTATGTTAGTGTCACTCAGACATCGTTTGAAAAAAATGTATAAAAAATAAATGAAAAGAGATAACATGTTTTCCTAAGAATTATGAGTCCTAGAAAGCTAAAAAGGGTTATATACCAACTTTCAGGGCAATTGGAGCAACTGCAGTTTGTCCTGAACTGATTCGGTCCGAACCAACTTTTTTCAAAAATTTGGTTAACTGGACCCGAAATGAATCTCGACTGGTTTGCTCATCTTAAGCTCCATTTAACATATCGTATGTCACACTTTTTCCACAAAGCCTCACAAAAAAGAAAAAATGTTGCTGTGAGAACATCATTTCTCAAACCCATTGGAAAATTGTGGTAAATAAAAAAGTGTGACAGCAAGAGAAAGTAAACCACATAACAGTGCAAGGACTATCAAAGGAACCAGGGAAAGCATTAAGATTAGCATTAAAGAGTAACTAAACTTTAGTAAAACTTTCTTTAACATTGTTCTAAAAAGCTCAAAAATGATATTTCTAGTATACTTTATTCATCAATTATGCGGTTTTCCTAATCAAATAGGAAATCAAAGTTCTGGGTGCTATTGTGCTCTAATATCATTATTGTAGTACAGTGCTGCCATGTCAATGCTGTACTGCAGTATGAATTATACTGGGGCCCCTGCACAGGCCAGAGCACACTTCCATGCTACTGCCTATGCCCCCTCAAGCTTGGGTACAGCACATTGGTACCCTGTACCCTGCACTACCAGCACATAGGTAACCTGTACCCTGCACAGATGTGCTATGCTATGATTTAACTGTGCAGAGTGGGTTCCTACCTGAGCCTATTGCGCTCAGCTGAAGGCTCTCTATAGCAGGAATAGGCAACCTCTGGCACTCCAGCTGTTGTAAAACTACAGCTCCCAGCATGCATACTTCTTCTACTCTTCTCAGAACTCTCATATAAATGAATGGAGCATGCTGGGAATTGTAGTCTCACAGCTGAAGTACCGAAGGTTGCTGACCCCTGCTCTATAGCATATTGCTACTCCTGTGCTGGTTTGCTGTGGAGAGCTTTCAGCTGAGTGGAATGTGCTTAGGCAGGAGGGTACAGGTTACCCATGTGCTTTGACAGAATTTAGCCAAGCATGAAGGAATCCCAGGCAGGAGCAGTGTTGTGTGCTCTAGCCTGTGCAGCATTCGCAGTGCAGCGTTGTACTAGAATAATGATCTTAAACAGGTTGGCCACTTTTTTCTATGTTCAGTAGGGATGAGCGAACACGAATTTTACAGGTTCGGGTTCGGTGTTAGGGTGGTGTAGGAATTCCGTTATGGATTCCGTTATAACAGGATATAACAGAATTCGAAGATGGACTGCAAAATTGAAGCCTTTAAGCCTACACCACCCAAACACCGAACCCAAACCTGCAAAATTTGGGTTCGCTCATCTCTGATGTTCAGCTTACTTACATTATTCTATGTCTGTCTCCAGTATTCATGTTGCATTTTCAACCACTGTGCTTGTTTTATTCAGTTTTTGGCTGGGGCTGTTGCTGCTGTACACAGTGCCTGGACACTGTTAAAACAGCACCAGCCCCTCTAAATTATGTCAGTCTGCACCTCTGTCTCATTACTCTATAGACCTTATAATGCGGTTGCCAAGGAGATTGTGCTATGCAGGGAAATGCAAGACGCTGGAAATCGTTGCCTGCACAGTACAACCTTGGCAGACGTATTTTAAGGTCTATACAGTAATGAGACAGAGGTGCGGAATAGGAGCGGGCACTTGAGCACAGAATGCCAGTTCACATTCTCGATTCTGAAAATGGCTGAGAGGCAGGGAAATCTTCTACTGTGCAGACGTAGAACTCTGAAACCTGCGCAATACAACACAGAGTAAGGCTGGGAACACACCTAGGCGTTTCTGAATCGCGCGTATGACGCGCGTTTTATGCGCGTTTTTTGATGCGCGTTTTGTTAACTTACAATGTGAACCATGCCCATAGGGAAGCATGGCTTTTCACATGTTGTGCGTTTTACAGCGCGTTTGAATGCGCTGTAAAACGCTTAGGTGTGTACCTAGGGTAAGGGTGCGCACAGCGAGGACAGGGTTTGAGAATGGGAGGGGCCGGAGCCTAACAATGCCCAGGCACTATATACTGCAGCCCCAGCCAAAAATTGGATCAAATAAGCACAGTGGTTGAAAACGAAACATGAATACTGGACCAGACATAGAATACATGTCACTAAGCTGAACATATTGTGGCAAACCCCTTTAAGGCGCGATAACACTCAGGATGTTGGGTGCCTATTTGATTAGCGATAACACTCAGGAGGTTGGGTGCCTATTTGATTAGGAAAACAGCATAAATGATTAATAAAGCATAGTAGAAAAATCATTTTAGGGTTGTTTAGAATAGTGTGAACATATTTTGTTGATTTCCTCTGAACTTAGTGCAAGTTCACAGTAGTGCGAGAAGAAGGGCGTGAAACTGAGATAAACCTAGATAACACTGTTTCCTGAATGTATTTTCCGTGCTGCACTTTCATATAAAACATTCATCATATCTAATAGACAAATATCTAATATGGTAAGTTTTTTATAACTTTTTTTTGTTATTAAAGTGAAAAGTTGATAAATGATTAGATCCCTTTGTGTATACGCTGAGAATTGATAAAATTCTTGAGCCAATCACAAATTTCATTCAGTGAAAGTGATGATAGTTAAGTGAATACATTTTTCACATGTTTGGACCATTTCTTTCTTTAATGAATGGGGATTTAAAAGGAGTGGTGGTTGAACCATATTCTTCCTTAGAAAGAGCACAATACCATCATCACATTACATATACTTTTGTCCATGAGGAAAAAAAACATTGGGGCAGTCAGGCAGATTTATATTACTGTCTATATTTCGACATCATAAATGTAGACCAGGCGGTTGTGGCAAATTTATCACAGTGGATCATTTTATATGATACATTTAGTGCTTTTAGACATTTTATGGTAAAAAAAATTTAGTGCAGTTCTGACACACATTCCCATGCGCCTTGTCTAGAGAGGTAAAAACGTTTTTAAAATCCATTCTAAACATGGTGGAAGGCATGTACAAAATTTTTTTTGTGCAAATTACACAACCCTTGTTCACTACTGCTCTGCTCACCTGCCTCCCGATCTTCTCTACCAGTGGGTCAGCCTACCGGGGTAGCTCTGACTCTAAGTGGTACCTTGGAAACGGGAAAAAAAATTTTACAGTAGAAATTGATTTATGAAATTATTATTATTGTTTCTCGAGACTTCGCAAAGTAATAACTTCGGCTCATCAGAGGCAATGCATTCTAATACTGTACGGAGCGCTCGCTCCGTACAGTATTCAAATTAAGTATTATGCAAATTGACTTCGGATGTTTCATCAGAAGTTGATTCGCTCGTCCCTAGTCACAGGCACGCCCTCTCTCCAGCTCTTAAACGGCCGCGGGCACGCATCCAAATCTTCAGCTAAGGTGCAGGAAGGTGCCTGAACAATATGTTCTAGTTCGCTAGTATCCTACTAAGGTGTGCTGATTTGTCTGCCTGTTTACCTACTATTGCCTGTTTCCCAGTTTTGACTCTTCGCTTCATTACCTATGCACTGCCTGATCACCGATGTAACGCTGAGCTGCCTGTCCTGACCCTGAACTGTTTATGGGATTTCACATACTTTGTTAATACGGTTTTGCCTCATCCCTCTGGTCTCTCTTGAGCCTATGGGTCAGCTTTCAACCAAATTGAGGCTAAGGTACATTTGGCTTTTAACCACGCCATCTGAGAGGTTAAATGGGGTTAAAAGCCTTATGGCTGATCACATACATTCACCCCTGGTCTCTTTTGTTTGAAAGAGCACAAACCCTGTGTCTATGGCACCCACTAGGTCTGGGCCATTATGACAAACAATGTAAATTGTGATTAATTGAACTTGTAACCTTGATTTCGATTATAGCACAATTATTTGGGGGTGTGGCTTGGGACATGACTTGGGCGTGGCTTATCAGGGGGTATTATAAAACACCAATGATTTGATCCTATTTTAAGTTCAGCACTTAAAAAAAAATGAGGTGATTTTTTTTCTCTATTTTGGGCATACTCTTGTGTACTTGTTGTACATATGACTAACAATTCAATAAATATTATCTCACAATTTGCTACCCATTTTCTCCTGAATACAGTAACATCTGAGGTAGTAAACTGCTGTTTGAGGATACGGCAGGGCTTAGAAGGGAAGAAACAGCATCTGGATTTTCTAATATGGAATTTGCTGAACTGTTTTTTAAGAGCCATAACTTTTTTATTTTTTTGTTGACTGAGCTGTGTATAAGTTTATTTTTAGTGGGACAAGAATTAGTTTTTATTGGCACCATTTTAGGGTACATTTGGCTTTGTGGTAATTTTTCTCAAAGTCACAAAAAAGCTATTTTGGCTTACTTTTATTTAAATTTTTTTATGGCGTTCACTTTATGGGATAGATCATATGATATTTTTGTAAAGGCAGTCATTACGGACGTGGCAATACCAAATATGTCAATTTTATTTTTAAGTTTTGCACAATAAGAATTTTTTTTGTGCTCCCATTCCCTTAGAGCAGTGTTCCTCAATTCCAGTCCTCAGGGCCTACCTGCGGGTCATGTTTTCAGGATTTCCTTAGTATTTAGCAGGTGATATAATTAGTGTCAGTGCATCAGGACTCACCTCAGGTACTCATTCTGTGGGATATTCTCAAATCATGACCTGTAGGTGGGCCCTGAGGACTGGAGTTGAGAAACACTGCCTTAGAGCCATATTTTTTAAATTTTTCTTGCTATGGTCTTGTGTGAGGGCTTGTTTTTTGTGTGAAAAGGTAACATTATTATTAGTACCATTTAATATAATTTTTCAATGACTTTGTAATTGGTAAAAACTGTTGGGTTTCTTTACATGTGAAACTTGTAATACAAGACCTCTGGGGGACATTTAACTTCACAAATTTATTTTTACTATTGATTTCTCATGTAACTGTGGCTGACATAGTAGCCCCAGTTAGGCCCCTTTCACACGGGCGTGATTTCCGGGTGCAATGCGTGAGGTGAACGCATTGCACCCGCACTGAATCCTGACCCATTCATTTCTATGGGGCTGTGCACATGATTTTCACGCATCACTTCTGCATTGCCTGAAAAATGTAGCATGTTCTATATTCTGCGCTTTTCACGCAACGCAGGCCCCATAGAAGTGAATGGGGCTGCGTGAAAATCGCAAGCATCCGCAATCAAGTGCGGATGCAGTGCGATTTTCCCACAAGGTTACTAAGAGACGGGACCCGATCTTTATTATTTTCCCTTATAACATGGTTATAAGGGAAAATAATAGCATTCTCACTATAGAATGCTTAGTAAAATGTGCATTAAGGGGTTAAAAATAAAAAAAATAAACTCACCTTATCCACTTGATCGTATAGTTGCCGATCTCTTCTCTCTTCTTCAAGCCAGTTTGATTTTTTTCCCATTACGCCATTTTTTATTTGGGATATGACTTAATGGGATATTTTTATATTTTAACAGTATGGACATTTTTAGACGTGCCAATGCCTATGATGTTTATCTGGGTGCTCATCTGGGTTTCTGGGGAAAATATATAAAAATGAGCACATCTTACATCTACTTGCATCAAGTAATCTTAGGAAAGCTAATTTGAATATCTTTCCCAGAAACCCAAAGGAGAGTTGCCTGGTCTACAATACTCTGCACACATACTATGTGTATTGCTCTCCATAATGAAACAGTGAACCCCTCCCACAACGCATATACACTACCTGCCCAAAAAAAAAGTCGCCACCTGGATTAAACTAAGCAAATAGTTATGAGCCTCCTATTGGATAATTACTGCATGGGCGATTATCTTTCAGCTGGCAGCAACGTTATTTAACCCCAACTGGTGCAATGAGTTGCTTCTCATTTCTTAAACAACCATGTCGAAAGACACATCTCGTGGTCGTGGAAAAAATGTTAGTCTGATTGAGAAGGGTCAAATCATTGGCATGCATCAAGCAGAGAAAACATCTAAGGAGATTGCAGAAACTACTAAAATTGGGTTAAGAACTGTCCAACGCATTACTAAAAACTGGAAGTATAGTGGGGACCCATCGTATTTGAAGAAGAAATATGCCCGAAAAAAAGTCCTGAATGATCGTGATTGGCGATCACTTAAAGTTTGGTGAAATCAAATCGAAGAAAAACAACAGTAGAACTCAGGGCTATGTTTAATAGTGAAAGTAAGAGCATTTCCACACGCACAATGCGAAGGGAACTCAGATTAGCACTGAACAGCTGTGTAGCCGTAAGAAAACCACTAATCAGTGAGGCAAACCAGAAAAAAGGGCTTTAATTTGCTATGGAGCATAAAGATTGGACTCTGGAGCAATGGAAGAAGGTTATGTGGTCTGATGAGTCCAGATTTACCCTGTTCTAGAGTGATGGAACATGTCTCTCTCTGGGTTTCTTAGATTTCAAGCTTCCAAACCTGTAGAATTGATTCTCTCATCCTTTTAATATTCAAGATTTTTAAATAACAACTATAAGGAGACGTTAAATAACAAGGTGTTCATTTGCTAATATAATTTATATTTGTCTGTGTTTCTTTTAAAACAAGTTGATTCAAGAAGAAAGAATATATTTTTATTGTGTGACAATAATTGTACCAAAGTATTGAATGCAAATTATTTTTTTCACAGAATTTACAAAAGAAAGGTCAGCCATATGGATGCGTTTGCAGAACGGGTAACATATTTTCATTTTTGCTGCTTTGCAGTGGTAAGTAGATAAAAGATACTTGTTGGATAAATGCCTCTGAGGTGTAAGAGTTTAGTCTAGTATGTAAAGCTGGCCTACACCGCATTGCCTCAACTGACAGTTTTTCCTCCTAATACCCTTAAACATATATAAGCGGACAATAAGATCCACCGCAGCACTCCAGTTAATAGCAAATATCTTCTTTTATTAGCACCAAAGTGTAGCAACGTTTCAACCTTTCGGTCTTTGTCAAGCTCAATTACATACAACATTGTGAACCTTTACATGCATCCCGATCTTACATCTGGATTAATAAACCAGTCAACATCACCATGAGGCGGGGTCAATACCGTGTTCCAGATCCTATAAAGCACAAGGTCTGTTCTTTATGTGTAGTGGACCCTCATCCAACACATTCACTTACTGGCAAGCGGGGTCAGTAACAGTATGTGTAGCCACCACTTATCACATAAACCCTGCGTACCAACCATCGAAACTAGGCGAAGGGGGTGGCGGGGAACCTGCCATCACCGCCGCCAAACCTCAAATCCACGGTCCAGCATTTTGCAATTAAACGGTTTACCCCGGCCTGACAATTGGTGTTCAAAGGGTTAATAAAATCCCCTCAAACAACACACCCATTTATGCATAACCTGACTTTTAAAACACCTCATCTCCCAGAAGCCATACGGATCCCACTGTTTACCTGAGGGGTCCATTTGGCCCATTCTGTTGAGTTATAGTCCCAGTCTGTGTTCTGCTGTGTCAAGTATGTTTCACTTTTCATAGATCCTTCAAAAGAAAAAAATAGACAAATATAACTGACTATGCAGTGAATTGGAATTAGGGGTTCAATAAAACACGGCCCTTAACGGCCGGACAACAACACTTCATAATATCACACATATACACAAGTAATGTACTAAAAGAAGGGGCTTAATGAAAAATCCCTATTCATGCCTCTTGGCTCTAGGGTGTCCAATTCATGGATCCATCTGAGTTCTTTCTGCTTCAATTTATTTTCCCTATCTCCTCCTCTTCTCGATAGGGGCACACTGTCGATAAATCTATACCTCAATTGGGAGACGTTATGGCGGGCATTCCAAAAGTGTTCAGGGACCGGTAGCTCAACCTCTTCCACATAATCAGGGTTTTGTCTCTTGGTGTACAGTTTACGGATGGTGGACTTATGTTGACTTATTCTATTCTTGCATACCTGTGTGGTCTCCCCCACATAGAGGAGACCACACGGGCATTGCAAGAGATAGACCACGTAGTCTGATAGACATGTATAAAATCCTTTGATTCTATACCGTCTCCCTGTGCTGGGGTGTGAGAAGGTGTTTTGCTTACAGTTCGGGAATAGTTGAATGACAATAAAAACCAGACACATAAAGAATAAGTAATTTATTCAGTATGTATTAAACTCAAAAATAGCATATAGCACTTATATAAGGTCAGCATATATAAGAATAGCACTTCAGCAGAAACAACACTTACTTCACCGTCAAGCAGTCAATGATTATGACGCATCGGCATAAGCTTCAGGGAATCTCCCGAGTCCGATGTGACGGGAATCTTCAACTAGACAAGCGTCCTCATCTAGTGAATCAGATTTGTGCACACTTGACCAAGGAAACCTCCCAAGGCTATATACCAGTTCTCGTTACACAACCATGACTTGCATCCCACATGCCCACCGTGGGCACCTGGGAGGCGTTGTCAGTAAACAAGCCATCCATCCAGTCAGGAGGGGCCAACTCCCGCCAGGATGTTTTGGCTCTTGATGTGAACCGCGTCTCATTGTCTGATAACCAACATTCCATTAAACATTGCAAAGGTCAGCATCTCTATTAATATTATTCTAAAATATACTTATAATACAAGAGAGACTCCATTTTAGAATCCCATTCACGTTGCATTACAGAAAGTGTCTCCCATAATCAAGCTACCACAGGAATTACATCCCAGCCAGGCATGACATCCATTTCTCCCTTCTCGTCTGTACCCGGGCACAGTATCTGCACGCGTCAACTGGTCTCCTAGATTCCTAGGTCTCCTATAGGACAACAATGTAAAACTGCTGCTATAAGAAATTATACTGATATGTAACACTGAAGGAAGGCGGGGTTTATTTTAACCTGTTAGAAACAAGGGGGAGGTATATTAGGTTCACGATGTTGTATGTAATTGAGCTTGACAAAGACCGAAAGGTTGAAATGTTGCTACACTTTGGTGCTAATAAAAGAAGATATTTGCTATTAACTGGAGTGCTGCGGTGGATCTTATTGTCCACTTTAACTAAGGAGGGGGTCAGAAGGTTGGGACCCTGCACTGCTTGCACCGCCACAATTGGATATGAGCTTCAGTGATATACAAAGTAAGTGGTGCTGTCTTGCCTATACTATGGATTGATTCTTAAACATATATATGCATGCTTGGTTCAGTGTGTATGGCTCCTTATTAGCGGTAAACTGCTGTTGATCATCTTTATTTTCGACGACCAGGGGCGCACCTTTAATGAGGAAAGGTGAGGCTGCGGATATGGTTCAGAAACGCACATAAATCTGTACAGAAATTAGTGTGGATCTTACGTGTGATTAACCACATGGTGTGCAGGTTCCCTTTGAAACTGTGGGGGTCTGAGTTCTAACATTCCCGACAATCACTACAATGAGGAAAGAGAAGCACTGACATATCACACTTAGAGATGTCTTGAACTATTCGCCGGCGAACATCGCATGTTCGCGTTCGCCGCGCCGGGCGAACATATGCGATGTTCGGTCCGCCCCCTATACATCATCATTGAGCAAAATTTGACCCTGTACCTCACAGTCAGCAGACACATTCCAGCCAATCAGCATACCCTCCCTCCCAGACCCTTCCACCTCCTATCAAAAAGCAAGGACAGCATCCATCTTAGATTCATTCTGAAGCTGCAGTGTTAGGCCCCATTCACACGTCCGCAATTTTGTCTGCATCCATTCCGCAATTCTGCGGAATATATGCGGACCCATACATTGTGAATGGGGCCGGACGTGATGCGGAAAGCACACTATGTACTCTCCGCTTCCACATCTGCGGATAGAGCATGTCCTATTCTTGTCTGCAACCTGCGGAAAAGAATAGGCATAAATATGGGGAGTGCCGGCATGGTGTGTTGCGAGTCTGCAATTTGCGGATCCGCAACTCACTACGGACGTCTGAATGGGGCCTAAGTTAGAGCAGGGAGAGTGCTGCTGCTGCTGAATTAATAGGGAAAGCGTTAGCTAGGCCAAAGACTCATCTGCTGTAAGGACAGCGTCCTGACAGCACCCCAAAAAGCCCTTTTTAGGGCTGATACATCAGTCTGCTTTTATTTTTTTTTCTATATATATATTGCAGTTGCCTGCCCGTGTGTGAGAGGCCGCAGGCCCACAGACTGTACTGTGTGCACACCACTCATATAGGTTGGCACAGTACCTTGCAGATAAAAAAGCATTTAATTTTTACCCTTTAATATAATTGCAGTTGCCTGCCAGTGAGTGTCAGGCCCACAGACTGTACTATGCCCACTGCCAGTGCCCACCACTCATATCGGGTGGCACAGTACCTTGCAGATGAAAAAGTCATTACATTTTTACCCTTTAATATAATTGCAGTTGCCTGCCAGTCTGTGTCAGGCCCACAGACTGTACTATGCCCACTGCCAGTGCCCACCACTCATATCGGATGGCACAGTACCTTGCAGGTGAAAAAGTAATTACATTTTTACCCTTTAATATAATTGCAGTTGCCTGCCAGTCTGTGTCAGACCCACAGACTGTACTGTGCCCACTGCCCATCACTCATATAGGGTGTCACAGTACATTGCACGGCACACGCGCAGTGACCTAAAATTCAAACGAAACGGCCCAAGCATGGGTCTTTTTCCATCTCCCGGTTCCAAAAATCTATTCACTACACTGGCCCTGGCCCTGATAAGGGACAAAACAGAGATTAAACTTATAGGAATAGTACTTAGTTAACACTAGTTGCATTGGTGGTAAATTCCATTGCAAGTGCCCAAAATTAGAAGGAAGCGGACAGAGCAAGCTTTTTTCTCTATCTCCCCATGCAAGGATTCAATTCAATACACGTCCCCTGATAGGGGACTTAACAAAGATTAAAATGGTAAGAATAGTAGTTCACACTATTTGTATTATTGTGACAGTACATTGCACGGCGCACGCTCAGTGCTCCAAATTGGAAGTAAGAGGACCAACCAATCATCTTTTTCCATCTCCCGGTTCCTAAAATCTATTCGATACACGTCCCCTAATAGGGGACGTAACAGGGATTAAACTAATAGGAATAGTACTTCTTAACACACCACTCATATAGGGTGGCACAGTACATTGCACGGCGCACGCGCTGTGCCCCAATTTAGAAGGAAGAGGACCGACCAACCATCTTTTTCCATCTTCCGGTTCCTAAAATCTATTCCATACACCGGCCCCTGATAGGGGACAAAACAGAGATTAAACTGGTAAGACCAGATTTTTTTAATTTAAGAAATAGAGGACAGCCTCTGTGGAGCTGGGTATTTTTTGGCCGCGTTACTGAACGCTCATGCACAATGGATGTAGGTTCATGTGTCCTTTTGCGGAGGTGACAAACCTGGTCAGTCAAACCCAAGGCAACATCATCGACCTCATCCCATATGCATTTTCTCTGGAGCGTGCCCTGCGAAGAGTGCTGGATCAGGCCGTAGATGAGCATGAAGAGGAAGAGTTGTGGTCACCATCACCACCAGAAGCAGCCTTGTCGTCATCGATTGCTGGACCTGTGGCAACGCAGAGAGAGGAGTCTGAAGAAGAGGAGTCAGAGGAGGAAGGTGGCTTTGAGGAGGTGGAAGACCAACCACAACAGGCGTCCCAGGGGGCTTGTTATCACCTTTAGGGGACCCTTGGTGTTGTATGTGGCTGGGTGGAGGAAGAGACCTTCAATGACGTCAGTGAGGACAAGGAACGGGACATGACTAGCTTGGTATCCAACCTTGTGCAAATTGACTGTTTGCGGTTGTTTGCGGTGCGTTAAACGGGGAGTTTGGTCTGTCAGAGTTTGGTCTGTCACTGTGAAGCGGGCGTAACCCTTACACTACCTGATCGATGCAACATCATACCTGATCGTATACACACTGGATGTTTTAAAGCACGTTATTCCAAACAATTTAGGAATGTTAGGTGATTTATGCCCTTTATGGATTAAAACCCGACTCTGCGTCAACTACGTAATTTTCCATGGGAAATTTGCCATGGATCCCCCTCCGGCATGACACAGTCCAGAAAGAGTCCCTGAGGGTTTCAAAATTCGCCTGCCTATTGAAGTCTATGGCGGTTCGCCCGATTTGCCCTTTCGCGAACATTTGCGGAAGTTCACCGTTCGAGAATGGAAAATGTTATGTTCGCGACATCTCTAATCACACTGTCTCATCTCTGTAGCAGACAAAATCAAGAATAGCCCATAGACTTCTTTTAGCTTGTCTCCTTCAGAAAGTGCACTATGAAAATTTAAAATTTGGCATGGAAGGGAGCGTCATTTCAATTTTTGCCTCAGGCAGCAGATAGGCTAGGTGCACCCCTGCCCATGACAATTGTCATCAGGTGAGAGTCAGGACACCAACATATGCACTAGACTAGATGGTTGGCTGGTCCAGCCAAAACCAGGTTTGAATGACCTTCATGAAATGTTTATAGCTGCCTTAAGAATACATGACTTAACAGGCATAGCTCCTAATTTGGTTGCAGGAATAATTTAAAACCACAGGAGTCAAGGTAAAACTGCACATTTTTGAAATTTATTAATTATTTATCCAAGTATTATTTTTATTTCACTTCTATGAAGATCATCGATATCTAAAGGCTAAAGGCTTGTTAAAGAATAATTGAAAACTTTGTATATAGTGGTCACTAGTACCTAGGAGTAGTATAGGGGGACACTTCTCATCAACTCAAAAGTGACAGGTGCCATGCCCCCTTTCATTCCTGGTGCAGCTATTCACAGACACGTCGGTGTATGTCTAAAAATAGCTGTAGCAAGTCCTGAAATAAGATATTGTACAAGCAGCTGTTCACATTCTGCATCATTCTCTTAGAATTTATAACATTAATTTAACTAAGGCTTAACTCTCGCATTTTGGCTTTCCGTTTGTGAGATCCATCATGGGCTCTCACAAGCGGTCCAAAACGGATTAGTTTTACCCTAATGCATTCTGAATGGAAAAGGATGCGCTCAGAATGCATCAGTTTTCCTCCGATCAGTCTCCATTCCGCTCTGGAGGCGGACACCAAAACGTTGCTTGCAGCGTTTTGTTGTCCGATTGACGAAACTGAGCCATTTTCTCTGACACAATCTGGCACAATAGAAAACGGATCCATCTCCCATTGACTTTCATCCGCTATGTTACAACTGATACAAACGGATCAGTTCATGACGGATGCATGCGGTTGTATTATTGTAATGGATCCGTTTTTGCAGACACCAATAAATCGTCCCTGATAGAGTAATGTGTCCAAATATTGCCAAACATGTAAACCAATCAAAAATAAATGGACAGAAAATTCAAAACCATAACATTACTTAATTTAAAGCTATTGATACTTTATTAATACACATAAGATCATGAAAACAAAACTTGACATCACTAGACAAACAAGTTAAAATCACTAAAAAACAAAAAACACATATCAAAGGACTGGTGATGCACGGGAAAAGGGTGCAACCAAATTAATCAAGGCCAGTGCAACCAAAGCAAGGTGGCTAGTTAGTATATAATGGACAATGCACACTACAATACCAATAGTTTATATGGTAAACAGAATAGTCATGATTTTAGGAATTCCATCCAAACATTATACAAGAAAAGTGTGCAAAATGACAAAAATACTAACCACCAAATGGCACCAAACACATGCACCACCAGTCCGGAGCCCCTGACGCGCGTTTCGCGTTAGCTTTCTCAAAGGGGTGTACACAATTCCTTACGTGGGAAACCTCTTATACATAGCAGTGTGGCAGGATAGGTCAAGCAAATATAAAACATCACTTCCCCAAAATTCTAGATAGGTTAGGTGCGGTGCCAATCATGTATATGCTCACCTGTCTTAGAGACTATAGTTGGATAGACTAACTATATGGCGCGCATAAAGCCATCCACAACGCCACCGATCGTGACTCCGCCCACTGAGGTCCGAACGAGGCCAGTCACGTGACTAAACGCGACCAGCGTCATTACGGAGCCGAGGGGCGGGACAGGATCGCTGCGCATGTCCGGCCAGCGGCGCGTCCAGCCTTATCCATATTGTAAGAGGGCAAACTCCTGGCACCCAAACCCAACCTAATAAAAACCGCATTAGCTAGACACTCAATGAAAAAAACGTGCGAATCGATCCTGCAAATACAAATAAATGTGAATGTGGAAAAAAAATAAAAATAAAAAAATAAAATAAAAATAAAATGAAAATATCAACACTCAAAAAACCTAGCCTGGTTTAGGGAAAACATATATAGTGGTAATATAGTAACAAATGCAGTAGTTAGATCAAACACAATATCCATTACACAGGAACACACTTAATTATATAAAAATGAAAATAAATATAAATATAATTGTATATATATATATATATATATATATAAATATAAATATAAATATAAATAAATGATAGTGACAATGTGACCCCACACAAATTATGTGGATAAATCACAGCTAATGAAATTAACCAATATTGGAGCTGGGATAAAAATCTACAATCAAGAAGACACAGACCAAATAAAGACTACCTGTGATGAATAAAAATATGAATGTGTAAGTGATATAAAGTGAGATGAAAAGACAATTATGAAAAAAGAGTGTAGAAAATGAATATGGATAAAAAGTGTGTGAGTGTATCAAAGAGTATGAATGAAAAAAAGTGAATAAATGTGCGAGAGAAAAGGAATAGGAATACAAACTAAAAATAAAAGTGCAGATGTGCGCATATGTGAGAATGGAAAAATGTGAATTTTGGCTGAGAAAAGAAATAAATAAAAAAAAATTAAAAAAAAGAGAAAATGAAAATAAAAAAAGAGAATAAGACAATATTAACATACACTCACCACTCCAAATCATTGCACCACTTAATGACATACATTCAAATGTACACCACCCACCAAAAAACCACAAATAAAGGAATACATAAACCAAAGCCCTCCTACCAATGACCAATAGGTCACAATTGTAGGTGTCACACCAATGCAACCATCCAAACCTACAAGTGATTACCCCAATCAAGGCTGATCAATACACTGCCATCAGTTCCAGACTAGAAAAAAAAAAAAAAATATACAGAAATAACAGACGGTTCACCACAAGGAAAACAAACATGTGCAAATAATAACAAAAAACAAATAAGGTTCCGAAGGAATGGGCATTAAAGGAATGAGGCAAATGGGATTTTGTCATTGAGGCCATGCGGTGAGTGGGTTCTAAGTTTAACAATCCACTTACTCTCAATCTGTTCTAATCGCTTGAACAGATCTCCACCTCTAGATCCCAACGTGACCTTATCAATCCCCCTAAAAAGGAGGTCCTGCCATCTCCCATTATGTTTTTGTCTAAAATGCCTAGCAATGGGTTTCAGTTTAACAATTTTGTCGCGATCGTTATTTTCTAACCTCGCTGCCGCCCTAATGTCGCTCTGATGTTCATATATACGTGTGCGGAACTCCCTTGTAGTCATGCCGATGTAAATAAGATGACATGGACAAGTGGCATAGTAAATAATGCCTGATGTACTGCAATTGATGAAATGAACAATCTTATAGTTTTGCTGCCCAGAAGAGTCAGCAAATTCACCAACCCGCAACACAACTTTACATGCACTACAGTGCCCACAAGAGGTCGAACCCCATGTGGGGCCCTTGGACATGGTAAGAAAATTGCGAGGTTTGGGTGGAACATAATGGCTGTATACCAAAAGGTCACGAAGGTTCTTACTACGTTTAGCAACAAATGCCGGTGTAGGAGAAATAATACGTTGAAGAGTATAATCTGACATCAAAATCGGCCAATGTTGCAAGAAGATCTTACGTATATTGTTCCATTGTGTGTTATAATTAGTAATCATACGAGGAGATGACATTGTAGTATCATTATCACGTTTCTTTGGAATCAAAAGAGATTGTCGTGAAACACTTTTAGCTCGCTGGTATCCCCGTTGTATATCTTCCACATCATAGCCACGCTGCTCAAACCGCTGTTGTAACACATTAGCTTCCTGCTCAAAATCCTCAGATGTCGTACATAATCGCCGTGCACGTAAAAATTGGCCAACCGGGATTGACTTTTTCTGATGCCTAGAATGGAAAGAGGACGCATGAAGTAAGGAATTGACAGCCGTATCCTTCCGGTGAACCTTAGTACACAATATTCCATCTCCAGAGACCGCTATATGAATATCCAAGAACGACATCTCTTTGGGAGAGATATGGTGTGTCAGGACGATGTTCCACTCATTGTTGTTGATCCGCCGGAGAAACTCAACCAGGAGCCTGATGTGGGCCCTGCTAAACAAACAGCACATCGTCTATGAAGCGCATCCAGGAAATCACCTGGCCTGCCGCCTCATCCATAGCTGGCTGTACCAGCTCTCTCTCCCAGAACCCAAGAAAGAGGTTGGCATATGAGGGCGCACATGTCGCCCCCATTGCCACCCCTCTCAATTGCAGGTAATATTGGTCCTTGAACAAAAAATAATTGTGCGTCAGAATATACTCTAACAACACAATTAAAAGATCAACTAGCTCCGGACCAAGATCCCTGGTCTCCAGATAAAACCGTGCAGCTCTTAAGCCAAACTCATGTTGTATACAAGTGTACAGGGACTCAACATCACAGGACACTAAAAAGGTATCCTCGTCCATGCACACATTATCCAGCAGTCGCAAAACATCAGTGGAGTCACGGACAAAAGAAGGTAAATTTTCAACGCACGGTTGTAAATAGTAATCTAAAAAGCGACAGATCGTTTCACATAGACCACCACGCCCAGACACTATAGGTCTGCCCGGTGGTCGGGTCACCGACTTATGCACCTTCGGTAAAAGGTACAGAGTAGGTACAATGGGATGTTTGACTGTCAAATAGTCATAGACAGACTTTGTTATAATTCCTGCCTTCAAAGCCTCATTTAAAATACCTTCAATCTGAGACTTGAATCTAATGGTGGGATTAGTAGGTAATTTTTGATAGCAGTGCGCATCACGCAACTGCCGAAATGCCTCAGATTCGTACATTTTAACGGGCCAGATCACAACGTTTCCCCCCTTGTCCGCCGGCTTGAACACCACGTCCTTCATATCACGTAATTGTCGTAGCGCCACCCGTTGTTCTCTTGATAAATTATCATACGGGCGTGCCGATGGAAGATCATATAATTTCTGGACAACCAGTTTAACAAATGTTTCAATTGCCGGACTTAAGGACAAGGGGGGAAAGGTTTGCGACCTTGGCCGACCAAAAGAAGGAAATTTAGAGGAGCTTACCTCTTGTTCCAAAAGTAAATCCTCTAATATTCGGAGCGCCTCCAGCTCCTGCGGGGCTGTAAATATAGGATCAACATCAGCATTAGAATAGTGCTTCTTAAGGATCAGCTTTCGGGCAAACAAAAACGTATCCTTAATCACTGTAAAATTATCATATGATGATACCGGGCTGAAGGATAAACCCAAGGACAAAACTTGGAGCTGAGATACAGTTAGTTGAATGTCTGACAGGTTGATTACCTTAATTTCACCATTCTTTCCTTCAGCAGCACCGGAGAATTTCCGCTTCATGGGTGTACGTTGTCTGGTATCACCTATTTCATCCACACCTGATGTCCTAGTGTGCCTTGAAGCACCACTCACATTGGACAGAGTTGAGCTTGCTCCCCGAGAGCTCACATGACGCCGCAGTTGCCAACAGAAAACCCGACCATTAGTGTAGTCTGATATATCACGTTGAAGTTTCTTCACTTTGAAATCCTGTATCTCTTTTTCCCAGCGACACTGCTCCGTAGTTAATTCTTGGTCAAATTTACGCAAGGTTTCCACATCAGCAGAGTTCCGCAATTTGTCATGTAATGGTACAATGGATTTTTCAATTTCCTCCAAGTGTTTTTTCTCATATCCTATTAGTAACTCAATAAAAGTCCTTGAGCATAACTTACATGCCTCCTCCCACCGTTGACGAAGAAGGTCATCCTCCAAAGGGAAAGAAGGATAAACTTGGACCCGAAGACCTCTCGGGGCCATATCCTTAACCAAATATTGTTCGAGCGCTGCTTTGTTCCACCACGTTTTAGTGCGACTTTTATGAAGATGTTTCAACTGTTTTTGTGTTTCCAGTATGTCAGGTTGGATACACATATTTGCCCCTCCTGCCATTTCCAAAAAGATCTGTGACAGCCAATCTGTCTCCGTTTTTGCAGATCCATGACGGATCCGCCCAAAACACGAGTGTGAAAGTAGCCTAAGATTTAACATGTTTAAAAATAAAATTTAAATAAGCTTATATTAAGATTATGTCAGCTGGTCACATTCTGTACTTTACAATAGCTAATTCATGGTTCTATATAAATGGTTCTATATAAATATCTATCTGCTCCTGCATTTAATTAACTCATCACAGAACCTGTGTATATACATAGCCAAAGGGTCCTTATTATATTGGAATCCCTTACTACCTCCATATAGCTGAATAAATATTATCATCATATTACTAACACCCTATAATGAATAAAAATTACAACACACTATATTAGGATGAATGGAATTTTTCATTCGACTAAAGTAGATCTTCACAAGTTTAGAACAGCTGAGTTCTCAAATTCTCAATATCTAAAACATACTCAATGCAGTTTGTGCACTTGTCAGGATTTGTCAATAGTCCGCGGCTAAGGCTACTTTCACACTGGCGTTTTGGTTTCCGTTTGTGAGATCCGTTCAGGGATCTCACAAGCAGTCCAAAACATAGAAACATAGAAACATAGAATGTGTCGGCAGATAAGAACCATTTGGCCCATCTAGTCTGCCCAATATGCTGAATACTATGGATAGCCCCAGGCCCTATCTTATATGAAGGATGGCCTTATGCCTATCCCATGCATGCTTAAACTCCTTCACTGTATTTGCAGCTACCACTTCTGCAGGAAGGCTATTCCATGCGTCCACTACTCTCTCAGTAAAGTAATTCTTCCTGATATTACTTTTAAACCTTTGCCCCTCTAATTTAAAACTATGTCCTCTTGTAGCAGTTTGTCTTCTTTTAAATATTCTCTCCTCTTTTACCGTGATGATTCCCTTTATGTATTTAAAAGTTTCTATCATATCCCCTCTGTCTCTTCTTACTTCCAAGCTATACATGTTAAGGTCCTTTAACCTTTCCTGGTAAGTTTTGTCCTGCAATCCATGTACTAATTTAGT
Source organism: Bufotes viridis (assembly GCA_033119425.1). Lineage (NCBI taxonomy): Eukaryota > Metazoa > Chordata > Amphibia > Anura > Bufonidae > Bufotes > Bufotes viridis. Next base: position 80,784,732 of record CM065596.1, read on the forward strand.
AGCTCTTCTCTGAACTCTCTCCAAAGTTTCAATATCCTTCTGCAGATATGGTCTCCAGTACTGCACACAATACTCCAAATGAGGTCTCACTAGTGCTCTGTAGAGCGGCATGAGCACCTCCCTCTTTCTACTGTTAATGCCTCTCCCTATACACCCAAGCATTCTGCTGGCATTACCTGCTGCTCTATGACATTGTCTGCCCACCTTTAGGTCGTCTGATATAATGACCCCTAAATCCCTTTCCTCAGATACTGAGGTTAGTACTGTATCACTGATTTTATATTCTGCTCTTGGGTTTTTACGCCCCAGGTGCATTATCTTGCACTTATCGACATTAAATTTTAGTTGCCAGATTTTTGACCATTCCTCTAGTTTTCCTAAATCCTTTTCCATTTGGTGTATCCCTCCAGGAACATCAACCCTGTTACAAATCTTTGTGTCATCAGCAAAAAGACACACCTTACCATTGAGGCCTTCTGCAATTTCGCTGATAAAGATATTAAACAATATGGGTCCCAGAACAGATCCCTGAGGTACCCCACTGGTAACAATACTATGGCCTGAATATACTCCATTGACTACAACCCTCTGTTTTCTGTCCTTCAGCCACTGCCTAATCCATTCAACAATATGTGAGCTCATGCTCAAAGACTGCAGTTTATTGATAAGCCTTCTATGTGGGACAGTATCAAATGCCTTACTAAAGTCCAGATAAGCGATGTCTACTGCACCTCCGCCATCTATTATTTTAGTCACCCAATCAAAAAAGTCAATAAGATTAGTTTGACATGATCTCCCTGAAGTAAACCCATGCTGTTTTTATCAATCAACCCATGGGTTTTTAGATGTTCCACAATCCTCTCCTTGAGTATGGTTTCCATTAATTTCCCACTATTGATGTCAGGCTTACTGGCCTATAGTTGCTTGATTCCTCTCTACTACCTTTCTTGTGAATTGGCACAACGTTTGCTAATTTCCAATCTTCTGGGACGACACCTGTTACCAGTGATTGGCTAAATAAATCTGTTAATGGATTTGCTAGTACACCTCTAAGCTCTTTTAATAGCTTTGGGTGTATCCCATCAGGCCCCTGTGATTTATTTGTATTAATTTTGGACAGCTGACTTAGAACCTCTTCCTCTGTAAAGACACATGCATCAAAGGATTCATTAGTCTTCCTCCCTAACTGAGGTCCTTCTCCTTCATTTTCCTTTGTAAAAACTGAACAGAAGTATTCATTGAGGCAGTCAGCTAGTTCTTTATCCTCTTCCATATACCTTCCTTCTTTTGTTTTTAATTTGGTAATTCCTTGTTTTAATTTCCTTTTTTCATTTATGTATCTGAAGAATGTCTTATCACCTTTTTTCACTGACTGAGCTAATTTCTCTTCTGCCTGAGCTTTAGAAGCTCTTATAACTTGCTTGGCCTCTCTCTGCCTCATCTTATAGATTTCCCGGTCGTCCTCGTTTTGGGTGTTTTTATACTTGCTAAATGCCATCTTTTTGTTTTTAATGATTTTGGCCACTTCTGCTGAGTACCACAGTGGTCTCTTCCTTTTTTTGCCTTTACTGACAAGCCTAATGCACTTTTCAGTTTTGCCCTTAAAGTGGTTCTGCAGTTTGTTTAAACTGATGATCTATCCTCTGGATAGATCATCAGCATCTGATCGGCAGGAGTCCGACACCCGGGATCCCCACCGATCAGCTGTTTTAGAAAGCAGCTGCGCTCTAGGCGCCTTCTCACTGTTTACTGCAGGCCCAGTGACGTCAAGACTTGTATCAACTGGCCTGGGCGGGGCTGAGCTCCATTCAAGTGAACAGAGTTTAGCAGCATCCAGGCCAGTTGATACAAGTCGTGACATCACTGGGCCAGCGGTAAACAGTGAGAAGGCCGCGGTGCTCCAGGAAAGCCGCTGCCTTCTCAAACAGCTGATTGGCGGATAGATCATCAGTTTAAATAAACTGCAGAACCCCTTTAATGCATTCTGAATGGATAATGCTCCGCTCAGAATGCATCAGTTTGGCTCCGTTTGGCTCAGTTCCACCTCCATTCTGCTTTGGAGGCGGACACCAAAACGCTGCTTGCAAAAAATATAGAAACGCTGTTCGGCTGTAATACAATTAAAATCTAGTGCTGCCCCCGCTAGTATTACTGTTTTCGGGATGTTTCCCAGAAAAAGATTCTCGTGGTTAGACATGCGGGGACGCTATACACTTTAAACGACATGCGATCGACCGAGTACCTTGCGTTAACGGTTAACAGAGCGCGACTGTGTCTGATTCTCACAGCGGGTGATACTTAAACTATTTTAACAAACAGCGATGTGTGCTGTATTTGGACTTTAAAATGGGTCACCTCGGCAGACATAAGACAGAAGGTATCTTTGTTTCTGGTCAACTTTATCTTTAGATCTAGGCCATTCAGTATTAACTTCGGCTGATTAAAGGGTTTCTGTCACCAGATTTTGGCCTCATAAGCTGCCTGACATTAGCTATGGGCCAATGTCAGACCAACCTAATAATGTAAATCAAATGCCCCTCTGACCTGTCATAACGCTAAAAAACGATTTTATATAATATCCAAATTAGCCTCTGTAGCAGGGAGAGCGCTGGTGCCTGCTGTCCTCAGCTCACTGCGGGGGATTTCGGCCGGAGGCAGGAGAGCTGAGCTGCCTGGCACTGTCAATCAAAAGAAGAGGGGCGTGGCTGCAGCTGGGAACACGGAGACTCTAGGAGCAGGGGCAAAGCCCTCCCTGCTCCTAGGGGCTAATTTGCATATTATATAAAATCGTTTTTTAGCGTTATGACAGGTCAGAGGGGCATTTGATTTACATTATTAGGTTGGTCTGACATTGGCCCATAGCTAATGTCAGACAGCTTATGAGGCCAAAATCTGGTGACAGAAACCCTTTAAATATATTGGCTTCAGAATATGTCATTTATTTTATCTTCATGTGATATACATTTAGTTAGCTCCTTCTCGCTGCAACGTGGATGCTGGATTGAATGCCGACTGGGCTTTATCAGATTTATAGAATAAGCCGGCAGTAAATTGGGACTCTAAAGTTTGCGGGTTATAATTTATTAAGGATTCAATATACGCTCTATACGTATAAAGGTTCTTGAAATCAACGTGTAGCCTGGCATTATGTCCAATTGATTAAAAAGGCCTGCAATAGAGTAGTTATTGAGAGTGACGCGGGACCCGTCGAGTATGGTTGTATTATCCGGACTAACGATTCTGCAAATGACTTGTAACAGAGTGTTATTTAGGTCATAATAATATTCACCTCTGCCCGAGATGAAGAATTCCAATGGAGCCGCTATTGGTTGAACCTCTACATAAAACGATTTTTCAATACTCGTTTGCATGTGCGGTATTTTAAAGATATCCGACTCTGATTTGGCGTACTCGGGGGATGCGTCGTGTACAAAAGCCATAGCTGTTGATTAGAAGATGTCGCTCGGTGAACGCCTTCTTGTTTTCTGGAGGCGACGTCTCTTAGTCGACTCTACTTTATTCAAAAAAGGGGGTAGGACAACGTTGTCACGGACACATTTTCTTTTCAGTGTATCTCTCCGAATCGGCACTACGCATGAGCCTTCCTGCCCTTGCGTAGACCTATTTATACGATCTATAACGGCGGTAGAGGCCGTTGCAAAAACATTTTCTTAGCTATATTCCTGGCAGCTGTTTTTATGTGCAGTTTTACAAGTTCCACACCTTTCTTGAAGAGGGGAACAACTCGTCGGAACAAACCACAAAATAACCCTGCGAGACCAGAACCGTGCATGAATTTGGCGCTGTTAAACCCGTCCAAACCATGACCGGCTTGCGATATATCATAATGCGTATACACCTCCGGATCACTGTACACACTCTACACGGACAGGTTTTTTAACTTATAAAGGGGCCTGAGGCCTTTAGTGTTTACGGCGTAAATGGTAAATATCTCGTACGTACAGGTTTTTTCATAACCCTTTGCGACGTCCCCTTTCTGACGTGGTCCCTTATTTTTAATAACGGTTTAACTTTTTTAATAGCGAAGTAATCACCGTAGATGTTTTTTCAAACAGCTAAAGAGTTCTCTTTTTTTTACATCAACGGGGCAACATCTTATGGTTCTGTGATACGTGCGATTATAACTATACACCAGGTCTTGTAACTTGTCAACGTATCTGTAGGTGTTTTGCTCTTTAAGATAACGCCACATTCTAGTTTTCAGCGTTCTATTAAAACGCTCAACGACGCTTTGACAGTATTCAAAGTTAAAAAATGATGAATTTTAAAGGTTTCACAAAGTTTTCTCATAGGTTTGTTGATAAACTCTCGACCCCGATCTGTCTAAAGTTTCCTGGGGGACCGTCTGCTTAACCCCTTCCGACCTATGACGTGTATACCTGTCATGGAGCACTGCTATTTAGCGCTCCATGACGAGTATACACGTCATGGCATTGAACTGTCACCATGTCTGCAGACATGGTGACAGTGCTGAGACCCTGGCTGTTTTACACAGCCAGGGATCTCAGCTAACCAGCAAGTGACCAATGGAGGCATTCCCGGGCGAGCGATCGCTCTGATTGGCTAGTCTGTACAGTGACTCATGTCAGATTTGCAAAAAATGGCCTGGTCCTTAAGGTGAAAAATGGCCTGGTCCTGAAGAGGTTAATGTAAATATCTGTTCAAAAGCGGCGACAACAGTCGTGCCGGATTTATTGGAGAGTCCAGACACCCAAGCGTATTTCGAAAGAATATCAACGACTGTTAGCAAGTATTTTTATGCCTTATTTTCTTTAGAAAAATCTATCATGGACACAAGATCGGCTTGTTATTGATCATCTATATCAGACACCATAACTTTGTTTAAATGATTTTTTAACCGGTTTGTGCAAAGTGTAAGCATCCTCGTTGTTCAACCAGTTTTTTACAGCATCTTTTCTTATTCCAAATTTTAGCACTTCTCTGAAAAAGGGTTCAACGACCACCTAAGAACCGATGGCTTTTGGCGTATAGTACTGTTTACTCAATATTTTGGTGTTCTGGGTGATTATTAGAGACGTTTTCAAGCACCAGCTATCGACATCGAACCCTAGTGGTTTATGCAATTTTAACTAATCAAAATAGTGTATTTATTGCAAAAAGAAAAATGGACTGTATTTATTTTTTAATTTAAAAAGATTTTATTCATGTGAACATTATTAGACATTACACGCAAATACATTTTATATACTGTCAAAGTTAAAGTTACAACTTTAACCAAGACGTCTGTAACAAAGTAAAACAAATAAAACATTATCAGATATTATAAAAAATGCATTTTTATACAGATACAAATTAAAAGTTACAACTTTAACCAAGACATCTGTAACAAAGGATCCATTCTCTTTTTAGGTAATATAGAGCCTCGCGTTAACGTCGGGGTTGTTGTTACAAACGGCTGCTGCCTGAAAGGGGCACGAACCGCTTCAAAAGATTAGTCGGGCGAACACCTTTTTAAATTATCGCAAAGGTCTCTCCTTGTATTTCACGGTTGATGGTACGTTCAGATCGGCGATAGTTTCCATGAAGAAGTCTCACCCATGAGGCATTTTAGCCTCAAGCAGCCCGTGACTCTGCATCACTACGCAAATCAGGTCGATGATGTTGGACCCCGGTATAACTTGATCTTTGTAAATTAATTCACCCCTAGAGATTCAGTACGGCCTGTTACCCAATCGTCGCAATTTGTTCAACAAAAGCTCTGCATTTTTCCCATACCTTATATTAACATGGTCGAGTATCTCTCTAATATCGTCTCCGCTAGAAGATTCATTCGTCGATCGTTGCTGATCCGGTTGCGTTTGCGTAATCAATGTTAGGGTTGACATTTCTGTATCGGCCTGTTTGTTGAGCGTTAAGTATCTCTGTAACACATTAGTGTATCTTTTAATTTTTTGATCATTTTTTGGTCATTACTGTGTAGCATTTCGCTAATTTTGACGTCCAAATGTCCGGTGTTTTTATAGCTGTTTTTTTAAACCATTCCAAATCGTGTTTGGAAACCAGGAATATTTTCTCCACATTCCATTGTGAGCTGCCAACTCTACTGGCTATCAAGCTAGTGATTAAAGGTATGGCAATACCAAGCAAAGCAACTATAAAACTGCTGCATTGGTTCACAATGCACTTCTTGTCTTTAATGGGACAGCTTTTATTGCTTAATTTCCTTATAACCTTGTGCCATCTTTTCAGTATATTTTTTTGTCGCTCTCTAAGAGGTATCTTTCCTTTAAGGATATTGAGCGCGATCTCGCCAATAGTGAATATCAAATCATTACTGGTGCTGCGTAATATTGATTTTTGGATCGTCGATTTTATTTTGACCAATGCTTTTAAAAGATCCCAATTATGTCAGATCCTGTTCGACATCTTTACAGGAGCGTCAACGCTACCAAGAATGACCGCTGATATGAGAAATATCGCATTTTAGAACTTTTTTTGGTAAACATAAACAGCTGGTAGATCTGGCAGGAACAAACTGGTTCTTAGCAGTAGTTCCTCGGGGGTGTTGGATTTTAAATCTACGAGCAAATACATGTAGCGTCCTCAAAAGCTTCTAAAAAGAAACGTGTTTTACTGGGGTACATTTGCCTAGCCATCGTAATAACTTGTTCCCCTTACGTCCTACCAGCAGCACAGATGGGGTTAATTGCCCCCTGTGGACTAGTAGGACCGGCGGAATGTTAATGAGCCCAAAGAAAAACAACCAATAAAAAGACTCCAGCTCTCCTAAAAGGAGGGGAGCAACCCCCAGCCCACCGTGTCTTTTTTTGTCCTCCGGACAGGTGGACTGGCGGGGCTCCCCCTTCTTGGGGGAGCCGCAGTTTGCTTTTACTTTGTGTGGGCGTGGCATTAACTTGCGGGCGGTGCTGGGGGTAGGGAGGGGAAGCTAGCTTCCTCCTTACTTTGATTTTTTGTATAAATCAACCTGTGCCTTTCTTTTAGGCATAAGGAGGCTTCCTTATTCCTTTGATTGTGTGTTTTTATAAGGGATACACATTTTTTATACTCTGGAGGGTGGAGTGCTGGGGTCCCTCCTCTGGGCGGAGTTTTTGCCCTTAAATACTTGCTCAGCCCAGCTTTCTGGGCTCTGTTGCGCTTTACCCAAGCTAGCTTCAGAGCTTCTCCGCATTAATCAGAAAGTTCTGCTTTTTTCTTTCTTGATTCTTGTCTACTGTCACTTGTTCCTGTTGTTGGTGGGCGTTTCTCTCGTAAATTTTTTTCTGCGGTACGATGTTCGCAGTATTAATATTCTTTTCTGTTTCAGAAATGTCTTCTCCCAGAGAATCGGACCAGCAAAGCAAGTCGTCCACCTAACGCAGACATTTGGCCTGTTACGACTGTAACACCCCTCTGGAAGATAGCTTCCCTTACTCCAGATGTGACAGCTGCCGCTCCCGCACCGTCTCTGAACCCACTATGCAGGATATGTATTCCTGGGCAAAAACCTATGTGGATGACTCCATCAAAGGAGTGGTGCGGCTGCTTAATGAGAGGCTTCCGGTTCCGCAGGCACCTATGGAAACCTCTGCTCCCGTGAATAGGCCTATGCCTTTCTCCGTGGATTCCTCCTCGTCCTCATCTGAGAATGAGGAGCCGACTTCATATTTTTTCCCACCAGAAAAAACACAAAAGCTTTTGAAGTCCATCCGGTCGAGGGACCAGGATGTTGACATGGGGGAGTCCTCCGATCCCGCCGGACGCACCCAGCGTGTCTTTAAGGCGGATGAGACCCTCCTCTCTGTGATGCGCACAGAGTGGAAAAAGCCTGAGAAAGGCCCGGTCCTCACCAGACGCTTCAAGCTTATGTTTCCGATGGCAAAACCCTTGGTGGAATCGTGGGGTTCCATTCCCAAGGTGGACATGGCAATAGCCAAATTGTCCAGGCGTACACTTGTCCCGGCAGATGATGGGTCTAGTCTGCAGGACCCTCTTGACAGAAAAGCTGAGTGTACCCTCAGAAGAAGCTACTCCGCTGCTGCGTCCTCCGCTTCTACTTCCATCGCCTCCACCGAAGTGGCATCTTTCCTGCGTTCAAGCCTGAATCAGATCCAGTCGGACATCGACCGAAGTGTCTCCCGGGACGACATACTGGCAGCATTCAAGGCGGTTAACCTGGCAGTGGATTTCCTGGCTGATACCACCCAGCTACAACTTAGGTTGGCGGCCAAAACTATGGCTCTAGTTTCAGCGGCAAGAAGACCATTGTGGCTGAGACCATGGAACGCAGATAATGCGTCGAAGTTTAATCTGTGCGCCCTTCTTTTTGAGCCAGACCGGCTGTTTGGATCTGAGCTTGATAACATCATGGAGGGCCTTTCAGATAAGAAAGGCAAAAGTCTCCCCCCGCAGCCCTTTCGAGGGCGCGGAGGCCAAGAGCGTGGAGGCAGATCTCGCCGTCAAAGCAGGGCACGTAGCAATTGGGGGGCAGTCTCGGACAACCTCGAGACGCTCCCGCAAACCCACCAGGGAGGCTAAACCCTCCTGACTACGGGCCTCCCGAGGCTCTTGGTTAAACCCTGCTGCCTCGGCCGTTACCCCTCTGGATTTTCCCGTCCCCCATCCCCACCTTCCCGTAGGGGGGCGCCTGTTTCACTTCAGGCACGTATGGGCCCAGGATATTTCGGATCCCTGGACTCAAAGTGTAGTGGCTTCAGGTTACAAGATAGATCTCATCTCTCTCCCCCCAGAAAGATTAATTGCCACTCGAAGTTTTTTGCCGAACAGACAGAAAATTCTAGAGTCCTACATCCAGGACTACATATCCAAGGGGGCCCTGGAGGAGGTACCGGCAGGGGAACAGGGTCTAGGCATTTATTCTCCAGTCTTCTTAGTCCCCAAGAAAATGGGAGATCTCCGGATGATCATAGACTTGAGGTTTCTCAATCGCTTTGTGAGAAGGACAAGGTTCCGAATGGAAACCATTCGGTCGGTCAGCCACATCCTCAAGCCCGGGGATGTTATGGCTACTTTGGACCTCAAGGATGCTTACTTCCACATCCCGATCCATCTCACTTCTCGGAAGTTTCTCAGGATCGCAGTCCAAATTTCTGTAGTTCGTCGGCATTTTCAATTTGCCGCTCTCCTCTTCGGAATCTCTTCTGCCCCCCTTATCTTTACCAAGGTAGTGGTATCCATAGTGGCAGCTCTAAGACTCCAGGGACTGACCGTTATCCCATATTTGGACGATTGGCTACTCTTAGCCTCTTCTGTCCCAATACTCACCCATCATCTTCAGGTAGCCATTTCCTTTCTGCTCCGCTTAGGCTGGATTGTCAACTGGCAGAAGTCGAACGTGAGCCCATCGACTTCAATACAATACCTGGGTTTCATAGTGGACTCTGTAGAGATGTCCCTCCGGTTGACCCCAGAGAGGAAATCCCGCGTTCAAGACCAAGCAAGATTTCTTTCGGTCCCACGCCGAGTTCCGATTCGAACTCTTATGAAGATGCTGGGGCTCATGTCAGCGACTGCGGATGCAGTCCCTTGGGCGTTATGGCACCTCCGTCCCCTTCAGTCAGAAGTCCTGGACAAGTGGGACGGCAGCCCCTCGGGGCTTGATTCTCTGTGCTCCCTGTCTCGTCAGACCCGAGGTTCTCTCAGATGGTGGGTTCATCTGCCTCCCGGGAAGTCTAAGACCATACCAGTTTGGCTCATATTGACTATGGACGCGTCCCTTGTAGGCTGGGGCGCTCACCTAGACGGATCCACAGTTCAGGGATCTTGGTCTTCACAGGAGAGGCATCTATCTTCAAATCTTCGAGAGATGCGTGCTATCCGGCTAGCCCTCCTTCACTTCGCCCCTCAGATCCGGGGCAAGGCGGTGAAAGTACAGTCAGAAAATATGACTGCGGTGCTCTACTTGAACAAGCAGGGAGGCACGAGATCACTACCTCTTCTTTCAGAAGTCGGGGTAATTCTACGGTGGGCAGAGCTGAACCTAACCCATCTATCTGCCACTCACATTCGAGGCTCTCTCAATATGATCGCAGATCACCTGAGTCGTGGGCTTCCAACCATGGAATGGTCCTTACATCCGGAAATCTTCAGGCAGTTGGTTCTCAGATGGGGCATGCCAGAGGTGGATCTCAAGGCAACCAGGTTCAACGCCAAGGTACCGACGTTCTGTTCCCTATACAGGGAGGACAACCCACTGGCGATAGATGCTCTGACGATACCGTGGAGGTTCAGGCTGGCCTACATCTTCCCTCCCTTTTCCATGATACCCAGGGTATTGATGAAGATTCGTATGGCTCAGGCCTCGGTAATAGCCATCATACCGTTTTGGCCCAGGAGATCCTGGTTTACCCAGCTCATTCAGATGAGCCAGGGACAATATTGGAGGCTCCCCCCAGAGAAGACCCTGGTGTCGTGGGACACGCATCTCTGCCCAGATCTGCACAGATTCAATCTGACAGCCTGGAGGTTGATCAGTCCCTTCCCAGAGTAGAAGGGCTATCTGAGTCGGTCCTGAGAACATTATCGCATTCCAGAGCGGAGTCAACAAAGAAGGCCTATTCTCGGATCATGAGAATCTTCACCTTAGGGTGCAGCTCCAAACAGGTGGCGTCTGCAGATCCGCCCCTTCCTGCGATATTGCAATTCCTTCAAGATGGTCTTGACAAGGGTCTCTCTCCATCTACACTGAAGGTTCAAGTCTGTGCTATCTCAGCCTGTCTCGACAGGCCATTTACTCGGGACCCGCTCATCAAACGCTTCCTTAAAGGAGCAGAGAGATTGAAGCCTACTATCGTAAAACCAATTCCCCAATGAGATTTGTCTGTGGTGCTCAGGGGGTTAGCATCTCCCCCCTTTGAGCCTTTGGAGGAGGTAAGCCTTAAATATCTAACCCTTAAGGCTGTTTTTCTTCTGGCTATAACTTCCGCCAAGAGAGTATCGGAGCTTCAAGCCTTCGCGGCTATCCACCCTTATATCATTTTTTTACAGGACAGAGTCCTTCTAAGGTACCTCCCTTCTTTTAGACCAAAAGTTCCAACTTTTCATAACATCAATCAGGTGATTTCTCTTCCGGTGTTATTTTCTACCACCTCCTCTGATACTCCTGTCAAACATTCGTTAGACATCTCGAGATGCCTCCAGATCTATGTGGATAGATCCAAGGAGTTTAGAATAGACGAGAACCTTTTCGTTCTATTCGCCGGTAAGTCTAAAGGCCGCAAAGCGTCTAAGATTTCCATTAGTCGCTGGATCAGGGAGGCCATCAGGGAAACCTTTGTTTCCCAGTCTTTAGATCCTCCAGAGTTTGTAAAGGCTCATTCAACTAGGGCCGTTGCTACTTCTACAGCAGAGAGGAATCTTCTCCCTCTGGAGATGATCTGTAAGGCAGCTTCCTGGAGCTCTCTGTCTACCTTCATCTCCCATTATAGGGTTGATTTGAAGGTGGCTGAGTTTTCGGCTTTTGGGCATTCAGTTCTTTCTTCTGCCAGGCATGAGGACCCTCCCTAGGGGTTTCTTCTTGCTATCTCCCCATCTGTGCTGCTGGTAGGACGTAAGGGGAATCGTTAATTTCTAACGATAATTTGTTTCCCTTAGTCCTAACAGCAGCACACAAATTTTCCCACCCTATTGACATATTCTTGTTACAGACACGGTGGGCTGGGGGTTGCTCCCCTCCTTTTTGGAGAGCTGGAGTCTTTTTGTTGGTTGTTTTTCTTTGGGCTCATTAACATTCCGCCGGTCCTACCAGTCCACAGGGGGCAATTAACCCCATCTGTGCTGCTGTTAGGACTAAGGGAAACAAATTATCGTTAGAAATTAACGATAATTTATCACGTGGGTTCTAAAAAAGGACCATGTATTTAGTATTTAAATTTATGGTTCAACTTTTCTTACCCTGAAAAAAAAAACACTTTAAATGAGATACATGATGCTCAAATTTCTGTGGTGCACGTATTTGGTGAAAGCGTTTTGTATTTCAAGATTTTCGCAAGCAGCCTCCATAAGATCGTCGACGACCACCAAATTTACCTTGTCCGTCAGGAATAGGTCTTCGTCAGTAAAATTATGTGGTATTCCCTCGATAAACCTGATATTTGTAAACACACGGGCTAGCTCGTCATGTATTAACAATTGTTTTACAAAAAAACTCTTTCCAGAATTTGAGGGTCCTGCTAAAATACAAGAAAATGGATGATGAAATTGCGCTGCCATGTTTAATAGCCGAAATGTGTCGTCAGTCGCTTCTTTGTGTATCTGCTGCTTTTTGCTCTTTACGCAGCCGGTTCGTCTCTATTCCCCTGACACCTCCTATTTCTGAAAAATACCTTTTTGCTCTACAGCTAATTTTTTCTGCGTCTCGGGATCGGGCGTTGAGTGAGTAATCCAACACAATGTCTTTTAATATTTTGAGTCTGGCGTAAGCGGCTATAAAACAGGCTATAAAAATGTTTGTGACTGCCTAATAATATAAATAATAATTTCTCTACATTGTTCCTCTGTTATTTCACCTAGCAGTCGCTAAATGAAAAACCCTATTCATCCTAATATAGTGTGTTATAATTTTTATTCATTATCGGGTGTTAGTAATATGTACGCGCTATATGACAATAATATTAATATGGAGGTAGTAAGGGATTCTAATACAATAAGGACACTTTGGCTGTGTATAGACACAGGTTCTGCGATGAGTTACAGTAATTTAATGCAGGAGCAGATAGATATTTAGATAGAAGCATGAATTAGCTATTGTAAACTACAGAATGTGACCGGCTGATATAAGCTTATTACCATTTTATTTTTAAACATGTTAAATCTTAGTTAAATGAATGTTATAAACTCTAAAAGAACGATATATAATGTGAATAGCTGCTCGTACAATATCCTATTTCAGGCTCCAGCTATTTTTAGGCATACACCGACGTGTCTGTGAACAGCTGCCCCAGGAATGAAAGGGATCGTGGCACCTGTCCCTTTTGAGTTGATGAGAAGTGTCCCCCTATACTGCTCCTAGATACACCTCCCCCACCTGTACTTTTAATATCCTGTCTGGTCTATTGGCTAAATTTAGGCCTCTTTCACACTAGCGTTGTTAGGATCCGGCGTGCACTTCCGTCGCCGGAATGCACGCCGGATCCTGCACAACGCAAGTGAACTGAAAGCATTTGAAGACTGATCAGTCTTCAAAATGCTTTCAGTGTTACTATGGCAGCCAGGACGCTACTAGCGTCCTGGTTGCCATAGTAGCAGTGAGAGCAGGGAGCGGCATACTTACATTCCGTGCGGCTCCCGGGCGCTCCTGAATGTCGTCAGAGCGCCCTGCGCGCATGGATCACGTGATCCGTGCGATCACGTGATCTATGCACTGGGGCGCCCTGGCGTCATCCTAGGCGTCCGGGAGCCGCACGGAATGTAAGTATGCCGCTCCCCGCTCCCCTACTCTTTACTATGGCAACCAGGACTTTAGCGTCCTGGCTGCCATAGTAACCATTGACAAAAAGCTAAGCGTCGGTTCCGGCAATGCGCGGAAACGACGTTTAGCTAAAGCGAGATCCAGACTAATGCCCTTCAATGGGCATTAATTCCGGATCCGGCGTTGCGGCATGTCTTCCGGATTTTTGGACGGAGACAAATCCGCAGCATGCTGCGCTTTTGTCAACGTCCAAAAAACGTTCACATACTGAACGGAAGACATCCTGATGCATCCTGAACGGATTTCTCTCCATTCAGAATGCATGGGGATAATCCTGATCAGTAGCTTTCCGTCCTAGAGACCCGAGGACGGATCTCTAGGACGGAAAGCTAAAACGCTAGTGTGAAAGAGGCCTTAGGAAGAATAAGGATGAACAAATTGATTCTAAATGAATCAGATTAGTTACAAACTTAACAATAATTTGTCTGCCAAAGGAATCCGAAGCTTTTGCAATTCGCTTTGGACAAATCACGTATATACAATACCCAGAGCCATTTTAGAGTTACTTTTGGTGGGGAAGCACCATGAGGGATTTTGAACAGACTTTCCCTACCGACTTACAGTACAAGCCCTAGCTAGCTAAACTGCAACTGGTCGACGGTCCATATGCTATATAAATGTAGAGACAGAAAAACAAAGACAGACAAACACAATGCAGAATAGTATGTAAATGGATCAAAACCAGTGGGGCTACGCAGTACCAAATAACAGACAAAGAATGGTTAGAAGACAAGCCGGGGTCAGAATTATTGATGAGCGGGAGCTGCCATATTCAATTTCGCGATATTTCACGAATATTCGATTGAGTATTCGTCATATATTAGTCTAAATCGAATATTCGTCATTATTCTATTTATCGCAAATATATGCTATTTAATTATTCGCGTATTGAGAATTGAACTTTGAACGGGGTATAAAGGCAACTTTACTATTGTTTGGCTTGCTAGAATTAGCAAATATAGAGAATATAGTGCTCTATTCGTATTCGTCATATTCGTTAATTCTTTCCAGCCAAGTAAACTTGCCTATACACAGCTCAAAGTTAGATGCACAATGCGACTAATATTACTTAAAATTCTCGCATTGCACATCCAACTTAGAGCTGTGTATAGGCAAGTTTACTTGGCTGGGAAGAATTAATGAATATGACGAATATAGCACTATATTCTCTATATTCGCTAATTCTAGCAAGCCAATAGGAATATTCAATAATGTAATATTCGCGTATTGCGAATGACACTTTGAAAGGGCTATGACTTTCCTATTGGTTGACGTGCTAGAATTAGGAAGGCAGAGAACATAGCGCTATATTCTCTATCTTCGTTAACAGTATCTTATTCATGGGTTCTGATTGAAAAAAAATAAGGAAAAAAACAAAAAAAAAACGAATATTCATTTTTAAGATTATATAGCACTATATACTAAATATTCGCGAAGTGTCAATATTTGTAAAATAATTTCGCTATTCGAATATTCGCGCTCAACACTAGTGAGAATCACAAGCAATCCAAATAAGCACAGGAGCAAGAACCAGGAACACACCTAGTGAGTCAAAAACTATGACTGACACTGGGGTATGGCCAGGCAGGGATTTAAATAAAGTGTCAAGTCCCTGGATCAGAGCTTGATAGGTCCATGAAACACTAGCACACAGTAATAGAGCAACTGAGCTATCAGCCCACTGCTAATCTGTCCCATCACATGCACACTGTGGGGAGAAACTGCGCATTGCATCCCGTTGTTAAGGATTCGGTCGCATTACCAGGGGGCATGGCTCAGCACCATATCTCTCCCGGCACACCCGTAACGAGGCTGAGGATCGCGCTGCTGGAGCCCGGACAGTTAAGTTTGTTACAATAACAAAAGCATTTTGTGACAATAATGCAATTTTTATGCCAGGGATATTAAATGCAGAGTTCAAAGGAATTTCACTGACAATACTGCATTGTTATATTGGTGTAGTGGATGCATTAGTACATTGTACAATGTGCTTAATAATACAAAAATGTCATTGTTGAACCTGTCCAGTGATATAAAATTCATACATAGTTCAAATGAATTTTCAACACTGTGTTATTCCCGAAATAAGTGTGTTTGTAGAAGGGAAGAGACGTTTAACTGTACCTCTGTCATTTAATTACAGAAAACACACTTGCAATTTTGCTAGTACTATTTACTGTACTAATCTGTGTGTACCAAACCCGTAACTTTTCATTTAGAAAGCCTCTGACCTTTTATTAATAGGAAATCCGTGAGTTTTCTTTTATAGGCCTCATAATAAAATGTCTGGAAAGTCAGAATAAAGTAGCACCAGACATGTGGCCAATAGTAGTAGTAGTAATATTTTTTGACTTGAGAAAGAGGCCCTGGAAACCCAAAACACATTATCTAACTGTAAATAAAGTACACATCTTTTCCTACTGGTTGTGCTCTTGTGCCTTTGAGCCAACTAAACGTGATAGGACCAACACGTGTCCATCTTCTCTTATCCTGTTCATGTGATATTCCTCAGGTTGGTTGCCGATCGTCGCCCAGAGTATTCTATCAGAATGGCACTGGCAGCACCGACCATCCCATATTGAATGAACAAAATTATAACATCACTGCACCAATCACCTTAGAATAGGTTAGCCCACTATATATCCGCCTTGGGGACCGCTATGACAAACATACTTACCCTTTGAGCCCCTCTCTCTCATTTCTATTTGCTGTTGAAGAGTCAGCGTATGGACTGCCATGAGGAGAAGATTCAGGAAAAGATGAGGGAACCCATGAATAGTTGTGTTGCTGGTGGTAGTAGTGGCACCTGTAGCAACGGTGGTGGCAGAAGGGACAGTTCTAGCAACAGCAAATACAGGGCAGGGAATCGAGAAAGGTGCCAATAAGCCTGCAATGGCATATCACATTCTGATACAAGTAACAAGGAGGATGAGGACTATAATGATGATTATGTGTTAGACAGGACCTCAGACCCAGATCAGGTTGCTTAGGAGGAGGTAACATCAGAGGAGGAGGATGGTGGCAGTGGCAGCAATAAAGAACAGCAACAACAACGTATGGCCATTGGCCATAACTAGTGTTGAGCAAATAGAAGTTCACGAAGGAGACTTCGATACGAATTTCAGGAAAAATGATTTTCACCGCGAAGCTGAATTTTCTCATCCTTCATGGTAACAAATCGATTTTCCCTGAAATGGCAGGGAAATGGATATTCAAGCAAGATGGCCGCTGCTGCCTCTTCGCGATCAAATGGATGAGGTAAGTATGTTTTTTTTTATTTGCAAACTAGGGCTGCAGCTATTTATTATTTTATTAATCAAGTATTCTATCGATTAATCCAACAATTAATCGAGTACTCTAATAAGAAAAAAAAATTAAATTCAAAGATCATTTTCCTTTATAAAAACTCATCAGCCACCCCCCCAACCCTGTGCCATTAGTCCTCAGCGCCATCAGTCCGATCAATGCCATCAGCTCCTCCCAGTACCCTCAGCTCCCCCCAGTGCCATCAGTCCAGTGCCATCAGCTCCCCCCAGTGCCATAAGCCCCCCATGTCTTCAGTCCTCTGTGCCATCAGCCCCTCCATGCCATAATGTCCCTCACTCCCCCAGTGACATCAGCCCCTCCATGCCATCATGTCCCCCAGTACCATCAGCCCCTTCATGCCATGTCCCCCACTGCCATCAGCCCTTCCATGCCATCAGGTCCCCCACTCACCATTGCCATCAGCCCTCCATGCCATGTCCCCCAGTGCCATCAGTCCCTCCATGCCACCATGTCCCCCACTCCCCAGTGCCATCTGCCCCACTATGCCATGTTCTCCAGAGCCATCAGCCCCTCCATTCCATGTCCCCCAGGAATATCAGCCCCTCCATGCCATGTCCTCCAGTGCCATCAGTCCCTCCATGCCATGTCCCCAAGTGCCATCAGCCCCTCCATGCCATCATGTCCCCCAGTGCTATCAGCCCCTTTATGCAATGTCCTCCACTGCCAACAGCCCCCCCCCCCCTCTGTAATACTTACCTTTCCTGGCAGGGTGCGAGGCTAGCCAATATGGAGTTCGCAATAGAGGGACAGCAGCATCTTCTTCTTCCCAACATGCACTGGGAATGATGCCACACAGCGTCAGGCAGCGCACGCTGACAATGTGTGCATGCCAGGCCCTGGACAGTGCAGCGCGGTGCCGACGGGAGGCCACTGAGCGGAGAGTGATAGCAGGCTTTACTTCACTCATGCTCCATGGTTATATGATTAAAACGAATCCACGTTGCAGGAGAACTGCCCCCCAGTGCCATCAGCTCTCTGTGCTATCAGTCCTCCATGTCTTCAGTGCTCTGTGTCATCAGCCGATCCATGCCATCATGTCCCTCAATCTCCCAATGGCATCAGCCCCTCCATGCCATCATGTCCCCAGTGCTATCATACCCTTTACATCATGTCCTCCACTGCCAACAGCCCCCCCCCCCCCTCTGTAATACTTAACTTTCCTGACTGGGTGCACGGCTGGCCAATTTGGAGTCTGCAGTAGAGGGACAGCAGCGTCTTCTTCTTCCCAACATGCACTGGGACTGATGCCACACAGCGTCAGGCAGCGCAAGCTGACAATGTGTGCATGTCAGGCCCAGGACAGTGCAGCGCGGTGCCGATGGGAGTGATAGCTGGCTTTGCTTCACTCATGCTCCATGGTTATATGATCAGAACGAATCCTCGATGCAAGAAAACTGCCCCCCCCCCCAATGGCATCAGCTCTCTGTGCCATCAGCCCTCTATGTCTTCAGTGCTCTGTGCCATCAGCTGATCCATACCATCATGTCCCTAACTCCCCCAGTGCCATCAGCCCCTCAATACCATCATGTTCCGCACTCCTCCAGTGCCATCTGCCCCTCCATGCCACCAAGTCCCCCACTCCCCTAGTGCCATCAGCCCCTCCATGCCACCAAGTCCCCCACTCCCCTAGTGCCATCAGCCCCTCCATGCCATCATGTCTCCCCCAGTGCCATCAGCTCCTCCTTGCCATGTCCCCCACTGCCATCATCCCCTCCATGCCATCATGTCCCCCACTCTTCCAGTGCCATCAGCCCCTCCATGCCATCATGTCCCCCAGTGCTATCAGCCCCTTTACGTCATGTCCTCCACTGCCAAAAGCCCCCCCCCCCCTCTGTAATACTTACCTTTCCTGGCAGGGTGCGAGGCTGGCCAATATGGAGTCTGCAGTAGAGGGACAGCAGCGTCTTCTTCTTCCCAACATGCACTGGGACTGATGCCACACAACGTCAGGCAGCGCACGCTGACAATGTGTGCATGCCAGGCCCAGTAAGTGCAGCGCGGTGCCGACGGGAGGCCACTGAGCGGTAAGTGATAGCTGGCTTTACTTCACTCATGCTCCATGGTTATATGACCAAAACGAATCATCGATGCAGGAAAACTGCCCCCCAGTACCATCAGCTCCCTGTGCCATCAGTCCTCCATGTCTTCAGTGCTCTGTGTCATCAGCCGATTCATGACATCATGTCCCTCACTCCCCAGTGCCATCAGCCCCTCCATGCCATCATGTCCCCCAGTGCCATCAGCCCCTCAATTCCATACCCCCAGTGCCATCAGCCCCTCCATTCCATGTCCCCCAGTAAGATTAGCCCCTCCATGCCATGTTCCCCAGTGCCATCAGTCCCTCCATGCCATGTCCCCAAATGCCATCAGCCCCTCCATGACATCATGTCCCCCACTCCCCCAGTGCTATCAGCCCCTCCATGCCATGTACCCCAGTGCCATCAGCCCCTCCATTCCTTGTCACCCAGTAACATCGGCCCCTGTATGCCATGTTTCCCAGTGCCATCAGTCCCTCCATGCCATGTCCCCAAATGCCATCAGCCCCTCCATGACATCATGTCCCCCACTAACCCAGTGCCATCAGCCCCTCCATGCCATCATGTCCCCCAGAGCTATCAGCCCCTTTATGCCATGTTCCCACTGCCGTCAGTCCCTCCATGCCATGCCATGTACTTACCTTTTCTGGCAGGGTGCGTGGCTGGCCAATATGGAGTCAATGGGAGAGCATCGTCTTTTTCTTCCCAACATGCACTGGGACCTGACGTAACACAGCGTCAGGCAGCGCACGCTGACAATGTGTGCATGCCAGGCCAAGGACAGCGCTGCGGGGTGCCGATGGGAGGCCACTGAGCGGTGAGTGATAGCTGGCTTTACTGTACTTCATCGAGTAATTGTTGCAGCCCTATTGCAAACAGTAAAATACTTTAATATTTATCTCAGATCAGCAATGAACACGGCATCTGAGGGGTCCAATGACGGGGGTGGCGCAATTGCCGTTCTGTGTCATTGCACCCACTATTTACAAAGAAATGAGCTTCGGCACTAAGCAAATTGTTTTGCAAAATTCAGCAAAACAGCCAAGTCGAATTTTAGAGAACTTCACTCATCTCTAGTCATAACCTCTCAAAAAACTGTGAGGGACAGATATGCTTTTATTATGGTCAGCTCGGGAACTTATGATGCTGCTGGTACTGTGGGCGCAGGCTCAAAATGTACCCTACCTAAACCAACAATAGCTGCTGCTAGCTCTGTGCGAGTATTTCCTATTTGGCAGTTTTTCTTTGCAGTGCTGGTAGAAAAAAGCATTACTCTTTGCAAGATCTGCAGGATTAAAATAAGTCGTAGGCATTCAAATACAAACATAGGCACCATGGCTCAATGGTGGCTGCGCTGCATTTGTGAGAAATAACACATGCTGCCTGCATGGTGCATGTGATCAATTTAGTTGTGCAATGCTTCTTTTAAAAATACATCGACTTGCAGAAAGTGCTGGCCATATTCATGAGACTGTCCTCACATTTCAGCCATTCTTAGGTGGCAAGACCGCCTTCCTGGACTTGCAATGATCTGTGGCGTTCCAACTTGGAATTCCACCTTACAGATGCTAGAGCAAAGATTATTGTTGCATTCTGAAGACCTTTGAAGAAGCCTTAAAATGTATCAGTAGGGGCAACTGCAGCATAAATGATGATCATGCCACCCCTCTGATATTTATCTGAGAACAGACTGTCACGCTGATGCAACAAGGGACAGTGGAAGAACAATAGCTTGCACATTTTGCTGGCTGCCCTGCTGCTGATGGAAACCCACATGGAGAAAGTCCCATGGAGGATAAGAATGAAGAGCTGCCACCAAAGAAGGAGTAGTCGGTGGTAAAGAAGCAGGAGGATGATGATGATGACAACACTAGCTACAATGACCAGTCATCTCAGTGGGGGTTGGAGCTGGAAAGAACTGGGTCCTCCGATACGCTGGCCAAAATGGCAAGCTCTATGCTTGCTTGCTTACGTGATGACTGGCCTATCATTCACATGTAGCAGTTTTATGATTACTGGATGGCCATGCTTCCAGACCCTCACTATCAAAGCCAAATGGATGAAGGTTTTCCTCCTACTGAACGTGAGGCCTAAATAGTTTATTACCCAGAAACACAGTGTACGCAGCTTGTCACAGATTTTATCGAGCAGACACCTGCTGCCCACTACCACAATCAGCAGAAGCCACAGCAGTAGCCAGTCCTGTATCATCAACATGATGGAAAAATTATTTTATGTGCCACTCCAAGTAGGTACAGAGGTATTCCATAGAGTATAATCTTCCCCAGGGACCTGCCTTGTCGTATTGCCGCATCAGTCATCTTGTAGCACCTTTCTGCTGCCATCGTTGTGTGCACAGGTAATGTATAAATATGGGCAGGGATTCTGACCCCATTAAGGCTGAGTTCACATCACCATTACTTTCCGCTCTTCTGATCCGTCAGAAGAACATAAAAAAAAAATGGATCCGTTTTTTTGAGCAACAGTTATAATCAGTTTGCATCAGTTTGTGTTTGTGTCAGTTCTGTCAAAGATCAGTTATTTTTGAACTGAGAAAAAGTCCTTCATGCAAGACCTTTTCTCTGTTCAAAAATAAGGCTGAGTTCAAATTTCCATTTCATTTTCCATTCTTCTTAGGCTACTTTCACACTACCGTTTTCAATTCCGCGATTGAGAACCATCATAAGATCTCAATAGCGGAAGAAAACGCTTCTGTTTTGTCCCCATTTATTGTCAATGGGGACAAAACTGAACTGAATGAAATGGAATGCACCAAAATGCATTCCATGGATTCCATGGTTTTGCTCCCATCGTGTTTGGTTGCGATCCCATTGCGGACAGAATAACACTGAAAGCAACGTTTTTCTGTCTGTGATGTGGTGCGGAGCATGACGGATCCGTCCTGACACACAATTTAAGTCAATGAGGACGACTCTTTTCTCTGACACAATAGAAAATAGATTCGTCCCCCATTAACTTTTAATGGTGTTCATGACGGATCCGTCATGGCTATATAAGACATAATACAACTGGATCCGTTAATGACAGATGCATGCGGTTGCATTATTGTACTGGAAGTGTTTTTGCAGATTTATGACGGATCCACAAAAAATGCTAGTGAAAGTAGCCTGATCAGTCAGAAGAAGAGAAGAAAAAACAAACTGGATCCTGTAAAAAAAAACGGATCCTGTTGCATCAGTTGTCATCCGTTTGAGCCTTTTCCGTCTGATTATTTTTTAGGTGAAAAAAAGTCCTGCATGCAGGACTAACATCTCCCTCTCCCTCTGAAAAATGAATCTCAGAAGGATATGTCTCAAACATATTCAACAGGATCTGTTTTTTACAGGATCCATGCTGCGGCCGGATCTATGCCCCTTCCCATTATAGTGAATGGGGCTGGGTGGACTTCTGACAGCTCATGGGGGTACACTGTAATAAGGATGCGGCAGGCTGTTGCCCTGCCAAAACAGCCTGCCAGACCAAGTAAATGACAATGTAAAAGTAGCCTCACTGATCTCTGACGGAACTGACACAAACTGATGCAAACTGATTATAACTGATGCTCAAAAGAAGACGGATCAGTTATTTTAAGTGTAAACTGATGCTAACTGAGTATAACTGATGCTTAAAATACAGGATCTGTTTTTTTGTTCATTTTTCTGTTCATCTGACAGATCAGAAGAACTGAAAGCTAAACAGTGATGTGAACTCAGCCTACGCTAGTTTCACACCTGCATTGTGAATTCACCGTATCTGACACTGCCGGATGCTGACAAAATGCTCGTTGGTTCCATTAAGTATAATAGGGTCATGTGAAGATCTGGCATGCTGCAGTTTGTGTCTGGATGATTCCCGGCATAGTCTGCTGGAACAGCCTTATGGAATTTACTAGTGTTAAGCGGTGAATATTCGAATAGCAAATATTTTTTACGAATATTGACACTTCGCTAATTCGCAAATATTTAGAATATAGTGCTATATTTGTAAAAACTACGTTATGTAATATTCGCGTACTGTGAATGAAACTTTGAACAGGGTATAACTTTCCTATAACTTTCACTATATATAGCGCTATATTCGTATTCGTTATGTTCGCTAATTCTAGCAATACAAGTAATCTTGCCTATACACAGCTCTAAGTCGGATGCGCAATGCAAGAATATTAAGTAAAATGAGTCACATTGCACATCTAACTTAGAGCGGGGTATATGCAATTTACTTTACTATTGTTTGGCTGGGTAGAATTAATGAATATGATGAATACCATATAGCACTATATTCTCTATATTCGCTAATTCTAGCAAGCCAACCCAATAGGAAAGTTGACTGTACCCAGCTCTAAGTTAGATGCGCAATGCGAAAATATTACTTTGCCTATTTTTGGCAATAAATAGGATAATGAGTCAGTATTCTATTTATTGAAAAAAATGGTAAAAGTAATATTTTCGCATTGCGCATCCAACTTAGAGCTGGGTACAGTCAACTTTCCTATTGGCTTGCTAGAATTAGCGAATATAGAGAATATAGTGCTATGTTTGCATTCATCATATTCATTAATTCTTCCCAGCCAAGTAAACTTGCCTATACACAGCTCTAAGTTGGATGCGCAATGCGAGAATTTTAAGTAATATTAGTTGCATTAAGCATCTAACTTAGAGCTGTGTATAGGCAAGTTTACTTGGCTGGGAAGAATTAATGAATTATTGAAAATGACGAATACGAATCGAGCACTATATTCTCTATATTCGCTAATTCTAGCAAGCCAAACAATAGTAAAGTTGCCTTTATACCCCGCTCAAAGTTCAATTCGCAATACGTGAATAATTTAATCACATATTATTTGCGATAAATAAATTAATGACGAATATTCGATTTCGACGAATATATGATGAATACTCAATCGAATATTGGCTAAATATCGCAAAATCGAATATGGCACTTCCCGCTCATCACTAGAATTCACACTAGAAGTCATAACACCTTTTGCTCCCAGTAAGGGACACTTTTTCTAAGCTTTCTAATATGAAAAAGCATAGCACATTTGATGATGCAGTGTATTTTTAAATATGCTGTTTGTTAACACAGTCAGTCATGCTTTTACTCATAGCGATATATGTCAGTGTCACTGACATTGTTTGCTATTTCTGTAATTGTGTTCACAATCTTGGGTGAAGGAGAGAAATAGAGTAGCAACATTTTTTTAAAAATTAACAAAAACAAATAACATCTGTTTGAGTCTGAACAACACTTTTTGAAATATTTGGTGAACTGGATATGAAGCAGATCTCAAGAAGTTCATTCATCTCTAGTACATAGATTCTCCTCCTCTTTGTTAAAATGAACAAAGTATGGGTACGTCAGGATTTTCACACTCCTCCGGCCAGTGTCGGACTGGGGTGCCTAGGGCCCACCAGTAAAATGTATTTTGGGTGCCCACCGTAAGGACACATTCAAATATTACCTGCTCACACAGCAGCAAGATGCTACCAGATGATTGAATATGGGGGTCCCTGCAGCAACTTTGAGAAGGTAGGTCTTGGGGAATAGAGGACACTGGCTAGCTTTCCTCTATACCTTGAAGTCATCTCAGCTATCTCAATTGTGTCTATATTAATAAACTGGGTAGTTTCTTTAATAAGCTATCAAGTTTTTTATATGAACATAGGCTGGTTGAGGTGCTGTACATTGAATATATGTATGTAGTGCAGCACGTCTACTGTGTTATTTGCCACTTGTGCAGGGGGTGGAAGACTAGGGACCCACCTTGCTCAAGGGTCCACCGGGGACTCACCTGTACCCCTGTGAGCCAATCTGAGCCTGCTTCCGGTTGAAGCAAATGGATAGATCTGGCCTTTCTGACGGTGACCAATCTTGCCACTATTGCTGTCTGCCTGCCTGTCATCATGTTGCCTGCCCTACATTATGTTCTGTACGGCAGCAGTTTCTGCCATCATGCCACTGCCTGCCTGCCTGAACACATGTACGATGTTGCTGCTGCTGCTGCTACTCTTCTCTGCTAATACCCTACTGTCACCACTATTGACGCTACTCATTCGTCACTACTACCCATAAACACCCGATCTTCTCCCTCGTATGTTCCATGCTATGGGGCTACTGCTGCCACTACTTTTGAAGCCACAGGCTGCTATAACCTTACCTTTTCCACAGTACTTTTCTAGGTTCCTTTAGAAAGAGACACTTTTTCTTCTGACAGTTATTACTCGTGCGTGTATAAATACTGGGAAGCATTCTATCTTCGTTAAGGCATCATTTTTGGAGGCTTGGTCCCAACAAGCCACTATTTTTTCTTTTTCTTTTCAAATTTTTTTTAAATTAAGTTTTAACTTTTTCCAGTAATACAATATTGCAGTAATACAATAGTGCAAATTACAAGGCATTTATGCAGGACATATAATGTAATACAGTATTTCTTACATGTGTATGTATAGCGTGGTTAGTATTGATAACCTGAGCATCCAGCGGACTTAAGTAACCATAGGAAGTCCCAAAAATGATAATAGCAAACAGATGATTTGAGTCGTGCTACTAGATACATGACTTGTTTCCTAACGTTTATATTGCTCTGTGGTAGTGGTTTTCCAGGCAGCCAAGTTGATAATTTAGTAAATTGCCTTGTATTCTGTATATAACTAGTTAAAGAACTTGTATATAACTAATTGTTAACTATGTAAAAACATGTGGGTGGGAAGTAACACTTGTGCGTGTCATATGGGCAGGCATTCTGCCCCCATTAAAGCATAATTTTTGGATGCTTGGTCCCCCAACAGGCCACTCTTTTTGTACACCATAATTTTTGGAAGTCTTGGAATATAAAAAAGTATAACACATGCAATACAGTAACATGGTTTGTAAGGCTGAAAAAAGACATCCGTCCATCCAGTTCAGCCTTTTATCCAGCAAGTTGATCATTAGGAAGGCAAAAAAAAAAAAGAACTGTGAGGTAGAAGCGAATTTTCCTAATTTTAGGGGACAAAAATTCCTTCCAGACTCATCAGAGTAGCTCCCGGGATCAATAACCTCTCTGGAAATCTAAAAACTATAATCTGTAATATTATTATACTCCAGAAATACATCCAGGCCCCTCTTGAACTCTTTTAGTGAATTCATCATCACCACCTCCTTAGACAGAGTGTTCCATAGACTCACTGCTCTTACCCTAAAGAATCATCTTCTAAGTTTGTGTAGAAACCTTCTTTCCTCCAAGATGTCCGCTCATCACAGTCACAGTCCTGGGAATAAATAGATGGTGGGAGAAATCTCTATACTGACCCTGATACATTTATACATAGTGATTAGATCTCTCCTTAGTCGTCTTTTTTCTAAAGTGAATAACCCTAACTTTGATAATCTTTCAGGGTACTGTAGTCCCCCCATTCCAGTTATTACTTTAGTTGCCCTGCGATGAACCCTCTCCAGCTCTGCCTTGTTCACAGGAGCCCAAAACTGTACACAGTACTCCATGTGTGGTCTGACTAGGGATTTGTAAAGTTGCAAGAATATGTTATTATCACATGCATCTATGCCCCTTTTGATGCAACCCATTATCTTATTGGCCTTGGCAGCAGTTGTCAGACACTGGTTTCTACAGCTTAGTTTGCTGTTCACTAAAATTCCGAGGTCCTTTTCCATGTCAATGTTATCCAGAGTTTTACCATTTAGTATGTACTGGTGACTTGCATTATTCCTTCCTTATTCCTTGTCAGTTTTAAACCTCATCTGCCATTTATCTGCCCTAGGCCCAAATCTAGCCAGATCCATCTGTAGCGTATACTGTCCTCTTCTGTGTTCATTATTTTACACAGTTTGGTGTCATCTGGAAAAATTGGTATTTTACTGTGCAAACCTTCTCCAAGATCATTAATAAATATATTGAAGAGAATAGGGCCCAATACTGACCCCCTGTGGTACCCCACTGGGGACAGTGACCCAATCTAAGTGTCTACCATCAATAACCACACTCTATCTCTGAGCCAGATACTTACCCACATACACAATTTTCTCCCAGTCCAAGCATTCTTATTTTATATACTAACCTATTATATAGCAAAGTATCAAATGCTTTGAAAAAGTCAAGATATATGACATCAATTGGCTCAACACAGTCAAGTCTAGAACTTACCTCCTCATAGAAACTGATTAAATTAGTTTGACATGACCGAACCCTCATGAAGCCATGCTGATACAGCGTTATTTGCTTATTTTCATCGAAGTACTCCAAGATAGCATCTCTTAGAAAACCTTTATACAGTTAACCCACAACAGATGTTAAACTTACTGGCCTATTGTTTCTGCTGGGCTCTTTTTTTGGACCCTTTTTGAATATTGGCACCATA
The DNA here is from genome assembly GCA_033119425.1 of Bufotes viridis. NCBI lineage: Eukaryota > Metazoa > Chordata > Amphibia > Anura > Bufonidae > Bufotes > Bufotes viridis. The sequence goes on from CM065596.1 coordinate 80,811,917, forward strand.
TTTGCTAAGGGCTAATCCTGTGGAACACTCCCTGTCAATATATATATCCCTTAAATATCAGAAATAAGGTTCTGTCTATATTTAATAGCCTTGCTTTCTCCTCATCTCTCTCTGCAACTGCCCCCTGTTCATTTTGTAAAGGGCTGACACCTTTAGATTTATACTTTTTACAATTTACATATAGTTGCAAGAAAAGGTTTGTGAACCCTTTGGAATGATATGGATTTCTGCACAAATTGGTCATAAAATGTGATCTGATCTTCATCTAAGTCCCAACAATAGACAATCACAGTCTGCTTAAACTAATAACACACAAAGAATTAACCCCTTAAGGACGAAGGGCGTACATGTACGCCCTTCGTCCGCACTTTAAAGATGGCGCCCGCTCCCGCACGGAGCGGGCGCATGAGCTGCGGGTAAACGCTTGATTCATCAAGCTGACACCCGCAGCTCATGTCCGCGACCGGCAGCGATGCCGATCGCGGACATTTAACCCCTCAGATGCCGTGGTCAATCCTGACCACGGCATCTGATCGCGCAAAACCGAAAGTCTCACTTCGGTTTGCTCGGCTCCCTGATGGCCACAAGGGGGAGCCGGAGCATGACTTAGTACCCTAGGTTTCTGTGAATGAAACCTAGGTTACTACTACAGTATTCCTATGGAGCCTATGACTGTAATAGGCTCCATAGGAAATATGCGATTTTTTCATATATTCCAATGCTATTGCATTGGAATATATGAGAATAGCAATCTGATGATTGCATCTTATAGTTCCCTATGGGAACTATAAGAAAGTGGTAAAAAAAAAAAAAAAAGTTTAAAAATAAAAATTAAATAAAAAAAATTTAAAATTCAAATCACCCCCTTTCCCCAAAATGAAAATAAAATAAATAAAAAATAAAAAATTACACATAATGGTATCGCAATGTGCGAAAACGCCCATACTATAATAATATTAAAAATATTCACCATACGGTAAACATAAAAACGGAAAGAAAGCGTCCAAATGGCTAATTTGCCATTTTTGGACGCTTCATTTCCTAAAAAAAAATTATTAAAAAGTGATCAAAACATCATACGCACCCCATAATGGTATCAATTAAAAGTTCAGATTGCCCCGCAAAAAATGAGCCCCTACACTGCTCCGTACGCATAATTACAAAAAGTTATAGGGGTCAAAACATGGCGACAAAAAATAAAATAAAAAATTCCCACTTTTAATTTTTTTTCACTATCAAAACGCAAGAAAAACTATACATATTAGGTATTGCCGGATTCGTACTGACCTGAAGAATAAAATTAACCAGTCAGTTTTATCGCAAATCGAACGTTGTAATTTAAAAACCCGTAAAACTGTGGTGAAATTGCTTTTTTTTTGCAATTTCACCCCATTTGGAATTTTTTTCCCGTTTCCCACTACATCACATGCAAAAATAAATGGTAGCGTTAAAAAGTACAACTTGTCCCGCAAAAAATAAGCCATCATATGGCTATGTGAGCGGAAATATAAAAATGTTATGGCTTTTGGAAGGCAGGGAGCGCAAAACAAAAACGCAAAAATCCCAAAACCCCCGGTCCTTAAGGGGTTAAATATTACCATGTTTTTATTGAACACACCATGTAAACATTCACAGTGTAGGTGGAAAAGGTATGTGAACCTGTTATGGTTACCTGCACAATTGCTTGTAGAGGTTACTCGAAGAGGGGAAGGAGTCCAATGGCAGCGACACAGGATCAGAGGAGCACGGAAACAGAATGGAAGAATTATCTCGATATGCAGGAACAGCGGTAGCTCAATGGACCTGATAAGGTCCACGTGGTAGATGAGTGCCGAAGAACGAGGAAGGCAAGAGAGTAGTCAGGCAGTCCTGGGTCGGTACACGGGAGGGCAGGTACAAGGATTCAGAATGAGGCAGGAGAGTAGTCAATGGAGACAGAGTTTGGTACACAAGATGGCAGGTATAAGGATTCAGGATGAGGCAGGAGAGTAGTCACTGGAGGCAGAGTTCGGTACACAAGATGGCAGGTATAAGGATTCAGGATGAGGCAGGAGAGTAGTCACTGGAGGCAGAGTTAGGTACACGAGCAGGTTAGCAGACAATTTATGAGAGGCTAAAGCAAGACTACGGCTGAGATAGCTCAATAATATGGCAAGGGAGGAAGTGACATTGTCTTCCTTAAATAGGGCGTACACAGATCTGATGCTCTGTGGTCTAGTGAGCAAGGCTACAGCCTAGAATGCCGGAGTCTCCCGATTCATTCCCTGACAGAACCCTTGGATTTAATAACTGGTTGAACCTCCTTTGGCAGCAATAACTTCAACCAAATGTTTCCTGTAGTTGCAGATCAGATGTGCACAACGGTCAGGAGTAATTCTTGACCATTCCTCTTTACAGAACTGCTTCAGTTCAGCAATATTCTTGGGATGTCTGGTGTAAATCACTTTCTTGAGGTCATGCCACAACATCTCAATCGGGTTGAGGTCAGGACTCTGCCTGTGCCACTCCAGAAGGCGTATTTTTTCTGTTTAAGTCATTCTGTTGTTGATTTACTTCTATGCTTTGGGTAGTTGTCCTGTTGCAACACCCATCTTCTGTTGAGCTTCAGCTGGTGGAGAGATGGCCTTAAGTTCTCCTGCAAAATATCTTGATAAACTTGGCAATTCATTTTTCCTTTGATGATAGCAATCCAACTAGGCCCTGATGCAGAAAAGCAGCCTCAAACCATTATGCCCCCACCACCATACTTAACAGTTCGGATGAGGTTTTGATGTTGGTGTGCTGTGCCTCTTTTTGTCCACACAAAGTGTTGTGTGTTTCTTCCAAACAACTCAACTTTGGTTTCATCTGTCCACAGAATATTTTGACAGTACTACTGTGGAACTTTCAGGTGCTCTTGTGCAAACTGTAAACGTGCAGCAATGTTTTTTTTGGACAGCAGTGGCTTTCTCTGTAGTATCCTTCCATGAAATCCATTCTTGTTTAGTGTTTTACGTATCGTAGATTCGCTAACAGGGATGTTAGCATAGGCCAGAGACTTTTGTAAGTCTTTAGCTGACACTCTAGGTTTCTTTTTCACCTCATTGAGCAGTCTGCGCTGTGGTCTTGCAGTCATCTTTACAGGACAGCCACTCCCAGGGAGAGTAGCAGCAGTGCTGAACTTTCTCAGTTTATAGACAATTTGTCTTACCCTTGACTGATGAACAGCAAGGCTTTTAGAGATACTTTTATAACCTTTTCCAGCTTTATGCAAGTCAACAACTCTTAATCGTAGGTCTTCTGAGAGCTCTTTCGTGTGAGGCATCATTCACATCAGGCAATGCTTCTCGGGAAAAGCAAACCCAGAACTGGTGTGTGTGTTTTTTTTAAGGCAGGGCAGCTGTAACCAACACCTCCAATCTCTTTGAATTGATTGCACTCCAGTTTGCTGACACCTCACTCCAATCAGCTCTTGGATATGTCATTAGTCTAGGGCTTCACATACTTTTTCCAATTGCACTGTGAATGTTTACATGGTGTGTTCAATAAAAACATGGTAACAGTTAATTCTTTGTGTGTTATTAGCTTAAGCAGACTGTGATTGTCTATTGTTGTGACTTAGATGAAGATCAGATCACATTTTATGACTAATTTGTGTAGAAATCCATATCATTCCAAAGGGTTTGCTTACTTTTTCTTGCAACTATATACAATTAAAGAACATTTTAGGATTAGTCTTACTCTCTTTGGCAATTAATCTCTGTCTCCTATTTGGCTGCTTTTATTTGTCTTTTACATATTCAATTTTTTTCTTTATCAGTTTGACAATGTTTCCTTGCTACCTTCCCGTTTTAGTGATTTAAATGCTTTCTTTGTCTTTTTTTTGCTTCCTTTACATGTCTATTTATCCAAGTTGATTCTTTTCTTCCTCCTCACCCTTTTATTGCCATAAGTTATGTACCTCTCACAATTAGAGTTTATGATGCTTTTAAAAATATCCAATTTTGTGGCTGTATTTTTATTTTTGAGGACATTGTCCCACTTAGGCCAATAGCCTATTTGAACTGAATGGTTCCGCATATGGTCCGCAAAAGAAACGGAACGGACATGGAAAAATTTGCAAATTCGTAATCTAGTCATTATTTTCTTGATTGCGAAAATTCGCATAAAAATTCACATAAAATTTGCATAAACATTTGCATAAACTGGTATTTAAAAGGTATCTATTTTATGCAAATGTATGCAATTTTTTATGCAAATTTTCGCAATCGGAAAATAATGACATTATTTTCTTGCTTGCGAAAATTTGCATATAAAAAATTCGCATAAAAACGAACATTCGCAATTGCGAATATATTTTGCGATATTCTAAATATTCGCGAATTCTCGAAGTGCCGATATTCGTGATTAAATTTCGCAATTTGAAAATTCGTGATCAACACTAGCCGTGACACAGCTGCGTTGGCGACCTCTTGCTCCTCCTCTGCCTTCGCCTTGATCTTCCACTTGTTCCCCTGTGACATTTGCGAATGCTCTAAGAAGCGTGTCTACCAGCGTGCGATTGTACTCGCGCATCTTCCTATCACATTCCATTGCAGGAAGTAAGGTGGGCTCATTGTCTTTGTACCGGGGATCCAGCAAGGTGGCAACCCAATAGTCCGCACACGTTAAAATGTGGGCAACTCTGCTGTCATTGCGCAGGCACTGCAGCATGTAGTCGCTCATGTGTGCCAGGCTGCCCAGAGGTAAGGACAAGCTGTCCTCTGTCGGAGGGGTATCGTCATCGTCCTCCGTATCCCCCCAGCCACGCACCAGTGATGGGACTGAGCTGTGTTGGATGCTACCCCGCTGTGAAACTGCTTCATCCTCATCCTCCTCCACCACCTCCTCATCCTCCTCGTCCTCTAGTAGTGGGCCCTAGCTGGCCACATTTGTACCTGGCCTCTGCTGTTGGAAAAAACCTCCCTCTGAGGCACTTCTAACAGACTGGCCTGAAAGTGCTAAAAATGACCCCTCATCCTCCTCCTCCTCCTGGGCCACCTCCTCTTCCAACATCGCCCTAAGTGTTTTCTCATAGAGACATAGAAGTGGTATTGTAACGCTGATAACAGCGTCATCGCCACTGGACATTTTGGGGGAGTACTTAAAACAGAGCAACAGGGCGCACAGGTCTCGCATGGAGGCCCAGTCATTGGTGGTGAAGTAGTGCTGTTCCGCAGTGCGACTGACCCGTGCGTGCTGCAGCTGAAACTCCACTATGGCCTGCTGCTGCTCGCACAGTCTCTCCAGCATGTGCAAGGTGTGCACACCACCAGGCCGGGCTTGAGGCCCACCGGCAGCAACCACTCGTCGGTCTGTTGTTCAATACCCTGCCACAACTACTGCGCTGTGTGGGGGGCCTGTCCCCCAAACATATGAGTTTCAGAACGGCCTGCTGACGCTTACCCCGGGCTGTGCTGAAGTTGGCGGTGAAGGTGTGTGGCTGACTGGATGAGCAGGTGGAAGCAGAGGAGGAGGAAGCCGAGTAGGAGGAGGAGGCTACAGGAGGCAAAGAATGATGCCCTACGATCCTTGGCGACGGAACGACGTGCGCCAAAGAACTCTCCGCCTGGGGCCCAGCCGCCACTACATTTACCCAGTGTGCAGTTAGGGAGATATAACATCCCAGGCCGTGCTTACTGGTCCACGTATCTGTGGTTAGGAGGACCTTGCCACATATAGCATTGCGCAGTGCATACTTGATTTTATCGGATACTTGGTTGTGCAGTGAAGGCACGGCTGTCTTGGAGAAGTAGTGGCGACTGGGAACAACATACTGTGGGACAGCCATCGCCATCAGCTGTTTGAAGCTGTCTGTGTCCACCAGCCTGAATGACAGCATTTCAAAGGCTAGTAGTTTAGAAATGCTGGCATTCAGGCCCAGGGCTCGAGGGTGGGTAGGTGGGAATTTACGCTTTCTCTCCAAGGTTTGTGAGATGGAGAGCTGAACGCTGCTGTGTGACATGGTGGAGATGCTTGGTGACGGAGGTGGTGGTGTTGGTAGCTAGACATGAGCGAACACCTGGATGTTCGGGTTCGAGAAGTTCGGCCGAGCTTCCCGAAAATGTTCGGGTTCGGGATCCTAACTCGACCCGAACTTTATCCCGAACCCGGACCCCATTGAAGTCAATGGGGACCCGAACTTTTAGGCACTAAAAAGGCTGTAAAATAGTCGAGGAACGGGCTAGAGGGCTGCCAAAGGCAGCAAAATGTAGGTAAATCCCCTGCAAACAAATGTGGATAGGGAAATGAATTAAAATAAAATAAAATAAAAAAAATTTAACCAATATCAATTGGAGAGAGGTCCCACTGCAAGGAATCATGCGTCATATCACTCAACACTGGAGAAGGCCACTTTCAGTTATTTCGGCCAGCACCCAGACCGAGGAGAGAGGTCCCACAGCAAGGAATAATGCGTCATATCAACCACCACTGGAGAAGGCCACTTTAAGTTATTTCGGCCCCACCACCCAGACAGAGGAGAGGTTCATTCAACTTTGGGTTGCACCGCAAGATCATGGTAAAGTTAAAAAAATGAGGATTCAATAAAGAAGTGCCCCGGAGTACAAGAATACATGGTTGAGGGGGAGGCAGTTATAAATGTCTATTCTGCGCAAGGGAGGGACAGGTCCTGTGGGATCCATGCCTTGTCCATTTTTATGAACGTCAGCTTGTCCACGTTGGCTGTGGACAGGCGGCTGCGTTTGTCAGTAATGACGCCGCCTGCCGTGCTGAATACACGTTCAGACAAAACCCTGGCCGCCGGGCAGGCCAGCACCTCCAAGGCATAAAATGCTAACTCTGGCCACGTGGCCAATTTAGAGACCCAGAAGTTGAATGGGGCCGAACCATCAGTCAGTACGTGGAGGGGTGTGCAGACGTCCTGCACTTTCAGTTATTTCGGCCAGCACCCAGACCGAGGACAGAGGTCCCACAGCAAGGAATCATGCGTCATATCACCCACCACTGGAGAAGGCCACTTTCAGTTATTTCGGCCCAGCACCCAGACCGAGGATACAGGTTCCACAGCAAGGAATCATGCGTCATATCACCCACCACTGGAGAAGGCCATTTTCAGTTATTTAGGCCCCAGCACCCAGTCAGAGGAGAGAGGTCCTACAGCAAGGAATCATGCGTCATATCAACCACCACCGGAGAAGGCCACTCTCAGTTATTTCGGTCCAGCACCCAGACAGAGGAGAGAGGTCCCACAGCAAGGAATCATGCGTCATATCAACTACCACTGGAGAAGGCCACTTTCAGTTATTTAGGCCCAGCACCCAGACAGAGGATACAGGTCCCACAGCAATGAATCATGCGTCATATCAACCACCACCGGAGAAGGCCACTCTCAGTTATTTCGGCCCAGCACCCAGACAGAGGAGAGAGGTCCCACAGCAAGGAATCATGCGTCATTTCACCCACCACCGGAGAAGGCCACTCTCAGTTATTTCAGCCCAGCACCCAGACAGAGGATACAGGTCCCACAGCAAAGAATCATGTGTCATATCAACCACCACTGGAGAAGGCCACTTTCAGTTATTTAGGCCCAGAACCCAGACAGAGGAGAGAGGTCCCACAGCAAGCAATCATGCGTGATATCAACCACCACCGGAGAAGGCCACTCTTAGTTATTTCAGCCCAGCACCTAGACAGAGGAGAGAGGTCCCACAGCAAGGAATCATGCGTGATATCAACCACCACCGGAGAAGGCCACTCTCAGTTATTTCAGCCCAGCACCCAGACAGAGGATACAGGTCCCACAGCAAGGAATCATGTGTCATATCAACCACCACTGGAGAAGGCCACTTTCAGTTATTTAGGCCCAGCACTCAGACAGAGGAGAGAGGTCCCACAGCAAGGAATAAGGCGTCATATCAACCACCACTGGAGAAGGCCACTTTCAGTTATTTAGGCCCAGAACCCAGACAGAGGAGAGAGGTCCCACAGCAAGGAATCATGTGTGATATCAACCACCACCGGAGAAGGCCACTCTTAGTTATTTCAGCCCAGCACCTAGACAGAGGAGAGAGGTCCCACAGCAAGGAATCATGCGTGATATCAACCACCACCGGAGAAGGCCACTCTCAGTTATTTCAGCCCAGCACCCAGACAGAGGATACAGGTCCCACAGCAAGGAATCATGTGTCATATCAACCACCACTGGAGAAGGCCACTTTCAGTTATTTAGGCCCAGCACTCAGACAGAGGAGAGAGGTCCCACAGCAAGGAATAAGGCGTCATATCAACCACCACTGGAGAAGGCCACTTTCAGTTATTTAGGCCCAGCACCCAGACAGAGGAGAGAGGTCCCACAGCAAGGAATCATGCGTCATATCAACCACCACCGGAAAAGCCACTCTCAGTTATTTCAGCCCAGCACCCAGACAGAGGAGAGAGGTCCCACAACAAGGAATCATGCGTCATATCAACCACCACCGGAGAAGGCCACTCTCAGTTATTTCGGCCCAGCACCCAGACAGAGGAGAGAGGTCCCACAGCAAGGAATTATGCGTCATATCAACTACCACTGGAGAAGGCCACTTTCAGTTATTTAGGCCCAGCACCCAGACAGAGGATACAGGTCCCACAGCAAGGAATCATGCGTCATATCAACCACCAGAGGTGAAGGCCACTCTCAATTATTTCGGCCCAGCACCCAGACAGAGGAGAGAGGTCCCACAGCAAGGAATCATGCGTCATTTCACCCACCACTGGGGAAGGCCACTCTCAGTTATTTCAGCCCAGCACCCAGACAGAGGATACAGGTCCCACAGCAAGGAATCATGTGTCATATCAACCACCACTGGAGAAGGCCACTTTCAGTTATTTTGACCCAGCACTCAGACAGAGGAGAGAGGTCCCACAGCAAGGAATAAGGCGTCATATCAACCACCACCAGAGAAGGCCACTCTCAGTTATTTCAGCCCAGCACCTAGACAGAGGAGAGAGGTCCCACAGCAAGGAATCATGCGTCATATCAACCACCACCGGAGAAGGCCACTCTCAGTTATTTCAGCCCAGCACCCAGACAGAGGATACAGGTTCCACAGCAAGAAATCATGCGTCATATCAACCACTACTGGAGAAGGCCACTTTCAGTTATTTAGGCCCAGCACCCAGACAGAGGAGAGAGGTCCCACAGCAAGGAATTATGCGTCATATCAACTACCACTGGAGAAGGCCACTTTCAGTTATTTAGGCCCAGCACCCAGACAGAGGATACAGGTCCCACAGCAAGGAATCATGCGTCATATCAACCACCAGAGGTGAAGGCCACTCTCAATTATTTCGGCCCAGCACCCAGACAGAGGAGAGAGGTCCCACAGCAAGGAATCATGCGTCATATCTCCCACCACTGGAGAAGGCTATTTTCAGTTATTTAGGCCTCAGCAACCAGTCAGAGGAGGGAGGTCCCACAGCAAGGAATCATGCGTCATTTCACCCACCACCGAAGAAGGCCACTCTCAATTATTTCAGCCCAGCACCCAGACAGAGGATACAGGTCTCACAGCAAGGAATCATGCGTCATATCAACCACCACCGGAGAAGGCCACTTTCAGTTATTTCGGCCCAGCACTCAGACAGAGGAGAGCGGTCCCACAGCAAGGAATCATGCGTCATTTCACCCACCACAGGAGAAGGCCACTCTCAATTATTTCAGCCCAGCACCCAGACAGAGGATACAAGTCCAACAGCATGGAATCATGCGTAATATCAACCACCACCGGAGAAGGCCACTCTCAGTTATTTCGGCCCAGAACCCAGACAGAGGAGAGAGGTCCCACAGCAAGGAATCATGCGTCATATCTCCCACCACTGGAGAAGGCTATTTTCAGTTATTTAGGCCCAGCACCCAGTCAGAGGAGGGAGGTCCCACAGCAAGGAATCATGCGTCATTTCACCCACCACCGAAGAAGGCCACTTTCAATTATTTCAGCCCAGCACCCAGACAGAGGATACAGGTCCCACAGCAAGGAATCATGCGTCATATCAACCACCACCGGAGAAGGCCACTTTCAGTTATTTCGGCCCAGCACTCAGACAGAGGAGAGCGGTCCCACAGCAAGGAATCATGCGTCATTTCACCCACCACAGGAGAAGGCCACTCTCAATTATTTCAGCCCAGCACCCAGACAGAGGATACAGGTCCCACAGCAAGGAATCATGCGTCATATCAACCACCACCGGAGAAGGCCACTCTCAGTTATTTCGGCCCAGCACCCAGACAGAGGAGAGAGGTCCCACAGCAAGGAATCATGCGTTATATCACCCACCACTGGAGAAGGCCACTTTCAGTTATTTCAGCCCAGCACCCAGACAGAGGATACAGGTCCCACAGCAAGGAATCATGCATCATTTCACCCACCACCGGAGAAGGCCACTCTCAGTTATTTCAGCCCAGCACCCAGACAGAGGAGAGAGGTCCCACAGCAAGGAATCATGCGTCATATCAACCACCACTGGAGAAGGCCACTCTCAGTTATTTCGGCCCAGCATGCAGACAGAGGAGAGAGGTCCCACAGCAAGGAATCATGCGTTATATCACCCACCACTGGAGAAGGCCACTTTCAGTTATTTCAGCCCAGCACCCAGACAGAGGATACAGGTCCCACAGCAAGGAATCATGCATCATTACACCCACCACCGGAGAAGGCCACTCTCAGATATTTCAGCCCAGCACCCAGACAGAGGAGAGAGGTCCCACAGCAAGGAATCATGCGTCATATCAACCACCACTGGAGAAGGCCACTTTCAGTTATTTCTGCCCCACCACCCAGACAGAGGAGAGGTTCATTCAACTTTGGGTTGCACCGCAAGATCATGGTAAAGTTAATAAAATGAGGATTCAATAAAGAAGTGCCCCGGAGTACAAGAATACATGGTTGAGGGGGAGGCAGTTATAAATGTCTATTCTGCACAAGGGAGGGACAGGTCCTGTGGGATCCATGCCTGGTTCATTTTTATGAACGTCAGCTTGTCCACGTTGGCTGTGGACAGGCGGCTGCGTTTGTCAGTAATGACGCCCCCTGCCGTGCTGAATACAAGTTCAGACAAAACGCTGGCCGCCGGGCAGGCCAGCACCTCCAAGGCATAAAATGCTAACTCAGAGACCCAGAAGTTGAATGGGGCCGAACCATCAGTCAGTACGTGGAGGGGTGTGCAGACGTACTGTTCAACCATGTTAGTGAAATGCTGCCTCCTGCTAACACTCTCCTTATCAGGTGGTGGTGCAGTTAACTGTGGCGTGGAGACAAAACTTTTCCACATTTCTGCCAGCTGCGTTGGCGACCTCTTTCTCCTCCTCTGCCTTCGCTTTGGGCTTCCACCTTTTCCCCATTTGGGAATGCTCTCAGGAGCGCCTCTACCAGCGTGCGCTTGTACTCGCGCATCTTACAATCACGCTCCAGTGCAGGAAGTAAGGTGGGCACATTGTCTATACCGGGGATCCAGCAGGGTGGCAACCCAGTAGTCCGCACTCGTTAAAATGTGGGCAACTCTGCTGTCGTTGAGCAGGCACTGCAGCATGTAGTCGCTCATGTGTGCCAGGCTCCCCAGAGGTAAGGACAAGCTGTACTCTGTGGTAGGCGTATCGTCATCATCTTCTGTATCCCCCCAGCCACGCACCAGTGATGGGCCTGAGCTGTGTCGGGTGCCACCCCGCTGTGAACCTGTTTCATCCTCGTCCTCCAGTAGTGGGCCCTGGCTGGCCACATTTGTACCTGGCCTCTGCTGTTGCAAAAAACCTCCCCCTGAGCCACTTCTAACAGACTGGTCTGAAAGTGCTAAAAATGACCCCTCATCCTCCTCCTTCTCCTGGGCCACCTCCTCTTCCATCATCGCCCTAAGCGTTTTCTCAAGGAGAAATAGAAGTGGTATTGTAACGCTGATAACGGTGTCATCGCCACTGGCCATGTTGGTGGAGTACTCGAAACAGCGCAACAGGGCACACAGGTCTCGCATGGAGGCCCAATCATTGGTGGTGAAGTGGTGCTGTTCCGCAGTGCGACTGACGCGTGCGTGCTGCAGCTGAAACTCCACTATGGCCTGCTGCTGCTTGCAGAGTCTCTCCAGCATGTGCAAGGTGGAGTTCCACCTGGTGGGCACGTCGCATATGAGGCGGTGAGCGGGAAGGCCGAAGTTCCGCTGTAGCGCAGACAGGCGAGCAGCGGCAGGATGTGAACGCCGGAAGCGCGCACAGACGGCCCTCACTTTATGCAGCAGCTCTGACATGTCGGGGTAGTTGTGAATGAACTTCTGCACCACCAAATTCAGCACATGCGCCAGGCAAGGGATGTGTGTCTAGTCCCAGAGCTGCGACAAGATTTCGCCCATTATCGCACACCACCAGGCCGGGCTTGAGGCCCACCAGCAGAAACCACTCGTCGGTCTGTTGTTCAATACCCCGTCACAACTCTTGCGCGGTGTGGGGCCTGTCCCCCAAACATATGAGTTTCAGAATGGCCTGCTGACGTTTACCCCGGGCTGTGCTGAAGTTGGTGGTGAAGGTGTGTGGCTGACTGGATGAGCTGGTGGAAGCAGAGGAGGAGGAAGCCGAGTAGGAGGAGGAGGCTACAGGAGGCAAAGAATGATGCCCTGCGATGCTTGGCGGTGGAAGGACGTGCGCCAAGGAACTCTCCGCCTGCGGCCCAGCCACCACTACATTTACCCATTGTGCAGTTAGGGAGATATATCGTCCCTGGCCGTGCTTACTGGTCCACGTATCTGTGGTTAGGTTGACCTTGCCACAGGTGGCGTTGCGCAGTGCACACTTGATTTTATCGGATACTTGGTTGTGCCGGGAAGGCACGGCTGTCTTGGAGAAGTAGTGGCGGCTGGGAACAACATACTGTGGGACAGCCATGGACATCAGCTGTTTGAAGCTGTCTGTGTCCACCAGCCTGAATGACAGCATTTCAAAGGCCAGTAGTTTAGAAATGCTGGCATTCAGGCCCAGGGCTCGAGGGTGGCTAGGTGGGAATTTACGCTTTCTCTCCAAGGTTTGTGAGATGGAGAGCTGAACGCTGCCGTGTGACATGGTGGAGATGCTTGGTGACGCAGGTGGTGTTGTCGGTGGCACATCCTCTGTTTGGTGGGCAGCAGGTGCCAACATTCCTCCAGAGGCGGAGGAAGAGGCCGAGGCAGCAGCAGAAGAGGGAGCAGGGGGAGCCAGAGTGAGTTCCTTGCTTTTAAGGTGTTTACTCCACTGCAGTTCATGCTTTGCATGTAGATGCCTGGTCATGCAGGTTGTGCTAAGGTTCAGAACGTTAAAACCTCGCTTCAGGATCTGATGGCACAGCGTGCAAACCACTCGGGTCTTGTCGTCAGCACATTGTTTAAAGAAGTGCCATGCCAGGGAACTCCTTGAAGCTGCCTTTGGGGTGCTCGGTCCCTGGTGGCGGTGGGGGTGATGTGACAGACTGATGGGCTTGGTTTTCAGGTGCAACCTGTGCGCTTTCTGCAGAAGACTGGGTGGGAGATAATGTTGTGAACATGCTGGATCCACTGTCGGCCACCCAATTGACTAGCGCCTGTACCTGCTCAGGCCTTACCATCCTTAGAACGGCATTGGGCCCCACCAAATAACGCTGTAAATTCTGGAACCTGAGGTAGTTGGTTCACTAGGACGTGTGGCTGTGGCAGAATGGCCACGTCCTCTCCCAGCACCAGAGGGTACACTAACACCACCACGACCGCGTCCGCGTCCCTTACTAGATGTTTTCCTCATTGTTACCGTTCACCAAGCACCACAATAAGGAAAAAAATATTTGGCTCAATGTATTGATTTCAAATTTAGGCCTTTTTTTACAGGCACCTAACACTATCTGACTATTAGTTTATGTAGCGTATTACACTAATCCAGGCACAGCAGTAACCACTGATTTAGGGAAATATCTCTTTTAGGGCTAGTGTTTAGACCCTGGATGAAAGGTATCCTTTTATGGACAGATTTACACTTGGCCTGCAACAGCTGGGACAAAAGATTCAGGGCATTGCTATTTTGGCAATTGAATTTCACCCCAGAACAAAATATATGTTTTGACGGACACTATGAAATCTGGCCTGCAACTGCTGGGACACCAGAATCAGGGTATTGCTATTTTGCCAGATTAATTTCACCCCAGAACAAAATATATGTTTTAGTGGACACTAAGAAATCTGGCCTGCAACTGCTGGGACACCAGATTCAGGGCATTGCTATTTTGCCAGATTAATTTCACCCCAGAACAAAATATGTGTTTTAGCGGACACTATAAAATCTGGCCTGCAATTGCTGGGACACCAGAATCAGGGTATTGCTATTTTGCAAGATTAATTTCACCCCAGAACAAAATATATGTTTTGGCGGACACTATTCTATTTTGCCAGCCACAGCTGAAACCACTGATTTATGGTATTGCTATTTTCGGAATTGAATTTCACCCCAGAACAAAATATATGTTTTAGCGGACACTATGAAATCTGGCCTGCAACTGCTGGGACACCAGAATCAGGGTATTGCTATTTTGCCAGATTAATTTCACCCCAGAACAAAATATATGTTTTAGCAGAAACTATGAAATCTGGCCTGCAACTGCTGGGACACCAGATTCAGGGTATTGCTATTTTGCCAGATTAATTTCACCCCAGAACAAAATATATGTTTTAGCGGACACTATAAAATCTGGCCTGCAACTGCTGGGACACCAGAATCAGGGTATTGCTATTTTGCCAGATTAATTTCACCCCAGAACAAAATATGTGTTTTGGCAGACACTATGAAATCTGGCCTGCAACTGCTGGGACACCAGATTCAGGGCATTGCTATTTTGCCAGATTAATTTCACCCCAGAACAAAATATATGTTTTAGCGGACACTATAAAATCTGGCCTGCAACTGCTGGGACACCAGAATCAGGGTATTGCTATTTTGCCAGATTAATTTCACCCCAGAACAAAATATATGTTTTAGCGGACACTATGATATCTGGCCTGCAACTGCTGGGACACCAGATTCATGGTATTGCTATTTTGCAAAATAAATTTCACCCCAGAACAAAATATGTGTTTTGGCAGACACTATGAAATCTGTCCTGCAACTGCTGGGACACCAGATTCAGGGTATTGCTATTTTGCCAGATTAATTTCACCCCAGAACAAAATATGTGTTTTGGCAGACACTATGAAATCTGGCCTGCAACTGCTGGGACACCAGAATCAGGGTATTGCTATTTTGCAAGATTAATTTCACCCCAGAACAAAATATATGTTTTGGCGGACACTATTCTATTTTGCCAGCCACAGCTGAAAGAACTGATTTATGGTATTGCTATTTTAGGAATTGAATTTCACCCCAGAACAAAATATATGTTTTTGCGGACACTATGAAATCTGGGCTGCAACTGCTGGGACACCAGAATCAGGCTATTGCTATTTTGCCAGATTAATTTCACCCCAGAACAAAATATATGTTTTAGCAGAAACTATGAAATCTGGCCTGCAACTGCTGGGACACCAGATTCAGGGTATTGCTATTTTGCCAGATTAATTTCACCCCAGAACAAAATATATGTTTTAGCGGACACTATGAAATCTGGCGTGCAACTGCTGGGACACCAGAATCAGTGTATTGCTATTTTGCCAGATTAATTTCACCCCAGAACAATATATGTGTTTTGGCAGACACTATGAAATCTGGCCTGCAACTGCTGGGACACCAGAATCAGGGTATTGCTATTTTGCCTGATTAATTTCACCCCAGAACAAAATATTTGTTTTGGCGGACACTATTCTATTTTGCCAGTCACAGCTGAAACCACTGATTTATGGTATTGCTATTTTAGCAATTGAATTTCACCCCAATAAATAATCTATCCTTTGCCAGACAGCAGACAGTATTAAACTTGTCTAGCCAAAGCTGGAACACCAGATTTAGGGGATTAGTATTTGGGCAATTGTATTTAACCCCTTAATAAAATATAGAAATTGCTATCCTGAGTTTCTAGGGGTGACAATTAGCACAGCCAAGCCCCTGATGTAGGATATAGCAAAAAAAAAAAACTAGTATTGATGGATTGATGGACTTGGTGGCAGCTTTTTCTGGTGCACCACAAGTCACAAAATGGCCGCCGATCAACCCAGAAAATAAGTGACAGAAAAACGCTCTGTGCAGCCTAAAAACCAGCGAGCAAGTAACTAGCAGAAGTTCAATGATTCTCAGCTGTAGATCGATCCGTTCATTAGGTGCTGTTGCTGACTTTAACCTGCCTAATCTAGCCCTGACAGAAGCTGCGTCCTCTCCCTACACTAATCAGAGCAGTGTGACGTGCGGCACTACGTGACTCCAGCTTAAATAGAGGCTGGGTCACATGCTGCACTTGGTCAATCACAGCCATGCCATTAGTAGGCATGGCTGTGGTGGGCTCTTAGGGCAAGAAGTAAAACGCTAGCTGATTGGCTGCTGTGCAGCCCTTCAGAAAGCGGGAAGAAATCGACGAACAACGGACCCGAACCCGAACTTTTTTGAAAATGTCCGGGTCCGGGTCCCGGACACACCAAAATTCGGTACGAACCCGAACGATGCTCGAACTGTTCGCTCAACACTATTGGTGGCACATCCTCTGTTTGGTGGGCGTCAGGTGCCAACATTCCTCCCGAGGCGGAGGAAGAGGCCGAGGCAGCAGCAGAAGATGGAGCAGGGGGAGCCGGAGTGAGTTCCATGTTTTTAAGGTGTTTACTCCACTGCAGTTCATGCTTTGCATGTAGATGCCTGGTCATGCAGGTTGTGCTAAGGTTCAGAACGTTAATGCCTCGCTCCAGGCTCTGATGCACAGCGTAAAAACCACTCGGGTCTTGTCGTCAGCACATTGTTTAAAGAAGTGCTATGCCAGGGAACTCCTTGAAGCTGACTTTGGGGTGCCTGGTCCCTGGTGGCGGTGGCCAGTAGCAGGCAAACTCTCTTGGAGGCGGCTGTTCTGCTTTTGTCCCCTGCTCCCTCTTTTGCTACGCTGTTGGCTCGGTCTCACCACTGCCTCTTCCTCTGAACTATGAAAGTCAGTGGCACGACCCTCATTCCATGTGGGGTCTAGGACCTCATCGTCCCCTGCATCGTCTTCCACACAGTCTTCCTCCCTGACCTCCTGTTCGGTCTGCACACTGCGAAAAGACGCAGAAGTTGACACCTGTGTTTCGTCATCATCAGAGACGTGCGGACTCCGATGAGGTGGTATTCCCTTGTACTCATCATCAGGAAACATAAGTGGTTGTGCATCAGTGCATTCTATGTCTTCCACCACTGGGGAAGGTCTAGTTGGATTCCCTTGGGAATCCCTGCCAGCAGAGTCTTCAAACAGCATAAGAGACTGCTGCATAACTTGAGGCTCTGACAGTTTCCCTGATATGCATGGGGGTGATGGGACAGACTGATGGGCTTGGTTTTCAGGCGCCACCTGTGCGCTTTCTGCAGAAGACTTGGTGGGAGATAATGTTGTGAACGTGCTGGATCCACTGTCGGCCTCCCAATTGACTAGCGCCTGTACTTGCTCAGGCCTGACCATCATTAGAACGGCATTGGGCCCACCAAATATCGCTGTAAATTCTGGCTGGGTACTGGAACCTGAGGTAGTTGGTTCACTAGGACGTGTGGCTGTGGCAGAATGGCCACGTCCTTTCCCAGCACCAGAGCGTCTACTAACACCACCATGACCGCGTCCGCGTCCCTTACTAGATGTTTTCCTCATTGTTACCGTTCACCAAGCACCACAATTAGAAAAAAAATATTTGGCCCAATATATTGATTTCAAATTTAGGCCTTTTTTTTACAGGCACCTAACACTACCTGCCTATTTATTTATGTACCGCATTACACTAATCCAGGCACAGCAGTAACCACTGATTTAGGGGAATATCAATTGTAGGCCTGGTATTTAGGCCCTGGATCAAAAGTATCCTTTTATGGACAGATTTCTACTTGGAGATGCACAGTAGCTTGTGTAAAAATGTGTAGGATTATGCCTTCAGCAATTGTATTTTAACACTTTGTGTAATATACCCTTTAACGGACAGAAATACACTTGGAGATGCACGGTGGCGAGTGAAGTTATTGAGGATGACCCTCTCAGCCCTTATATATACACCTTGAGTGTAATATACCCTTTTACGGACAGAAATAAACTTTAAGATGCACAATAGTGCATGCAGATTTACAGGATTATGCTTTCAGCAATTGTAATGTAACAGTTTTTGTAATGTAACCTTTTACGGAAAGAAATATACTTGGAGCTGCACGCTGAGTGTAATATACCTCTTTACGGACAGATTAACACTGGGCCTGCAACAGCTGGAACACCAGATTCAGGGTATTGCTATATTGGCAATTGAATTTCACTCGAGAACAAATTCTATCCTTTGACGGATACTAATAAACTTGTCCAGTCACAGCTGGAACACCAGATTTACTCTATTTATATGTTTGCAACTGATTTTCACCCCAGAACAAAATCTATCATTTGACGGATACTATTAAACTTGTCCAGTCACAGCTGGAACACCAGATTTACATTATTTATTTTTTTTGCAACTTAATTTCACCGCAGAAAAAAATATATCCTATGACGGACACTATGAAACTTGTCCAGTCACAGCTGGAACACCAGATTTACTGAATTTCTATTTTGGCAACTGAATTTCACACCAGAAAATAATAAATCCTTTGCCGGACACTATTATATTTTGCCAGCCACAGCTGAAACCACTGATTTATGGTATTGCTATTTTGGCAATTGAATTTAACCCCAGAACAAAATATATCTTTTGCCGGACACTATTAAACTTGGCCAACCACAGCTAAAAACCACTGATTTATGGTATTGCTACTTTGGCAATTGAATTTCACCCCAGAAAAAATATATCCTTTGCCGGACACTATTAAACTTGTCCAGTCACAGCTGGAACACCAGATTTACGGTATTTCTATTTTTGCAACTCAATTTCACCGCAAAAAATAATATATCCTATGACGGACACTATGAAACTTGTCCAGTCACAGCTGGAACACCAGATTTACGGTATTGCTATTTTGGCAATTGAATTTCACCCCAAAACAAAATATATCCTTTGCCGGACACTATTAAACTTGGCCAGCCACAGCTGAAACCACTGATTTATGGTATTGCTATTTTGGCAATTGAATTTCACCCCAGAACAAAATATATCATTTGCCTGACACTATTAAACTTGGCCAGCCACAGCTAAAAACCACTGATTTATGGTATTGCTACTTTGGCAATTGAATTTCACCCCATAAAAAAATATATCCTTTGCCGGACACTATTAAACTTGTCCAGTCACAGCTGGAACACCAGATTTACGGTATTTCTATTTTTGCAACTGAATTTCACCTCAGAAAATAATATATCCTATGACGGACACTATGAAACTTGTCCAGTCACAGCTGGAGCCCCAGATTTACGGTATTGCTATTTTGGCAATTGAATTTCACCCCAGAACAATATATATCCTTTGCCGGACACTATTAAACTTGGCCTGCCACAGCTGAAAACACTGATTTATGGTATTGCTATTTTGACAATTGAATTTCACCACAGAACAAAATATATCCTTTGCCGGACACTATTAAACTTTGCCAGCCACAGCTTGGACACCAGATTTAGGGGATTGCTATTTTGGCAATTGAATTTAACCCCTCAATAAAATATAGAAATTTCTATCCTGAGTTTCTAGGGGTGACAATAAGAACAGCCACGCCCCTGATGTAGGATATAGCAAAAAAAAAAAAAAACTAGTATTGATGGATTGATGGACTTGGTGGCAGCTTGTGCTGGTGCACCACAAGACACAAAATGGCCACCGATCTCCCCAGAAAAAAGTGACAGAAAAACGCTTTGTGCAGCCTAATAACCAGTGAGCAGAAGTTGAATGATTCACAGCTGTAGATCGATCACTTCATTAGGTGTTTTTGCTGACTTTTCCCTACCTAATCTCACCCTCACAGCAGCTGTGTCCTATCCCTGCACTAATCAGAGCAGAGTGACTCTAGCTTAAATAGAGGCTGGGTCACATGCTGCACTTGGCCAATCACAGCCATGCCATTAGTAGTCATGGCTGTGATGGCTTCTTAGGGCAAGAAGTAAAACGCTAGCTGATTGGATGCTGTGCAGCGCTTCAGAAAGCGGAAAGAATTTGCCGAACAATGGACCCGAACACGAACTTTTTGGAAAATGTTCGGGTCCGTGTCCCGAACACTCCAAAATTCGGTACGAACCCGAACTATCCAGTTCGGGTTCGCTCATCCCTAGTCCCCTATAATGTATACCAGTGCAAATGTCCCCATTTAATGCCCTCTTTGGAGCTTATGTCCCCATAGTGCCCCCCATGTGTGCCAGTATAAAATACCCCTATATAATGCCCCCAGTAGATGCCCCCATAGTTCTCATCTTCCCCTTTCCCCATAGTTCCCCCACAATGTTCCTGCATAAAATACCACTATATAGTGCCCCAGTAGATGCCCCCATAGTGCTTTTTCCACCCTTTCCTCATAGTGCCCCCAGAATGTGCAAGTATAAAATGCCCTTATATAGTGCCCCAGTAAATGCCCTCAGTGCCCCCTATAATTTGCCAGTATAAAATAGTCATTCTTAGTGCCCCTAGTAGATGCCCCCATAGTTCTCCTCTTTCCCCCTTCCGCATAGCACCCCCCATTTGTCCCAAGATAAAAGTCCCCTATACAGAGATGCCCTCATAGTGCCCCCCAATAATGTGCCAGTAAGAAGTGCCCCTAGATGCCCCCATAGCACTCCTCTCCTGCATTGTGCCATATAAAAAATTAAACACATATACTTACCTCCATGCAGTTATCATCGATGCGATGCAGGCCCTCCTGGCCTCTGTCCTGCGCTGTATGGCTCAGGTTGTGCGATGCTGCCTGCACCAGCCTCTGATAGGCTGCAGGCCTATACAGATAAATATAGAGATGATCGCTTCCACAATGGAAGCGCTCATCTCCCACTGCCCTGCCACTGTCCCCCCTACTTGTCTCCAGGGCCACGACACATGAGGTGATTGCCCCACCTCGCCTAATTGGAGGTGCAGCCCCAACTGTGCATCAGTATGACAGGCAGGTCACATACAGTATATGGATGAGTGCCTCAGTGTGCATCACTATTAAGCTCAGTTCACACGTGACTTATTTGGTCAGTCACGGGACCAAAACAAAGAACAAGTGCAGATCTTTTCATGATATGTTATCTGCGAGTAGGATTGGCTCCTGATTTTGGCTCACCATACAGTAACTGCTGGAATTAACTGACCAAAAAACTGAAGTGTGAACTCAGCCTTACAGGTCAATGTTTGTGTCAGATATAATGTACTTGACTGTGCAGTGGCCCAAGATTCTACTATAGAGTGGAAGAAAATTAATAACCAAACATTGAGTGGGTCAAAAATTATCAATATACTAATCCCATCAATTAATTACACAATCAGGCAATTCATATCAAATCACAATAAATCTTTATTTTACAACACAATTAAAACATACATAATAAGGTGGTGGTAGAAACTACATAAAGAACCAAAAAATGGCTCATGACAGGAGTGATCAAGCAAAATTGATGCCAGATGAGAGGAACAGCTTAGCAAAAATTTGTTCATAACTAGTGATGTCGCGAACATAAATTTCCGCAAATGTTCGCGAACATGCGAACAAGGCGAACCGCCATAGACTTCAATAGACAGGCGAATTTTAAAACCCACAGGGACTCTTTCTGGCCACAATAGTGATGGAAAAGTTGTTTCAAGGGGACTAACACCTGGACTGTGGCATGCCGGAGGGGGATCCATGGCAAAACTCCCATGGAAAATTACGTAGTTGATGCAGAGTGTGGTAAGTTGTAATCGCAATGCGATTAATACAGGTTATATTAATCGCATTGCGAATTCAACTTAGAGCTGGGTTCCTAATGGTTGTATTGCTAGAATATAAAGAAGATTGAGAATATAGCGCTATATTCTCAATCTTCGTTATATTCTAACAATACAACCATTAGGAACCCAGCTCTAAGTTGAATTCGCAATGCGATTAATATAACCTGTATTAATCGCATTGCGATTACAACTACTAACACTGTAGCTTCAGAATAAATCTAAGATGGATGCCGTCCTTGCTTTTTGATAGGAGGTTGGAGGGTCTGGGAGGGAGACTGATGTACTAGCTCTAAAAAGGGCTTTTTGAGGTGCTGTCAGTACGCTGTCCTTACAGCAGAGATCTGATGAGTCTTTCAGGACTGGAGTGGACACTGAATACACTAGCCTAGCTATCGATTTCCCTATTAAATCAGCAGCAACTACACTGTCCCTCCTCTCACTAACACTGCAGCTTCCGAATTAATCTAAAATGGATGCTGTCCAAGAGATGGGAGGGAGGGTATGCTGATTGGCTGGAATGTGTCTGCTGACTGTGAGGTACAGGGTCAAAGTTTACTCAATGAAAGGGGGTGGACCGAACATCGCATATGTTCGCCCGCCGTGACGAACGTGCACAAGCTATGTTCGCCGGGAACTGTCCGCCGGTGAAGAGTTTGGGACATCTTATTTGCGAATTCAACTTAGAGCTGGGTTCCTAATGGTTGTATTGCTAGAATATAACGAAGATTGAGAATATAGTGCTATATTCTCAATCTTCGTTATATTCTAGCAATACAACTACCATTAGGAACTCAGATCTAAGTTTAATTCGCAATGCGATTAATATAACCTGCATTAATCGCATTGCGAATTCAACTTAGAGCTGAGTTCCTAATGGTTGTTGTATTGCTAGAATATACGTTATATTCTAGCAATACAACCATTAGGAACTCAGCTCTAAGTTGTAATCGCAATGCGAATAATACTCACAATTATTAATCGCTTTGCAAATCCATTTGATGCCTCTATTTGATTGTATATGACAGTTGACTATGACTACCACCAACGTTCTGCTGCCTCCGAGGCAAGATATCTGAACCCCCCAGGGGCCATTTGGGCGTTTTTGATAGAAAACGCATCAAAAACGCATCTGCGTTTTTATCATTTTTTTATTTTTTATTTTATTTTTTTGTGTATTTTGCGACATTTAGTTGCATATTTACATTTAGTATAGGCAAATATGGTAGTCTAGAATTCAGTGTTTCCCAACCAGTGTGCCTCCATCTTTTGCCTTTGGCTGTGCAGGCATGCTGGGAGTTGTAGTTTTGCAACAGCTGGAGGCACACTGGTTGGGAAACACAGGTCTAGATCATTACTCTGCCCAAATCTATATTCAGCTATATGGCTTAGAAAATATGCTGTCAAACAATGATCCTAGGTTTTGGTATAGACACATGATGTAGACTACCATATTTGCCTATACCAAATGTAAATATGCAACCAAATGTGCAAAATACAGATGCGTTTTTGATGCGTTTTCTATCAAAAACTCCCAAATGGTCCCTCGGTGGTTCAGATGCTTTGCTTTGGAGGAAGCAGAACGTTGGTGGTAGTCATAGCCAACCGTCATATACAATCAAATAGAGGCATTAAATGGATTCGCAAAGCGATTAATAATTGTAAGTATTATTCGCATTGCGATTACAACTTAGAGCTGAGTTCCTAATGGTTGTTTGTATTGCTAGAAAAAAAAAAATTCTAGCAATACAACAACCATTAGGAACTCAGCTCTAAGTTGAATTCGCAATGCGATTAATGCAGGTTATATTAATCGCATTGCGATTTAAACTTAGATCTGAGTAATGGTTGTTGTATTGCTAGAATATAACGAAGATTGAGAATATAGTGCTATATTCATTATCTTCGTTATATTCTAGCAATACAACCATTAGGAACTCAGATCTAAGTTGTAATCGCAATGCGAATAATACAGGCTATATTAATCGCATTGCGATTTACAATTACTAACACTGCAGCTTCAGAATGAATCTAAAATGGATGCAGTCCTTGCGTTTAGATAGGAGGTGGGAGGGTCTGGGAGGGAGGGTATGCTGATTGGCTGGAATGTGTCTGCTGACTGTGAGGTACAGGGTCAAAGTTTACTCAATGATAAAGTATAGGTGCGAACACGAACATCGAATATGTTCGCCCGCCGCCGCGGACGCGAACAAGCTATGTTCGCCGAGAACTGTTCGCCGGCGATTAGTTAAGGCCATCTCTATTCATAACCAACAAGTAATATCATTATCGCTAGTAATAATAATAAATGTAAAAGTTCTCACGGTCATGAAGTCATCAGATAAAATTCTCTGATTGACTGATTATACTGTATTATGTGAATTAAACCTGCTTTTTAATGTGAATGGTCAGGGGCGGGCAAGTGACTTGTTGAATTAATGAAAATACAACTCCTGGTATAAAAGGATCAGCCAGAAAAGAAAATGTCAGTGTTTTTTTTTTTTTGGAAGCCAGGATGTTGCTCCATTTTTTTTCTTTTTTTTACTGACCCTGGGTGTTCTGGAGCATCCCCCTGACCTCCTGTCATACTGTCCATTAACTCTTTCATCCCCTTTCTTCCATCGCTGTTCTAGCTCATCAGGGACTGAAGCGGTGATGGAGAAGGGGACAGTGATTTATATAGAGTGTACAGTATGTTTGCTTATGAGGTTAAAATAGATAGATTGTAAAATGGATAAGTGGATGTGTATAAAACACGTTCTTGATATAAATGTAGCCACCTTCTTAATTCTGAGGGTGGGGTGGTTATTATTTGTAGAGCGGGGATTTTAGTAAGGAGCCGGTATCAGCACAGAGACCTCAATGGTGTTAGCTACTAGATTCCATTACAGAAATGTGCTGAAGTTTATTAAGTCTCTATGTTTATTTATAGGTGATATTATACTTAGAATTTAGTCAAGGAGAAATGTGTGCTGTTCTTCAGATAACCAAGAGATGCGCGCTGCCGCCCTGGTTGCAGAGGGATGCGCGCTGCAGTCCCTGTCACAGGAGGATGCCGGCTGCTGCCCTGATAGATACATACAAATGCATACAAATACAGTATATATTTACTGATATATACCGTATATATATATATATATATATATATTTTATTTTTTTTTTCTGTTGTCATCTTTGAGACTCTTTGGATGTTCAGGTTCGAGAAGTTCGGCCGAACTTCACGAAAATGTTCGGGTTCGGGATCCGAACTTGACCCGAACTTCACCCCTAACCCCATTGAAGTCAATGGAGACCAGAACTTTTGGGCACTAAAATGGCTGTAAAATAGCCCTGAAAAGGGCAAGAGGGCTGCAAAAGGCAGCAAAATGTAGGTAAATCCCCTGCAAACAAATGTGGATAGGGAAATGACTTAAAATAAAATAAATAAAAATTAACCAATATAAATTGGCAACTTGGAGGAGGAGGTGGAATAGGAGGTTGGGGTGGCATCAGGTGGGAATTCTAACGTAGTTGAAGTTCTCCTCACAGCCATAAAGGATTCATGTCTGCCTGCAGCGCCACAGGCCTCATTCACAGCTTCAGGCCCACGGCAACCATACATGGGAGTTGGAGAAGTTCTCATCACAGCCAAAAAGGATTCATGTCTGCCAGCAGTGCCACAGGCCACATTCACAGATTCAGGCCCAAGACAACCATACATGGGAGTTGGAGAAGTTGTCATCACAGCCAAAAAGGATTCATGCCTGGCTGCAGTGTCACAGGCCTCATGCACAGACTCATGCCCATTGCGCCCACAAATAAGAGAGTTCAAATCACACCAAAGCAGTATTGATTTCACACAGCAGTGCCAGAGGCAACAATAACTCATTCAGGCCTATGGCTCCCATAACAGTAACAAAGGCCTCTGGTCAACCTGCAATGAAACAGGCCATTATCATTTATGTAGGCCCTAGCACCCAGACAGAGGTGAGCGGTTCCATAACAGCAAAACAGGCATCATGTTATCAACCAATGAAACAGGCCACTTTCAGCAATTTAGGCCCTAGCACCCAGACAGAGGAGAGAGGTCCCATAGCAGTAAAACAGGCATCATGTCACCCACCAATGCAGCATTCGATTATCATTAATGTAGGCCCCTGGCACCCAGACAGAGGAGAAAGGTCCCATAACAGAAAAACAGGCATCATGTCACTTAGCCAATGGAACAGGCCACTTTCAGGAATGTAGGCCCTAGCACCCAGACATAGGAGAGAGGTCCCATAACAGCAAAACAGGCATCATGTCACCCACCAATGCAGCAGGCCACTTCAGCAATTTAGGCCCTAGCACCCAGACAGAGGAGAGAGGTCCCAAAACAGCAAAACAGGAATCATGTTACCCAGCAATGGAACAGGCCACTTTCAGGAATTTAGGCCCTAGCACCCAGACAGAGGAGAGAGGTCCCATAACAGCAAAACAGGCATCATGTCACCCACCAAAGCAGCAGGCGATTATCATTAATGTAGGCCCCTGGAACCCAGACAGAGGAGAAAGGTCCCATAACAGCAAAACAGGCATCATGTCACCCACCAATGCATTGGGCGATTATTATTAATGTAGGCCCCTGGCACCCAGACAGAGGAGAGAGGTCCCATAACAGCAAAACAGCATCATGTCACCCATCAATGCAACAGGCCACTTTCAGCAATTTAGGCCCTAGCACCAAGACAGAGGAGAGAGGTCCCATAACAGCAAAACAGGCACCATGTCATCCTCCAATGCATCAGGTGATTATCATTAATGTAGTCCCCTGGCAACCAGACAGAGGAGAGAGGTCCCATAACAGCAAAACAGGTATCATGTCACCCACCAATGCAACAGGCCACTTTCAGGAATTTAGGTTCTAGCACCCAGACAGAGGAGAGAGGTCCCAAAACAGCAAAACAGGAATCATGTTACCCAGCAATGGAACAGGCCACTTTCAGGAATTTAGGCCCTAGCACCCAGACAGAGGAGAAAGGTCCCATAACAGCAAAACAAGCATCATGTCACCCACCAATGCAACAGTCCACTTTCAGCAATTTAGGTCCTAGCATCCAGACAGAGGAGAGAGGTCCCAAAACAGCAAAACAGGCATCATGTCACCCACCAATGCATTGGGCAATTATCATTAATGTAGGTCCCTGGCCCCCAGACAGAGGAGAGAGGTCCCATAACAGCAAAACAGGCATCATGTCACCCACCAATGCATTGGGCTATTATCATTAATGTAGACCCCTGGCACCCAGACAGAGGAGAAAGGTCCCATAACACACAAAACAGGCATCATGTCACCCAGCAATGGAACAGGCCACTTTCAGGAATTTAGGCCCTAGCACCCAGACAGAGGAGAGAGGTCCCATAACAGCAAAACAGGCATCTTGTCACCCACCAATGCAGCAGGTGATTATCATTAATGTAGGCTCTAGCACCCAGGCAGAGGAGAGAGGTCCCAAAACAGCAAAACAGGAATCATGTTACCCAGCAATGGAACAGGCCACTTTTAGGAATTTAGGCCCTAGCACCCAGACAGAGGAGAGAGGTCCCATAACAGCAAAACAGGCATCATGTCATGCACCAAAGCAGCAGGCGATTATCATTAATGTAGGCCCTTGGAACCCAGACAGAGGAGAAAGGTCCCATAACAGTAACACAGGCATCATGTCAATTAGCCAATGGAACAGGTCACTTTCAGGAATGTGGGCCCTAGCACCCAGACATAGGAGAGAGGTCCCATAACAGCAAAACAGGCATCATGTCACCCAACAATGCAAGAGGCCACTTCAGCAATTTTGGCCCTAGCATCAAGACAGAGGAGAGAGGTCCCGTAACAGCAAAACAGGCACCATGTCACCTACCAATGCAGCAGGCGATTATCATTAATGTAGGACCCTGGTACCCAGACAGAGGAGAGAGGTCCCATAACAGCAAAACAGGAATCATGTTACCCAGCAATGGAACAGGCCACTTTCAGGAATTTAGGCCCTAGCACCCAGACAGAGGAGAGAGGTCCCATAACAGCAAAACAGGCATCATGTCATCCACCAAAGCAGCAGGCGATTATCATTAATGTAGGGCCCTGGAACCCAGACAGAGGAGAAAGGTCCCATAACAGCAAAACAGGCATCATGTCACCCACCAATGCATTGGGCGATTATCATTAATGTAGGCTCCTGGCACCCAGACAGAGGAGAGAGGTCCCATAACAGCAAAACAGGCATCATGTCAGCCATCAATGCAACAGGCCACTTTCAGCAATTTAGGCCCTAGCACCAAGACAGAGGAGAGAGGTCCCATAACAGCAAAACATGCACCATGTCATCCTCCAATGCATCAGGTGATTATCATTAATGTAGTCCCCTGGCAACCAGACAGAGGAGAGAGGTCCCATAACAGCAAAACAGGCATCATGTCACCCACCAATGCAACAGGCCACTTTCAGGAATTTAGGTCCTAGCACCCAGACAGAGGAGAGAAGTCCCAAAACAGCAAAACAGGAATCATTTTACCCAGCAATGGAACAGGCCACTTTCAGGAATTTAGGCCCTAGCACCCAGACAGAGGAGAAAGGTCCCATAACAGCAAAACAAGCATCATGTCACCCACCAATGCAACAGTCCACTTTCAGGAATTTAGGTCCTAGCACCCAGACAGAGGAGAGAGGTCCCAAAACAGCAAAACAGGAATCATGTTACCCAGCAATGGAACAGGCCACTTTCAGGAATTTAGGCCCTAGCACCCAGACAGAGGAGATAGGTCCCATAACAGCAAAATGGGCATCATGTCATCCACCAAAGCAGCAGGCGATTATCATTAATGTAGGCCCCTGGCACCCAGACAGAGGAGAAAGGTCCCATAACACACAAAACAGGCATCATGTCACCCAGCAATGGAACAGGCCACTTTCAGGAATTTAGGCCCTAGCACCCAGACAGAGGAGAGAGGTCCCATAACAGCAAAACAGGCATCTTGTCACCCACCAATGCAGCAGGTGATTATCATTAATGCAGGCCCTAGCACCCAGGCAGAGGCAGAGAGGTCCCAAAACAGCAAAACAGGCATCATGTGACCCAGCAATGGAACAGGCCACTTTTAGGAATTTAGGCCCTAGCACCCAGACAGAGGAGAAAGGTCCCATAACAGCAAAACAGGCATCATATCACCCACCAATGCAACAGGCCACTTTAAGCAATTTAGGACCTTGTACATAAACAGAGGAGAGAGGTCGCATAACAGCAAAACAGACATCACGTCACCCACTAATGCAGCAGTGCCCTGGAGTAAAAGAATGTATGGTTGAGGGCAAGGCATTTATAAATGTCTATTCTGCACAAGGTACGGACAAGTCCTGTGGGATCCATGCCTGGTTCATGTTAATGAACGTGAGCTTGTCCACGCTGTCTGTGGACAGACAGCTGCGTTTGTCTGTAATGACTCCCCCTGCCGTGCTAAATACACGTTCAGACAATACACTGGCCGCAGGGCAGGCCTGCACCTCCAAGGCATAAAGGGCAAGCTCTGGCCATGTGGACAATTTGGAGACCCAGAATTGGAATGGGGCAGAACCATGTACTGTACATATGTACTGTTCCTCCGTGTTGTTGAAATGCTGCCTCCTGATCACACGTTCCCTATCAGCTGGTGGTGCAGTTTGCTGTGGCGCATTGACAAAACTTTTCCACATCTCGGCCATGCTAACCCTGCTGTCTGAGGAGCTGGCCGTGACACAGCTGCATTGGCGACCTCTTCCTCCTCTTCCTCTGCCTTCACCTTGAGCTTCCACTTGTCCCCCCATGTCAGTTGGGAATGCCCTCAGGAGCGCATCTACCAGCGTACACTTGTAGTCGCACATCTTCCTATCACACTCCAGTGCGGAAGGTGGGCACGTTGTCCTTGTACCGGGGATCCAGCAGGGTGGCAACCCAGCAGTCAGCACAAGTTAAAATGTGGTCAACTCTGCTTTCGTTGTGCAGGCACTGCAGCATGTAGTTGCTCATGTTTGCCAGGCTGCCCAGAGGTAACGATAAGCTATCCTCTGTAGGTGGTGTATTGTCTGTGTCCTCCGTATCCCCCCAGCCATGCTCCAGTAATGTCCCTGAGCTGCATAGGGTGCCACCCTACAGTAAAACCGATTTCTTCTCCTCCTCCTCTACCTCATTCTCCTCGTCCTCCAGAAGTGTGCCCTGGCTGTCCACATATGTACCTGGACTCTGCTGGTGCAGGATCCCACCCTCTGAGCCACTTCTGTGTGACCTGTCTGAAACCCTGCAAAATGCCCCCTCTTCATCCTCCTCCTGTGCCGCATCCTCTTCCATCATCTCCGTAATATTTTTTCAAGGAGAAATAGAAGGGGTATTGTAATGCTAACAATGGCATCATCAGCACTGGCCATGTTGGTTGAGTACTCCATAGACCACAACAAGGTACACAGGTCTCGCATGCAGGCCCAGTCACTGGTGGTGAAGTGGTGCTGATCCGCAGAGGGACTTACCCGTGCATACTGCATCTGAAACTCCACTATCGCCCGCTGCTGCTCGTACAGTCTCTCCAGCATATGTAAGGTGGAGTTCCACCTGGTGGGCATGTTTCATATGAGGTGGTGAGCAGGAAGGCCGGTTACGCTGCAGCACAGACAGGTAAGCGACAGCAGGGTGAGAATGACGAAAGCGCGCACATACGGACTACACTTTCAGTAGCAGCTCTGACATGTCTGGGTAGTTTTTAAGAAACTTCTGGACCAGGCAAGGGATGTGTGTCAAAACGGCTAGTCCCAGAGCTGCAACGATATTTCGCCCATTATCGCACACCACCAGTCCTGGCTTCAGGCTCACCGGCAGCAACCACTCATCAGTCTGCTGTTCTATGCCCCTCCAAAGCTCCTGTGCGGTGTGGGGTTTGTCACCCAAACACATGAGTTTTAAAATCGCCTGCTGACGTTTACCCTGGGCTGTGCTGAAGTTGGGGGTGAGGTTCTTTCGATGATCGGATGTGGGGATGGTAAAAGAGGAGGAGGATGATGTGGAGTAGGAGGAGGAAGCAACAGGAGGCAACGAATAATGCCCTGCGATCCTCGGTGGTGGAAGGACATGCGCCAAACCGCTATCCGCCTCGGGCCCAGCCGCCATTACGTTTACCCAGTGTGCAGTTAGGGAGATATAGCGACCCTGGCCGTGCTTACTGGACCATGTACCTGTGGTTATGTGGACCTTGCCACAGATGGCGTTGTGAAGCGCGCACTTGATTTTATCCTCCACTTGGTTGTGCAGGGAAGGGACGGCTCGCCTGGAAAAGTAGTGGCGGCTGGGAATAAAGTACTGGGGGACAGCCATCGCCATCAGCTGTTTGAAACAGTCCATCTACACCAGACGCAATGACAGCATTTCAAAGGCCAGCAATTTTAAATGCTGGCATTCAGGGCCAGGGCTCGAGGGTGGGTAGGTGGGTATTTCCTCCTTCTCTCCAATGTTTGGGAGATTAACAGCTGAATGCTGCCGTGTGACATGGTGGAGATGCTTGGTGAGGGTGTCACATGTGGTGGTGTTGGTGGAACATCCTCTGTTTGCTGGTCGCCAGGTGCCATTGTGACACCAGAGGTGGAGGGAGAGGCCGAGCCAGCAGCAGAAGAGTGAGCAGGAAGAACATGAGAGAGTTCCTTGTTTTTAAGGTGTTTACTCCACTGTAGTTCATGCTTTGCATGTAGATGCCTAGTCATGAAGGTTGTGCTCAGGTTAATAATGTTTATGCCTCGCTTCAGGCTCTGATGGCGCAACATGAAAACCACTTGTGTCTTGTCATCAGGACATTGTGTGAAGAACTGCCACACCAATGAACTACTTGGAGCAGGCCTTGGTGTGCTCGGTGCCTGGGTGCGATGGACAGTAGCAGGCGTACTGTCTCTGGAATGGCCGCTGAGCTTTTGCACCCTGCTCCCTCTTTTGCTTTGCTGTTGCCTCTGTACGACCACCGCCTCTTCCTCAGAACTGCACGCTTCACTAGCACGACCTTCTGTCCAGTCTGGGTCTAGGACTTCATCATCCTCCACATCATCTTCTACCCATTCATGACCCCTGCCCTCCTCGTCGGTCTTCACATTGCAGAAAGCCACAGCAGTTGGCACCTGTGTTTCATCATCATCAGAGACGTTTTGTGGCGGCATTCCCATGTCCTCATCCTGCAACAAAAGTGGTTAAGCATCAGTGCATTCAAGGTCTTCCTCTTCTGGGGCAGGGCTAGGTGGATGGGCCGGGGAAACCCTGCCAACAAAGTCATCAAAAAGCATGAGACTTTCCTGCATGATTTGGGGCTCTGACTGCTGGGCTGATTTGCAAGGGGGTGAGGTGGAAGACTGATGGGCATGGGCTGCAGGTGTCAACTCTGAGCTTTCTGCAGAGGACTGTGAAGGAACTGGAGGCACTGTCAGCCACCCAATCTACTATCGCCTGTACATGTTCTGGCTTCACCATCCGTAGAGCGGTATTTGGGCCTATCAAATAACGCTGCAGAATCTGTCGCCTACTCGCACCAGAGGAAAGTGTTTGACTTGGTGCGGTAGTTGGCGCTGAACAGCCACGTCCTCTCTCAGCAACAGAAGCTCCACCAACACCACCACGACCATGCCCACGTCCCTTATTTGATGTTCTACTCATTATTTGCGTTCACCCACTAAGCTGAAAGATTAGTCTCTCTCCGGTGTCAATTTACCTGCCACTAGTCGACAATAACATTAAGGCAGCTAAGGCAGTGCCCTTGTCAAAAAAATGCTCTGTGGACCCAGAATAATGTTTTTTTTGCCCAAAATACACTGATTCTCAATTTCTATGCGGAAATGTAAAAACAAATGTTGGTATGCTGTATGCACAAGTGGTTTGTGGAACAAGAACAAGTATTTTTGTAATAAAATACAGAAAATTAGTATTTCAATGCTGTAAATTGAAATAAATTATTTATACGCCGGATGCACAACAGTTTTTTTGGCCTAAAACAGAACCTTCAATAAAACCCCAAAATGCAGTTTTTAACTGCTGTATAGAAATGAGCGAACACCTGGAAGTTCGGGTTCGGGAAGTTCGGCCGAACTTCCCGAAAATGTTCGGGTTCGGGATCCGAACTCGACCCGAACTTTATCCCGAACCCGAACCCCATTGAAGTCAATGGGGACCCGAACTTTTAGGCACTAAAAAGGCGGTAAAATAGTCCAGGAACGGGCTAGAGGGCTACCAAAGGCAGCAAAATGTAGGTAAATCCCCTGCAAACAAATTTGGATAGGGAAATGAATTAAAATAAAATAAAATAAATAAAATTTAACCAATATCAATTGGAGAGAGGTCCCACTGCAAGGAATCATGCGTCATATCAACCAACACTGGAGAAGGCCACTTTCACTTATTTTGGCCCCAGCACCCAGACAGAGGAGAGAGGTCCCACAGCAAGGAATCATGCGTCATATCACACACCACTGGAGAAGGCCACTTTCAGTTATTTCAGCCCAACACCCAGACCGAGGATACAGGTCCCACATCAAGGAATCATGCGTCATATCAACAAACACTGGAGAAGGCCACTCAGTTATTTCGGCCCCAGCACCCAGACAGAGGAGAGATGTCCCACAGGAAGGAATCATGCGTCATATCACCCACCACTGGAGAAGGCCACTCAGTTATTTCAGCCCAGCACCCAGACAGAGGAGAGAGGTCCCACAGCAAGGAATCATGCGTCATATCACCCACCACTGGAGAAGGCCACTTTCAGTTATTTCAGCCCAGCACACAGACCGAGGATATAGGTCCCACATCAAGGAATCATGCGTCATATCACCCACCACTGGAGAAGGCCACTTTCAGTTATTTCAGCCCAGCACCCAGACCGAGGATACAGGTCCCACATCAAGGAATCATGCGTCATATCACCCACCACTGGAGAAGGCCACTTTCAGTTATTTCAGCCCAGCACCCAGACCGAGGATACAGGTCCCACATCAAGGAATCATGCGTCATATCACCCACCACTGGACAAGGCCACACATTTATTTCGGCCCCAGCACCCAGACAGAGGAGAGAGGTCCCACAGCAAGGAATCATGCGTCATATCACCCACCGGAAAGGCCACTTCATTATTTCGCACCCAGACAGAGAGAGGTCCCACAGCAAGGAATCATGCGTCATATCAACCACCACCGGAGAAGGCCACTCTCAGTTATTTCGGTCCAGCACCCAGACAGAGGAGAGAGGTCCCACAGCAAGGAATCATGCGTCATATCAACCACCACCGGAGAAGGCCACTTTCAGTTATTTCGGCCCAGTACCCAGACAGAGAGAGAGGTCCCACAGCAAGGAATCATGCGTCATATCAACCACCACCGGAGAAGGCCACTCTCAGTTATTTCGGCCCAGCACCCAGACAGAGGAGAGAGGTCCCACAGCAAGGAATCATGCGTCATATCAACCACCACCGGAGAAGGCCACTCTCAGTTATTTCAGCCCACCCCCGAGACAGAGGAGAGGGGTCCCACAGCAAGGAATCATGCGTCATATCAACCACCACCGGAGAAGGCCACTCTCAGTTATTTCGGCCCCACCACCCAGACAGAGGAGAGGTTCATTCAACTTTGGGTTGCACCGCAAGATCATGGTAAAATTCTGCACAAGGGAGGCACAGGTCCTGTGGGATCCATGCCTGGTTCATTTTTATGAACGTCAGCTTATCCACGTTGGCTGTGGACAGGCGGCTGCGTTTGTCAGTAATGACGCCCCCTGCCGTGCTGAATACACGTTCAGACAAAACGCTGGCCGCCGGGCAGGCCAGCACCTCCAAGGCATAAAATGCTAACTCTGGCCACGTGGCCAATTTGGAGACCCAGAAGTTGAATGGGGCCGAACCATCAGTCAGTACGTGGAGGGGTGTGCAGACGTACTGTTCAACCATGTTAGTGAAATGCTGCCTCCTGCTAACACGTTCCGTATCAGGGTGGTGGTGCAGTTAGCGGTGGCGTGGAGACAAAACTTTTCCACATTTCTGCCATGCTAACCCTGCCCTCAGAGGAGCTGGCCGTGACACAGCTGCGTTGGCGACCTCTTTCTCCTTCTCTGCCTTCGCCTTGGGCTTCCACCTGTTCCCATGTGACATTTGGGAATGCTCTCAGGAGCGCCTCTACCAGCGTGCGCTTGTACTCGCGCATCTTACTATCACGCTCCAGTGCAGGAAGTAAGGTGGGCACATTGTCTTTGTACCGGGGATCCAGCAGGGTGGCAACCCAGTAGTCCGCACACGTTAAAATGTGGGCAACTCTGCTGTCGTTGGGCAGGCACTGCAGCATGTAGTAGCTCATGTGTGCCAGGCTCCCCAGAGGTAAGGACAAGCTGTCCTCTTTGGGAGGCGTATCGTCATCGTCCTCCGTATCCCCCAGCCACGCACCAGTGATGGGCCTGAGCTGTGTCGGGTGCCACCGCGCTGTGAACCTGCTTCATCCTCATCCTCCTCCACCTCCTCCTCATCCTCCTTGTCCTCCAGTAGTGGGCCCTGGCTGGCCACATTTGTACCTGGCCTCTGCTGTTGCAAAAAACCTCCCTCTGAGCCACTTCTAACAGACTGGCCTGAAAGTGCTAAAAATGACCCCTCATCCTCCTCCTCCTCCTGGGCCACCTCCTCTTCCATCATCGCCCTAAGCGTTTTCTCAAGGAGACATAGAAGTGGTATTGTAACGCTGATAACGGTGTCATCGCCACTGGCCATGTTGGTGGAGTACTCGAAACAGCGCAACAGGGCTCACAGATCTCGCATGGAGGCCCAATCATTGGTGGTGAAGTGGTGCTGTTCCGCAGTGCGAATGATGCGTGCGTGCTGCAGCTGAAACTCCACTATGGCCTGCTGCTGCTCACACAGTCTCTCCAGCATGTGCAAGGTGGAGTTCCACCTGGTGGGCACGTCGCATATGAGGCGGTGAGCGGGAAGGCCGAAGTTCCGCTGTAGCGCAGACAGGCGAGCAGCGGCAGGATGTGAACGCCGGAAGCGCGCACAGACAGCCCGCACTTTATTCAGCAGCTCTGACAAGGGATGTGCGTCAAACCGGCTAGTCCCAGAGCTGCGACGAGATTTCGCCCATTATCGCTCACCACCAGGCCGGGCTTGAGGCCCACCGGCAGAAACCACTCGTCGGTCTGTTGTTCAATACCCCGCCACAACTCCTGCGCGGTGTGGGGCCTGTCCCACAAACATATGAGTTTCAGAATGGCTTGCTGACGTTTACCCCGGGCTGTGCTGAAGTTGGTGGTGAAGGTGTGTGGCTGACTGGATGAGCTGGTGGAAGCAGAGGAGGAGGAAGCCGAGGAGGAGGCTACAGGAGGCAAAGAATGATGCCCTGCGATGCTTGGCGGTGGAAGGACGTGCGCCAAGGAACTCTCCGCCTGGGGCCCAGCCGCCACTACATTTACCCAGTGTGCAGTTAGGGAGATATAGCGTCCCTGGCCGTGCTTACTGGTCCATGTATCTGTGGTTAGGTGGACCTTGCCACAGATAGCATTGCGCAGTGCATACTTGATTTTATCGGATACTTGGTTGTGCATGGAAGGCACGGCTGTCTTGGAGAAGTAGTGGCGGCTGGGAACAACATACTGTGGGACAGCCATGGACATCAGCTGTTTGAAGCTGTCTGTGTCCACCAGCCTGAATGACAGCATTTCAAAGGCCAGTAGTTTAGAAATGCTGGCATTCAGGCCCAGGGCTCGAGGGTGGCTAGGTGGGAATTTACGCTTTCTCTCCAAGGTTTGTGAGATGGAGAGCTGAACGCTGCCGTGTGACATGGTGGAGATGCTTGGTGACGCAGGTGGTGTTATCGGTGGCACATCCTCTGTTTGGTGGGCGGCAGGTGCCAACATTCCTCCCGAGGCGGAGGAAGAGGCTGAGGCAGCAGCAGAAGAGGGAGCAGGGGGAGCAAGAGTGAGTTCCTTGCTTTTAAGGTGTTTACTCCACTGCAGTTCATGCTTTGCATGTACAGTTGTATCATCGTTAGCGCTCCCAGCAAACTCGCGGCAGCGCGTAACGATATCCAATTTCCCTTGTAAACCCGAAGCGCGTAATAGACTATTGAGAAAACTAAAGGTGCAATTTTGGTTTGTGAACACCAGATGGCGCTTGGAACTGCAGTGGATATTAGTACTGTGTTATAATGAGAAAGTACTGTCGATTTTTGCACTATAGGGAACTGTATCAGCTAACAGAGGGGAGAGGGTCTTCACTGCCCTACTGTAATTCCTTTACTTTTCATTTGGGAAATATATTATTTAAACGTTGCTTTGTCCTGACCTCATAACATACAGGTGCCATTCTTATAGCGGTCGGCTCCTGTGCAGTGTCGGCATGTGCCCCGACTGCTGAGGATAATTATGGGCTGTTGGGGAGCCGAAGCTGCCTGTTTGATCTACAGTACCCCCCTCCCTGTGGGATTTGTGGGCACATGCTTTATGCAGGGGAGAACTACAGTAACAGTATACTGTCGGATTTACCGGCACATACTGTACTGTATGTACTCTACCTCATTCTCGGGATCCACGCTTCACTCTGCAGATTTGGCTATGTGCAGAGCAGTTGTTACTGTTTGATAGTGTTATTACTGTACACTACAGTTGTCACAGCTCACCCTCCATCTCCCCCTACCCTGGTGTGTTCGGCTGCTGATAGTATCCACATAAACATACAGTACAGCATGTACTGTACTGTATATTCACATTGTTATCGCTGCTACACAGTTTACTGTAATTGCCGCCTCTTTGCTGCTTCTGGTTAAAAAAAAAACGCCGGTAATTACAGTAAGCTGCATAGCAGCGATAACTACTGTACAGGAATATACTGTACAGTACAGTATCTTTTTTTCTATCCTTTTTCCACACTTTCTACACTGTATACAGTACAGCACATGTACCGTATACAGTACCATAAGAGAAGGGGGATGCAGTCGGGTACAGTACCTGCGGCTCCCCACCGCCCATACAGTAGAACACATGTTCCATGCGCCCACAAATCCCACAGGGAGGGGGGTACTGTAGACCAAACAGGCAGCTCTGGCTCCCCAACAGCCCATAATTATCCTCAGCAGTTGGGGCACATGCCGACACTGCACAGGAGCTGTTCGCTATAAGAATGGCACCTGTATGTTGTACCCTGTGGCAAATCGACAGGAGGTTAGTGGGGAGTTCGTTGGGGCAAATATATTTAATCAATATAATAAAAAAAAAATTGTTTTGCAGTACCCCTGTATGATAATTAATATGAACTGCCATTTTCTTTACTGTCAGTTCTTTTTATAGCTGAAGAAATGTGTTTTTATTGGCTGCTGGAGCCACGTGCCCTCCTCTGGCCAATCACATTAATACGAGTTTTCTTCATTCAAAGAATATGGCATATTCATCCAATGATACGAGAGTTCCCACGGTCAGGTGAACCAATCACCGGTAAGTTCACACGCTATTAAGGTTAATTGGTTATGACAGGTCGTCAAAACAAATAATTAACCTTAATAGTGTGGGAACTTACCGGTGATTGGTTCACCTGACCGTGGGAACTCTCATATCATTGGATGAATATGCCATATTCTTTGAATGAAGAAAACTCAGTATAATGTGATTGGCCAGAGGAGGGCACGTGGCTCCAGCAGCCAATAAAAACCTATTTCTTCAGCTATAAAAAGATCTGACAGTAAAGAAAATGGCAGTTCTTATTAATTATCATACCGGGGTACTGCATTTTTTTTTTTCTATTATATTAATGAAATACAATTGTCCCAAGGAACGCCCCACTAACCTCCTGTCGATTTGCCTTCCCTCTATTACTGCTTTATCGGCTCGCTGGCTGAAGTGACAGATAGAAGAGGTCTGTGATTTACAGTATACTGTACGGTATGCTTTCGCTAAGCGATTGTTTTTTTTCCTGGATTATTCATTTAGTGTAGAGTACTTAATAATACTGTTCTGTAAATCAAATTAATTTGTCCAAAAAATAATTTAAACGTCGCTAACATACAGGTGCCATTCTTATAGCGGCCGGCTCCTGTGCAGTGTCGGCATGTGCCCCGAATGAGGATGATTATGGGCTGTATGGGGAGCCGAAGCTGCCTGTTTGATCTACAGTACCCCCCTCCCTGTGGGATTTGTGGGCACATGCTTTATGCAGGGGAGAACTACAGTAACAGTATACTGTCGGATTTACCGGCACATACTGTACTGTATGTACTCTACCTCATTCTCGGGCTCCACGCTTCACTCTGCAGATTTGGCTATGTGCAGAGCAGTTGTTACTGTTCGATAGTGTTATTACTGTACACTACAGTTGTTGCATCTCACCCTCCCTCTCCCCCCGACCCTGGTGTGTTCGGCTGCTGATAGTATCCACATAAACATACAGTACAGCATGTACTGTACTGTATATACACATTGTTATCGCTGCTACACAGTTTACTGTAATTGCCGCCTCTTTGCTGCTTCTGGTTAAAAAAAAAACGCCGGTAATTACAGTAAGCTGCATAGCAGCGATAACTACTGTACAGGAATATACTGTACAGTACAGTATTTTTTTCTCATCTTTTTTTTTCCACACTTTCTACACTATATACAGTACAGCACATGTACCGTATACAGTACCATAAGAGGAGGAGGATGCAGTCGGATACAGTACGTGCGGCTCCCCACTGCTGCCGGTTCACTCTATGTGCTGGCATCATACAATAGAACACATGTTCCATGCACATGCTGCCAGCCCAACGTCTGTAGTGGGGGGACTCTTACAGGGACGACCAAACAGTAAGGGTGAAAGGCAGAGCGGGGAGGAATGCCGGGAGCTGGTATTAGTGGTGAAGGTCAAGAACTGCCATACTGTACTGTAATCTGACCTCTGACAAGGGGGAAAAGTAAAGGAATTACAGTAGGGCAGCGCTGCTCCAGTATACTGTACTGTACATCCAGTTACACCACTACAAATTCTCATAGAGTGCAGTATTACTGATTAATTATCTACTTTAACTCAACACTGCCATCTACTGGCATTGTGTTGCATTGCTACATTGAAGGAGATAAAATCGCGTTTAGCTAGTAACGATTTGCGAAATAAGGGAGCGGTGGCGATGATACAACTGTAGATGCCTGGTCATGCAGGTTGTGCTAAGGTTCAGAACGTTAATGCCTCGCTTCAGGCTCTGATGGCACAGCGTGCAAACCACTCGGGTCTTGTCGTCAGCACATTGTTTAAAGAAGTGCCATACCAGGGAACTCCTTGAAGCTGCCTTTGGGGTGCTCGGTCCCTGGTGGCGGTGGCCAGTAGCAGGCGAATTCTCTTGGAGGCGGCTGTTCTGCTTTTGCCCCCTGCTATCTCTTTTGCTACGCTGTTGGCTCGGTCTCACCACTGCCTCTTCCTCTAAACTATGAAAGTCAGTGGCACGACCTTCATTCCATGTGGGGTCTAGGACCTCATCGTCCCCTGCATCATCTTCCACACAGTCTTCCTCCCTGACCTCCTGTTCAGTCTGCACACTGCAGAAAGACGCAGCAGTTGGCACCTGTGTTTCGTCATCATCAGAGACGTGCGGACTCCGATGAGGTGGTATTCCCATGTCCTCATCATCAGGAAACATCAGTGATTGTGCATCAGTGCATTCTATGTCTTCCACCACTTGGGAAGGGCTAGGTGGATTTCCTTGGGAATCCCTGCCAGCAGAGTCTTCAAACAGCATAAGAGACTGCTGCATAACTTGAGGCTCTGACAGTTTCCCTGATATGCATGGGGGTGATGTGACAGACTGATGGGCTTGGTTTTCAGGTGCAACCTGTGCGCTTTCAGCAGAAGACTGGGTGGGAGATAATGTTGTGAACATGCTGGATCCACTGTCGGCCACCCAATTGACTAGCGCCTGTACCTGCTCAGGCCTTACCATCCTTAGAACGGCATTGGGCCCCACCAAATATCGCTGTAAATTCTGGCGGGTACTGGAACCTGAGGTAGTTGGTTCACTAGGACGTGTGGCTGTGGCAGAATGGCCACGTCCTCTCCCAGCACAAGAGGGTACACTAGCACCACCACGACCGCGTCCGCGTCCCTTAATAGATGTTTTCCTCATTGTTACCGTTCACCAAGCACCACAATAAGAAAAAAAATATTTGGCCCAATGTATTGATTTCAAATTCAGGCCTTTTTTTACAGGCACCTAACACTATCTGCCTATTTATTTATGTAGCGTATTACACTAATCCAGGCACAGCAGTAAAAACTGATTTAGGGGAATATCTCTTTTAGGGCTAGTATTTAGGCCCTGGATGAATGGTATTCTTTTATGGACAGATTTACAATTGGCCTGCAACAGCTCGAACACCAGATTCAGGGTATTGCTATTTTGTTAATTGAATTTAACCCCAGAACAAAATATATGTTTTGGCGGACACTATTATACTTTGCCAGCTACAGCTGAAACCACTGATTTATGGTATTGCTATTTTGGCAATTGAATTTCACCCCAGAACAAAATATATGTTTTGGCGGACACTATGAATCTTGGCCTGCAACAGCTGGGACACCAGATTCAGGGTATTGCTATTTTGGCAATTGAATTTCACCCCAGAACAAAATATATGTTTTTGTGGACACTGTGAATATTGGCCTGTAACAGCTGTTACACCAGATTCAGGGTATTGCTATTTTGGCAATTGAATTTCACCCCAGAACAAAATATATGTTTTTGCAAACACTATTATATTTTGCCAGCCACATCTGAAACCACTGATTTATGGTATTGCTATTTTGTTAATTGAATTTCACCCCGGAACAAAATATATGTTTTGGCGGACACTATGAATCTTGGCCTGCAACAGCTGGGACACCAGATTCAGGGTATTGCTATTTTGGCAATTGAATTTCACCCCAGAACAAAATATATGTTTTGGCGGACACTATTATACTTTGCCAGCCACAGCTGAAACCACTGATTTATGGTATTGCTATTTTGGCAATTGAATTTCACCACATAAAATAATCTATCCTTTGCCAGACAGCAGACAGTATTATACTTGGCTAGCCAAATCTGGAACACCAGATTTAGGGGATTGGTATTTGGGCAATTGTATTTAACCCCTTAATAAAATATAGAAATTGCTATCCTGAGTTTCTAGGGGTGACAATTAGCACAGCCAAGCCCCTGATGTAGGATATAGCAAAAAAAAACTAGTATTGATGGACTTGGTGGCAGCTTGTTCTGGTGCACCACAAGTCACAAAATGACCGCCGATCACCACAGAAAATAAGTGACAGAAAAACGCTCTGTGCAGCCTAAAAACCAGTGAGCAAGTAACTAGCAGAAATTCAATCATTCACAGCTGTAGATCGATCCATTCATTAGGTGCTGTTGCTGACTTTTTCCTGCCTAATCTCGCCCTCACAGAAGCTGCGTCCTCTCCCTACACTAATCAGAGCAGTGTGACGAGCAGCGCTACGTGACTCCAGCTTAAATAGAGGCTGGGGCACATGCTGCACTTGGCCAATCACAGCCATGCCATTAGAAGGCATGGCTGTGATGGGCTCTTAGGGCAAGAAGTAAAACGCTAGAAGATTGGCTGCTGTGCAGAAAGCGGGAAGTAATCGCCGAACAACGAACCCGAACCCGAACTTTTTTGAACTATTCGCTCAACACTGCTGCTGTACATTAACAGTAGATATTTATACTATGTATGGACACCAGATTTGGAAATCCAGTACACAGATTTGGTCACCAAAATTCCCAAATGCAGAATTTAACTGCTATAAATTGTAAATAATTATTTAAACGACAGATGCGCAACTGTTTTTCTGCCTAAAACACAGCTTTTTTCAATAAAACCCCAATATGCAGTTTTTTACTGCTGTAAATTTAAATTAGATATTTATAACGTGTATGTATAACTGCTTTGTGAAGCAAGAATATTGCTTTTTTACCACAAAAAAAGAATAATTAAATATTGTGAAATCTGTATTTAAGCAGTGTATTTCAAGATGCTCTGTGGATCAGGATTACCAAAAAACATCCACTTAGGCTACATTCACACATCCGTGTGTGTTTTGCGTATCCACGGACACCATCCGCAAAACACGGACACCAGCAATGTGCGTTCCGCATTTTGCGGACCGCACATCGCCGGCACTCTCATAGAAAATGCCTTTTCTTGTAAAAAAAACTTTATTCAAGGTCGACTAAACTGTCTGAAATACCCATTCCAACCTCCAATTTTACATTGCTACTGTGAAATACAGCATAAGGCCTCATTCACACGTCCGCAATTCTGTTCCGCAATTGCAGACAAGAATAGGACATGTTCTATATTTTTCGCGAACGCTATTGCGGGACATCGTCTGTCCCCGAAGGAATGAATGGGTCTGCAATTCCGTTCCGCAAAATGGGGAACAGAATTGCGGACGTGTGAATGAGGCCTTATGCTGTATTTCACAGTAGCAATGTAAAATTGGTAGTTGGAATGGGTATTTCAGACAGTTTGGTCGACCTTAAATAAAGTTTTTTTTCATAAAAAACAAAGAAGCACTATTTCCCTGCAGAAATATAA
This sequence comes from Bufotes viridis, assembly GCA_033119425.1. Lineage (NCBI taxonomy): Eukaryota > Metazoa > Chordata > Amphibia > Anura > Bufonidae > Bufotes > Bufotes viridis. The sequence continues at coordinate 80,855,437 of CM065596.1, forward strand.
AATATGTCTTTGGACGGTGTATGCAGAATTGTTTTGTGGACAAGGAATACGGTTTTTCCCCCAAATTTACAAGGATTCTCTATTTCACCGCAGAAATGTCAAATATATATTTTGGCAGTGTAAAATAGGCTTGGTGGATCAGGATGACCACTTTTTTTTTAACTAAAATACACTGATGCACTATTTGATAGCTGACATGAAATATACGGTTTATTGCATAGTATACAAAAGTGCTCTGTGGCACCACAGAGCCCAGGCTAGCCAAATGGACTATGTCACGGCTTTTGTCACCAAAATTCACAAATGCTGTTTTTCACTGCTGTAAATTAAATGTAGGTATTTATACTGTGTATGTACAACTGATTTGTGAAGCAGGAATTTTGCTTTATTCACTCAATAAAAGAATAATGCACTATTTCTCAGCTATAATGTGAAATCGGTATTTAGGTGGTGTATTTCAAATTGCTTTGTGGATCAGGATTTCCACTTTTTTTTTTAAAATACACTTATACTGTATTTCACAGCAGCAATGTAAAATAGGTGGCTGTAATGTGTATTTCAGACTGTTTGGTGGACCTTGAATAACGTTTTTTTCTTTAAAAAACAAAGAAGCACTATTTCCCTGCAGAAATACAAAATATGTCATTGGACGGTGTATGCAGAACTGTTTTGTGGACAAGGAATATGTTTTTTCCCCCAAAATTACAAGGATTCTCTATTTCACCGCAGAAATGTCAAATATATATTTTGGCGGTGTAAAATAGGCTTGGTGCATCAGGATGACCAAATGACTAAAGTATACTGATGCACTATTTGACAGCTGAAATGGAATATACGGTTTAGGGCATTGTATACACAAGTGCTCTGTGGCGCCACAGATCCCAGGCTAGACAAATGGACTATGTCACCCCTTAAACATACAAAAGGCAATATAGGGGACTTGAGCAGCCATAAAAAAAAGTTTTTTTTTTGTTCACTGAGCTACAAAATAGGATTAAGCTGATGTCCCTGGCTGGCTGGCACACATGCAGTACACTGCAGTGGCTAATATGGCCACCGAGCACCACCTCAGTAACAGATGGATTACAAAAAAAGATTTCCCTTGCAGTGGCTGGGTACAGAAATGTTGGATTGCTGAAGCTCCCTCTCTATTTGCTGTATCTTGTGGATTAAAGTAGCACAGGTTCTTCTGATTTCTGCCCAATTCTGTCCCTGATCGCAGCACCAACATCCTCTCCCTAAGCTCAAATCAGCAGAGTGACGTGCGGCAGTACGTGACTCCAGCTTATGAAAAGGGTGGGTCACATGCTGCACTGAGCCAATCACAGCCATGCCATTAGTAGGCATGGCTTTGATGACTTCTTAGGGCAAGAAGTAAAACGCTTGCTGATTGCCTGCTGTGCAGCCCTTCAGAAAGTGGGATGAAATCGCCGAACAACGGACTCAAACCCGAACTTTTTTGAAAATGCTCGGGTTCGGGTCCGTGTCCCGAACACCCCAAAATTCGGTGCGAACCCAAACTATACAGTTCGGGTTCGCTCAACTCTAGTGATAACATTATTACTTAGAATTTTGTCGAGGAGAGATGTGTGCTGTTCTTCAGGTCACCAAGAGATGCGCGTTGCCGGCCTTGTTGCAGAGGGATGAGCACTGCTGACCCTGTCACAGGAGGATGCCGGTGTCATGGCCTCGATTGTGTTCTCTGTCACATTGTTGTCATGCAAGCGGTAGCTGGTGGCAATTTGGTGTTCGGTATGCATGTTCTCTTCCCCTTTAAGTTGTTTCCTCATTCTGTTAGGTGCCTAAGGGGTTAATTCTCTGGCTGGTGTGGAGCTAGGTGGAGCTAGGTCTCTTTATATACTGTTGCTATGAGACTGAGATCATGGTTATGTCTGCCTGTGTGTGAGAAGGAGCTTGCTCCTTTCTTGGATGTTGACTTAGGCCTCTTTCACACGGGCGTCATGTTTGACGCCCGGATAAGAGACGCGTGCGCTGCGGGAAAATGAGCAATTTTTCCGCACGAGTGCAAAGCGTTTTAATGCATTTTGCACGCGCGTGCGAAAAATCGTCATGTTTGGTACCCAGACCCGGAGTTCATTCCATGATGGAAGCAGGTGATTGGACCATTTGACCCAGTGATGTCACTGAAGGTCCTTCACCCCCCGCCCAGCTGAAGACAGAACAGGAGACCGGCAGCTACGCGATCAAATGGAGGAGGTGAATTTTTTTTTTTTTTTTTAACCCTCTATTGCCCTTTTTACTTTGCATTCTCTATTGAGAATGCTATTATTTTCCTTTATAACTATGTTATAACTAAGATAGGCTCCCCATCCCGATCGTCCTTTAGCAGCCATGCGGGAAAATCACACTGCATCCATACTTGCTTGCGGATGCTTGCGATTTTCCCTCAGCCCCATTGACTTCTATGGGGCCTGCGTTGCGTGAAAAACGCAGAATATAGAACATGCTGCGATTTTCACACAACGCAAAAGTGATGCAGGAAAATCACCGCTCATGTACACATCCCCATAGAAATGAAGGGGTCTGGATTCAATGCGGGTGCAATGTGTTCACCTCACACATTGCACCCGCACGGAAATCACGCCAGTCTGAAAGGGGCCTTAGAGCCATCCTAGTTTTTCATTAATGTTATCTGCGATGTCTTCCCGGTGTCTCCTTCCCTTCCTACCCTTTGATGTTTGATGTGGGTTATGTTCAGGGTGTATGTATGTCTAGTTTGGTGTTACATGTCTGATGGTGTTTGTGTCCAGCATGTTTGCTAGACATTCCCCTGTCTTACTTTGTGTCCTCTGGAAGGTGGTCTCTTGGGGGAACCATTTATCCTTATGCAGCTATGTGTGTTCTGGATTCCTGTGTGTGTGTATGTGCTGTTTCCTTACAGTGTGTGGACATCAGCACTTGTGCACGGGTTCCAGACAGTGTGCCTGCGGCAGGAAAGTGTGTTGTAGTCGTCACTTACCTGCCAATTCCATATGCTACATATGGTTTTCTTTCCTCACAGCCTGGCCGGTGGAGACTCCTGTTCATCCGTGCTCCTTGCCCAGGGATTAGTAAGGCCCCCAGGTTCATGGGTATGAGCCCTCCTACCATATGGGTTGACTCATACGGTTAGGAGTCAGGGTCAGAACTATGGACGCAGTAGGAGGTGTCCTGCTTACTTATTCCTCCAGTTTTGTATGGTGGGGGTTTCCCCTACTCCCCATCATGACAGTTTGACAACTAGAATGGCCCTCACTGGACAGATGGTATATCCAGGAACAGCAAACTACAAGCACACACAAAGGCTGGAGGAAGACTCAACTTCAGGCTACCAGCAGCAGCTAAATAGCCCAAAGCAACCACACCCATACCTAGCACTCACATTAACCCCATGTTCACCGGGAAGTGAAACAATTGAAAGGAAAAATTGCGCACACATGCAGAAACAACACATTGCTGGAGGCAACTGCATGAGTGGCAACCGTGTCACGGCACACACAACATAGGCCGTGATACTGCACCCACATGCAACAATAACACCACATTGCTGCAGGCAACTGCATGTGTGGCAACCATGTCACGGCGCCTACCACAGGCCATGACAGCCGGCTACCCTGATGGAGCCAATGTTCCTGCGAAGTGCTTTATCCAGGGTAGGGGGATCTCCGTCTTAATTTCATGATGGAGTGCATTGCGGGCTGCTGTACTATGGCACTTCACACTGTTGTAAAGATCTAGATACGCAAACCCTAGTGTGGCGTTTCCAAATGTCAGCCTTATACAAATCACGCATCTGTGAGGTGACTTATTGAATCAGACATCCTCCACTTACAGTTTACGCATCAGACACCCAGGAGTTAATCAAGTAGTCTTTTAATCCGGAGACTGTATTACAAGATATGCAGGGAATCCAGATGGTAAAAAAATTATGCCACTAATATTCTCCTTGATAAGAACATGAGATACACAGATTCACCTCAGATTCTCCTCAGAATCTCCTCAGAATTAGAGCACACAAAACAGCAATGCATGACAGGGTAAACAGGAAGTGGCTAGACTGAACCAACTAGAAGCAGAAACAGAGGGGGGAGGAGAAGAGAGGAGCATACCAATACACAATGCAAGATACTGAAACAGAACACTCCCCATCTGGTATCGGTAGATACCACTATGTATATGCATACAATGGAATTGTATAAATAACAATGAATAATGTCCATAAACCTAAAAAGGAAACATGCAATGAACATTTATTCAAACCAAAAAAGGATATATCTTCAGTTCAGACCATAGAGCTGGTACTGGAAACAGTCCTAGAAGATGATGAGCATCTCTTTCTTAACAGAACAAAATCTCCTTTCTTTATATTGGGCCTTGGTTCTTGCCACCTTCTGCATTCTTGCTAGAGGTAGAGGTACTTTCTTATCCACCGTTTCCAGAACTGACTGGCGAGATGTTTTACCTGCTTCCACCGAAACTTATAAAGGTTGTGCTGTTTGAAAACGCCAGATGGCACAGGAATATTTCCTATATTTTTTGGTTTATTCTTCAGTGATCTTTTATGCACCCCAGATGTGGATTTCTTCTTTTTTACTACAGGAGGTTGTCTGTTGCTTTCATTAGAAGCTGAGCGAGACATGGTTCTCCTTGATCATACAAAAGATTTAGAATGTGACTTCTCTGTCTGTGTCACCGATTTAGAGCGAGAGCGCTTATTTTGTGAGGCTGATTCACATGTAGATTGCTTTCTGTCTATGAATCGTAAATGCAAATGCTCATGTCTGCTTTTCACTTCTGAAATGGGATCTGTCTTTGTACGTACAGACTTGGGTTGGTGACATGCAGTATTTGTCATGGACATTGGTGGTGAACTTTTCGTTGTGGTTTTCAGAAAAGGCTGAGCAACATGAAGGTGCTTATCCGTTGAAGACTGGGAATAACTCTGATCCTCTTGAGTGCAATCAACAACTGCAGATAGAACTGAAGGTTCTTGCAAAGTATCTAAACTGAACTCTTCCTGTGTTGAAGGAACCTCCTTTATAGAACATTCAGAAGATACTTCTTTTTCAGAATTAAACTCATTGTCAAACAGTAGACTGGAAGGCTCCGGTTTCTGCTGTATCTCATCAGAACTACATGAATCAGAAGGCTTGTTGTCAGTGATGATATAGGATTCATTATGATTAGTGATGAGCGGCAGGTGCCATATTCGATTTCGACGAAATTCGCGAATATTCGAATGAATATTCGTTTCATATTCGTCGAAATCGAATATTCGTCATTTTTTCTAGTTATCGCGATTAACATGCGATTTAAATAATTGCATATTGCGATTTGTACTTAAGGCTACTTTCCTATTGGTTTCATATCTAGAATTAGCGAGGATGACGAATATGACGAATGTATTCGTCTATTCCTCAAAACGAAGATAACGAAGTATTCTACATCTTCGTTTTAGCTACCTATTCGTCAACTTCGCTAATTCTAGCAATCAAATAGGAAGGTTGACTATAGAGACAGCTGTGTTAAATTCGCTATGCGATTTTTTTTTTTTTAATAAATAGAATACTTATAATAATTTTATCAAGTAATATAATTATTCTATTAAAAAAAAAAATCGCATAGCGAATTTAACACAGCTGTCTCTATAGTCAACCTACCTATTTGATTGCTAGAATTAGCGAAGTTGACGAATAGGTTGCTAAAACGAAGATGTAGAATACTCGTTATCTTCGTTTTGAGGAATATGACGAATACATTCGTCATATTCGCTATTCGCTAATTCTACCAAGCCAACCATAACTTCTGTGCTCATGGAGCGTCCCCATCACCATGGGAACGTCTCCATATACTAAAATGTACTGTCGGATTTGAGGAATTACGTTGAAATCGCAATGCGATTAATTCAAGTTATATTAATCGCATTGCGATTTCAACTTAGAGCTGGGTTTATAATGGGTCAGCTTGCTAGAATTAACGAAGTTAACGTATATGGAATATAGCAGCAGTGCTAAGTTGAAATCGCAATGCGATTAATTTAACTTAAAGTATTAGCATTGCGATTTCAACTTAGCACTGCTAGTGCATAGCTATACTCCATATTCATTAATTCTAGCCTATGTAAGATAGCAGTGCTAAGTTGTAATCGCAATGCGATTAATATAACTTGAATTAATCGCATTGCGATTTCAACGTAATTCCTCAAATCCGACAGTACATTTTAGTATATGGAGATTCTCCCATGGATGGGGACGCTCCAGTGCACATGAGCACGGAAGTCGGCAGAAGCGGCAACGGGCACTGACTAGAGCAGCCAGGAAGCCAGGAATCCTCAGGACAGGTAAGAACTACTTTTGGGAAGTAGGAAAGAAAAAAATATAACTAAAAAAAAACAAAAAAAAAAACGAATATTCGAAATAGCGAATTTATAGCGCTATATTCGAAATATTCGCGAATTAGCGAAGTGCCGATATTCGCTAAAAAAATTCGCTTTTCGAATATTCGCGCTCAACACTAATTATGATAAACTGTGTGAGGACTGCAAAGCTGGGAAGGGCTTGAAGACGGCTCCAATTGAAATCCTGAAGGCCTTTCTACAAGCTGCCCTTCTGTCCAGTAACATTCTTCTGCAGCTGACTCCTTGGGATTTAAGCTGCTTTCTGATGTTTTTAGAATATTTGGGCAGGGCATATCTTGCACATAGTAGTGGTTAGGGCACTGTCTGAAGTAAGAAGTTCGCCCCACTATTAATCCATCAGTTCTGAAAGAGTGTACTTGGCAGGGTCGGCGGGTTCTTTCCAGACATACATCCCCCACGATGATCCAACCCACTGTAGGTTTCTGGGCATATGGAGCGTTGAAAGGGCCATTGCGAAGTTCAAGGACCTTATGAGCCTCAAGAATGTCTCTCTCTACCTAGCAAGAATAAAATCTCGGCATGGTTATCAAGGGGAGGAATCTCTCTGGCTATGTTTCTGAGATGAGGGTGATGCTGTGCGGCTTCAGGTGTGGGAATCTCATCCCTTGTGTCCGGCAATTTGTCACACTCAATAAGGGTTGTAAGAGAGAGTTTCTTATGTCCTTTATGGCTTTAAGGTGAAACCATTAGCTCTTCTTCCTGAGGTTGTCACAAGACCTTAGCATGTTCCTAGGGTTTAGGGTGTAGTCTCTCCCTCTATCCTGAACAGATCAAAGAACTTAGGGCTAGCTAGGGAATGATTACTTTGGTCATCTAGAATAGCATACATTCTTATGGTCTTCTCTGGTTGTGCAGTAGGAAACACATCAATGAGGCAAATCTTAGAACAAGACTTACCGCACACAAGTCCTTCTCCACATACCTTTGTGCATCTGGGCGTGACGGTTGTGGTTGGTCTGTCGGTACTCTCCCCGCCATGACTCTCCCCGTCTTGATCGAAATGGGGCTTGTGCCAGTTAACTGGTTCTAGGTTCCGCCTGATTGGTCCCGGGTGAACAGCGGACATGTGTAGATCACTATTACATTCAGAACACTTGACTGGAACCTTACAGTCTCTGGTGAAGTGCTCAGTGGATGCACAGCATCTGAAGCAGATATTATGACTCCTTAGGAACTCCTTACGTTCCTCAAAGGGCTTTGCTATGAAGACACGGCATTTCCTTAAAGGATGTGGTTTATCATGGATAGGGCAATGATGATCGGGTTCCTTGGGGCTTTCATTTCCATTGTTAGTATAGGGCACACCCCTGTCTTTAGGGTTTCTCTGTCTGGGACTGAAAGTCTCGTGTCTCTGTTTAGTAGAGCCAAAGATGTTGGTTCCCAAGGTGTTGAAGCTCGGATCGTTTTTAGCTCTAGCTAAGTCCTTGAGGAACTTACAGAAGAATGAAAATGGTGGAAAGGAAACACGATGTTGCTCCTTGTATTCTGAGCCTGTTGTTGCCCATTGGTCTTGAATATTGAGGGGTAATTTCTCCACAATCAGGCCCACACCATGGGAGGTATCAAGAAAGCTGAGACCTGGTAGCTGCGGGTCTCCCTTGATGATTTCAAACTCAAGAAGAAGATCGCTTAATTCCTGGAACCCTTGGCGGTCTGTATTGGATAATCCAGGAAATTTGTATAGTCGTTTAAATAAGGCACGTTCAACTACTTCCGAGCCGCCGAATGTCTGCTCTAATCTTTCCCATGCGAGACGAAGGCCTTTGACTGGTTCGTAGATATGAACGGTTTTGAGTCTCTTAACACAGTTTGACAACCATGGACCTAGCCATCTAATTAGTAAATCAAGTTCTTACATAGGCAGTACAGCAAGGGTTTGAACTGTTGTCTTGAAGGTGGCCTTCCAACTTCTATAGTTCTCTGGGCGATCATCAAAGTTCATAAGGCTTCTCCCTCGCTGGTGTTGTTGGCACTATCTGATGCCCTATGTTTGGGGGTTGGAAGATGGAATGGAGTGGCAGCTGGGTTGAGTGTAAGTGAAGGCTTCACATCTGGCAATGTTGGCGCCAGCGTCTTGGTTGCTATGTAACTAGTCTCAGGAGGTTTTAATGTGATTTGATGAGCTTGAAGCGGCTTGGTCTCTAATGGTGCCTGAAATACTGTGTAAGGTGCCAGAGGTTTGAAAGAAAGAGAAATGTCCACTGGACTGGGGTCAACTGTATAGTTATCAGCTGCCTCTTTTTCTACTCACATGTGTTCAGCAGGCTGGCGTGCAGAGCCCAAATCTTCTGGTGCAAATGCATTGACTTTGCTTTGGTCTAGGATGAATTGCAGGGTACAGCAGTCTGAGTCATTAGATATCTTGGACATAGGATGATAAGCTTCTTCTTCTTCAGCAGCTTCTTCAAGAACCCTGAGTTCAGCCATGGCTGCTACTTCTTCCCTTTCCTCCAACTTAGCTTCGGCCTTGGCTTTGGTCGCTTGCGCCTGAGCCTATATAGCTGCTTGATTAGCTCGAGATTGGGCTAGTATAGCTGCTTGATTAGCTTGGGATAGCGATTGTGTCTCTGCGACTTGTGCCTTAATGACTACTTCCTTTCTAATGCAGTGAGCTTGTACCTTTGCTGCTTCCACTTTTGCGCGTGCCAACACCAATGAGGTACTCAGCGAAGAGTGCTGTGAGCGAGACCTTAGCGATGAGGACTGAGCAATAGATTTCGAGGAACGGGATGAAGCCTTGGAGTGCCTTGAAAGGTTAGAATGGCGGGACGCAGTTTCATATTGTGGTGATATCTTGTCCTCTAGCATTGACTTGACTGCCATAAATCTGCTATATCTTTCATCATTAAGTGCAGTGTGGGTCTTAAGTTCTAGGATGAATTCCTCTGAGTTGAGACTTGATAACAGAGAAGAATATTTTTCAGACAGTCTATTATAACTATCATAGGTCTTATTCAAATTTGTACACATGGCCTTTAATTGATCGTCATTATAGCCTGATCCACGTGCTGCATCCATACATTGTTCAGTCTTTTCCCACAAACTGGACAAATTATCACATATCTCAATTTTGTCGGTTAAGAGGGCCTCTTTCATTTTTAATGAGGGTTTAGAAATCCTTCTAGCTGTGTCCTGCATTTCCATCTGTAACACAACAGTGACCTCTAGTGGTGGTTCAGTCTTTTAATAGCCCACAGCAGGCAGACAATATTTACCTCAGAAAACATGCTGAATACAGTTCCTAGCCTGTAAGAAACTGGAATTGCTAGAAGCTTCTGCGATCCAAGTGAATGCAGTACTGGGCAGTATAAGATATTACCTTACTACTGTAGCATAAAGGAGATGAATGATGATGGCTTATTACTTGGAGGAGGAGAATATTCTTTTCTTAGCGGGAGAAGGAGAGTACTAAGACAATTCTTTTACTGTGGCATTTCGAAATGTCAGCCTTATACAAATCACGCATCTGTGAGGTGACTTGTTAAATCAGACATCCTCCACTTACAGTTTACGCATCAGACACCCAGGAGTTAATCAAGTAGTCTTTTAATCCGGAGATTGTATTACAAGATATGCAGGGAATCCAGATGGTAAAAGAATTATGCCACTAATATTCTCCTTGATAAGAACATGAGATACACAGATTTACCTCAGATTCTCCTCAGAATCTCCTCAGAATTAGAGCACACAAAACAGCAATGCATGACAGGGTAAACAGGAAGTGGCTAGACTGAACCAACTAGAAGCAGAAACAGATGGTGGAGGAGAAGAGAGGAGCATACCAATACACAATGCAAGATACTGAAACAGAACACCTAGTGTGGGATGGACATAAGATATAGCCGGTATGGGATGGACATAAGATATAGTGATGTTGCGTTAAATCCCTATATGATACCGTATATAGAGAACTTGTGTGTTAAATATTACTTACAGGGGCATATAATCACGTCTGATGGATATAGAATGTCTCATAGGTTATTTGCCTGGTTGTCTTGCAGGTATTATGGGTGTCTGTGGGATCTTGCATATAGCTGTTCATGTAGAGTAATTTGGCAGGTAGCCGTTCTTATGATGGAAGATCCTGTGCTATAATATAATGTGCATCCTACACTTTAATGCACATATACATATCACAAAAACCCTTTAGATTAGATTAAATAATTTTTATTGTTTAAAATAAAAAAACATACACTCAAATATAATTACAAACTCATAGATATGACAAAGACCAAATCATACAACCCTTTCTATAAAAAATTAATATAGTGTGTGATAATATCCCTTTGGTTCAAGGCTTAACGTATTTTAGTTCATTTATGTTGTAATAACATTTCCTTATTGAACTATAAGTTCATGCCAATGTACTAAAAATAGGTATGCACTCCTCCTTCTGGTTTTGCATATAGAGCTATAGATTTATTGTACATATACCATATAATATAAAAATAAAGATAAAAATACACATACAAGTAAAATAGGAAAATTTTTAAAAATAAAAAGTAAAAATACAAAATTATATTGCAAAATATTAATCCATGTGTCTCTTTATAGTTCTGCACATATTAATATGCCAAACATACACAGAAAAGGGACACTTCACCCCTCCTCTATATAGAACCTACTCCCTCACACAGACTTCATACGCTGGGTCCTGGCTCCATCTGGGAGCCGCTGCTCTCGCTAGTGAATTGAACCCAGCGCTCCTGCAATTAAATAAGAACAGCCACTCAGTGGGCCCCTCCATACTCTGAGGGTCGGATCACCACCAGATATTTTGGTGATAGCCAAGCTGTAAGGTTCCAGATTTGCTGATGCTTTTTTGTTTTCCAGCATAGTGTGAGCCTTCAGAGCTGAAAATGGAGATCTGGATGTGACTGGAGTATAAGCGCTGGTTAAATGTTTTTATGTAGAGTTGAGCGAACACCTGGATGTTCGGGTTCGACGAGTTCGGCCGAACTTTCGAAAAATGTTCGGGTTCGGGATCCGAACTCGACCCGAACTTCATCCCGAACCCGATCCCCATAGAAGTCAATGGGGACCCGAACTTTTGGGCACTAAAAAGGCTGTAAAACACACCCGGAAAGGGCTAGAGGGCTGCAAAAGGCAGCAAAATGTAGTTAAATCCCCTGCAAACAAATGTAGATAGGGAAATGATGAGTTAACATAAAATAAATAAAAATTAAACAATATTAATTGGAGTGAGGTCCCATAGCACAGAATCAGGCTTCAAGTCACCCACCAATGGAGAAGGTCACTTACTATTATTTTGACCACAGCACCCAGACAAAGGAGAGAGGTCCCACAGCAGAGAACCAGGCATCATATCACCCACCACAGGAGTAGGCCACCATTTAGTTACTTTGACCCCTACACCCAGACGGAGGAGAGAGGTTACACAGCAGAGAATCAGGCATCATATCAACCACCACAGGAGAAGCCACCATTTAGTTACTTTGACCCCTGCACCCAGGAAGAGGAGAGAGGCCCCACAGCACATATTCTGGCATCATATCAGCCACCACAGGAGAAGCCACCATTGAGTTACTTTGACCCCTGCACCCAGGAAGAGGAGAGAGGCCCCACAGCACATATTCTGGCATCATACTAACCACCACAGGAGAAGCCACCATTGAGTTACTTTGACCCCTGCACCCAGGAAGAGGAGAGAGGCCACAGCACATATTCTGGCATCATATCAGCCACCACAGGAGAAGCCACCATTGAGTTACTTTGACCCCGCACCCAGGAAGAGGAGAGAGGCACCACAGCACATATTCAGGCATCATATCACACACCACAGGAGAGGCCTCTTTCAGTGATTTAGGCCTTTGGACCCAGACAGAGGAGAGAGGCACCACAGCACATATTCTGGCATCATATCAGCCACCACAGGAGAAGCCACCATTGAGTTACTTTGACCCTGCACCTAGGAAGGAGAGAGGCCCCACAGCACATATTCTGGCATCATACTAACCACCACAGGAGAAGCCACCATTGAGTTACTTTGACCCTGCACCCAGGAAGAGGAGAGAGGCCCCACAGCATATTCTGGCATCATATCAGCCACCACAGGAGAAGCCACCATTGAGTCTGACCCCTGCAAGGATGAGAGGCACAAGCACATTTCTGTCAATCACACAGGAGAAGGCCTCTTTCAGGATTTGACCCTGGACCAAGACAGAGAGAGAGGCACCACAGCACATATTCTGGCATCATATCAACCACCACAGGAGAAGCCACCATTGAGTTACTTTGACCCCTGCACCCAGGAAGAGGAGAGAGGCCCCACAGCACATATTCTGGCATCATATCAGCCACCACAGGAGAAGCCACCATTGAGTTACTTTGACCCCTGCACCCAGGAAGAGGAGAGAGGCCCCACAGCACATATTCTGGCATCATACTCAACCACCACAGGAGAAGCCACCATTGAGTTACTTTGACCCCTGCACCCAGGAAGAGGAGAGAGGCCCCACAGCACATATTCTGGCATCATATCAGCCACCACAGGAGAAGCCACCATTGAGTTACTTTGACCCCGCACCCAGGAAGAGGAGAGAGGCACCACAGCACATATTCAGGCATCATATCACACACCACAGGAGAAGGCCTCTTTCAGTGATTTAGGCCTTTGGACCCAGACAGAGGAGAGAGGCACCACAGCACATATTCTGGCATCATATCAGCCACCACAGGAGAAGCCACCATTGAGTTACTTTGACCCCTGCACCCAGGAAGAGGAGAGAGGCCCCACAGCACATATTCTGGCATCATACTAACCACCACAGGAGAAGCCACCATTGAGTTACTTTGACCCCTGCACCCAGGAAGAGGAGAGAGGCCCCACAGCACATATTCTGGCATCATATCAGCCACCACAGGAGAAGCCACCATTGAGTTACTTTGACCCCGCACCCAGGAAGAGGAGAGAGGCACCACAGCACATATTCAGGCATCATATCACACACCACAGGAGAAGGCCTCTTTCAGTGATTTAGGCCTTTGGACCCAGACAGAGGAGAGAGGCACCACAGCACATATTCTGGCATCATATCAGCCACCACAGGAGAAGCCACCATTGAGTTACTTTGACCCCTGCACCCAGGAAGAGGAGAGAGGCCCCACAGCACATATTCTGGCATCATACTCAACCACCACAGGAGAAGCCACCATTGAGTTACTTTGACCCCCGCACCCAGGAAGAGGAGAGAGGCACCACAGCACATATTCTGGCATCATATCAGCCACCACAGGAGAAGCCACCATTGAGTTACTTTGACCCCTGCACCCAGGAAGAGGAGAGAGGCCCCACAGCACATATTCTTCTGGCATCATATCAGCCACCACAGGAGAAGCCACCATTGAGTTACTTTGACCCCTGCACCCAGGAAGAGGAGAGAGGCCCCACAGCACATATTCTGGCATCATATCACCCACCACAGGAGTAGGCCACCATTTAGTTACTTTGACCCCTACACCCAGACGGAGGAGAGAGGTTACACAGCAGAGAATCAGGCATTTAGATCACCCACCACAGGAGTAGGCCACCATTGAATCAGACCCCGGCAACCATGTCAGATGGCACAAGCATCAGCTTTATATCAATCAGCACAGGAGAAGGCGACTTTGAAAGACTTTGACCCCTACACCCAGATGGAGGAGAGAGGTTTCACAGCAGAGAATCAGGCATCATATCAACCACCACAGGAGAAGCCACCATTTAGTTACTTTGACCCTGCACCCAGGAAGAGGAGAGAGGCCCCACAGCACATATTCTGGCATCATATCAGCCACCACAGGAGAAGCCACCATTGAGTTACTTTGACCCCTGCACCCAGGAAGAGGAGAGAGGCCCCACAGCACATATTCTGGCATCATACTAACCACCACAGGAGAAGCCACCATTGAGTTACTTTGACCCTGCACCCAGGAAGAGGAGAGAGGCCACACAGCACATATTCTGGCATCATATCAGCCACCACAGGAGAAGCCACCATTGAGTTACTTTGACCCCGCACTCCAGGAAGAGGAGAGAGGCACCACAGCACATATTCAGGCATCATATCACACACCACAGGAGAAGGCCTCATTCAGTGATTTAGGCCTTTGGACCCAGACAGAGGAGAGAGGCACCACAGCACATATTCTGGCATCATATCAGCCACCACAGGAGAAGCCACCATTGAGTTACTTTGACCCCTGCACCCAGGAAGAGGAGAGAGGCCCCACAGCACATATTCTGGCATCATACTAACCACCACAGGAGAAGCCACCATTGAGTTACTTTGACCCCTGCACCCAGGAAGAGGAGAGAGGCCCCACAGCACATATTCTGGCATCATATCAGCCACCACAGGAGTAGGCCACCATTGAATCAGACCCCGGCAACCATGTCAGATGGCACAAGCATCAGCTTTATATCAATCAGCACAGGAGAAGGCGACTTTGAAAGACTTTGACCCCTACACCCAGATGGAGGAGAGAGGTTTCACAGCAGAGAATCAGGCATCATATCAACCACCACAGGAGAAGCCACCATTTAGTTACTTTGACCCCTGCACCCAGGAAGAGGAGAGAGGCCCCACAGCACATATTCTGGCATCATATCAGCCACCACAGGAGAAGCCACCATTGAGTTACTTTGACCCCTGCACCCAGGAAGAGGAGAGAGGCCCCACAGCACATATTCTGGCATCATACTCAACCACCACAGGAGAAGCCACCATTGAGTTACTTTGACCCTGCACCCAGGAAGAGGAGAGAGGCCCCACAGCACATATTCTGGCATCATATCAGCCACCACAGGAGAAGCCACCATTGAGTTACTTTGACCCCTGCACCCAGGAAGAGGAGAGAGGCACCACAGCACATATTCTGGCATCATATCACACACCACAGGAGAAGGCCTCTTTCAGTGATTTAGGCCTTTGGACCCAGACAGAGGAGAGAGGCACCACAGCACATATTCTGGCATCATATCAGCCACCACAGGAGAAGCCACCATTGAGTTACTTTGACCCCTGCACCCAGGAAGAGGAGAGAGGCCCCACAGCACATATTCTGGCATCATATCACCCACCACAGGAGTAGGCCACCATTTAGTTACTTTGACCCCTACACCCAGACGGAGGAGAGAGGTTACACAGCAGAGAATCAGGCATTTAGATCACCCACCACAGGAGTAGGCCACCATTGAATCAGACCCCGGCAACCATGTCAGATGGCACAAGCATAAGCTTTATATCAATCAGCACAGGAGAAGCGACTTTGACAGACTTTGACCCCTACACCCGGACGGAGGAGAGAGGTTTCAAAGCAGAGAATCAGGCATTTAGATCACCCACCACAGGAGTAGGCCCCAATTTAATGGGACCCCGGCAACCATGTCAGATGGCACAACCATCAGCTTCATATCAATCAGCACAGGAGAAGGCGACTTTGAAGACTTTGACCCCTTCACCCAAACAGAGGAGAGAGGTTCCACATCAGAGAATCAGGCATCATATCAACCACCACAGGAGTAGGCCACAATTTAGTTTATTTGACCCCTGCACCCAGGAAGAGGAGAGGCCCCACAGCACATATTCTGGCATCATATCACACCACAGGAGAAGGCCTCTTTCAGTGATTTAGGCCTTTGGACCCAGACAGAGGAGAGAGGTCAGAGATTAGCTTCATATCCCCAGCACAGCAGAAGACCGCTTTATTTGACTTAGGCCTCAGCACCCAGACAGAAGACAGAGGTAGCATGGCAGAGGTTATGGCTTCATGTCACCCGTTAGTTTAACCGGCCACTTTCATCTGGTTAGGCCCAGGCGCCCAGAGAGAGAAGAGTTTCATTCAACTGTGGGTTTCATAAAATTTGTATCAAATAAAGAGTGGCCCGTGGCACAACAAGACATGTTTTAGGCAGTTAATAAGGACTACTCTGCACAAGGGAGGGACAGGTCCTGTGGGATCCATGCCTGGTTCATCTTTATGAAGGTCAGCTTGTCCACGTTGGCTGTGGACAGGCGGCTGCGCTTGTCAGTAATGAGCGCCCCTGCCGTGCTGAATACGCGTTCAGATAAAGCGCTGGCCGCCGGGCTGGCAAGCACCTCCAAGGCATAACATGCTAACTCTGGCCACGTGGACAATTTGGAAACCCAGTAGTTGAATGGGGCCGAACCATCCGTCAGGATGTGGAGGAGTGTGCAGACATACTGTTCAACCATGTTAGTGAAATGCTGCCTCCTGCTAACACGTTCCGTATCAGGTGGTCGGTGCAGATAGCTGTGGCGTGGAGACAAAAACTTTTCCACATTTCTGCCATGCTAACCCCTGCCCTCAGATGAGCTGGCCGTGACACAGCTGCGTTGGCGACCTCTTGCCACTCCTCTGCCTTCACCTTCCACCTGTTCCCCTGTGACATGTGGGAATGCTCTCAGGAGCGCCTCTATCAGCGTCTTGCTTGTACTCGCGCATCTTGCCGGTCGCGCTCCAGTTCAGGAAGTAAAGTGGGCACATTGTCTTTATACCGGGGATCCAGCAGGGTGGCCACCCAGTAGTCTGCACACGTTAAAACGTGGGCAACTCTGCTGTCGTTGCGCAGGCATTGGAGCATATATTCGCTCATGTGGGCCAGGCTACCCATAGGTAAGGACAAGCTGTCCTCTGTGGGAGGCGTGTCGTCATCGTCCACCGTATCCCCCAGCCACGCACCAGTGATGGGCCTGGGCTGTGCCGGTGCCACCCGCTGTGAACCTGCGTCATCCTCATCCCCCTCCATCCTCCTCCTCATCCTCCTCGTCCTCCAGTAGCAGTGCCTTGGCTGGCGACATTTGTGAACCTGTCCTCTGCTGTTGCAAACAAACCTCCCTCTGAGCCACTTCTAACAGACTGGCCCGAAAGTGCTAGAAACGAGCCCTCATCCTCCTCCTCCTCCTCCACCTGGGCCACCTCCTCTACCATCATTGCCCTAAGCGTTTTCTCAAGGAGACATAGAAGTGGTATTGTAACGCTGATAACAGTGTCATCGCCACTGGCCATGTTGGTGGAGTACTCGAAACAGCGCAGCAGGGCACACAGGTCTCGCATGGAGGCCCAATCATTGGTGGTGAAGTGGTGCTGTTCGGCAGTGCGACTGGCGCGTGCGTGCTGCAGCTGAAACTCCACTATGGCCTGCTGCTGCTCGCACAGTCTCTCCAGCATGTGCAAGGTGGAGTTCCACCGGGTGGGCACGTCGCATATGAGGCGGTGGCGGGAAGGCGGAGTTCCGCTGTAGCGCAGACAGGCGAGCAGCGGCAGGATGTGAGCGGCGGAAGCGCGCACAGGCGGCCCGCACTTTATGCAGCAGCTCTGACATGTTGGGGTAGTGGTGAATGAACTTCTGCACCACAAGTTCAGCACATGCGCCAGGCAAGGGATGTGCGTCAAACCGGCTAGTCCCAGAGCTGCCACGAGATTTCGCCCATTATCGCATACCACCAGGCCGGGCTTGAGGCCCACCGGCAGAAACCACTCGTCGGTCTGTTGTTCAATACCCCGCCACAACTCCTGCGCGGTGTGGGGCCTGTCCCCCAAACATATGAGTTTCAGAATGGCCTGCTGGCGTTTACCCGGGCTGTGCTGAAGTTGGTGGTGAAGGTGTGTGGCTGACTGGATGAGCTGGTGGAAGCAGAGGAGGAGGAAGCCGAGTAGGAGGAGGAGGCTACAGGAGGCAGAGAATGATGCCCTGCGATCCTTGGCGGCGGAAGGACGTGCGCCAAGGAACTCTCCGCCTGGGGCCCAGCCGCCACTACATTCATCAGTGTGCAGTTAGTGAGATATAGCGTCCCTGGCCGTGCTTACTGGTCACGTATCTGTGGTTAGAGTGGACCTTGCCACAAATGGCGTTGCGCAGTGCACACTTGATTTTATCGGACACTTGCATGTGCAGGAAGGCACGGCTGTCTTGGAGATAGTGGCGGCTGGGAACCACATACTGCTGGGACAGCCATGGCCATCAACTGTTTGAAGCTGTCTGTGTCCACCAGCCAGAATGACAGCATTTCAAAGGCCAGTAGTTTAGAAATGCTGGCGTTCAGGCCAAGGGCTCGAGGGTGACTAGGTGGGAATTTGCGCTTCCTCTCTAAGGTTTGAGAGATGTGAGAGCTGAGCGCTGCTGTGTGATATAGTGGAGACGCTAGGTGACGGTGGCGGTGGTGGTGGTGTCGGTGGCACATCCTCTGTTTGCTGCTCGGCAGGTGGCAACATTCCTCTCGAGGCGGAAGCCGAGGCAGCAGCGGTAGAGGAGCAGGGAGCCTCAGCGAGTGCCTAGTTTTTAAGGTGTGTACCCACTGCAGTTCATGCTTTGCATGTAGATGCCTGGTCATGCAGGTTGTGTCTGAGGTTCAGAACGTTAATGCCTACGCCTCAGGGTCTGATGGCTGGCGTGCAAGCCACTCGGGTCTTGTCGGTCAGCACATTGTTTGAAGAAGTGCCATGCCAGGGAACTCCTTGAAAGCTGCCTTTGTGGGGTGCTGGGTCCCTGTTGGCGCTGGCCAGTAGCAGGCGAACTCTCTGGCGGCGGCTGTTCTGCTTTGGCCCCCTGCTCCCTCTTTGGCTCGCTGTTGTCTCGGTCTCACCACTGCACTCTTCCTCTGAACTGTGAAAGTCACGCCACGACCTTCCAGTCCATGTGGGGTCTAAGACCTCATCGTCCTCTGCATCGTCTTCCACCCAGTCTCCCTCCTGACCTCCTCCTGTTCAGTCTGCACACTGCAAAGACATGGCAGTGGGCACCTGTGTTTCGTCATCATCAGAGGCGGCGACTCCGACTGTGGTGGTATTCCCATGTCCTCTTCATCTGGAGACATAAGTGGTTGTGCGTCAGTGCATGGTATGTCTTCCTCCACTGGGGAAGAGGGCTAGGTGGACGCCCCTGGGAAACCCTGGAAGCAGAGTCTTCTAAACAGAAGAAGAGACTGCTGCATAACTTGTGGCTCGAGACCAGTTTCCCTGATATGCTTGGGGGTGATGTGACAGACTGATGGGCTTGGTTTTCAGGTGCCACCTGTGCGCTTCCGCAGAAGACTGGGTGGAAGACCATGTGGTGAACGTGCTGGAAGCACTGTCGGCCACCCAATCGATTAATGCCTGTACCTGCTCAGGCCTTACCATCCCTAAGAGCGGCATTGGGCCCCACGAGATATTGCGGTACATTCTGCCGGCTAGTTGAGGAGTTCGTTCCCTACTGTGTGCGCCTAGGGCCGAGCGGCCACGTCCTCTACCAGCAACAGAGGCTCCACGGACACCACCACGACCGCGTCCTCGTCCCTTAATAGTATTTTCTTCATTGTTGCGATTCAGCTCGCACCACAATGAAATATATTATTTTTATAAGCAAAATCCCCTCACTGGAATACTTTCAGTCTTTTGACTGTATGGATTACAGATGGAATGACTGTTATATGTGAGTACCGCTTTCTTTGACAGATTCTAGTATGGGTTGTGGTAAGGTGCAAGGTGTCATATGTGATGGCAGGTACGTGTCACCGAGGTTGCTGGCCTCGGTGAGGTGAGAGCCGGGTTTTTGTCTGCAGCAGCTAGTGCTGTTTGGCTTTGTTAAATAGCATGGCTGCAAAGCCGATCCGGGCCGGCTCTTACTGGGAGCAGCTAAAGAGTAGGGTGGGTGGCTGCTCCCCACGGTCCAGTCCATGTTTTGGGCTGGATATAAAACGCAGCCAGCAGCTGTGTCTGGGGAGTGTGATTATCCTGGAGCTGCTAACAGGGCTGGGAGTTCTCTGTCCAGGAGGAAAGAGCTCAGCAAGGAGGTATTTTGTTCCTGGCTACCTGAAGCTGGATTCTCCTGCGGCTGGGCCGACAGCGTGGTGCGAACCTGCACCTACACCTCCCAGGTGACTGAACCTGTGTTGGACTGTTTTTGTTTGGCTACGTTATTTCCGTTGTGTGTGAACTGTCACCAAGAGACTGTTTTTCATTTTGTGTGCAAGTGTGAATAAAACACTGTTTGTTGCACAATCTGGACTCCTTGTTTTGCCTCTAAACTGCACCCGCACCGCTGTCTACCAGAGCGACTCCCCACAGAAGGTACATATATGTTACCCAACCCCAGCACATTAGTTTGCTAATTCCAGATGTATGAAAGCATAGGCCTAACTGTATCTAGTATATTGAGCATCAGATAAACTAACTTGGCCTTTTTAAATAAAAAAAAATTCCCTCACTGGAATACTTTCCAGTCTTTTGACTGTATGGATTACAGATGGAATGACTGTTATATGTAATTACCGCTTTCTTTGACAGATTCTAGCAGTGGGTACATATATGTTTTCCCAACCCCAGCACATTAATTTGCTAATTCCAGATGTATGAAACGCAGAGCCTAACTGTATCTAGTATATTGAACACCAGATAAACTAACTTGGCCTTTTAAATAAAATAAAAAAATTCCCTCACTGGAATGCTTTCGGTCTTTTGACTGTATGGATTACAGATGGAATGACTGTTATATGTAATTACCGCTTTCTTTGACAGATTCTAGTATGGGTACATATATGTTTCCCAACCCCAGCACATTAATTTGCTAATTCCAGATGTATGAAACGCTTAGGCCTAACTGTATCTAGTATATTGAGCGCCAGATAAACTAACTTGGCCTTTTTAAATAAAAAAATTCCCTCACTGGAATACTTTCAGTCTTTTGACTGTATGGATTACAGATGGAATGACTTGTTATATGTGAGTACCGCTTTCTTTGACAGATTCTAGTATGGGTACATATATGTTTCCCAACTCAGCACATTAATTTGCTAATTCCAGATGTATGAAGCTTGCCAGGCCTAACTGTATCTAGTATATTGAGCGTCAGATAAACTAACTTGGCCTTTTTAAATAAAAAAATTCCCTCACTGGAATACTTTCAGTCTTTTGACTGTATGGATTACAGATGGAATGACTGTTATATGTGAGTACCGCTTTCTTTGACAGATTCTAGTATGGGTACATATATGTTTCCCAACCCCAGCACATTAGTTTGCTAATTCCAGATGTATGAAAGCATGAGGCCTAACTGTATCTAGTATATTGAGCGCCAGATAAACTAACTTGGCCTTTTTTAAATAAAAAAAATTCCCTCACTGGAATACTTTCAGTCTTTTGACTGTATGGATTACAGATGGAATGACTGTTATATGTGAGTACCGCTTTCTTTGACAGATTCTAGTATGGGTACATATATGTTTTCCCAACCCCAGCACATTAGTTTGCTAATTCCAGATGTATGAAACGCAGGCCTAACTGTATCTAGTATATTGAGCGCCAGATAAACTAACTTGGCCTTTTTAAATAAAAAAAATTCCCTCACTGGAATACTTTCAGTCTTTTGACTGTATGGATTACAGATGGAATGACTGTTATATGTGAGTACCGCTTTCTTTGACAGATTCTAGTATGGGTACATATATGTTTTCCCAACCCCAGCACATTAGTTTGCTAATTCCAGATGTATGAAACGCATAGGCCTAACTGTATCTAGTATATTGAGCGCCAGATAAACTAACTTGGCCTTTTTAAATAAAAAAATTCCCTCACTGGAATACTTTCAGTCTTTTGACTGTATGGATTACAGATGGAATGACTTGTTATATGTGAGTACCGCTTTCTTTGACAGATTCTAGTATGGGTACATATATGTTTTCCCAACCCAGCACATTAGTTTGCTAATTCCAGATGTATGAAACGCAGGCCTAACTGTATCTAGTATATTGAGCGCCAGATAAACTAACTTGGCCTTTTAAATAAAAAAAATTCCCTCACTGGAATACTTTCCAGTCTTTTGACTGTATGGATTACAGATGGAATGACTTTGTTATATGTGAGTACCGCTTTCTTTGACAGATTCTAGTATGGGTACATATATGTTTTCCCAACCCCAGCACATTAGTTTGCTAATTCCAGATGTATGAAAGCATAGGCCTAACTGTATCTAGTATATTGAGCATGAGATAAACTAACTTGGCCTTTTTAAATAAAAAAATTCCCTCACTGGAATACTTTCAGTCTTTTGACTGTATGGATTACAGATGGAATGACTGTTATATGTGAGTACCGCTTTCTTTGACAGATTCTAGTATGGGTACATATATGTTTTCCCAACCCCAGCACATTAGTTTGCTAATTCCAGATGTATGAAAGCATGAGGCCTAACTGTATCTAGTATATTGAGCGTCAGATAAACTAACTTGGCCTTTTTAAATAAAAAAATTCCCTCACTGGAATACTTTCAGTCTTTTGACTGTATGGATTACAGATGGAATGACTGTTATATGTGAGTACCGCTTTCTTTGACAGATTCTAGTATGGGTACATATATGTTTTCCCAACCCCAGCACATTAGTTTGCTAATTCCAGATGTATGAAACGCAGGCCTAACTGTATCTAGTATATTGAGCGCCAGATAAACTAACTTGGCCTTTTTAAATAAAAAAATTCCCTCACTGGAATACTTTCAGTCTTTTGACTGTATGGATTACAGATGGAATGACTGTTATATGTGAGTACCGCTTTCTTTGACAGATTCTAGTATGGGTACATATATGTTTTCCCAACCCCAGCACATTAGTTTGCTAATTCCAGATGTATGAAACGCAGGCCTAACTGTATCTAGTATATTGAGCGCCAGATAAACTAACTTGGCCTTTTTAAATAAAAAAATTCCCTCACTGGAATACTTTCAGTCTTTTGACTGTATGGATTACAGATGGAATGACTGTTATATGTGAGTACCGCTTTCTTTGACAGATTCTAGTATGGGTACATATATGTTTTCCCAACCCCAGCACATTAGTTTGCTAATTCCAGATGTATGAAACGCAGGCCTAACTGTATCTAGTATATTGAGCATCAGATAAACTAACTTGGCCTTTTTAAATAAAAAAATTCCCTCACTGGAATACTTTCAGTCTTTTGACTGTATGGATTACAGATGGAATGACTGTTATATGTGAGTACCGCTTTCTTTGACAGATTCTAGTATGGGTACATATATGTTTTCCCAACCCCAGCACATTAATTTGCTAATTCCAGATGTATGAAAGCATGAGGCCTAACTGTATCTAGTATATTGAGCATCAGATAAACTAACTTGGCCTTTTTTAAATAAAAAAATTCCCTCACTGGAATACTTTCAGTCTTTTGACTGTATGGATTACAGATGGAATGACTTGTTATATGTGAGTACCGCTTTCTTTGACAGATTCTAGTATGGGTACATATATGTTTTCCCAACCCCAGCACATTAGTTTGCTAATTCCAGATGTATGAAGCATCAGGCCTAACTGTATCTAGTATATTGAACGCCAGATAAACTAACTTGGCCTTTTTAAATAAAAAAATTCCCTCACTGGAATACTTTCAGTCTTTTGACTGTATGGATTACAGATGGAATGACTTTGTTATATGTGAGTACCGCTTTCTTTGACAGATTCTAGTATGGGTACATATATGTTTTCCCAACCCCAGCACATTAGTTTGCTAATTCCAGATGTATGAAACGCAGGCCTAACTGTATCTAGTATATTGAACGCCAGATAAACTAACTTGGCCTTTTTTAAATAAAAAAAAATTCCCTCACTGGAATACTTTCAGTCTTTTGACTGTATGGATTACAGATGGAATGACTGTTATATGTGAGTACCGCTTTCTTTGACAGATTCTAGTATGGGTACATATATGTTTTCCCAACCCCAGCACATTAGTTTGCTAATTCCAGATGTATGAAAGCATGAGCCTAACTGTATCTAGTATATTGAGCGTCAGATAAACTAACTTGGCCTTTTTAAATAAAAAAAATTCCCTCACTGGAATACTTTCAGTCTTTTGACTGTATGGATTACAGATGGAATGACTTGTTATATGTGAGTACCGCTTTCTTTGACAGATTCTAGTATGGGTACATATATGTTTTCCCAACCCCAGCACATTAGTTTGCTAATTCCAGATGTATGAAACGCAGGCCTAACTGTATCTAGTATATTGAGCATAGATAAACTAACTTGGCCTTTTTAAATAAAAAAAATTCCCTCACTGGAATACTTTCAGTCTTTTGACTGTATGGATTACAGATGGAATGACTGTTATATGTGAGTACCGCTTTCTTTGACAGATTCTAGTATGGGTACATATATGTTTTCCCAACCCCAGCACATTAATTTGCTAATTCCAGATGTATGAAACGCAGGCCTAACTGTATCTAGTATATTGAGCGCCAGATAAACTAACTTGGCCTTTTTAAATAAAAAAAATTCCCTCACTGGAATACTTTCAGTCTTTTGACTGTATGGATTACAGATGGAATGACTGTTATATGTGAGTACCGCTTTCTTTGACAGATTCTAGTATGGGTACATATATGTTTTCCCAACCCCAGCACATTAGTTTGCTAATTCCAGATGTATGAAACGCAGGCCTAACTGTATCTAGTATATTGAGCGCCAGATAAACTAACTTGGCCTTTTTAAATAAAAAAAAATTCCCTCACTGGAATACTTTCAGTCTTTTGACTGTATGGATTACAGATGGAATGACTGTTATATGTGAGTACCGCTTTCTTTGACAGATTCTAGTATGGGTACATATATGTTTTCCCAACCCCAGCACATTAATTTGCTAATTCCAGATGTATGAAACGCAGGCCTAACTGTATCTAGTATATTGAGCGCCAGATAAACTAACTTGGCCTTTTTTAAATAAAAAAATTCCCTCACTGGAATACTTTCAGTCTTTTGACTGTATGGATTACAGATGGAATGACTTGTTATATGTGAGTACCGCTTTCTTTGACAGATTCTAGTATGGGTACATATATGTTTTCCCAACCCCAGCACATTAATTTGCTAATTCCAGATGTATGAAAGCATGAGCCTAACTGTATCTAGTATATTGAGCATCAGATAAACTAACTTGGCCTTTTTAAATAAAAAAATTCCCTCACTGGAATACTTTCAGTCTTTTGACTGTATGGATTACAGATGGAATGACTGTTATATGTGAGTACCGCTTTCTTTGACAGATTCTAGTATGGGTACATATATGTTTTCCCAACCCCAGCACATTAGTTTGCTAATTCCAGATGTATGAAACATGCAGGCTAACTGTATCTAGTATATTGAGCGCCAGATAAACTAACTTGGCCTTTTTAAATAAAAAAATTCCCTCACTGGAATACTTTCAGTCTTTTGACTGTATGGATTACAGATGGAATGACTGTTATATGTGAGTACCGCTTTCTTTGACAGATTCTAGTATGGGTACATATATGTTTTCCCAACCCCAGCACATTAATTTGCTAATTCCAGATGTATGAAGCATAGGCCTAACTGTATCTAGTATATTGAACGCCAGATAAACTAACTTGGCCTTTTTAAATAAAAAAAATTCCCTCACTGGAATACTTTCAGTCTTTTGACTGTATGGATTACAGATGGAATGACTGTTATATGTAGTACCGCTTTCTTTGACAGATTCTAGTATGGGTACATATATGTTTTCCCAACCCCAGCACATTAATTTGCTAATTCCAGATGTATGAAACGCAGAGCCTAACTGTATCTAGTATATTGAACGCCATGATAAACTAACTTGGCCTTTTTAAATAAAAAAAATTCCCTCACTGGAATACTTTCAGTCTTTTGACTGTATGGATTACAGATGGAATGACTGTTATATGTGAGTACCGCTTTCTTTGACAGATTCTAGTATGGGTACATATATGTTTTCCCAACCCCAGCACATTAGTTTGCTAATTCCAGATGTATGAAAGCATAGGCCTAACTGTATCTAGTATATTGAGCGCCAGATAAACTAACTTGGCCTTTTTTAAATAAAAAAAATTCCCTCACTGGAATACTTTCAGTCTTTTGACTGTATGGATTACAGATGGAATGACTGTTATATGTGAATACCGCTTTCTTTGACAGATTCTAGTATGGGTACATATATGTTTTCCCAACCCCAGCACATTAATTTGCTAATTCCAGATGTATGAAACATGAGGCCTAACTGTATCTAGTATATTGAGCATGAGATAAACTAACTTGGCCTTTTTAAATAAAAAAAAATTCCCTCACTGGAATACTTTCAGTCTTTTGACTGTATGGATTACAGGTGGACTGGTATTAGTAGGGGTGACACAAGCACACCCAAGTCCCTGATGTAGGATTTCTATGGCACAGACCACTATTACAAGTGATTAATGGACGTTGGGAGAGATTGTGCTGCAGCACTAGTCCCAAGATGGCCGCCGCCTATCAGCCCAGTAACATGTGCCACAAAATGGTCTGCACAACCTTTAAAAAAAATAGCCTTGGACTGTGCTGCTAAATCGCTATTGGTCTGAATCCCAGGTGTAGATGTCTGACTTGTTTGGAGCTTTGGAATGCACACTGTGGCAGCTTCTGCTGCAGCACTACAAGTCGCAAAATGGCGGCCGGCGGTCAGCCTAGGTACATGTGGATGGAAAAATCACTCTGGCCACTCTAAAAATAGCCAATCCCTATCAAAAAAGCAGCTCAGCTGCAGTTGTTCAGATGAATCACAGGTGGAGGAGAGAAATTTGCTTCCAGTTATTCAATTATCCCTGCCTATTCTCGCCCTAGCATCAGCTGCGTCTATCCCTGTTCTATTCACATCGGGAGTGAGCACGTCCCGACGTGCGCACAAGCTTATAAAGAGGCTGAGTCACATGCTGCACTCGGCCAATCACAGCCTTGCCAATAGTAGGCATGGCTGCGATGGCATCTTAGGTCAAGTAGTATGATGCATGTTGATTGGCTGCTTTGCAGCCTTTCAAAATGCGCCTAAATACATGCCGAACGACGAACCCGAACCCGAACTTTTTTGAAAATGTCCGGGTTCGGGTCCGGGTCCCGGACACCCCAAAATTCGGTACGAACCCGAACGATGCTCGAACTGTTCGCTCAACACTAATTTTATGCTATTTTTTTTCCCAAGGTTCCTTCATAGTGCCAGACTATAGAACTGAAAATGCAGCTAGAGCAGATTGTCATCTTTTTTTGGTTACCTAAGGTTACTTCATAGCATCAGCCTACAGAACTGAAAAGGCAGATTTGGAGGTGACTGTAGTATTAATGCAGGTTTACAGTTTTCATAATTTTTTCTTTACCTAAGCTTCCCTCATAGTGTCAGCCTATAGAACTGGAAATGCAGCTTTGGCAGTGACAGGAGCAGAAATTAATCTGCTTTTATACTACATTTTCCTTTACCTAAGGTTTTCTATGATTCATCAGAAACTACGTAAAATCAGCATAAGATAAGCTGCACTGCACATGGTCTGCAGATTTCGTGTAGACCCCCCTTCCTGTTTCTTTGCGGCCCCGATCGCATTATAGTTGTGGTTGAATTACAGTACAGGTACTACTTTGCGGTGATAAATATCACCGGATGGGGGGAAAAGCTTTAATTAAGCAGACTAATTTGCAGATAGCAGGTGGCTTCCCCAAGGCTACGGAGCATATTGGGCTCCATCGGCTTCGCTGTTGTATGTCCAAATGCAGAAATTCCCAGAGCAGCCGGAGATGGAGATGGGGAGAAGAGGCGTGGCGAAAATAATTTTTTCCATGAAATGTGCTATTAACGATCAAAAGCAGTAAATCATAAAAAGAACTATGCATATTTATTGTCATCATGATCATACTGACACATAAAATAAAATTTAAGTTATGCACTGAAAAAAAATCAAAAGCCATCATAAGGCTATGTTAATAGAGTTGAGTGAACACCTGGAAGTTCTGGTTCGCTGGGTTTGGCCGAACTTCGACGCAAAGTTCGAGTTCGGGACCAAACCTTGACACTGAAGCCGAACCCCATTAAAGTCAATGGGGACCAGAAACTTTTGGGCACTAATATGGCTCTAAAAAAGTAATGGAAAGGGCTAGAGGGCTGCAAAAGGAAGCAAAATGGGGGTAAGAGCTGGACAATTGCCATGCAAACAAATGTGGATAGGGAAATGACTTAAAATAACATCAAATACATAAAAAATAAAAATAATAATCTTGAACTAGGAGGAGGAGGTCCATATGGAGTAGGAAGTTGAGGAGGCGGTGGACTTGGCGGTGTAGATGGAAGCGGTGGTGGAGGAGGTAGTTGCCAACAACACTGTTTTTAATTTTTTTTTAATTTGGGTAGACCCCAAAACATTGGGAAATATAGAAAAGAAAAAAAAGAGAATGTGCGCTGGAGTATAACAAAGGCTGGGTGAGGCCGGTATACATGTCTATTCTGCACAAGGTACGGACAAGTCCTGTTGGATCCATGCCTGGTTCATTTTACTGAATGTGAGCTTGTCCACATTGGCTGTGGACAGGCGGCTGCGCTTGTCTGTGATAATGCCCGCTGCCATGCTAAACACACGTTCAGACAATATACTGGCTGCAGGACAGGCCAGCGCCTCCAAAGTAAACTCAGGCCATGTGCCCAATTTGGAGACCCAGAAGTTGAATGGGGCAGACCCATCAGTCAGTAAGTGTAGGTGTGTGCACACATACTGCTCCACCATGTTGCTGAAATGCTGCCTCCTGCTGAGACATTCCATATCAGCTGGTGGTGCTGGTTCTTATGGCATGCTGACAAAGCTTTTCCACATTTCGGCCATGCTAACCCTGCCTTCTGAGGTGCTGGCGGTGCCCCGGCTGCGTTGGTGACTTCTTCCTCTTCCTCTGCCTTCGCCTTGTGCTTCCACTGAGGCCCCGGTGTCAGGAGTACTGGCCAACGTTTCGGTCTTATCCCAAGACCTTGCTCGAGCCTGCTAAACGTTGGACAGTACTGATATTTAATTCCTGGATGGATAATAATAATAAAAAGCATAACTGATTCAACTATAAAAACGAGTGCCGTGGTCATTACTATTATACAATTACCATAATTACCACTGAGCACCGTACTAAAAGACTGAGGAGTGCCGTCCAATCAACTATTGTATAGGAATGCCATCAGCAGTGCGTCTACCAGCGTGCAGAATATATTTCCCAGTCAGGTATGCAGTGGAGGGGTAGTGTAAAAGAAAAAAGGGGTACAGATTACTCAACAATCAAAACGCCATTGAATTTACAGCATATATTTCCCAGTCAGGTATGCAGTGCAGGGGTAGTTTGAAAGAAAAAAGGGGGTCATCATGGAGCGTCCCGGTCATCCGGCATCTATTCGCGCCACTGAAGGATTATTTTGAAAGTGTGTAGAAGCCACACCCACGCTGCAGATTTATCATGGAGACATCGTGGAGATTTTACAGTATATAACTAAAGCATCCAACAGTTTAAACGCCGCCAAATTTACAAAATATATTTCCCAGTCAGGTATGCGGTGCAGGGGTAGTTTGAAAGAAAAAAGGGGTACAGATCACCCCTCAATCTAAACCCCGCCGAATTTACAGAATATATTTCCCTGTCAGGTATGCAGTGCCTGTATGGGGAAAGGAAAGTGTTTGTGAAGCAGAGTCCTCCGGAGGTTCTGGGCGGTCTCAGTCACGAGGGCTGAGGGGCCACAAGGCTATGTGATGCCTGATACCTTCCCTGGGGGGACTCTTTGGCTGAGTAAAGCCAGACAGAGTTGCAGTTGTGAACTGTGCCCTATAAGTAAGCTATACAGCTGTTCTCACATCGCTGACCGTCCGCCCCACGAGCAGGGACCGGGCAGCAGAGTTTCAGCTGTGTCTCCTGCTGCAGCATTGCAGACTTGATAAAGGGGTCCCGCGAACCCCGAAACCCTTTGTCTCATAAAAAACCTGATTGTACCAAATATCTGGTTGTGATATGCGCCTCGTGTCCATGCGCTCGCTAGACCACTAAAGTCCAGTAGAGCTTCAGTACTAGTTTGAGTGTTCACCTGAGTGGTGGCTTGGCCCCTGCATAAGGTTCTTTCGGACGCATCCGGGGCACCAACCTGATACCTGCTGTCTCTCCAGTTTGCCTTCATTGTCATTGCACCCAGTCTGGTACAACCAGAACAGGTGAGCACAATTAACTCACCTTAGCTTGAAGGACGCTGTTTTTCCTTTACATATTCACCCTATGAGCGCCTTTTCCTCCTGTGGCCACATCTTTGAGGTATGCAGTGCAGTAGGAACACACCCTCCAAGCCACTTGTGAATCACTGGCCTGATAACCGTGGAAATGTCCACCCACAATCTAAGAGCTGGATTTACTGAATATATTTCACTCTCAGAAATGGAGTGCAGGCCGAAAATATACTTTATGGCAAAAAAAAGGTGATTTTCTTTTTCACCCACAATGTCCCAGTTGTATTTACTGATTATATTTCAGTCTCAGAAATGCAGTGCAGGCCGCAAATGTAGTTTATGGCTAAAAAAAAATTTGAATTTTTTCACCCACAATGTCACAGTTGTATTTACTGATTAAATGTTACTCTCAGAAATGGAGTGCAGCCCCCCCCCCGAATCTAACAATTGGATTTACTGAATTGATTGCACATATGCAGCAGAGGGCTACTTTGCAGAAAAAAAATGTGAATATGTCACCCCCTGGGTCCCTGAACTCACAGACGGATTACCTATATTATTTTCCCTTCCCCTGGCACATATGCAGTGCAGGTGCACTTAAAAAATGGGTATATGTCGCCCACTGAACTACAATTAAACATAATTAAATTAAATTATTGTCCCTGGCAATATTGTCACTTGCACAAAATGGCCGCCGACGCCCATCTAAGTAACAGATGGATTAAAACTTATTTTTTTATGTCACTGGGCTCAGGGCAGGGTACAAAAATGTTGCATTGCACCCACAAAAAAAAAAATCGCTGTAGATCGCAGACTTAACACCAAGCTCTGATATCAGATTCTTTCCTAATCCCTCCCTCAGAGCAGCAGCATCCTATCCCTACACTAGTACGCTGACGTGACGTGCAGCGCTACGTGACTCCAGCTTATATAGAGGCTGGGTCACATGCTGCACTGGCCAATCACAGCCATGCCATTAGTAGGCATGGCTGTGATGGCTTCTAAGAGCACACATCTTAATCGCTGGTTGATTGGCTGCCCTGCGGCCGAACAACGAACTCGAACCCGAACTTTACGGAAAAGTTCGGATTGGGGTCCGGGTACAAAAACCCCTATTAGATACCGCTACTATAGCAGCTACTGTACAGTAGGTGGTGAAGCAGGCTTCCTTAGAGGCAGAACTATTTTTTAATGTTGACGTAACCTTACTGTATGATGGCTTTTGATTTTTGTTCAGTGCATAACTTTAATTTTAATTCATGTGTCAATATGATCACGATAACACTAAATATGCATAGTTTTTTTTTAATTATTTACTGCATTTGATGGTTAATAGCACATTTCATGGAAAAAAATTTTTTATGTGGTCACATTCAAAGAGGCATTTTTTTTTTAAGATCATTTTGGCAACTTTTTTTAGAGTGATTAAATGGGGAAAAAGCAAGTCTGTCATTTTTTTTTGTTGTTATATGTCATTCACCACATGATTTAAAGAACAGGTTCAAGTTATTGTACCATTGTGACAGCTGCAGTAGTACACAGTATGTGCGTGTTTGGTTTTTTTTTCTTTAATTTTGCAATATGAAGCCACTTTTTAAAATGAAAAAAAATTGTTTTATTTTTTTTTCTGTGTACATTTTTAAATAAACCTTTTTTTTACTTTTTAAAAATATGTTTTAGACCCGTTAGGGAATTTCACAATACGATCACATTGATTGCTTTTATAGTGATTTGGTATACTCAGTATAGCTAGCTATTATCATCTGTCAGTGTAAAACCAATGTGTTGGTGGCATACAACTGTGGTAGGCCGTTAGATACTATGGCAACCATCAGTACTCCACAATCACGTTCATGTGGGGCTGATGAGGTCAGAGGGGTTAGCCACCTTTCCTTTGTTTAATCACCTAGATGATGCTACTGACCAAGGCAACAAGTGGATTGAATGCCCTGGGTCTGAGTTTTCTCCAATATCGGGCTTCTGTGGTTGTAAGGTAGGCACAGCTGATGTGGCACCATGATCTCCATGGCATGACTGTACATCATGGAGTGTTAATGCTAGCCAATTTATGACTTACATAATTCAATAATTCATAATTACAGTTACAGTATGTCATGGTGATTTAATGTTTTAAACAGGACAGAAAAAAAGGAGACTGCTTCATTGTGTTTTAATGGTAAATTTGCCCAAGTTCCAAAATTATGCAAAAACATGGTGTGAACCTACAGTAGCCTAACAAACCAGTAAGTAACAGCAGCAGGGGCTTCACATTCGACACATCCGGGTAATAAGTGACGGAAGAGCAGTCCATGGAGGGGGACACGGACACCTCGTCCTCCCCACACTGGACGGAGGCAGCAGAGCTAAGGATCTCCGCCACTTCGGGGTCTGACAGGAAGCCCGGCACCTGCTCTAGCAGCAGGAAGACTCACAGCGCCTCAGGACCCCAGGACAGGAGCTCCTGGAGAGCCAGGTGCTGGGCCTCACTGTACAGGTCCGGGGGCACGCCGGGGCAGCGGGAGCCCAGGGGCAAGTTATCCAGACACTGGGACAGGTTCGCCATGGCTGTAGCCACCGATACAACCAGCTACTGACAGGGATAAATATTACCATATGAAACTGGAGTTCCATGCGCCATCTGCTGTTTACAAACCCAAATTGCACCCTGAATTTTTATACTACTCTATTTATTCGCTTCGTTCTATAATGAAACAGAATATCGCTCTGCGCTCACGCGATTCAACTGTAATCACTAGCGCAGCTACATCTGTACATCTGGCCATTTGTGTAAGGGACTCAGAGGGACTCCTTGCCTCCATCTCCACTGAATACTACCATGGTCTGTCAAGGTTATCTGGCCGGTCTTCCTCATTGCCCTCCAGCTCCTCCTGCTCCTCTCCTGTCACTTGTACAGATAAACCACCCATTTCTGTATACATTGCTTATGTGTGAATGTCCTTCTTCTCCTCTGCCAGTTCAGCCTCCGAAGGGTTCAGGTGGCTGTGAGATGTAGACGCATTGTCTCCTGTCCCCTGGCCAAACAGATTTATCAGCATCTGCTCCAGGACGTGAAGGGGTGAAATTACATCATACATCCCATAGTCCTCGCTGAAAAGCAGAGCAGAGCCTGCAGCATACAATATTTCCCTAGCAGAAGGATCAGAACAAGATAGAGGCAGGTTCAGGAAAGGCGAGGGCACAGAGCTTGCTCCTGGGCTATGCCAACTACGTGTGGTGTCAGAGGAACCCACCGACTCCTGGCTGTGGGTGTCTGATATCAGTTGAAATGATGTTGAAAATGGAGTCAACCATTCAAGAACAGCTGGATTGCTGGCACCCCCACTTTTTCTGCTGCTACTTTGCCGTCTCCAGCAACATTTTTGCCACTGTCTGTTTCCTCAGAGGGCCCTGGAATCTGTCTATTGGACATACTGTACTGTAACAGTAACTGTATATGTAAAATAAGTTATTCAATGTCAATGTAGTACTAGACAGCTTATTCACCCCAATTTGAGAATCAAGGCCTAATGGAATTACGTATCTATAAAACAAGGGGGACCCCCAGTAACAGTTAAATTACACTACTTATTCACCCCAATTTAGGCATAATAGATCTGCTTATCTATTAAACAAGGTGGGCATCCCAATAACAGTAAAAATAGCTTATTCACCCCAATTAGAGAATCAAGGCCTAATGGACTTGTTATCTATTTAAAAAGGTGGGCACCCCAATAACAAATTACACAGCTTATTCACCCCAATTTGAGAATCAAGGCCTAATAGAATTTCTTAGATATTAAATAAGGTGGGTACCACAATAACAGTTAAATTACACAGCTTATTCACAGCAATTTAAGAATCAAGGCTTAAAAGAGTTACTTATCTATAAATCATGGGGACACCCCAATAACAGTTATATCATACTACTTATTCACTCCAATTTGAGAATCAAGACCTAATAGAATTCCTAATCTATTTAAACAGGTGGGCACTCCAATAACATACTCTCCCCAAATTGAGAAACATGGCGCAATAAATCTGTGTTTCTATTAAACAAGGGGTACAGGCCAATAACAGTTAAATTACATGACTTTTTCCCCCAAATTTGAGAATCACGCCATAATAGAATTGCTTAACTATTAACCAAAAAGGATACCCGAATAACAGTTAAATGACACTACTTAGGCTTCTTTCACACTAGTGTTTTTGCTGAATTCGCAGGGCTCTGCTAAAACGCTTCCGTTACTGATAATACAACCATCTGCATCCATTATGAATGGATCCATTCGTATTATCTTTAACATAGCCAAGACAAATCAGTCATGAACTCCAGTGAAAGTCGATGGGGGATGGATCTGTTTTATATTTTGTCAGATTGTGTCAGAGTTAAACGGATCTGTCCCCATTGACTTGCATTGTGGGTCATGACATAGTAACATAGTAACATAGTTTATAAGGCCAAAAAAAAGACATCTGTCTATCCAGTTCAGCCTATTATCCTGCAAGTTGATCCAGGGGAAGGCAAAAAAAACCTGTGAGGAAGAAGCCAATTTTACCCACTTAAAGGGAAAAAAATTCCTTCATGACTCCAATCAGGCAATCAGAATAACTCCCTGGATCAACGACCCATCTCTTGTAGCTGTAGCCTGTAATTTTATTACACTACAGAAATACATCCAGGCCCCTCTTGAACTCTTTTAGTGAATGCACCATCACCACCTCCTCAGGCAGAGAGTTCCATAATAATAAGTGGAGGAAGTATCCAGCACCTTTTGTAGTTTTTCTGAGTGCAAAAAGTTTATTCCAACGTAGAAAAAATTACAGCATCAAAAAATCCATTAGAATCTCCACTCCAAGTCCAGTCAACATGTTTCGAACAGTTTACCGTATTTTTTGCCCTATAAGACGCACGGGCTCATAAGACGCACCTAGGTTTTTAAGGAGGAAAATTTTTAAAAAAAATTTAAACCAAAATGTATGCCTAATGGTGTTATGTGGGATCTGTGGATGGCACTGTTATGGGGGGTCTGTGGATGGCATTGTTATGGGGGTCTGTGGATGGCACTGTTATGGGTGTCTGTGGATCACACTGTTATGGGGGTCTGTGGATGGCACTGTTATGGGGGTCTGTGGATGGCACTGTTATGGGGGTCTGTGGATGGCACTGTTATGGGGGTCTGTGGATGGCACTGTTATAGGGGTCTGTGGATGGCACTGTTATTGGGGACTGTGGATGGCACTGTTATGGGGGATCTGTTGATGACACATAAATAGCATTTTACGCTATGTGTCATCCACATATCTCCCATAACATTGTCATGCCATCCACAAATCCCCATAACAGTGCTATCCATAGAATGACCCCCAATAGGGAGGAGGGGCCGGCATCTAGCTCTGTAATTACAGCGGGCCCGGTGCAGTCACTGTATCCTGATACACCGGGACCGCTTACCGTAGGCATCCTAACTGCAGGCAATGCTAATAGTAGCCTTTTGTGCAGCCTGTACTTACGATACTAACTTTCCGGCAGCCAGCAGGCAGCAGGCAAGAGGCAGGAGGCTGGGCGGGCGCTGACAATTAGCATTGCCTGCAGTTAGGATTCCTACAGTGAGCGGGCCCGGTGTAGCAGAATACAGTGACTGCAACGGGCCCGCTGTAGTTACAGAGCTGGATGCCGGCCCCTCCTCCCTCATCCCTGCCTACTAATACACCCGCCACCGCGCTGCACAGCATGCGGTCGGCAGTATACAAACTGAAGTATTCGCCCCATAAGACGCACTGCCTCCCCCCCCCCCACTTCTGGGGGGGGGGAGTGCGTCTTATACAGCGAAAAATACGGTAGTTCTTAATCATGGCTGTTAGTGGGCATCTGAACACGCCGCTGAAATAGGAAGTTGATCTGTGGCTCCTCCTCCCACAGGTGGGGAGAACAGACACAGGTGTCCCAATCAGCAGCGGAGTTCAGAGGAACAAACCATAACATTAAAATAACATACTTCTAGTTCATTGTAGAGTCAAAAAATCATGTGTTTTACTAGAAACAAATCAATAAAAACATTTGTGACTATATATTGCATAATCCTATGCTGGTAAGAAAACCGCATGGTTTGAATACACACCGATCCTATTGTTAGATCAAAGATACATAGTTATACCGCATGGTCTGGATACACACCAATCCTATTGTCAGATGAAAGATACATAGTTATACCGCATGGTCTGAATACACATCAATCCTATTGTCAGATCAAAGATACATAGTAATACCGCATGGTCTGAATACACACCAATCCTATTGTCAGATCAAGGGTACATAGTCATACCGCATGGTCTGAATACACACCAATACTATTGTCAGATCAAGGGTACATAGTCATACCGCATGGTCTGAATACACACCAATCCTATAGTCAGATCAAAGATAC
Organism: Bufotes viridis; assembly: GCA_033119425.1. Taxonomy (NCBI): domain Eukaryota; kingdom Metazoa; phylum Chordata; class Amphibia; order Anura; family Bufonidae; genus Bufotes; species Bufotes viridis. Next base: position 80,892,296 of record CM065596.1, read on the forward strand.
ATAGTCATACCGCATGGTCTGAATATACACCAATCCTATTGTCAGATCAAAGATACATAGTCATACATAGTCACACATCGATGGTTGTACTAATACAGGAGCTAGTATATATACATGAGTTCCTTTCTTAAATTCAGGCCGAAAGGGCTTCTGGTTTTTAATTTTAAAATCCAATAAGCTTCTCTTACGGTCACCAATTTTTTATAGTCTCCGCCCCCTTGTTTCGGGAATACGTGTTCAATGGCATAAGCCCTAAAAGGGTTGAGACTTCTGTTGTGGGCTATAATGAAGTGTCTTGCTGCATTGGATATGTTTGTATATGCCGGATTAACAATATAGTTAATATGTTCTAGTAGTCTAGTTTTAAATTTTCGAGTTGTACATCCGACATAAAATAAGTTACAATCCTGACACTCGATCACATATACAACACCCTGCGTGTTGCAGTTGATGTAGGATTTGATGGCAAATTCTGTTAGCCCTTCTGAATCCTTAAACGTTTTTTTTTGGGACTGTGTATCAACATGTTTTGCATGGGTGTCCACCGCACTGGGTCTCTGAATTTTCAAACAATATCGGGATACATTTTGAGAAAACTTGTTTGATCTGGGAATATTGATTACTATATGTTAATACCAAAGTAGGGATATTTTTACTAGTGTTTTTATTCTGATTAGATACATTATTTTTGCTTTTACTTTTGTTTTTATTGGTATCTATATTGTTGAATTCAGCTTGGCACTTGTTTATTGGAAATAGTAAATCATAGCGACTCCTTTTTTCCGCAATTTGTTTAACCCTAGTAATCATCCATGGGGGATAACCCCTATCTCCTAATCTTTTAGTTATAATTCGGATTTCCTGTTAGAAAAATAATTATTCGCTGCAATTGCGTTTGGCTTGCAAAATTTCTCCAACAGGAATGGCTTTCAATGTATGTAGGGGATGATGACTATTTGCTCTCAAAACTGTGTTCCCTGAGAATGGTTTGCGATAAGTTCTTGTTGCAATATTTTGACCGGGTACACCCTCTAGAAATAAATCAAGATAATTCACTATGGATCTATTATATGTGCCCACAAATTGTAGTCCATATGGATTGTTGTTGAGATACTCCAGGAAAGAGGGTATGGCAGACACATCGGCGCTCCATATAAAGAGCAAATCGTCGATGTATCTGCCATACCACTCTATATTGTCTCCAAACGGATTACTTGGGGCATAAATGTAATGCTCCTCCCAATAAGCCATGGTGATGTTTGCTAATGGCGGGGAGAATTTAGCCCCCATACTGACAAAAATAATTGTGTGACAGTAAGAATTTGGTGAACAGTAAAATATATTATATAAGTACATCACCATGGCTGGTATCTTGGTGGAGATGATATTCTAGTGACAGTAACGCAATGTTGTGGGGAATCGACGGGTATAAGCTTACCACATCTGTGGTCAGCCATATATGATTTGCAGACCATTTCTTGTCATAGAAGTTCCTCAACACATCACCAGTGTCTTTGGTATAGCCTGGAATACGCTTAACAAGTGGTTGTAAGCTGGAATCTAACCACTGTCCCATGCGCTCTGTTAGAGAGCCTATGCCTGATGCAATAGGGCGGAGCGGTGGTGGGTCCAGACCTTTGTGGATCTTAGGCAATGCATGTATTATTGGTGTGATCGGGCATTCAATGTTCAGGTAGACAAATTCTCTATGTGAAAAAAATCCTAAATCTCTACCTCGACAGATAATTTCAGTATATTCTTTTTGGTATAACTCTATTGGGTTGGACTCCAATTTTTTATAGGTAGATGAATCCATAACTATGGACATCATTTGATCACAATATACCATCTTGTCAAGAACCACCACCCCTCCGCCCTTATCCGCCATTTTGATGACAATATCATTGTTATTTTCCAATTCCACAAGAGCTGTTTTTTGTTTTACAGTAAGATTACCGAATTTGGTTTTGGGAATATTCTTTTGTATAGCGGTCAATTCTCGTTCCAAAACCTCCTGAAAGGTATCCATTCCTGTTGTGCGTGACTTGACAGGGTAGAATTGGGGATTTGTAGTGCGAAAATTGATTCCCTCCTGAATGGAGGTACCCTCACTTTCACCCTGTAAGTTATGCAAACATAGTAGAGCAGATTGTTCCTTAAAGGAAAGACCAGAGAATTGGTTATTGGGGTTTTTTGATGATGTTGTTCCTACGGTCAAGTCCGATCTGTCCTCCACTTCCCTAAAATGTTTGCGGACCGTAAGGTTCCTTATAAATTTATTGATGTCCATTAGAGTGGAGAACAAATCGAAGTTGGTCGAGGGAACAAAATTCAAACCCAAAGAAAGTACCTGCAATTGAGATTGTGTTAGAGAGACATTTGACAGATTGACAACATCACAAATATCATTTTTAGTATCGTAAATTAGTTTTTTTTCTGGAATCGTGTCGCCATATTGTGCACTTTTTTTTGCAGTGTTTTCTGCCCCCTCTCCTAATTAGTTTTTTGTCTTGTTTCTGGGCTTTCTTTGTTTTTTTATAATAAGTTGCAGATGAGTGCACTTCCCCATCAAGTCCTGAACCATCTTTAGTCCATAATTCAATACTGGTATCTAGGCCTTCTCCATCTGATGAGTCAAAGCTTACTGTAGTGGTTTTGGGACGTCTTTTTTTGTTGTTTTTTTTTTTTTTTCCATTATTTTTCAGGATTGACCTTGGAGTTTGATAGGGGTTGTCTCTCCTGCCCCATTCATACACCTGATCTTTGTCGTAGTCATAAATGTCGCGCTGGAATTTTTCATGTTTAACTTCAGTAATGGAGTCCCCCACTTTTTTTATGTTCTCATTGATTTTTTGTTGCCATTCATCATATTGTGGAGAGACATTGAACTGCTCCAGCGTTTGTTTGTATCCATTGATATCAGATTGTATGGTAACCAATTTTTCGGCTTCGTGCTCCACTATTAGTGTCATCAATTTGATCGAACAGTCCGTAAGGATCTTATTCCATAGCTCCACAAATTTTTCAGAGTAGACTGTAGTAGGTATTTTTTTTAACCTTAAACCTCTAGGAACCATGCTCTTTTCAAGGTATTTCATTAGAGTGGTGTAATCCCACTGTAACTCCTGTACTTGCAGCTTTTCCAGTTCCAGAAAATTGTTCTCCATGTTAGGATTATCTTGCGCATTTATGTCGCTTCTGGAAAATACTTGTTCCGCTTTATTTTTGCGGTCTAGAATAGTTACAAAAGCCATAAGGAGTGCGGAGATTAACTTAAACAGATATGAATACCTTTTTGATGTTGTTGGAAAAGATGCACTCACCGTGTATTGGCGGGGAGATGTGGCAAAGCTTTGTTTCATTTGTAGCAGACTTGTGTTCCAGCTCACCCACATGCACACCACAGTAAATCAATGCTTCAGGTGCAATCGGATTTCAGTAAAGTTCTGAGTTCGTATAATATTAAGTGGAGGAAGTATCCAGCACCTTTTGTAGTTTTTCTGAGTGCAAAAAGTTTATTCCAACGTAGAAAAAATTACAGCATCATAAAATCCATTAGAATCTCCACTTAAAGCCCAGTCAACATGTTTCGAACAGTTTAGTTCTTAATCATGACTATTATTGGGCATCTGAAAACACCGCTCAAATAGGAAGTTGATCTGTGTCTCCTCCTCCCACAGATGGGGAGAACAGACACAGGTGTCCCAATCAGCAGGGGAGTTCAGAGGTACAAACCAGAGGTACAAACCAGAGGTACCCTTGATCTGACAATAGGATTGGTGTATATTCAGACCATGCGGTATGACTATGTACCCTTGATCTGACAATAGGATTGGTGTGTATTCAGACCATGCGGTATGACCATGTACCCTTGATCTGACAATAGGATTGGTGTGTATTCAGACCATGCGGTATGACTATGTACCCATGATCTGACAATAGGATTGGTGTGTATTCAGACCATGCGGTATGACTATGTATCTTTGATCTGACAATAGGATTGGTGTGTATTCAGACCATGCGGTATGACTATGTATCTTTGATCTGACAATAGGATTGGTGTGTATTCAGACCATGCGATATAACTATGTATCTTTGATCTAACAATAGGATTGGTGTGTATTCAGACCATGCGGTTTTCTTACCAGCGTAGGATTATGCAATATATAGTCACAAATGTTTTTATTGATTTGTTTCTAGTAAAACACATGATTTTTTGACTCTACAATGAACTAGAAGTATGTTATTTTAATGTTATGGTTTGTTCCTCTGAACTCCCCCGCTGATTGGGACACCTGTGTCTGTTCTCCCCACCTGTGGGAGGAGGAGACACAGATCAACTTCCTATTTCAGCGGTGTGTTCAGATGCCCACTAGTAGTCATGATTAAGAACTAAACTATTCGAAACATGTTGACTGGACTTGGAGTGGAGATTCTAATGGATTTTTTGATGCTGTAAATTTTTCTACGTTGGAATAAACTTTTTGCACTCAGAAAAACTACAAAAGGTGCTGGATACTTCCTCCACTTATTATTATACGAACTCAGAACTTTACTGAAATCCGATTGCACCTGAAGCATTGATTTACCATGGTGTGCATATGGGTGAGCTGGAACACAAGTCCGCTACAAATAAAAGAGAGTTCCATAGTCTCACTGCTCTTACCGTAATGAATCCTCTTCTATGTTGGTGTATAAACTTTTTTTCCTCCAGACGCAGAGTATGTCCCCTCGTCACAGTCACAGTCCTGGGGATAAATAGATGATGGGAGAGATCTCTGTACTGACCCCTGATCTATTTATATATAGTTATTAGATCTTTCAGTTGACTTTTTCTAAAGTGAATAACCCTAATTTTGATAGCCTTTCAGGGTACTGTAGATTCCTTATTCCAGTTATTACTTTAGTTGACCTCCTCTGAACCCTCTCCAGCTCTGTTATGTCTGCCTTGTTCACATGAGCCCAGAACTGTACACATAACCTTACATTTGTCAGTGTTAAACCTCATCTGCCACTTTTCTGCCCAAGCCTCCAATCTATCCAGATCCATCTGTAGCAGTATACTGTCCTCTTCCCTGTTAATTACTTTACACAGTTTAGTGTCATCTGAAAAAATTATATTTGACTGTGCAAGCCTTCTACAAGATAATTAATAAATATATTGAAGAGAATAGGGACCAATACTGATCCCTGAGGTACTCCACTAGTGACCCAATCTGAGTGTGTACCATTAATAACCACCCCCCACCTGTTTTCTATCACTGAGACAGTTTCTTACCCACATACAGACATTTTCTCTCAGTCCAAGCATTCTCATTTTATATACTAACCTTTTTTGTGGTACAGTGTCAAATGCTTTGGAGAAGTCCAGATATAAGACATCCATTGATTCGCCGCTGTCAAGTCTAGAACTTACCTCCTCAAAGAAACTGATTAAATTAGTTTGACATGACCGATCCCTCATAAAGCCATGCTGATATGGTGTTATTTGCTTTTTTTCATTGAGGTACTCCAAAATAGCATCTCTTAGAAAACCTTCAAACAGTTTACCCATGATAGATGTTAAACTTACCGGCCTATAGTTTCCAGGCTCTGATTTTGGACCCTTTTTGAACATTGGCACCACATTTGCTATGCGCCAATCCTGTGGAACACTACCTGTCATAGACTTCAATAGGCAGGCGAATTTTAAAACCCACAGGGACTCTTTCTGGCCACAATAATGATGGATTAGTTGTTTCAAGGGGACTAACACCTGGACTGTGGCATGTCGTAGGGGGATCCATGGCAAAACTCCCATGGAAAATTACGTAGTGGACGCAGAGTCGGGTTTTAATCCATAAAGGGCATAAATCAACTAACATTCGTAAATTGTTTGCTTTAAAACATCCAGTGTGTGTATACGATCAGGTATGATGTTGTATCGATCAGGTAGTGTAAGGGTTACGCCCGCTTCACAGACATTGACAGACCAAACTCCCTTTTAATGCACCGCAAACAACCACAAACAGTCCATTTGCACAACTGCAAACTCCCCATTTGCACAAGGTTGGATACCAAGCTAGCCATGTCCCGGTGATGTCATTGAAGGCTTCTTCCTCCACCCAGCCACGTACAACACCAAGGGTCCCCGAAAGGTGAATTGAATTGATTTTTCGAACGGGGAGATGGTTACAAAAACGCTGGCTCCCTCCCCTTTGTTTTAATCCACGGTCACTGGGTCTGCGCCGTGCAATTTACTGTCACACCCGATATGAGTGGTATTTTCTGTAGTACTCTTCTCATCAGTTTAATCCCTCTAATGTCCCCAATCTGGGGTCCATTTATTGAATTAATTTTTCGAACGGGGAGATGGTTAAAAAAACGCTGGCTCCCTCCACTCTGTTTTAATCCACGGTCACTGCGTCTGCGCCGTGCAATTTACTGTCACACCCGATATGAATGGTATTTTCTGTAGTACTATTCTCATCAGTTTAATCCCTCTAATGTCCCCAATCAGGAGTCCATTTATTGAATTGATTTTTCGAAAGGGGAGATGGTTAAAAAAACGCTCCCTCCCTCCCCTTTGTTTAAATCCACAGTCACTGCGTCTGCGGCGTGCAATTTACTGTCACACCCCATATGAGTGGTATTTTCTGTCATCAGTTTAATCCCTGTTACATCCCATATCAGGGATTGCCTTTTGTGAAAAAAAATTTAGGCCGGGTACCTTCGACTGCCTTCACAGTGACAGACCAAACTGAATTGATTTTAGGGATTGGGAGATGGAAAAAGCAGCTTGGTCGGTCCTCTTACTCCCAAATTGGGGCACTGCACAGAGCAATGTGCTGTGACACCCTATATGAGTGGTGTCTTAACTAGTACTATTCCTATCAGTTTAATCCCTGTTAAGTACCCTATCCGGGGACGTGTGTCGAATTGATTAAACATTGTTGAATTAACGAACCATTACGACATCATGAAATAATTTAGTTCTGAGCTCTGTACTTGCTTTGTATTGGAATTGATGGGGATTTATTTAATTGTCTGCATTATTTCTAATAAACTATTAAGAGACTTTATTATGATTTTTTTATTTTATGTATTAAAAACCCATACAACTTAAAAACAAAAAAAGGTAAATTAATGTTTTTTCTATGAAATATTATCCAGCCGTCTGATCGCTTTTGGTCTGACCATAATGAAGCAACGGCCTTATCATCTGGGGTGTGGCAACATTGCCAACACACTCATAGAGGTGATGATTGCTTCATTGTGATACGCAAGCCCCTTCACCACAACAAGGTAACGATCACGAAGGGGAATTGACACTTGTATGTGCCATTTTTTTTGTTTTGTTTTTGCAGCCACAGTGCTGCACCATAGGACAGAAAAATTAGGCATGTACACATGCCTGAAAAATAATGGCATTTTTGCAGCCGCTATTGTAGCAGCGGCCGGAAAAATTGATGTTTTCCAGGCAGAAAAGTGACTAAAACATTGCGGCTTGAACCCTAGTTGGTGGTGGAGAATTCACGAAAGTCATCCGGTATGCAGACATTAAATGCAGCAGCGTGGGGACCATTTTGAGGCCAAGGCATGTAATCAGGCCTTTTGTTAGTCAAACGTATCCCCCACTGTCAGTCCCTTCGGGATCCATGCCTCATTCATCTTTATGAAGGTGAGGTAATCAACACTTTTTTGACAATGACAATGCCTCCTGCTGCACTGAAGGTCCTTTCTGACAGGACACTTGAAGCAGGGCAGGCCAGAAGTTCTATAGCAAACTGGGATAGCTCAGACCACAGGTCAAGCCTGCACACCCAGTAGTCAAGGGGTTCATTGCTCCTCAGAGTGTCAATATCTGCTGTTAAGGCGAGGTAGTCTGCTACCTGTCGGTCGAGTCGTTCTCTAAGGCTGGATCCCGAAGGGCTGTGGCGATGTGTAGGACTGAAAAAGCTCCGCATGTCCTCCATCAACAACACATCTGTAAATCGTCCAGTCCTTGCCGTCGGGGTAGGAGAAGGATTACACTCACCTCTTCCCCTGTTAGATTCCCGTTGTGCTGTGACATCCCCCTTATAAGCTGTGTAAAGCATATTTTTTAGTTTGGTTTTGAACTGCTGCATCCTTTCCGACTTTCGGTAATTTGGTAACATTTCTGCCACTTTCTGCTTATACCGGGGGTCTAGTAGCGTGGCCACCCAGTACAGGTCGTTCTCCTTCAACCGTTTTATACGAGGGTCCCTCAACAGACATGACAGCATGAAAGACCCCATTTGAACAAGGTTGGATGCAGAGCTACTCATTTCCCGTTCCTCGTCCTCACTGATGTCATTGACGGTCTGTTCTTCCCCCAAGCCACGTACAACACCACGGGTCCCAGATAGGTGACAGCAACGAGCACCCTGGTGTGCCTGCTGTGGTTGGTCTTCCTCCTTCTCAAAGCCGCCACATTCCTCCTCTGACTCCTCTTCCTCATACTCCTCTTCCAGCGTTGCAGCAGGTCCGGCAAGCGATGATGACAAGGCTGTTTCTTGTGGTGATGGTGACCACAACTCTTCCTCTTCCTCTTCACGCTCATCTACAGCCTGATCCAGCACTCTTCGCAGGGCACGCTCCAGGAAGAAAACAAATGGGATGAGGTCGCTGATGGTTCCGTCGGTGCGACTGACTAGGTTTGTCACCTCCTCAAAAGGACGCATGAGCGTCCAGTAACGTGGCAAAAAAATTCCCAGCTCCGCAGAGGCTGTCCTAGCACCCCGGTCATACAAATAATCTTTGACGGCTTTTTCTTATTGGAGCAGGCGGTCGAACATTAGGAGTGTTGAATTCCAATGTGTTGGGCTGTCGCAAATCAAGAGCCTCACTGGCATGTTGTTTCACCGCTCAATATCGGAAAAGTGCGCCATGGCCGTGTAGGAACGCCTGAAATGGCCACAACCTTCCTGGCCTGCTTGAGGACGTCCTGTAAGCCTGAGTACTTAGACACAAAGCGTTGTACGATGAGATTCAACACATGTGCCATGCACGGCACATGTGACAACTTGCCCAAATTCAATGCCGACAACAAATTTGTTCCATTGTCACACACCACTTTGCCGATCTCCAGTTGGTGCGGGGTCAGCCACTGATCCACCTGTGCGTTCAGGGCGGACAGGAGTGCTGGTCCTGTGTGGCTCTCTGCTTTCAGGCAAGTCAACCCCAAGACAGCGTGACACTGTCACTGAGCTGGGGGGATTCAGTTGATGTGCATCCAGACGCCGCAGCAGAAGAGGACTCAGCCAAGGAGGATATCGAAGAGGATGGAGTAGGAGTAGAGGAGGTGGCAGTAGGTCTGTCTGCAAGTCGTGGCGGTGTCACCAACTCCGCTGCGGAGCCACGCATTCCATGCTTGTCAGCCGTCAGCAGGTTGACCCAATGCGCAGTGTACGTGATATACCTGCCCTGACCGTGCTTTTCAGACCAGGTATCAGTGGTCAGATGGACCCTTGCCCCAACACTGTATGCCAGAGATGCCATGACTTCCTTTTCAATGACATTGTAGAGGTTTGGGATTGCCTTTTGAAAAAAATTTGTCCGGGTACTTTCCACTGTGGTGTCCCAATAGCGACAAATGTTTTGAAGGCCTCAGACTCCACCAGCTGGTATGGTAAAAGCTGGCGGGTTAAGAGTTCCGTCAAGCCAGCTGTCAGTCGCCGGGCAAGGGGGTGATTCTGTGACATTGGCTTCTAACGCTCAAACATGTCCTTGACAGACACCTGACTGTGGGCAGATGAGCAGGAACTGCTGAAGGTGAGAGGCGGAATGGCGGTTGGTTGAGAGAGGGCAGGGAGGACAGCAGTGGTTGACGTGGCTGAAGATACTGGACCAGGAGGAGCATGGTGGCTTTGAGTTTGTGTGCTGCTTGTACTCATGTGTTGATCCCAAAGCAGTTTTACAGAGGTGGGTGTTGGACTTCCCACGACTCAGTTTCTTTTGGCACAGGTTGCAAATGGCATTGCTGTTATCAGAGGCAGACACAGAAAAAAAATGCCACACTGCTGAGCTTTGCAATGACGGCATTCTGGTGGTGGCAACAGCATGCGTTGACTGGCGTGCTGTCTGGCTGACCCCGGGTGCTGATACATGCTGTGTGACTGTGCCACTAACTCCTTGCGACGACCTCCCCCTGCTTCCAACTCCTCTCCTCCTTCTCTCTGTCTCCCCTTCTGAACTTTCTCCCTCTTCTTCTTTTCGAGCAGGCACCCACGTGGCATCCGTGGACACATCGTCATCATCAACCGCTTCACTTGTATCTGACACCTCAGCAAAGGAAGCAGCAGCGGGTACAAGGTTCTTAGCGGAAGCTGTTGAAGATTGGGTGTCCTGTCTAAGCCAGTCAACTATGTCCTCAGAATTTTTCGGGTTCAGGGTACGTGGCCTCTGAACACTAGGCATTATTCCAGGGACAGTGGAAATCACAGCACCACGACCACGGCAGCCCCTGTGGGGTGGCCTGCCTCTGCCTGTCATTTTTTTTTAGATAAGTGGTACTACGCATGCTAGGTACTGTGCCACCCGGTATGAGTGGTGGGCACTGGCAGTGGGCACACTACAGTCTGTGGAAGTGGGCCTGACACACACTGGCAGCAGGCAAGCAACTGAAATTACACTAAAGTGTAAGAATTAAATGTCTTTTTTTGATGCAAAGTCATGTGCCACACAGGATGACAGGGGTGGGCACTAGTGTTGAGCGCGAATATTCGAATAGCGAATTTTTTTAGCGAATATCGTCACTTCGCTAATTCGCGAATATTTCGAATATAGCGCTATAAATTCGCTATTTCGAATATTCGTTTTTTTTTTGTTTTTTTTTTTTAGTTATATTTTTTTCTTTCCCTCTTCCCAACAGTAGTTCTTACCTGTCCTGAGGATTCCTGGCTTCCTGGCTGCTCTAGTCAGTGCCCATTGCCGCTTCTGCCGACTTCCGTGCTCATGGAGCGTCCCCATCCATGGGAACGTCTCCATATACTAAAATGTACTGTCGGATTTGAGGAATTACGTTGAAATCGCAATGCGATTAATTCAAGTTATATTAATCGCATTGCGATTTCAACTTAGAGCTGGGTTTATAATGGGTCAGCTTGCTAGAATGAACGAAGTTAACGAATATGGAATATAGCAGCACTGCTAAGTTGAATTCGCAATGCGATTAATTTAACTTAAAGTAATCGCATTGCGATTTCAACTTAGCACTGCTAGTGCTATATTCCATATTCAGTTAATTCTAGCCTATGTAAGATAGCAGTGCTAAGTTGAAATCGCAATGCGATTACTTCAAGTTAAATTAATCGCATTGCGAATTCAACTTAGCAGTGCTGCTATATTCCATATTCGTTAACTTCGTTCATTCTAGCAAGCTGACCCATTATAAACCCAGCTCTAAGTTGAAATCGCAATGCGATTAATATAACTTGAATTAATCGCATTGCGATTTCAACGTAATTCCTCAAATCCGACAGTACATTTTAGTATATGGAGATGTTCCCATGGTGATGGGGACGCTCCATGAGCAAGGAACTTTATGGTTGGCTTGGTAGAATTAGCGAATAGCGAATATGACGAATGTATTCGTCATATTCCTCAAAACGAAGATAACGAAGTATTCTACATCTTCGTTTTAGCTACCTATTCAACCTATACCTTAGTCAACCTCGCTAATTCTAGCAATCAAATAGGAAGGTTGACTATAGAGACAGCTGTGTTAAATTCGCTATGCGATTTTTTTTTTTTTTTTAATAGAATAATTATATTACTTGATATAATTATTATAATTATTCTATTTAAAAAAAAAAAAAAATATTTAAATAATCGCATAGCGAATTAAACACAGTTGTCTCTATAGTCAACCTTCCTATTTGATTGCTAGAATTAGCGAAGTTGACGAATAGGTAGCTAAAACGAAGATGTAGAATACTTCGTTATCTTCGTTTTGAGGAATATGACGAATACATTCGTCATATCCGTCATCTTCGCTATAATTCTAGATATGAAACCAATAGGAAAGTAGCCTTAAGTTAAAATCGCAATACGCGATTATTTAAATCGCATATTAATCGCGGTAACTAGAATAATGACGAATATTCGATTTCGACGAATATGAAACGAATATTCATTCGAATATTCGCGAATTTCGTCGAAATCGAATATGGCACCTGCTGCTCATCACTAGTGGGCACTGGCAGTGGGAAGTATAAAAATTAAATGCCTTTTTTTTATGCAAAGTCCTGTGCCACACGGGATGACAGGGGTGGGCACTGGCAGTGGGCACACTACAGTCAGTGGAGGTCTGCCTGACACACATTAGCAAGCAATCAACTGAAATTACACTAAAGTGTAAAAATGAAATGCCTTTTTTTATGCAAAGTCCTGTGCCACACGGGATGACAGGGGTGGGCACTGGCAGTGGACACACTACAGTCAGTGGAAGTCGGCCTGACACACACTAGCAGGCAAGCAGCTGAAATTACACTAAAGTGTAAAAATGAAATGTCTTTTTTTTATGCAAAGTCCTGTGCCACACGGGATGACAGGGGTGGGCACTGGCAGTGGGCACACTACAGTCTGTGGGCCTGCAGCTCCTCACACACGGGCAGGCCAGGCAACTGCAATATATATATGGAGAAAAGAAAAAAAGCAGACTAATGTTGCAGCCCTAAAATGGCTTTTTGGGGTGCTGTCAGGACACTGTCCTTACAGCAGAGATCAGATGAGTCTTTTAGGACTGGAGTGGACACTGAATACACCAGCCTAGCTATCGATTTCCCAATTAATCAGCAGCAGCTACACTGTCCCTCCTCTCACTAAGACTGCAAATTCCGAATGAATCTAAAGTGGATGCTGTTCAGGAGATTGGAGGGTCTGGGAGGGAGGGTATGCTGATGATTGGCTGGAATGTGTCTGCTGACTGTGAGGTACAGGGTCAAAGTTTGCTCAATGATGATGTAAAGGGGGCGGACCGAACATCGCATGAGTTCGCCCGCCACGGTGAACGCGAACAAGCTATGTTCGCCAGGAACTGTTCGCCGGCGGATAGTTCGGGCCATCTCTATTCAGAAATAAGGGTTTGTCTATGACATTACTTAATTCTCTTAGGATACATGGGTATTCCTGGGTCAGACAGGGCTTGCTGCAGTTTGCTCTCCGGTATGGGAACGCAACCAAACGAAATGGAATGCATTTTGGAGCATTCCATTCTGTTTAGTTACGTTTTGTCCCCATTGACAATGAATGTGGACAAAACTGAAGTTTTTCTCCAGTATTAAGACCCTATGACGGATCTCAATACCGGAGAATAGAAACGCTAGTGTGAAAGTAGCCTTATTCACTCCAATTTGAGAATCAAGGAGTACTACATCTGCGTATCTATTAAACAAAAGGGACACCCCAATAACAGTTAAATTGCACTAATTATTCACCCCAATCTGAGAATCAAGGCGTAATAGATCTGCTGATCTATTAAACAAGGTGGGCACCCCAACCCCAACAGTAAAATTACACTACTTATTTATCCCAATTTGAGAAGCAAGGAGTAATAGAATGGTTTATTTATTAAACAAGGTGGACACTGTTCAATTAGATAGCTCTGTGCCAAGATTTGTGCAACCTGAGCTGTTTTCTATGGGTCCTTTTAACTTCTGATCACACAGCCTGCACTGTCCCTATGCGCTCCCTACAGTGTATAAAAACTCTCCCTGTGATCTCCCTACTGTCTTCCTATCCAAGCTATAATTAAAACTTTGTTAAACACTGTCCTTAGCACTTGTTAAGTCCATTGTAATGTGGCTGAGACCGGGCAGGATTAGGCTGTTACATGACAGGGGTTGGCTGCACTGTATTATTAGTGATCTCTTGTTCTCAGGCGTCTTTTGAATTTCACTTCAGATGCTTTGATTTGCTCAACACTAGTTATTGCCAAAAAACTGTTTCCTTTTATGAGATATACAGCTTTCAGTTTCCCAGTCTATATCTGGGTAGTAGACGTCCCTCATAAAATTGACCTCATTATGATTTGCTGCCTCATCTATCTACTTTATTAGTATATTTTCTGTGGTCTCTGGTATATTAAGCTGCTTATAACAAACTCCTATCATTATTTTATTTATGTTTTAGCATCCATGTATTTCTACCCACAGTGACTCCACATGTTCATTTCCCTCAAGTATATCTTCCGGAGTATTGGCCTTTGTCAGGACTTTACATTAAGCAAACCCCTTCCCTCTCCAGACTATAGCCCTTTATGTTAACTGCCTAGTCATAGCTTTCATCCAGCCACATCTCAGTTATTCCCACAGTTATTATTTATTTCATAGTTCTCTCAGACATTACTACTTCCAGATTACCAGTTTTATTAGTCAGGATTCCGGCATTAGTGTATATACAATTTAGTGTTTTTTGTATATTTTTTACCCTACACCTTTCTTTATGTACTGTTCTCGTCCCTCCTTCTGTTCCTCCCCCAGTTCCATTCCTTTGCCCGAGTTCTCTATCTGCACTGTCTTCCTCTCCTATAATGTAATTACTCTCCCCCCAGTCCCTAGTTTAAACACTCCTCCAACCTTCTAGCCATCTTCTCCCCCAAAACAGCTCTTCCCCACCGAGGTGCAGCCCATCCCTACAATAAAGCCTGTAGCCAATAGAAAAGACAGCCCAGTTCTTCAGGAACCTAAACCCTTCCTTCTTACACCAGTTCTTGAGCCACTTGTTAACCTCCCTAATCTCCCTCTGCCTTTCTGGTATGGCTCATGGTACAGGTAGTATTTTGGAAAACACTACCTTTGAGGTTCTTGCCCTAAACCTGTGACCTAAATCTCCCAAGCGCAGTGTGTTTTTAAACATTTTGTTTTCGCCAACGTCGTCAACCATGCATTTACCCAAAGCTATGTATGTGACATTATTTGCTGTTGCTGTCATTGCATTCAAGAGCTTAGGGAGAGGGGAGAGAACAAGCAAAAATTCATTAAATATTTGAGTCTTAGTAGACAAGGGGGTGTTATACAATTTTAAGGACTATTTATTCATTTAGAACATGAAAATTAACACTTGTCCATATATAAATACGGGCAGGGATTCTGCCTCCATTAAGGCATAATTTTTTATTGCTTGCGTAAAACAAGCCATTCTTTCTTCTGACAATTAACACTTGTGCGTGCAGGCTCAGACTGGCCCAAAGGGGAACAGGTGAATCCCCCGGTGAGCACCTGAGTAAGGTGAGCCCCTAGTCCACCAAACCCTGCACAAGTAGCACATGACACAGTAGACTGACTGAACTACATGTAGGATAGGTAGCGTACAGCATCTCAACCAGCCTTTTCGTGAGTGTCCCATGGTCCCAGAATGGCTGAGGTATGTCCAGCTCTCAACTGTCTCTGCATCGTTAGAGCCGCTCGCTGCTTCTCTATTCACCTACCGGAGCTTTCCAGCAGGCAAGATGCGATCACACATACATATTGCTACTGGGCTGTGTTGGAGGAGTGTGTAGGCCGTGAATCATCCTGTGCTCCTACACAGGACAGAAGCATAATGTATTTGTGACTGCATTGCGCCTTCTGGGGGTGCAGGAGGTTCTCCGATCATCAGGGAATACTTAGGTGAGTAGTTAGTGTTTATTTATTTTTTTATACAAGGAAGGCACTGTTGAAAGTGCCCATAAACATTATGAAGGGGCACAATGTGGGCATAACAACTATGAGGTGGTACAATGGGTGCAAAATTACTTTGTGGGGCAAAAAAGGGGGGCATAATTACTATGTGGTGCACAAAGGGGACTAGGCGCTGGATAAGCGGTGTATGGTGTAGGCATTGGGCAGATTAAGAGGCATGACTAAGTGTTAAAAACTTTGCTGTGGCTCGCTCCTCTGATTTTCAAAAGTTTGGAAGGTATGAAATCAATATTAGCTGACCAGTGATCCCTGCCATAAGGCTACTATTCCAAATAGTGGCCACTGCATAGCAAATTTAGAACCAAGATGTGACCATCGTGAGACCAGAAACCTGAAGTTCTTACAGTCAACAAATTAATTTAGTGCTAACTACTTGCTTACTAATGGTTGGTGGACAATGGCTTTTTGTCACAGAGTGGCTGCATCTTGGCTTGGCTATGGGGGTCACCACTCAGTGCAGAATGTCATGTATAAAACAACTAGCACCAGCAAGTGATGTGGGAACAACTTCTATGCTTGAATCATTGCAACGGTGATTTACATTAAAAAACTAAATTCCCACTTAAAAAACGAAACTCCCAGCAGGTCTTGAAGGTCAGCAGCTGGGAGCTGTGGTTCCTTGTTGGAAAGAGTCACAAAATTGTTAAATTGAACATTAAATTTTTTTCACAGTAAATACCTTGTTTTCTTTAGGGACTAGCTTAGGGCAGTGGTGGCGAACCTATGGCACGGGTGCCAGCGGTGTGACTCAGAGCCTTCTCTGTGGGCACCTGCACCCTGGAAAAAGTCTATAGCATGCAGGGCGCACTATGAACAGCACAGGTAGTGCACTGAATGCAGGCAGGGTATTATAGCTAAATGATAAAGTACATGGAATATATACTATATTGGACTGTGGTATTCAGGTTAAAGTTTCATGTCGGCACTTTGCAATAAATAAGTGGGTTTTGGTTTGCAGTTTGGGCGCTCGGTCTCTAAAAGGTTCGCCATCAATGGCTTAAGGGATGCTGTCTTACTTTCTCCTCTTGTTTGCAGCCTGATAGGCTCATAATTTTCTAAATCCTCCTCTCAAAATACCCAACTACATAAGGTAAGAGCAGTAAGAGCTACTACAAAGGTAAGAGCAGTGAGACCATGGAACTATCTGCCAGAGGAGGTGGTGCTGGTGAATTTACTAAAAGAGTTAAAGAGGGGCCTGGATGTATTTCTGGAGTGTAATAATATTACAGGTTACAGTTACTAGAGATGGGTTGTTGATGCATAAGTTATTTTTTTTTATTGCCCGGATTGCATCTGGATTGAATGTGCTTTTCACACGTGTGAAGATAAATTTAAGAATAACAATCTTCATCTCCTAGCAACTGCCAGGAAAAATGCATTGCATCTGGATTGCATCAAGGCGCCTTCCATTTTTCACGCATCCCTATTTAACCCTTCCCGACACATGACATAATAGTACTTCATGGTGGCAGGTGACTTGCCGCATTTTGACGTACTACTACGTCATGGGGATCGGGTGGGCAGTCATTGATTGCTGGGGCCCTGTTGTATCCGCCTGCATCGCTGTAAAAGCCAATGCCGGCATATTAACCCCTTCTATGCCGCGGTCAGCACTGTGTCAGTGAGGGAGCTGCTGTGGCGGGGACCCGATGGGTAAGAAGGCAGCCCGATATCTTGCAGAGGCTGCCCAATGCCTTGCAAGGCATTGGGACCTTCCTTCTACGGAGGCCGAGGAGATTGAGCCCCAGGCTAGGTCTCCTAGGCAGCCTGTTGGTGTATTACTCAGTGTAATACACTAACAGGCAACGCATTACAATACAGATGTATTGTAATTCATTGCAGAGGGGATCAGACCCCCCAAAAGTTGAAGTCCCAGAGTGGGACAGAAATAAAGTTTAAAAACAAGTCAAAAAAAGTGTTTTTAATAAAAAAATAAAGTTTCAAGTAAAAAAGGAAAAAAACACCCCTTTCCCCGATTTTGTAATAAAAAATTGAAAAAAAGAAAGAAAAAAAACTCATATTATGTATCGCCACATCTGTAGCGACCAGCTGTATAAATATATCACATGATCTACCCCATCTGATAAACACCTTGACAAAATAAAAACTGCGTAAAAAACTGCGTACAAAAAGTCAAACACTAAGGCCCCTTTCACACGGGCGAGTTTTCTGCATGGATGCAATGCGTGAGGTGGACGCATTGCACCCGCACTGAATCCAGACCCATTCATTTCTATGGGGCTGTGCACATGAGCAGTGATTTTCACGCATCATTTCTGCGTTGTGTGAAAATCGCAGCATGCTCTATATTTTGCGTTATTTTAACGCAACGCAGACCCCATAGAAGTGAATAGGGCTGCGGGAAAATCGCAAGCATCCGCAAGCAAGTGCGGATGCAGTGCGATTTTCCCGCATGTTTGCTAAGCGAGGGGACTTAAAACATGGTTATAAGGGAAAATAATAGCATTCTCAATAAAAAAATGCTTAGTAAAATGTGGATGGAGGTGTTAAAAATAAAAAACTTAACTTACCTTAGCCACTTGATCGCGTAGTTGGCGATCTCTCTTCTCTCTTCAAGCTTTAGCTGTAGTGTAAAGGACCTGTGATGACGTCACATCGCATGGTCCAATCACATGGTCTGTGATGGACCATGTGATTGGACCATGTGATGTGACATCATCACAGGTCCTTTACACTACAGCTAATGCTTGAAGAGAGCAGAGAGATCGCCAACTCCGCCATCAAGGGGCTAAGGTAAGTTAAGTTTTTTATTTTTAACCCCTTAATCCTCATTCTACAAAGCATTTTTTATTAAGAATGTTATTATTTTCCCTTATAACCATGTTATAAGGGAAAATAATAAATTCTCCAGAATACTCAACCCGAAAGTCCGGGTTCGGGTCTGGGTACCAAACATGGCGATTTTTCCCACGCGCGTGCAAAACGCATTACAAAAGTTTGCACACGCGTGGAAAAATCACGCATATTCCCGCAACGCACCCGCATCCTATCCAAGCGTCAAACATGACGCCCGTGTGAAAGAGGCCTATGGGATCAATAAGGCATATGCCCACAAAATAGTAACAATTAAACCGTCACCTCATCCTGCAAAAAATGAAATCCTACCAAATACAAAAAGGGCAAACAATATAAAAACTATATCTCTCAGACTATGGAGACACTTAAACTTCATGTTTTTTTTACTTCAAAAATGCTATTATTGTGTAAAACTTAAAAAAAAAAGTATACATATTAGGTATTGCCACATCCGAAACGACGTGCTCTATATAAATATGACTTGACCACAGCCCTCAGGTGAATGCTGAAAACATAAATAAATGAAAACTGTGCCAAAACAACCACATTTTTGGTCAACTTGCCCCATAAAGTATAATAATGAATGATCAAAAAATCTTATGTACCAAAAAATGGTACCAATAAAAATGTCACCTCTTCCTGCAAGAAATGAGCCCCTGCACAAGACGATCGACAGAAAAATAAAAAAGTATGGCATTCAGAAAATAGAAACACAAAAACAGATTTTTCAAAAAATGCTTTGTTTTGTGAAAAAAACATAGAAAGTAGACATAATTGATATCATTACGTCTTTGACAACCTGCTCTATAAAAATAGCACATGAGCTAACCTGTCAAATGAACATTTTAAAAAACAAAAAATAAAAACGGGGCCAAAACAGCCATTTTTCTGTTACCTTGCCTTTCAACAAATGCAATATAGAGTGATTAAAAGTCATGTACCCCAAAATAGCTCCAATAAAACTGTCACCTTATCCCGTAGTTTCCAAAATGGGGTAAATTTTTGGGAGTTTCTACTGTAGGGGTGCAACAAGAGGGCTTCAAATGTCAAATGGTGTCTAAAAACCAGTCCAGGAAAAACTGTTTTCCAAAAACCATACGGCGCTCCTTTCCTTCTGCGCCCAGCCCTGTGCCCATACAGAAGTTTATGACAACATATGGGGTGTTTTTGTAAACTGCAAATCAGGGTAATAAATATAAAGTTTTGTTTCGCTGATAACCCTCGATGTGTTAAAGAAAAAAATGGATTATAATAGAAAATCTGCTACAAAAGTGAAATTTAGAAATGTAATCTCCATTTTCCTTTAATTATTGTGGAATACCTAAAGGGTTAAAAAAGGTTGTAAAATCAGTTTTGAGTAACTTGAGGGGTGTAGTTTCTACAATCGGGTCATTTATGGGGGATTTCTACTATGTAAGCCCCACAAAGTGACTTCAGAACTGAACTGGTCTTTAAAAAGTGGGTTTTGGAAATTTTCTTAAAGATGAAATATATGACTGTCATGAAGTACAGTGTGTCACGAGAAAACAATCTCAGAATGGCTTGGATAAGTAAAAGTGTTCCAAACTTATTACCTCATAAAATGACATGTCCGATTTGCAAAAAAATGGCCTGGGCAGGAGGGTGAAAACTGGCCCAGGGTAGAAGGGGTTGCACAAAAAATGCACAATATAGAACATGCGGTAGAAACAAACATGATGTAGACAGGAATAAAAGAGCTCTTCTCTGCCTGTAAGATTTCAGCAAAACTTCTTGATTTTGTCTGTTGCTGCCAGTTAGCCAAACCAACTAGACACATATACAAAAATGCATGACTATACAGCAACATATCCAAAAAACCATAAAGGGACACGCATTACACTTACAAAAAAGCCTTATTGAACATGTAATACACCAATAAATAAAATTAATTGAAATATAGCAAAACGTAGGAACATAAAAGGCAGTAGCAAAGGCCAGCGGCTCACACGCTGACCGGAAGGCCCAAATACTACTCAAATATATACCCAGAAACATATTATGACAGTATAAATGCCTATACTTATCCTTCAGTTTAAATATGGCCCAAAAAAGGCCACTAGAATTAGTCAATATAAAACTAACATAAGGCAATAAACATAATCATTATACCTGGGATCAAAGCCGATAAGTAGTGAGGACCTCCAGCCAGCGCCGAGCACACCCCGACGTACGTTTCACACCTGCTTTATCAAGGGGCATACTGATCTCCTCTCATCACATCCATAAATACCCAAAGTTAAATTAATTAATCCCCCACAGTTGTGCATGAGGAGACTTACAACTATTATTCACCGCCTTACTCAGCATCATGTGTGATCTCGCGATAAAGGCAAGTCACGTGTGACGCCACCAGTAGCGTGAGACTCTGCATCCCAAAAACAGCTTAATAGACAAACCCGATGCGCCATCTCGCGACAACACTCGCGACATCACCAACAGTGAAAGATCCCGCATCACCCAAGCCCAATTAGAAATAGGCAAGATAACTATAAACATATAATATATTGGTCTGATGCGTAATCATGCGATAAAAATGGATCACGTACGGCGTCACCAAACCCCACAAGAGTGCGCGTCTCAGATGCAGCTTCATAAGCATACCAGATGTCTCGCGAAAATACTGATGACATACTAAACAGCGAGGAATCACACATACATGCTTAAAACAGATAGACACAGTGTTTGCAAACATACAATATAGTAAGGAGTCAATCGACCCCAATTTTCTTTAAAAATAAGACTTGAATAAAAAACAATATATACACAGGTCAAATGACCACAAGAGATAATATAATCGTACCAAATGCGGCAGAAATCATGAATTTAAACCTCATAATAAATTATATCTGTGAAATCATGATATATTCATCAATGTAGATAAAAAACGAATATACAAAATCAATTTGAACAATAAGTAAAATTCATATGTGATAGAAGTGCCAAAGGGTGACAGTGAGTTTTTTTTATCCAGTCCAATTTATTCACTCTGTCTTCATAAGGGAGAAAAGGAGAGCCCATGAAGAACTACAGTTGTGTTCAAAATTATTCAACCCCCACTGAAATTGAGTGTTTTGGCCAGTTTGACATTGATTTTGATCATTTCAGTCATCTTGTTTACAATTAAATCAAAGAGGCACTTGTAAGTCAGACAAATATAACATAACATTTATAATGAAATAACCACAAATGTCTTTTCTGTGATCACATCATTATCAGTTTTATTCAACCCCCAAGTGACATTCAATCTTAGTACTTAGTACAACATCCTTTTCCAGTTATAACAGCTTTTAACCCCTTAAGGACGAAGGGCGTACATGTACGCCCTTGCGTCCTGTTACTTAAGGACCAAGGGCGTACATGTACGCCCTGTGAATTTCCGATCACCGCTGCGCACGTGGCGGTGATCGGAACAAGATGCCTGCTGAAATCAATCAGCAGGCACCTTGGCACAATGCCCAGGGGGGTCCTGTGACCCCCCCCATGTCAGCGATCGCAGCAAACCGCAGGTCAATTCAGACCTGCGGTTTGCCGCGCTTTCTGTAGTCTCTGATCCCCGCGGTCTGTGACCGCGGAGATCAGAGACTAAAATATGCCCCAAACGTGTAAATATTAACCCCCCCCCCCTGCACCTCGCCATTTTGTGTCCCCCCGGGCAGTGCAGGGGGGGAGGATTGCGGGCAGTGCTGCGGTTGGGCGGCGGGCGGGATCGCAATTGCGACCCCCCGCCTGCCTCCTTTCAAACGCTTTCCCTGGTGTCTAGTGGGTATAGCAGGGGGTCAGCACATTGCTGACCCGCTGCTATAAATTGCTGACATCTGTGTTGCAGATGTCAGCAGTTTAACCCCTTCTATACCGCGGTCCGTACGGACCGCGGTATAGAAGGTGTTAACATGGAGGGAGCTCCCTCCCTCTCCCATCGGTGGGCTGCTGTACCTTTGCAGCCCCCCCGACGGGATAGGATAGTAGAGGGAGGGAGCTCCCCTCTCTTCCCATCACCCGCTGCTCTCTTATGGCAGCGGGTGATGGTTACCATGGCAGCAGGACACTTTCAGAAGTGTCCTGCTTGCCATGGTACTGAAACTCTGAATGGGCTTTTGCTAAAGGCAAAAGCCTATTCCGACTTTGTAAAGTAAAAAATACAGTAAGTACACTATATAGTGTACTTACTGTATTATATAGACACCAGATCCACTGGATCTGCAAGAACCAAGTGGGTCTGGGTCAAAAAAATGTCAAAAAGTGAAAAAAAGTAAAAATAAGAAAAATACATATCACTGAATAAAAATAAAAAAACAAATACACTACACATATTAGGTATCGCCGCGTCCGTAAAAATCTCCTCTATAAAAATATCACGTGACCTAACCCCTCACGCAAATACCGTAAAAAAAAACACAAAAAAATGGTGTAAAAAAGCCATTTTTTGTCACCTTGCATCACAAAAAGTGTAATACCAAGTGATCAAAAAGGCGTATGCCTCCCAAAATAGTACCAATAAAGCCGCCATCTCATCCCGCAAAAAATGAGTCCTTATATAGAACAATCACCCAAAAAAATAAAAAAATATGGCTCTCAGACTATGGAGACACTAGAACATATTTTTTTTTTCTAAAATGCTATTATTGTGTTAAAGTAAAATAAATAAATAAAAAGTATACATATTTTGTATCGCCGCGTCCGTAAAAAACTGCTCTATAAAAATATCACATTATCTAACCCCTCAGGTAAATACTGTTAAAAAAATAAAATAAAAACAATGTCATCTCATCCCGCAAAAAATGATACCCCACATAGGACAATCACCCCCAAAAAAAATAAAAATAGGGCTCTCAGACTATGGAGACACTAAAACATGATTTGTTTTGTTTTAAAAAATGATAATATTGTGTAAAACTTAAATAAATAAATAAAAAGTATACATATTTGGTATCGGCGCGTCCGTCGCAACCTGCTCTATAAAAAAAACATATGACCAAACCCCTCAGGTGAACACAAAAAAAAAATCTAAAAATACGGTGTCAAAAGCCATTTTTGTCACCTTACATCACAAAAAGTGTAATAGCAAGCGACCAAAATGTCATATGCACCCCAAGATAGTGCCAATAAAACCGCCATCTCATCCCGCAAAAAATGAGCCCCTACATAAGACAGTCGCCCAAAAAATAAAAAATATATATGGCTTTCAGAATGTGAAGACAATAAAAAATCATTTTTTTCAAAAATGCTGTATTATGTAAAACTGAAACAAAACCCCCCAAAAAGTAGCCATATTTGGTATTGCCGCGTCCGTAGCAACCTGCTCTATAGAAATAGCACACAATCTAACCTGTCAGTTCAACGATGTAAATATCAAAAAATAAAAACTGTCCAAAAATAGCTATTTTTTTTGCAAATTTTCCATTTTTATCAATTTTTCCAGTAACAAAGCAAGGGTTAACAGCCAAACAAAACTCAATATATATTGCCCCGATTCTCTAGTTTGCAGAAACACCCCATATGTGGTTGTAAACTGCTGTATGGCCAAACGGCAGGGCGTAGAAGGAAGGGATCGCCATATGGTTTTTGGAAGGCAGATTTTGCTGGACTGGTTATTTGACACCATGTCCCATTTGAAGCCCCCCTGATGCACCCCTACAGTAGAAACTCCAAAAAAGTGACCCCATTTTGGAAACTACGGGATAAGGTGTCAGTTTTGTTTTATTATTTTAAGGTAAATATGATTTTTGGTTACTCTATATTACACTTTTTTTGAGGCAAGGTAACAAAAAATAGAAATTCTGAAATTTCATCTCCATTTGCCAATAACTCTTGTGGAACACCTAAAGGGTTAACAAAGTTTGTAAAATCAGTTTTGAATACCTTCAGGGGTGTAGTTTCTTAGATGGAGTCACTTTTTTGGAGATTCTACTCTAGGGGTGCATCGGGGGCTTCGAATGGGACATGGTGTCAAAAATCCAGTCCTGCAAAATCCGCCTTCCAAAAACCATATGGCGTTCCCTTCCTTCTGTGCCCTGCCGTTTGGCCATACAGCAGTTTACGCCCACATATGGGGTGTTTCTGCAAACTACAGAACCGGGGCAATAAAAGTTGAGTTTTGTTTGGCTGTTAACCCTTGCTTTGTTACTGTAAGAAATGGATTCAAACGGAAAACTTTCCAAAAAATCGAAATTCTGAAATTTTATCTCCATTTGCCATTAACTCTTGTGGAAAACCTAAAGGGTTAATGATGTTTGTAAAATCAGTTTTGAATACCTTGAGGGGTTTAGTTTCAAGAATGGGGTCATTTTTGGATGGTTTCTATTATGTAAGCCTCACAAAGTGACTTCAGACCTGAACTGGTCCCTAAAAAGTGGGTTTTTGAAAATTTCTGAAAAATGTCAAGATTTGCTTCTAAACTTCTAAGCCTTGTAACATCCCCAAAAAATAAAATGGCATTCCCAAAATGATCGATACATGAAGTAGACATATGTGGAATGTACATCAATAACTTTTTGGGCGGTATTACTATGTATTATAGAAGTAGAGAAATTTAAACTTGGAAAATTGAAAATTTTTCCAAATTTTTGGTAAATTTGATATTTTTTTAAAAGTAAAAATTCAATTTTTCGACTTAATTTTACCAGTGTCATGAAGTACAATATGTGACGAAAAAACAATCTCAGAATGGCCTGGATAAGAAAAAGCGTTTTAAAGTTATCACCACATAAAGTGACACTGGTCAGATTTGCAAAAAATGGCCTGGTCCTAAGGTGAAAATGAGCCCGGATTTAAGTCTGGTGACTGCAATGGCCACTTCAAAATGTTCCAGCCTTTAATCTGCAACCATGCTCTAGTGGACTTGGAGGTATGCTTGTGATCATTGTCCTGTTGAAAGGTCCAACGTCTCCCAAGCCTCAGGTTTGTGACGGACTGCATCACATTTTCATCCAATATCTCCTGGTACTGAAGAGAATTCATGGTACCTTGCACACCCTAAAGCTTCCTTGTACCTGTAGAAGCAAAACAGCCCCAAAGCATGATTGACCCCCCGCCATGCTTCACAGTAGGCAAGGTTTTCTTTTCTTCATAGGCCTTGTTCTTCCTCCTCCAAACATAGCGTTGATCCATGTGCCCAAATAGTTCTAATTTTGTTTCAACTTTTGTGGTTTGTCCACATGACTTTTGGCATACTGCAGTCGACTCTTCTTATTCTTTGGAGACAGCAAGGGGGTGCGCCTGGGAGTTCTGGCATGGAGGCCTTCATTACGCAGTGTGCGCCTTATTGTCTGAGCTGAAACTTCAGTACCCGCATTTGACAAATCTTTTTTCAGTTCCTCAGCAGTCACACGGGGACTTTTCTCCACTATGCGCTTCAGGTAGCGCACAGCAGTCGAAGTCAGCATCTTCTTTCTGCCACGACCAGGTAGCGTTTCAACAGTGCCCTTTGCCTTGCATTTGCGAATGATGCTTCCTATGGTGTCTCTTGGTATGTTTAACATCTTTGCAATCTTCTTATAGCCATTGCCCTTCCTGTGAAGAGAAATCACCCCTTCTCTTGTCTTCCTGGACCATTCTCTTGACTTCAACATGTTTTTAAACACACCAGTAAATGTCTAGAAGGAGCGGAGTATCACAGTCATTTTAAATCTGCCTAATTGGTGCTTATTATGCTTGATTGCTGCTCCTTGACATCCACAGGTGTTTTCAATACTTGATCGAAAACACTTGAATAAGAGTGGTAGTCTTTAAGGGGTTGAATAATTGTGTCAATGAAGAAATCACAAAAAAAAAACATTTAATACTGTATTACAAAAACAATCGATGTCATTTTAGTTACAGTTGCAAGTCCTTGTAAGATTTCATTCTGACCACAATTACAAATGTACACTAAATTCCCTAAAACCCTTTACAGCATTGGGGGTTGAATAGTTTTGAACACAACTGTATAAAACATTGCCAATCAGCATCGCCCAGGGGCTGACTGGCAACTTTTGGCCCAGGGGGCAAGTAACACCCAGAGGCCCACTGAGCCCCCTTCTACTGATTCGCTGTCACAAGAGGCTGGGCGGGGAGCTGCGGGAGGAGAGCACAGCCTCCTTTGACAGCATTGACAGCTATCTCCGCCCCCACACCTTCCCTCTCCTGATCTGTCACAGGAGGCTGAGCATTCCGGAGAGGATAGATGTTGGCCGCTCACAGCACTCATAGCCCCCTCCCCTTATGTGCCAGTAGTCCCCCCCTTATATGCCAGTAGCCCCCCCCCTTATGTGCCAGTAGCCGCCCCCCTTATGTGCCAGTAGCCGTCCCCCTTATGTGCCAGTAGCCATCCCCCTTATGTGCCAGCAGCCGTCCCCCTTATGTGCCAGTAGCCATCCCCCTTATGTGCCAGTAGACCCCACCCTTTATGTGCCAGTAGACCCCACCCCTTATGTGCCAGTAGACCCCACGCCTTATGTGCCAGTAGACCCCACCCTTATGTGCCAGTAGACCCCTCTTATGTGCCAGTAGACCCCTCTTATGTGCCAGTAGCACCCCTTATGTGCCAGTAGACCCCACCCTTATGTGCCAGTAGACCCCCACCCCTTATGTGCCAGTAGACCCCACCCCTTATGTGCCAGTAGCCCTCCTTATGTGCCTGTAGAATCCACCCCCCTCTCCTTATCATGTGCCAGTAGAATCCCCCCCTCACCTTATTATGTGCCAGTAGAATCCCCCGTTCACTTTATCATGTGCCAGTAGAATCCCCCCCTCACTTTATCATGTGCCAGTAGAATCCCCCCCCCTCACTTTATCATGTGCCAGTAGAATCCCCCTCAGTTTATCATGTGCCAGTAGAATCCCCCTCTCACTTTATCATGTGCCAGTAGAATCCTCCCCCCTCAGTTTATCATGTGCCAGTAGAATCCCCCTCCCCTCAGTTTATCATGTGCCAGTAGAATCCCCCTCACCTCATGTGCCAGTAGCCCCCAAAAAACAAAAAACAAACAAGCATACAAAAAACACTTATACTTACCTCCAGCTATGCGATGCAGGCCTCTTCCGGCCTGTGTTCCTCGCTGTACCGCTCCGGAGGTGCGATGATGTCATCGCGCCGCCTGCACCAGCCTCTGATAGGCTGCCGGCCTAGTGCTAGCAGCCTATCAGAGGAACAGCCTATCCTGAGGACGGCGATACAGATGACTATGGAGATGAACGCTTCTACAGTGGAAGCGTTCATCTCCCTGTGCCCTGCCGCCGGCCGCCCTCACTTATCACCAGGGCCACGGCAGGGCACATGCAGGGGCCCGTTTACCGAGGCAACAGAGAGGCCCGGGGGGCAATTGCCCCCCTGCCCCCCGGCCCAGTCCGCCCCTGGCATCGCCTCTATATAGCACATCATACTCGGGAGGATCTGAAATGTATATGTATACAAATGTGATTAGGAGACATGACAATTGTTAAACTGTTAAAATAAAATAAATATTAACGGCAAAAACAACAGTTAAAAGCAAACCTATTTCGTCAGCAGTAGACATCACACCGCAGGAGAAAAAGAGCAACCAGGAAGCCTGGAGGTCAATACACACATCCAAATAATCTATGGGAACAAAAGGACTTTATATAAAGGGTGCGTAGCTGATACCCCCATTTAAGCCTAATGGAGTAACAGTATTGAGAGTGAAGATCCATTTAATCTCGCGTTGAGCGAGTGTCTTTTTCCAATTGCCTCCTGTAGGTGGTATGATGATTCGGTCAATTCCACGGACACGTAACAGTGATCCATCAGCATTATGTTTCTCTTTAAAATGTCTCGGTAAGTTTTTCAACGTAGTAATATCCTCCTCATCTTTTGCTGCATTTATGGCCAAAACATGTTCTCGCACCCTCCTGCATAATGGGCGAGACGTCATGCCAACATATATTAGGTCACAAGGGCAAATTGCCCAGTAAATGACCCCTATAGTTGAACAATTGATGCTATGTGTGACCCTAAATGACCTGTCTTGGGAAGAATTATGGAAGTTAGATGCTCTTTCCATATTTGTGCAAGCTACACAATTGCAACATTCCTTACTACTCCATAATAGGACCCCTAGATCCGAATGTTTTTTTTAAAATCTTTTCGAAAATAATAACAATTGGTCACGTAAGTTCATAGCCCTATGGTAAGTAATCGAGGGGCGAGGTGGTAAAACACTCTTTAATTGATGATCACACATTAAGACCTCCCAATATTTTGTCAGGACAGCATTAATCTCCTTCCATTTTTTGTTATATCCGGTAATAAATCTGATCATATGTTTATCTTCCTTCCTCACCTTTTTATGAAGTAACTATTTTCTGGTAGTCAATCTTGCTCTCTCATAGGCACGTTCGATACAGCGTTGTCCATAACCCCTCACTGAAAATCTTTTCTTGAGGTCCTCCGCCTGAAATTTAAAAGCTTGATCAGACGAACAGATCCTGCGAACCCGCAGGAACTGTCCCACAGGGATATTTTTTATCAAATTATCGGGATGGGAGGAACTAGCGTGTAGCAATGAGCATGTCCGATTCTAAGTGGATATCCTCCATTTTTTTCAAAACATCTGTTGTGTCGTCTGTGAAGGTTCTCATTTATCCAGGTCACGGTATATCTTTAAAGTTCTTTTGTTCCAATAGATTATTTGGATGTGTGTATTGACCTCCAGCCTTCCTGGTTGCTCTTTTTCTCCTGCGGTCTGATGTCTACTGCTGACGAAATAGGTTTGTTTTTAACTGTTGTTTTTTTTATATATTCTTTATTTATCGGTTTTCAAATAAAGTTATAATCAGGGTATTACCATGTACATTCTAAGATCAAGGTGAGTGAAATGTCACAGAAGGAAAAGCAGCCAATAGCTAAATACACAGTAATGACAACTGAAATACAGTACAATTATTCAAAAGGTCTCTCTCAGCATGAGCACTGCCGAAGAAGAATCCTCAATACCAGTACTCTTAAGCACAATATGCTAATTAGATCTGTCCCGAGAGACATTGCGAGGGAAGAAATAGAAGAATAAAAGAATTTAAAATGGATAATACAAGAGGGGGGGGGGGTAAGACATATATAATGGCCGACTCACCTAATGATAGATGAGACAAGACAGTCAACCAGGATTCAACTCCTTCAGGGACCTCCAAGTGTTCCATAACCTCAAGAATTTGTCATGGGTCCTATTAATCCACTCAGTCATCTCCTCGAACCTACAGATTTGGTTTACTTTGGCTATCCATTCCATCTTAGAGGGGGGATTCGTATCAAGCCAATGCAAGGGGATAAGCAATTTGGCCGCCGCCAGAAGGTGCGACAGTAAGTTCCATTTGGACGGAAAGTATTGGGGGGTGGGAAGGGCCAAGACCACCATCTCCAGCGTAAGTTTGAAGTCTGGGGTAGAGAGTTTACGCATCAATGCTTCAACTGCTTCCCAGGAGGATTTAATCTTATAGCAATCCCACCATATATGTGACAGGGAGCCCACTCCCTCTCCACACCTCCAACACTCCCTAGCAGCCGATAAGCCTCATTTAAAGAGAAAGCCTGGGGTCTTGTACTACCTAGAAAGTAGCTTAAAATGGTTCTCCTGTAATCCAATACAGGTAGAAAAACCATGGGAGAATCTCAGCACCCTTTTGACTTCTGCATCATCTAGAACCCTATTCAATTCCATCTCCCACTCTCTGAGGAAGAGTGGTTTTACAGGGTCGACCTGGCCTGCTACTAGTGGATAAAGCTTAGCTACTTTCCTGCTTACAGGAAGCGGCAATAAAACCAATTTTTCAAAATCACTTAAAGACCTTTGAAAGGAGTACTGCTCCTTTAGTCCCCGCACATAGCTCGGATATGGGGCTTTGTGAGGAAAAATCCCGGGGAGTAAAGTGTAGAGCGTCGTAGCTTGTCCAGGATAAAGGATTCAATGTCAGAGGGAGCGTCGCGGATCCTGAACTGCTCTAATAAGGTCCAAATATGTCGCTTATCCGATCCTGCTCGATTAAGAAGCTCCGGGATGAGGCTCACTGGCATCAGGGGGGATGGAGTAGGGGCTAAAGTCTTATTTACATCTCCCCAAACTGCTCCAAGCCCCCGTAGCATAGGGTCTATGGTCAAGTCATTCTGTATGCGTTTGTCTGGGAGCCAGAGATGTTTTAGGAAATGCTGGCCTGCACTATGTTTACATATATCATATACATCACATGCCTTTTAGTGTCCACTAACTCCAGCCATCGATTGAGCTGTACCGCTTTGTAGTACCTACTCACATCAGGCAAACCGAGGCCTCCCCGTTCTCTATTCCTGACTAGGACGTCGTGTGAGATACGGGGCTTTTTCCCATTCCATAAGAATCTGAAGAACATTCTCCGCGTGCTTGAAAAAAAGGAGTTAGGGAGCCATATTGGCACCAATTGTAGTATATATAAAATTTTGGGTAGTACATAAGCTTTCAGCACGTTTTTTCCATCCCATCCACGACAGGTATGGTAGGTTGTACTTCTGCAGAAGGTGTTGTAGGTCTCCCAGGAGGGGGGCGTAGTTGTGCAAATATAAATCTTCGCTGTTCTTAGGGATTTGAATCCCCAAGTATTTAATTGGTCCTCTGGTCCAGTGGAAGGGGAATTTGGCACGTAAATCATCAGCTTTAGGTGCAGGTAGGTTTACATTTAAAATTTCTGATTTCGAATGGTTCACTTTAAAATCTTAGAGTGAGCTATACTGATTTATCTTCTGTACTAGAGGGCCTAAGCTTCTCTCTGGGTCCACTACCAGGAATAGTAAGTTATCTGCAAATGCAGTGCATTTGAGTTCCCTCTGGCCATATCTAACTCCAGATATATCAGGGGATAGTCTGACTGATTGTAACAGTGTCTCTACCACTAATATGAATAAAGAGGGAGACAGTCCCATTGGAGATGTTAAAGGCCAGTGAGAGGGTACCATTGATCTTCAGTCTGGCATGGGGTTCATGGTAAAGTGTAAATATCGCCTGTATAAAGGCGTCAGGGAAGGCGAAGAGTTGCAGGGTCAGCCTCATGAATAGCCAGCTGACCCTATCAAACGCCTTTTCAGCGTCTATGCTGAGCAGTGCCAATGGGAAGTTCCTTTTATGCGCCATATGCATAGCGTGGAATATCCTGCGGGAGTATCTTTCCCCTCTCGGCCTTGTACAAATCCTGATTGCTCTATCCCAAACAGATCTGGCAGGAGGGTACCCATTCTACATGCTAGGATTTTGGCCCCAGAGCTTTAGATCCAGGTTTAGAAGGGAAATAGGTCGATAGCTCCCACAATTGTGGGGGTCTTTCCCTTCTTTAGGGATTAGAGTGACATGAGATTCCAGGGTTTGTTTGGGTAAGAAGTCGCCTTGAAGTAACGCGTTACATACGTCTGTGAATTTGGGGGCGAGGATATCCTGCAATTTTTTGTAGTACAAGAGTGTCAGACCATCAGGTCCTTGGCTCTTGCCTGGTGGGAAGCTTTTAAGGGTGTTCACTACTTCATCAGTAGTAACTGGTTTGGTGAGAAGTAGGGTGTCTGCAGGGGTAACAGATGGGAGATTAAGAGAGCATAGGAAGTCTTTAGTGCTGTGCTCTCTGCTGAGTACATCTTCTGGAGTTGCAGTTTGATTCAAGTTGTAAAGTCCTGAATTAAATTCCTTGAAAGCGCTAGCTATTTCAGCTGTTTTCTGTGTCAGACTACCATCTAACCGCCTGATAGCAGGGATATATGTTACATTTTTAGCTTTCTTGAGCAAGGCGGGCATAAGTTTTCCGCCTATGTCACCATGGGCAAATACTCTGTGTTGGAAGTTCAACAGTTGCCGTGCTACTCTTTGGTGTAATAGGCCGCGAAGATGTAACCTAAAGTCCGTCAGGGTTTTTTCGTGTTCATTACGCAATGAAGCTTTGTGCAGTTTTTCTACTGAGGCAATGTTCGCTAAGAGTGTGTCAATGGTTTTTTGTCTTTCTTTCTTGACCCTAGTGCCCAGTGAGATAAAGCATCCCCTTATAAAGGCCTTATGGGCTTCCCATATTATGGGTTGTGAGCTATGTGCGGCGGAGTTGAGCAAAAAATACTCTGTCAATTGGGTCCTAACCTGATCCATGTAGGTTTGGTTATGGAGCAGGAATTCGTTTAGTCTCCAAGTCCACTCTTTCTTTGGAAGGGAGGCCACGGCGACAGTTACTGTGCATGGAGCATGGTCCGATATGGATATGGTTCCAATCTCGGCCGACCTAAAAGAGGGAAGTAGAGGTGCAGAAGTCAGAACATGGTCAAGCCGTTGATAAGACTTATGAGGAGTGGAATAAAAAGAAAAGTCCTTGTCTGTAGGGTGTAGACTACGCCATATGTCAACCAAGCGTAATTCATGTAGCTTTCTATGGAGCTTACTAAGGAGTGTCTGAGATATGTGGGACTTAGTAGTGGATGAGTCCATGACTGGATTCAGGACCAAGTTTAAATCCGCTCCTAGTATCACATGTCCCTCAGCAAAGAGCTTTAGTGTGTCTAGAGCGTGTAGAAGCCAATGGACCGGATTTTTATTTGGGACATAGAAATTTGCCAAGGGGAATTTTCTACCCGCAATTAATCCTTTTACCAGTAATAACCTGCCTTCATTATCTGAGTATTGCTGTGAAAAAGTAAACGGAATCGATTGAGGAATTGCTATGGCAACTCCTTTAGAAGCTGAGGAAGGTTGAACACTATGGTACCAATGAGCGAAGGGACGTCTAGGCAAACGTGGCATTTTCCTTTGGCGGAGGTGGGTTTCCTGAAGGAAAACTATCTGGGAGCTAAGTTTTTTAAGAGTCAGCATGACCTGGCCCCTTTTCTGAGGAGAGTTGAGGCCCTTCACATTGAATGTGGAGACAATTATATCAGCCATTTCAAGTGGGTAATGTTATCGATGTCAAGTAGAGAGTTAACCACCGTGTAGATCTCAATAAGGGGGTTCTAGTGCCTGGCTGAGTGTCAAGGGGGGGGGGAATGGGACACAAAAGGGAGGTGTGAAGGAGGGGGAGAAGTAAAGGGAGAGAAATAAGGAGAGAAGAGATAAAGAAACAAATAATAGTGTGAACGAGAATACTAGGACTTATAGGCTGGGAGCCCAATCTATAGGGGACCCACTTAGGTGGCGCGCCACCAAGGCAGCGGCTTATGTCAAAGTAAGAATCCGACGTGGGCAGAAACAAATCCCCCCTCGTCAGGCGCTAAATAGTACCGCACACTCCCGTGCGGGGCACCACCCAAGGAGGTGTCAATATAAAGCAGTCCCAGGTGATATATCTACAGCAGATAATGTATTTGTCGCTAAGAGCAAAGGGAAAAAAAGGGGGGGGGAGGCTGTTACAAAGGGATTTGCTTACAGAGTTTGTTAACAGCAAAGGGGGTAAACACAAGAAAAACTTTATGCCTGGACGTGTTATCCAAGCATGACAGCCATTTAGATGACAACTGAACTGTAGTGAACCTGCGGTTATCCAGACCCGGTGGGGATACAGGAAGGTGGAGGGAAGGGGTAGGGAAGGGGGTAGGGAGGGGGATGGAAGGAGGGGGAGGGGGAATGGAAGGAGGGTGAGGGGGATGGAAGGGGGGGGGGAAGGGGGGAGGGAAGTGAGAGGTAATATAGGGGGAGGTGAATCTGGGAGGGGTATTGTCCACACTCAGGTCTGTGTATCCAGAAAACATAAGAACATAAGTAGGACCTAAGCATTCTAGGAGCATTATAGGTCTAAACAGCTAAATAAGAGAAGTCCTTAAAAGGTGCTTAATACATATAGAGAGAACCAGATAGAAGAAATAACCCATACGTTATCTTTAGGTTAAGACAGTGCTGAGTACATATAACAAAAACCTAAGAGGTCCAAACATCACGTATAAAAATCTCCAGGTAAAGGAGTGCTGAGTACATTGCGACTAATATACACTTCTAAATGAGAGGGTGCTGAGTACAAAAAACTGAACACAGTAAACTAAAACAGTAGTAGACTAATCTGATCCATATATGTTAGCTGAGTACATGTGGCTAGGACATAGCTGTACCTATGCAGCGAGCAAGGCACTGTGTGTATTGGGGAAAGTCACTGGGGGTAGTAGTGGATATGTGACCTCAACCAGAACAAAGTCCGACCCCACTGGGGAGACCTTACGATAGCCTCCCCTCCTTCCCGTGTATACTGAACCAGTTCTAGCTGCAGAAGGTCTACAGGTCGGGGCTGCCGTTCCAGCCAGATGTTTGGTCGCTTTGCTGGTTCTGGATTCGCTGCATCTTTCTCCATGGCTCTACTTGCGAGAGAGTCGGGAGGGACGTCGGACCCGGCACGGGTAGCCATGAAGGAATGTCGATAGGCTGTATGCCTATATGTTCCCATGCCTTGTCCAAGTCATCCGGGGTATGCACGGTGATGCGCTTTCCATTCTGTAGGATGGAGAGGCCGAAGGGGTACAGCCAGGAGTATGGGATCTTCTGTGCTCGCAGAGTATCTAGCAAGGGTTTTAGTATGCGCCTTTTGGCTAGTGTTGAAGGCGCAATATCTTGATATAGTGCAATGTCTGTACCACCGTAGGTGACACGGCCTCTGGTGCGTGCTGCCACCATGACACGTGCTGTGTTCACAAAGGAAAGTAAGCCGCAGACCACATCTCTAGTCCTCTCATTAGGTTTCGGCTGGGGTCTCAATGCCCTGTGTATGCGCTCAATGATGATGGCCTCTGCAGAGTCCGGATCTAGAAGGTCTGCGAATATTTCGGTGACGACTTTGCGCAGAGATTCTGCGGCCCAGGATTCGGGCAGGCCTTTTATTCGCATGTTGCGTCTTCTGCTGCGATTCTCTTGGTCTTCTAGTAATAAAAAAACTCTGTTGAGGTCAGCCGCGTGGCCCGTTAGACAGTCTGCAACCCCTGCGGCGTGCGATCTCAGTTTCTGTGTGGCATGCTCTAGGGCTTCCACTCTGTGGCCCACTTGCGAAATTTCAGTTTTAATTTCAGCCAGGTCGTTTAGGACCAGTTTAAGGGCTCTGTCAAGCGCTTGGCCAAGCACCTTTGTGAGAAAGGACTTAGAAACAGGCGCCGGGTCCCTGTTTTCAGCCGTACCACAGTGTTCGTTGTCTGCCTCCGATTCCTCTGCTTCAGCGTCTAGTGTGCGCGTCGGCGCCATCTTGGCCCCCGCTCCCGGTGAGTGCGAACTCCTCTTTTTGAAGAACTTCTGCATGTCTTGCTGGTTCTTGTGGGATCTGGTTGTATCCGGGGAGTCCAGACCTCTATCTCGGCCGTATTTGACCATGTTGGTTTGGTTCACTGCTGGTTATAAGGCTGTAGATGCCAGAACGTGGAGGAGCAGCTCTTTTACATAGCCATCCACCCCAGCGGCCAAGCTCCGCTCCCTTTAACTGTTGTTTTTACCGTTAATATTTTTTTTATTTTAACAGTTTAACAATTGTCATGTCTTCTAATCGCATTTGTATAGATATACATTTCAGATCCTCCCGAGTATGATGTGCTATATAGAGGCGATGCTGATTGGTAATGTTTTATAGTTCTCAATGGCTCTCCATTTCTCCCTTATGAAGACACACAGAATAAATTGGACTGGATAAAAAAAAAAAAAACTCACTGTCACCCGTTGGCACTTCTATCACTTATGAATATTTTGTATATTCTATTTTTGTCTACATTGATTTCACAGATATAATTTATTATGAGGTTCAAATTCATGATTTTTGCCGCATTGTCAGGATATTTATACTGTTTCCGATTTACAGTTTTTATGATTTATGAATAAATTAGAATCTATGAAGAAGAAGATCCTAATTTATTTTCATAAACTATATAGCTACTATGAGCTCGTGATCTGCGCTGAATTGAAGACGAAAACTCAGTTGTAAACCAAAATATATATATAATTTATTACTAACAAAAAAAAACGAATTAATATAAACTACGGTACAATTGTTAATAATCAATTAATCTATAAAACATAAATATCACAAAATACAATCAATTAAAATCTGATTTCTCTCAGTCGATATAGGTGTTATAAAACCAAATCTGGTCTATTACGGATATATCTCTATATGAGTAACCATATAAAGCTAGAACCAATTTTAGTTCCTAGGAGATGATATTATATTATTAATAATATCTCTGGAATATCTCCAGAATTTTGTATAAATTTTAAGAATGATGCTGCAGGTACATTCTCTAAATTTATACCAAATAATCTACTATATATAAAATATGGTTAAATCTATATAGAGGTATAATAATTTAATCAGCCTATACATTTTAGGAAAAATTATACTATACCAAATCTCGACTAGTAGAAATCAGTGCTCTTGGTTTCAAGATGGCCGTCTCCAGTGCTAGATAAATTGGCTAAAATGGCTGATCAAAGATGTCCTGTAGGGTATTTGATCTCGTCTGGTCTCCTCTGTCCTCCTATGACCTCCTGTGTTTTTTTTTTTCTGTCTCTCTCCACACCTTTTTATCTAAATTTAAAAGGGGCTTGGGTTTGGTCTGATCATTGACTAGTGACATCATCAGAGGGGTTTGTTTTCTATCCCAAGACCTCCCCCTCTGATTACGTAATCAAGACCTAAACCTTGTCTTAACACTAGGTGGCACTAATGCTCCATGTAAAAGTTTTGGCACAAAACTGGTTCTTTCCCATGCATCCCTTTGTTAATTAAATAGTGGTATTCTTTAACCACCTCCCGTCACGCTAACGCCGAAAGGCGTGCGGGAGGTCGTTCTCTCAGGTCTCGATCACGCCTATCGGCGTCATCCCGCGAGATCCGAGACTTAATGTGAACGAACTTATTCTACAGCATGATCAGCGCTGGCAGGCTGTAGATGTCAGTAAATCGCATCAAAATCGCATATCAGACGCTGTTTTGCCAGAACTATATAGAAAATGCCTTTTCTTGTCCGCAATTGCAGACAAGAATAGGACATGTTCTATATTTTTGCGGACCTGGAAGTGCGGACCCGGAAGTGCGGATACGCATTTCCGGATCCGAGCGGGACAAAGTCTGTCCCCATAGAAATGAATGGGTCCGCAATTCCGTTCCGCAAAATGTGGAACAGAATTGCGGACGTGTGAATGGGGCCTAAGGCCCCTTTCACACGGGCGAGTTTTCCGCGCGGGTGCAATGCGTGAGGAGGACGCATTGCACCCGCACTGAATCCGGACCCATTCATTTCTATGGGGCTGTGCACATGAGCGGTGATTTTCACGCATCACTTCTGCGTTGCGTGAAAATCGCAGCATGTTCTATATTCTGCGTTTTCACGCAGCGCAGGCCCCATAGAAGTGAATGGGGATGCGGGAAAATCGCAAGCATCCGCAACCAAGTGCGGATGCGTTGCATTTTCCCGCATTGTTGCTTAGCAACGGGACCCAATCTCTATTATTTCCCCTTATAACATGGTTATAAGGGAAATAATAGCATTCTTAATAAAGAATGCATTGTTAAATGATGAGGAAGGGGTTAAAAATAATAAAAGTTAACTTACCTTAGCCACTTGATCGCGTAGTCGCGATCTGTCCTCTCTTTCCCTGCAGCATCGATGATCTAAAGGACCTGTGATGACGTCACATCACATGGCCCAATCACCTGCTCCATCACTATGGTGATGGAGCATGTGATGGTCCATGTGACCATGTGACATCATCCAAGGTCATAATCACTATCCTCAGGCTGTGAATAGTGCTTAAGGACCTTGGATGATGTCACGTGGTCACATGGACCAATCACATGCTCCATCACCATAGTGATGGAGCAGTGATTGAGCCATGTGATGCTGTGACATCATTACAGGTCCTTTACATCTTTCAAGCTAACGGAGAGGAGGCCGGGCTTCGCGATCAAATGGACCAGGTAAGTTATGATTAGTTTATTATTTTTAACCCATTCTGCACCGGGTTCAACATTAGGGAGATGGCCAAGGGTATTATTTTACATTATAACTATGTTATAATGTGAAATAATACCAGCGGGACAATTTCTGACCCAAACATGCACTTCTGTGAAGAAGTGCAGGTTCGGGTCTGGGTACCAAAAGTGCCGATTTTTCTCCCGCGCGTGCAAAACGCATGACAGCGCTTTGCACTCGCAGGGAAAAATCGCGGCAATTCCCGCAACGCACCCGCACTGTTTGACGGAGTGCACCCGCAACGCCCGTCTGAAAGAGGCCTAAGGGTCCCTTATCACCACCAGTTAGTTAGCTACTTGTTAGGTAGTGCCCAGCCCACTGCACTGCCGTCACTGATCAGTCGCTGATTAGCGTCATCGCTGTCGCTAATCAGCACTAGTACTATATAGTATCTGTGAGTGATCAAGACTGATCGCAATCAGATCTATATCAGTACATTACGGTCACCTTGGGCTCTACAAAAAACACAGTGTTCGCCCGATCAGGCTTGATCTTGAGCCCACACTTGCGTTCAGTCCGTGCCACCTCAGTGACAGAATTATTTTTTTCTGATCACTGCAAAAACACCATAAAATCGCTGCGGTGCTGTAAAGATCACTTTTGAGCTTTTTGGATCTTTATTAGCGATCGCAGCTTTTGTGTCCATTCACACGTCCGTGGTGTGCTGCGGACCTGCAAATTGCTGATCCGCAGAACACTATGCCGGCACTCTCTATAGAGATTCCTATTCTTGTCCGCAGGCTGCAGACAAGAATAGGACATGCTCTATCTTTTGCAGAGCTGCGGCCGGATGTTTCGAGGCCGAAACCCGGAAGTTCGCGGCCACAGCTCCGCAAATGCTGATGCGGAGAGCACATACTGTGCTCTCCGAATTAACGCCAGCACAATTCACACTGAATCGGTCCGCATCTATTCCGCAGAATTGCGGAATAGATAGGGACTTTTTTGCGGACATGTGAATGGGGCCTTACTTCACAAGCACTCCTATGTACTTTCCCCTCTTTATTTTTTTTTGCACATTTTTTGGCAGAGATTTTTTCATCCAGATTGATCGATGCGAATGAAGAAATCAGTGCCGTTCTTTTTCTCTTTCAGCCCAGAGGCTAAACGGAAAAAAAAATCTCATTACCTGTATGCTCAAGGAGAATAGCAGAAACTCCTAATGCTGGCCATACATGTAATAATTGTGGAGACCCT
Source organism: Bufotes viridis (assembly GCA_033119425.1). Classification (NCBI taxonomy): domain Eukaryota; kingdom Metazoa; phylum Chordata; class Amphibia; order Anura; family Bufonidae; genus Bufotes; species Bufotes viridis. The sequence continues at coordinate 80,931,926 of CM065596.1, forward strand.
CAAATGTCAGGGCAGTACAAACACCCCACAAATGACCCCATTTGGAAAGAAGACACCCCTAGGTATTCGCTAAGGGGCATATTGAGTCCACGATGAACTTTTTGTCACAAGTTAGCGGAAAGGGAGAAAAATCTATTTCCACTAACTTGTACCAAAAAAAAAAAAATCTTCTATGAACTCGCCATGCCCCTTACGGAATACCTTGGGGTGTCTTCTTTCCAAAATGTGGTCACATGTGGGGTATTTATACTGCCCTGACATTTGAGTGTCTCCACAATTATTACATGTATGGCCAGCATTAGGAGTTTCTGCTATTCTCCTTGAGCATACAGGTAATGAGATTTTTTTTTTCCGTTTAGCCTCTGGGCTGAAAGAAAAAAAGAACGGCACTGATTTCTTCATTCGCATCGATCAATCTGGATGAAAAAATCTCTGCCAAAAAAGGGGTCCTAAAACTTGAGAAGAAGTCTGGAATCCAAATGCCTAAAAATGCCTTCCTAAAAGGTACTCGTTGGACTTTCCGCCCCTTTGCGCACCTAGGCTGCAAAAAGGTGTCACACATGTGGTATCGCCGTTCTCAGGAGAAGTAGGGCAATGTGTTTTGGGGTGTATTTTTACATATACCCATGCTATGTGGGAGAAATATCTCTTGTGGGGATCCGCTCTGGTAGGCAGTGGTAGCGAGTGCAGTATAGAGGCAACACAGACAGGTCTTGGTGTTAAACGGTGCTTTCTTTATTCACACGGTGAACACAAGTGAAAAGGCAGTGCAGTTCATAGGGAGGGTGGTCACACACAACGGCAAAACAATAGTTCAGTCCCAAACCAGCTGCAGGCTCCTTGAGGCCTGGATCCATCACAACAAGAAAAGTCTATTCAAAGCCAGGAGTAATGTCACCTCTTTCTCCTTGGGGAAGCAAGTCCCTGGGTCCGGCTTCTAGCCACGGAATACGGATCCCTCCTGGCTTCAGCTGGGGTTCCCCGCACAGTCCTTTACAGACCTCAGTACACAGCCCAGCCCAGCTCACCTTCACCTCTCACTCTCACAGCAAGAGAGCAACAGCTTCCACACCACACCCTTGCTGCTGGTCGGGTTTTAAACCCTCCCTGCAAAACCTGGCCTGGACCGTGGGGAGACAGGCACCCACCCGCATATCTGCCTGCTCCCAGTAAGAGCCGGCCCGGATCCGCTGTGTTAACAGCATAACCGCTGCAAAACACACTTTTTCCGGCTCTTACTCCACCGGGACCAGGACCCCGGTGGCACGTACCTACCGTCTATTACCACCCCAGGTACTCTCCTACATATCCCCCTTTGTTCAACCCTGCAGGGTTGCACACCCTGTTCAATCCTGAGAGGTTGGACACATGTACAGCAGTGTACCCGGGACAGGGCATCTGCATTCCCCTGTAAGCGGCCTGCTCTGTGCTCGACACTGAATTTAAAATTCTGGAGGGACAAAAACCATCTGGTGACCCGAGCACTCCTCTCCTTGGCCTGGCTCATCCACTGGAGAGGGAATGATCAGTCACCAGACGGAACCTTCTCCCTAACAGATAGTATCTAAGGGACTCGAGGGCCCACTTGATGGCCAGGCATTCTCTCTCTACCACGCTATACCTGGTTTCCGCTGGAGTGAGCTTGCGACTCAGGAAGACAACGGGGTGTTCTTCCCCATTGACTTCCTGAGAGAGTACTGCCCCTAGGCCTACTCCAGAGGCGTCCGTCTGAACAATAAATTCCCGTGTGAAGTCGGGTGTCACCAAAATCGGTGACCCACACAGAGCCGACTTCAAACGGGAGAACGCCTCTTCCGCCTGCTCATCCCAGCGGACCATTACCGACTTCCTCCCCTTCAAGAGTCCTGTCAATGGGGCCGCTACCGTGGCAAAGTTGGGGATAAAGCGCATGTAATACCCTATCATGCCTAGGAACGAACGTACTTGCTTCGTGGTAAGAGGTCTGGGCCAGCTCTTGATCGCCTCAACCTTGTCTACCTGGGGTTTGACAACTCCCCGCCCAATCACGTATCCCAGGTACCGGACTTCCTCAAACCCGATCGAACACTTTTTGGGTTGGCCGTCAGTCCAGCTTTTCTAAGTGAATCAACTACGGCCTGAACCTTGGGCAGGTGACTCTCCCAGTCCTGGCTAAACACAATGATGTCGTCCAGATATGCCGAAGCATATGGACGATGGGGCCGTAGGATGACGTCCATCAATCGCTGGAAGGTGGCTGGAGCGCCATGTAGGCCAAAGGGCAAAACTCGGTACTGAAACAACCCCTCGGGGTGACAAAGGCAGTCTTCTCCTTTGCCGCCTCCGTGAGAGGCACCTGCCAGTACCCTTTTGTAAGGTCGAGGACCGAGAAATAGCGAGCTTTCCCCAGCCGTTCTATGAGCTCGTCTACCCGAGGCATGGGGTAGGCATCAAATTTCGACACCTCGTTGAGCTTTCTAAAGTCATTGCAGAAGCGTAGAGTACCGTCAGGTTTTGGGATGAGGACTATGGGGCTGGCCCACTCGCTTCTGGACTCCTCAATGACTCCTAACCTCAACATGGACTTTACTTCTTCTGAAATGGCCTGTCGTCTGGCCTCCGGTACCCGATATGGCTTCAACCGTACCCTGACCTGGGGCTCGGTGACGATGTCATGTCGGACTACTGAAGTTCGACCAGGAAGATCAGAGAACACGTCCCTATTTCGACTCACGAACTCTTTGGCTTCCTGAGCTTGTTTGGGAGACAGTCCACCAGCTATCTTTACTGTGGAGGTGCCCTCCGGGACCTCCGGTGGGGCGGAGATCTTTCCCGCAGTCAAGACAGTGCTTGGACCGTCCCCAACGAGATTCTCCCTATCTCTCCACGACTTCAGTAAATTTACATGATATACCTGTTCTGGCTTCCGCCGTCCTGGCTGGGATATCCTGTAATTTACTGGCCCTACCTTCTCTTTCACCTCGTAGGGACCTTGCCACCGTGCCAAAAACTTACTGTCAATGGTGGGGACTAGTACCAGTACCCGGTCACCCGGGTTAAATGTCCTGACCTGGGCACTCCGGTTGTATACCCGGCTCTGTGCCAGCTGGGCAGCCTCCATGTGTTCCCGGACGATTGGTAGGACTGTCTCTATGCGGTCCTGCATCTTTCTATATGCTCTATGAGGCTCTTGTGTGGGGTGGGCTGTTGCTCCCATGCCTCTTTAGCGATGTCCAGCAACCCCTTGGACGTCGACCGTATAATAGCTCGAAGGGCGAGAACCCCGTAGATGCCTGGGGCACTTCTCGCACTGCAAACAATACGTACGGCAGCAACAGGTCCCAATCCTTTCCGTCTTTGGCTACGGTTCTTTTGAGCATAGTTTTTAAGGTTTTGTTAAACCGCTCCACCAGTCCGTCGGTTTGAGGATGGTACACGGACGTGTGCAACCGTTTAACCCCTAAAAGCTTGCAGAGCTCCTCGTCACCTTAGACATGAAGGGGGTCCCCTGGTCGGTCAAGATCTCTTTCGGAATCCCCACTCTTGCAAACATACCCATGAGCTCTTTGGCTATGAGCTTAGCCGAGGTATGACGTAGGGGGATCGCTTCAGGATATCTGGTGGCGTAGTCTAGGACCACCAAGATATGCTGATGCCCTCTGGCCGACTTGTTTATGGGGCCTACCAGATCCATCCCTATTCTTTCAAAGGGAACCTCGATGATGGGCATGGGCACTAGGGGACTGCGATAGTGGGGCTGGGGGCTTGTCATCTGACACACTGGACAGGATTGACAAAACCTTTTGACCTCCTCATAAACCCCGGGCCAATAGAACCTTTGCAGAATCCGCTCTTGGGTTTTTACACCCAAATGTCCTCCCAGCACATGGGAGTGGGCTAAGTCCAGTACCATACGGCGGTATGGCTGGGGTACCACCAGCTGCTCCACTACCTCCTGCTGCACCTTGTTCACCCTGTACAGCAGGTCCTGGTTAAAAGCCAAATGGGGAAACACCAAGTCGGGCGCCTGGGTGCTGAGCCACCCCATTTACCACTGTAACCCCTTCCCTCGCCCGCAATAATGTCGGATCCTGGAGCTGGGCGGTCCCGAGCGTGTCACGGGATACCTCCAGGTCCGGGATGGACGGGGTTTCCACAGATTCGCCTGCCAACACCTCTAGGGAAACCTATCGGGATGACACTCTACAGGTGATGTGGTGACCCCTACGGCTGGTACCCCCGCATCGGGATCTTCGGGCACTGGGCCCGATCGTTCTCCGCCCCTAAGGTAAGGCATATCACTCTTCCATAGAGCCCAGAACAACGGAAAATCCCTTCCCAGTATGGCGGCATAAGGGATCTGGCGTCCCACACCGACGACGTGCTGCACCTCTCGGCCCAACACGGACATGGTAACCCTGGCCGTGGGGTACTCTCGGCGGTCCCCATGGACACAGACAATGGAAAGGGTTTGCTTCTCTGGTAGGGTCTCAGACACTAAGGACTCATGCACAAGGGTCACAAGGCTCCCAGAGTCCAGCAAAGCGTTAATCGGATGCCCATCGATCGAGACTTGGCACAGGGGTGGCATATCGGCGGCCAGTAGGGGGTCCGCGGTACATACAGGCCGGGCAAAGAAAGAGGACCGGCGAACGAACCCGCAGTCCATGGGTTCAGGGGCTTGAGGACAGTTCGCAGCCCTATGTCCCAGTCCGTGGCAGTGCCAACATTGAATCCCCATGGTCCCTCCCGGTCTCTCTTCCCCGGAGTAGGACTAGCCTTCCCCCTTTGTGGTTGGGACCCTTTTCCGGATCCCTAGCCTGAGGGGAGCCTGACGGGTTTCCCGTGCCTGCGTGGAGTCCCGCACCAAATCCTGGGTCGCCACATACCTCTCGACTAGGCTTACCAACTGATCGAGGTTGCCAGGGTCTCCCTGACCGACCCAGCGCTGTATGGCCCTTGGCAGTGTCCGCACAAAACGGTCCACGACCACTCGCTCGACCATTTGGGAGGGACTCAAAGTTTCCGGCTGGAGCCACTTCCTCACCAGATGCACCAGGTCGTATGCCTGAGACCGGACGGGTCTGGACTCGGAAAAGGCCCACCGATGAACTCTCTGCGCCCGCACATAAGTGGTAACACCCAAGCGTGCCATTACCTCTGCCTTTAGCTTCACATAATCCTGGGCATCCTCACGGCTGAGGTCGAAGTATGCTTTTGGGCGTCTCCGACTAGAAATGGCGCCACCACTTCTGCCCACTGTCCCGACGGTAAGTTCTCCTGTTCCGCAGTCCTCTCGAACACCATCAGGAAGGCCTCTACATCATCCTCCGGAGCCATTTTCCTTAATGCAGACCGGACTTTATCCCTGGGAGCTGGCGGCGAAGGAGTCACTGCCGGCGGGGTCTCTCGCTGGGATGCACTCAGAGCCTCTTGCATAAGCGCCAACTGTTGTACCAGCAAACTGTTTGTTTGTTGCTGTTGTGCATTGCTCTGCACCAACTGCTTAACCAGCTCCTCCATTTTGTCAGGGATGACCAAGCTTGCTGGTTTAATGTATGACATGCAGCCGTGCACCACCCGGATAAATATTCTTTGCCAGCCTCACTGCAGTATGCCCGCTGCAAGCCACCAATTGTGGGGATCCGCTCTGGTAGGCAGTGGTAGCGAGTGCAGTATAGAGGCAACACAGACAGGTCTTGGTGTTAAACGGTGCTTTCTTTATTCACACGGTGAACACAAGTGAAAAGGCAGTGCAGTTCATAGGGAGGGTGGTCACACACAACGGCAAAACAATAGTTCAGTCCCAAACCAGCTGCAGGCTCCTTGAGGCCTGGATCCATCACAACAAGAAAAGTCTATTCAAAGCCAGGAGTAATGTCACCTCTTTCTCCTTGGGGAAGCAAGTCCCTGGGTCCGGCTTCTAGCCACGGAATACGGATCCCTCCTGGCTTCAGCTGGGGTTCCCCGCACAGTCCTTTACAGACCTCAGTACACAGCCCAGCCCAGCTCACCTTCACCTCTCACTCTCACAGCAAGAGAGCAACAGCTTCCACACCACACCCTTGCTGCTGGTCGGGTTTTAAACCCTCCCTGCAAAACCTGGCCTGGACCGTGGGGAGACAGGCACCCACCCGCATATCTGCCTGCTCCCAGTAAGAGCCGGCCCGGATCCGCTGTGTTAACAGCATAACCGCTGCAAAACACACTTTTTCCGGCTCTTACTCCACCGGGACCAGGACCCCCGGTGGCACGTACCTACCGTCTATTACCACCCCAGGTACTCTCCTACACTCTGTAAATGACGACTTTTAAAAAAAATGTATACAAAGTTGTCAATTTACAGAGATATTTCTCTCACCCAGCATGAGTATATGTAAAAATACACCCAAAACACATTGCCCTACTTCTCATGAGTACGGCGATACCACATGTGTGACAATTTTTTGCAGCCAAGATGCACAAAGGGGCCCTAATTCCAATGAGTACCTTTAGGATTTCACAGGGCATTTTTACGCATTTGAATTCCAGACTTCTTCTCACGCTTTAGAGACCCTTAAAATGCCAGGGCAGTATAAATACCCCACAAGTGACCCCATTTTAGAAAGAAGACACACCAAGGTATTCCGTGAGGGGTATGGTGAGTTCATGTAAAATTGTATTTTTTGTCACAAGTTAGTGGAATATGAGACTTTGTAAGAAAAAAACAACAAAAAAAACAATTTCCGCTAACTTGTGCCAAAACTATATGAACTCGCCTTCACCAGACCAGAGTATCTACGTCTTCTAATCTTTATGTGGTAATTCATTAGTCCCAAGGATATGAACTGACCCTGCTCTTCACAATACCACATCAGCAAAATGGCTCCTTGAGATATTGTTTCATAGAACTTGGATATAGTTGGACTTATAATTCTTATACAAAAGTTCTGACAGCATTTAGTATGATTATATTATCTCTTGTGGTCATTTGACTTGTGTATATGTAGTTTTTTATTCCATTCTTATTTTTAAAGAAAATTGGGGTCGATTGACTCCTTACTATATTGTATGTTTGCAACCACTGTGTCTATGAAGCTGCATCTGAGACGCGCACTCTCGGGGGTTTGGTGATGTCATACGTGATCCATTTTTATCGCGAGATTACGCATCAGACCAATATATTATATGTTTACAGTTATCTTGACAATTTCTAATTGGGCTTGAGTGATGCGGGATCTCTCACTGTTGGTGATGTCGCGAGTGTTGTCGCGAGACGGCGCATCGGGTTTGTCTATTAAGCTGTATTTGGGGTGCAAGGTCTCGCGCTACTGGTGGCATCACACGTGACTTGCCTTTATCACGAGATCATACATGAGGCTGAGTAAGGCAGTGAATAATAGTTGTAAGTCTCCTCATGCACAACTGTGGGGGATTAATTAATTTAACTTTGGGTATTTATGGATGTGATTGGAGGAGATCAGTATGCCCCTTGAGAAAGCAGGTGCGAAACATACGTCGGGGTGTGCTTGGCGCTGGCCGGAGGTCCTCACTACTTATCGGCTTTTATCCCAGGTATGATGATTATGTTTATTGGCTTATGTTAGTTTTATATTGACTATCTCTAGTGACCTTTTTTAGGCCATATTTAAACTGAAGGATAAGTATAGGCATTTATACTGTCATAATATGTTTCTGGGTATATATTTGAATTATTAGTAGTATTTGGGACTTCCGGTCAGTGTGTGAGCTGCTGGCCTTTGCTACTACCTTTTTTGCTGCTACTTTTTGCTATATTTTAATTAATTTTATTTATTGGTGTATTACATGTTTAATAAAGCTTTTTTGTAAGTGTAATGTGTGACCCTTTCTGTTTTTTTGGATCTGTTGCTGCCAGTCTTTCAGGGAAATCTAAAAGGGACCTTTTTATATATGTATGTAATTATATTTTATGTCTTGAGGTTTAGTGTCCCTTTAAATGTAAAAGTCACAAAATATGCTATATCTTTCCCAAAAAAGCAAAAACAAACCCAGTGCAACAGCACTAAAGAGATGACCTTGTCGTTGGCTGACAGAAACAAATAATTTCCTACAAAATGTATCTGCGTTTGCAGTGATGTTGCATTTTTTATTTTTTTGCTTTTGTGCTTTCAGTCATGGCGATGTGCACCTGTGCATTGGGATGTGCTGACTAACCTGTTTTTTTCTTTGCTTTCCCACAAAACTATAAATATATTTGCTCAGATTCTCCTGCTCTATAACATGTTACTCACAGATTGCACTGACATTGGTGCTGACAGTTCCTCTTTAAACACTCTCAGAAAAATAAATATTTTAATAACATCTTCTGTGTTACAGGGACATTGATGTTTTCTGTTAATTGTTGGACCTATCACTACTCAGAAGAGACCATGCAATATGAACAAGCTCGAGGGTACTGTCAGAGTAAATACACCGACTTAGTGGCAATTCAAAATAAAAAAGAGATTGAATATCTTGAAACAAACATCCCACAAAGCCCAACTTACTACTGGATAGGGATACGGAAAATCAACAACACATGGACTTGGGTGGGAACCAACAAGATACTTACAGAGGAAGCTAAAAACTGGGGTACTGGAGAACCAAATAATCGACGACATAAAGAAGATTGTGTTGAGATATACATTAAACGTGCTAAAGATTCGGGAAAGTGGAATGATGATGCATGCTACAAGAAGAAGAGAGCACTATGTTATACAGGTATGAGTGGATAAGATATGATTTAAATTGTTAATTATATACCGTAAAGGTGTTCCAGCTTTTTATTATAAATGTCACTTGTTTATTGATATGTTACATTGTGGGATGATTACACCGTAAAAACCACCCTATACGCTCCTTTCATTTGTATCCACGTTGAATACTATGGTGGAGCAGGGAGAGATCGTATTCATATATTGCCATACACTTATTATTCATACAGTCAGTGTTTGGTCAGTGATTTCCACCAGTGATTTTGAGCCATAACTACAGTAGGTGCAGTTCTAAACACAGAACAGATGCAAATCTTTCCCTTACACCTTATGTCTGTGGAGGTTCCAATCCTGGTTTTGACTCAGTCACTGATGGAGATTAGAGTTGAGCGGTTCGTACCGAATTTTGGAGTGTTCGGGACACGGACCCGAACCCGAACTTTTTCAAAAGAGTTCGGCGATTTCTTCCCGCTTTCTGAAGGGCTGCACAGCAGCCAATCAGCAATCGTTTTACTTCTTGCCCTAAGAAGCCATTACAGCCATGCCTACTAATGGCATGGCTGTGATTGGCTGAGTGTAGCATGTGACCCAGCCTCTTTATAAGCTGGAATCACGTACTGCCGCACATCACTCTGCTGATTTGAGCTTAGGAGAGGATGTTGGTGCTGCGATCAGGGACAGAATAGGGCAGAAATCAGAAGAACCTGTACTACTTTAATCCACAAGATACAGCAAATAGAGAGGGAGGGAGCTTCAGCAATCCAACATTTCTGTACCCAGCCACTGCAAGGGAAATCTTTTTTGGTAATCCATCTGATACTGAGGTGGTGCTCAGTGGCCATATTAGACACTGCAGTGTACTGCATGTGTGCCAGCCAGCCAGGGACATCAGCCTAATCCTATTTTGTAGCTCAGTGAAGGGAAAAAAACTTTTTTTTCAGCTGTTTAAGGGGTGACATAGTCCATTTGTCTAGCCTGGGATCTGTGGTGCCACAGAGCACTTGAGTATACAATGCACTAAACCGTATATTCAATTTCAGCTATCAAATAGTGTATCAGTTTATTTTAGTTAAAAAAAGTGGTCATCCTTATCCACCAAGCCTATTTTACACCGCCAAAATATATATTTGACATTTCTGCGGTGAAATAGAGAATCCGTGTAATTTTAGGGGAAAAACCGTATTCCTTGTCCACAAAGCAGTTCTGCATAAACCGTCCAACAACATATTTTATATTTCTGCAGGGAAATTGTTCTTCTTTGTTTCTTATAGAAAAAAAACTTTATTCAAGGTCCACCAAACAGTCTGAAATACCCATTCCAACCACCAATTTTACATTGCTACTGTGAAATACAGCATAAGTAAATTTTTTTGACAAAAAAGTGGCAATCCTGATCCACAGAGCATCTTGAAATACACCGTTTAAATACCGATTTCACATTACAGCTGAGAAATAGTGCACTATTCTTTTTTGTGGTAAAAAAAGCAATATTCTTGCTTCACAAAGCAGTTGTACATACACAGTTTAAATATCTAATTTAAATTTACAGCAGTAAAAAACTGCATTTTGTGGTTTTATTGAAAAAAGCTGTGTTTTAGGCCGAAAAAACAGTTGTGGATCTATTGTTTAAATAATTATTTACAAGTTATAGCAGTTAAATACTGCATTTGTGAATTTTGGTGACCAAATCCGTGTTCTGGGTCCCCAAATCTGGTGATCATACATAGTATAAATATCTACTGTTAATGTACAGCACTTAAAAACTGCATTTTGGGGTTTTATTGAAAAAAGCCGTGTTTTAGGCTGAAAAAACAGTTGTGCATCCGGTATATAAATAGTTAATTTCAATTTACAGCAGTGAAATACTAATTTTCTGTATTTTATTACAAAAATACTTGTTCTTGTTCCACAAACCACTTGTGCATACAGCGTACCCCCAAAAAATTTACATTTCCGCATAGAAATTGAGAATCAGTGTATTTTGGGAACCAAAAATATAATTCTGGGTCCACAGAGCATTTTTATGACACGGGCACTGCCTTAGCGAACGTAATTGTTGACTAGTGGCATGTAAATTGACACCGGAGAGAGACCAATCTCTCAGCTTGGTGGGTTAACGCAAATAATGAGGAGAACATCAAATAAGGGACGTGGGCATGGTCGTGGTGGTGTTGGTGGAGCTCCTGTTGCTGGGAGAGGACGTGGCCATTCAGCGCCAACTACCGCTCCAAGTCAAACACCTTCCTTTGGTGCGAGTAGGCGACAGAATCTGCAGCGGTATTTGATAGGCTCAAATGCCGCTCTACGGACGGATGGTGAAGCCAGAACATGTACAGGCGATAGTAGATTGGCTGGCTGACAGTGCCTCCTGTTCCTTCACAGTATCTAACACCCAGTCCTCTGCAGAAAGCTCAGAGTTGGCACCTGCAGCTCATGCCCATCAGTCTTCTACCTCACCCCCTTGCAAATTAGCTAAACAGTCAGAGCCCCAGAGGCCCATCCACTTAGCCCTGCCCCAGAATAGGAAGACCTTGAATGCACTGATGCTTAACCACTTTTGTTGCAGGATGAGGACATGGGAATACCGCCACAAAACGTCTCTGATGATGACGAAACACAGGTGCCAACTGCTGTGGCTTCCTGCAATGTGCAGACCGACGAGGAGGGCAGGGGTGGAAGATGATGTGGAGGATGATGAAGTCCTAGACCCAGACTGGACTGAAGGTCATGCTAGTGAGGCGTGCAGTTCTGAGGAAGAGGCGGTGGTCGCACAGAAGCAAAAGCACAGCAAAAGAGGGAGCAGGGTGCAAAAGCGCAGTGGCCATTCCAGAGATAGTACACCTGCTACTGTCCTCCGCGCCCAGGCACCGAGCACACCAAGGCCTGCTCCAAGGAGTTCATTGGCGTGGCGGTTCTTCAAACAATGTCCTGACGACAAGACACGAGTGGTTTGCATGTTGTGCCATCAGAGCCTGAAGCGAGGCATAAACGTTCTTAACCTGAGCACAAACTACATGACCAGGTATCTACATGCAAAGCATGAACTGCAGTGGAGTAAACACCTTAAAAACAAGGAACTCTCTTATGCTCCTCCTGCTCCCTCTTCTGCTGCTGGCTCGGCCTCCCCCTCCACCTCTGGCACCACCGTGTCACCTGGCACCCACCAACACCACCACATACAACACCATCACTAAGCATCTCCACCATGTCACACGGCAGCATTTAGCTGTCCATCTCCCAAACATTGGAGAGAAGGACGAAATACCCACCTACACACCCTCGAGCGCTGGACCTGAATGGCAGCATTTCAAACAGCTGATGGCGGTGGCTGTCTCCCAATTGTTTCCAGCCGCCACTACTTTTCCAGGTGAGCCGTCCCTTCCCTGCACAACCAAGTGGAGGATAAAATCAAGTGTGCGCTGCACAACGCCATCTGTGACAAGGTCCACATAACCACAGATACATGGGACCAGTAAGCACAGCCACGGTCGCTATATTTCCCTTACTGCACACTGGGTAAACGAAGTGGCGGCTGGGCCCGAGGCTGATAGCGGTTTGGAGCATTTCCTTCCATCACCGAGGATTGCAGGGCATTATTTGTTGCCTCCTGTTGCTTCCTCCTCCTACTCCACATCATCCTCTTCCTCTTTTACCACCCCCACATCCGATCATCGAAAGAACCTCACCCCCAACTTCAGCACAGCCCAAGGTAAACGTCAGCAGGCGATTTTAAAACTCATGTGTTTGGGTGACAAACCCCACACCGCACAGGAGCTTTGGAGGGGCCTAGAACAGCAGACTGATGAGTGGTTGCTGCCGGTGAGTCTCAAGCCCGGCCTGGTGGTGTGCGATAATGGGCAAAATCTCATTGGAGCTCTGGGGCCTGGCGCATGTGCTGATTCTGGTGGTGCAGAAGTTTCTTAAAAACTACCGAGACATATCAGAGCTGCTGCTAAATGTGCGGTCCGTATGTGCGCGCTTTCGGCGATCTCACCCTGTTGCTACTCGCCTGTCTGCGCTGCAGCGTAACTTCGGCCTTCCTGCTCACTGCCTCATATGCGACATGCCCACAAGGTGTAACTCCACCTTACATATGCTGGAGAGACTGTGCGAGCAGCAGCGGGCGATAGTGGAGTTTCAGATGCAGTATGCACGGGTTAGTCGCTCTGCGGATTAGCACGACTTCACCAACAGTGACTGGGCCTGCATGCAAGACCTGTGTACCTTGTTGCGGTCTTTGGAGTACTCAACCAACATAGCCAGTGCTGATGACGCTGTTGTTAGCATTGCAATACACCTTTCTATGTCTCCTTGAAAAAGAATATTACGTCGATAATGGAAGAGGATGCAGAACAGGAGGATGAGGAAGAGGGGGCATTTCACAGGGTTTTAGACAGGTCATACAGAAGTGGCTCCTGAGGGCATTTCCAACTGACACGGGGGGACATGTGGAAACACTAGGTGAAGGCAGAGGCGGAGGAGGAGGAGGAAGAGGTCACCAACACAGCTGTCTCACTGCCAGCTCCTCAGACAGCAGGGTTAGCATGGCCGAGCTGTGGAAAAGTTTTGTTTCCGCGCCACAGCAAACTGCACCACAGCTTATAGGGAACGTGTTAGCAGGAGGGAGCATTTCAACAACATGGTGGAACAGTACATGTGCACACACATCCACGTACTGACTAATGGTTCTGCCCCATTCAACTTCTGGGTCTCCAAATTATCCACATGGCTAGAGCTTTCCCTTTATGCCTTGGAGGTGCTGGCCTGCCCTACGGCCAGTGTATTGTCTGAACGTGTATTTAGCATGGCAGGGGGCGTCATTACAAACAAACGCAGAAGCTTGTCCACAGCCAATGTGGACAAGCTCACATTCATTAAAATGAACCAGGCATGGATCCCACAGGACTTGTTCGCACCTTGTACAGAGTAGATATTTATAACTTCCTCGCCCTCAACCATACATTTTTGTACTCCAGGGCACTTCTTTATTGAATCCTCTTTTTTTTTTGTACCATTATTTTGGGGGCAAACCCAAGTTGAATGAACCTCTTCTCTGTCTGGGTGTCAGGGGCCTAAAATTCTGTTAATTGCCTGCTGCTTTGGCAGGTGACATCAAGCTTGATTTTCTGCTATGGGACCTCTCTCCTCTGTCTGGCTGCTGGGGCCTAAATAACTGAAAGTGGCCTTTTCCATTGCTGGGTGACATGAAGACTGATTTTCTGCTATGGGACCTCTCTCCTTTGTCTGGGTGCCAGGGGCCTACATTTCAGATAATCACCTGTTGCTTTGGTGGGTGACATTATCCTCTTTATACTGTCAAATGACCTCTACATTGTTTGGTTGTCAGGGGCCTATATTTCGTTTCATCGCTTGCTGCATTTGTGGGAGACATTATCCTATTTTTGCTGTCAAATGACCGCCCCATTGTCTGGTTGTCAGGGGCCTATATTTCGTTTCATCGCTTGCTGCATTGGTGGGAGACATTATCCTCTTTTTACTGTCAAATGACCTCTACATTGTCTGGTTGTCAGGGGCCTATATTTCGTTTTATCGCTTGCTGCATTGGTGGGAGACAATATCCTCTTTATGCAGTCAAATGACCTCTACATTGTCTGGTTGTCAGGGGCCTATATTTCGTTTCATCGCTTGCTGCATTGGTGGGAGACATTATCCTCTTGATGCTGTCAAGTGACCTCTACATTTTTTAGTTGTCAGGGGCCTATATTTCGTTTAATCGCTTGCTGCATTGGTGGGAGACATTAAGCTCTTTATACTGTCAAATGACCACTACATTGTCTGGTTGTCAGGGGTCTATATTTCGTTTAATCACTTGCTGCATTGGTGGGAGACATTAAACTCTTTTTACTGTTAAATGACCGCCCCGTTGTCTGGTTGTCAGGGGCCTATATTTTGTTTCATTGCCTGCTGTATTGGTGGGAGACATTAACCTCTTTTTACTGTAAAATAACTTCTCCTCTGTCTGGGTGTCAGGCGCCTACATAAATGATAATGGCCTGTTTCATTGCAGGTTGACCTGAGGCCTGTGTTGCTGTTACGGGACCACTCTCCTCTTTGCGGGTGTCATGGTCCTGAATTAGTGAATGAGGCCTGTGGGTGAAATCTGGGTGAAATCAATACTGTTTTGGCATGATTGTAACTCTACTCTTTGTGGGTGCCATGGGTATGAATCTGTGAATGAGGCCTGTGGCATTGCTGGGTGAAATCAATACTGTCTTGGCGTGATTTTAACTCTCCTCTTTGTGGGTCCCATGGGCCTGAATGTTTGAATGAGGCTTGTTGCCCTGCAGGCAGACATGATTCCTTCTTGGCTGTGACGTGAACTTCAACTTCCAAGTATGGTTGCCATGGCCCTGAGTCTGTGAATGAGGCCTGTGGCACTGCAAGCAGACATGAATCCTTTTTGGCTGTGATGAGAACTTCAACTCCCATAGCATCCCCACCTGACGCCACCACAACCTCCTATTCCACCTCCTCCTCCAAGTTGCCAATTTATATTGGTTCATTTTTATTTATTTTATTTTAAGTCATTTCCCTATCCACATTTGTTTGCAGGGGATTTACCTACATTTTGATGCCTTTTGCAGCCCTCTAGCCCTTTCCAGGGCTATTTTACAACCTTTTTAGTGCCCAAAAGTTCGGGTCCCCATTGACTTCAATGGGGTTCGGGGTCAAGTTCGGATTGAGTTCGGATCCTGAAACCGAACATTTTCGTGAAGTTCCGCCGAACTTCTTGAACATCCCGGTGTCCGCTCAACTCTAATGGAGATCACTCATCAAAACACTAATGTGTGAATGACGCTTTAGGCTCCAGCCCACCTTAGCCATGTGTCCAGAGAGACACCGGGAACTCGAGGCAGACTAGCACAATGTAGTGACATCATCCACATGAGCTGCTCATTTGTTAAGAAGTCTGCAGCCAGAACTGCTCCATTCATCATGGGAACAGGGTAGGTGATAATATATTTGTATATTTTTTATTTTAGAGGGTAATTTTATTGTATGAGGCACATTTTAACTGTGTGTGAGTCACTAAGAGGACCATATCACTGTGTAAAGACAGTAAAGGGCCACTAGTACTGTGTAAGAGAACTAAAAGTAGTGGCACTAAAAGGGGAGAAAGGATCTTAGTCTCCTCTCCAGATGAGACTAGGAGCTTTCACACTGATAACTGGCAGATGAATCTTCTGCTCAGTCTGCTGAAGTATGAGAACTGTGGGAAAGGAAATGCGCATTACACTCAGAGTCTGGAAAACCCAGAGTTTCCTATGATAGAAGGAAGGTATGTTTCCCACTTCAGTATGTTGCATTTTGGTTGGTAGCATGGCATATTTTATTTTAGAACTATGCATGTTTATGCAGGTTTGTACATTTTAAAATGCAAATAAAGCCATTATCACAGTAGAAGCAGATGGAGGGAGGCAGTGGGAGACAAACAAAGATGGTAAGTGATGTACTGTCTAATTTTAGTGCTGGATTATTGTGCCTATTAAGAGAAACAAAATAAGAGTCTTGCAGATCTGATACCTTTTAATCACTAACAAATATAGAAATATATAAGCAATGATTTTACATAGTAAGCTTTCAAGACAACTCCAGCCATACAGCTTTGTAGATGGAAATATAAAAAAGTAATGGGTGTCATAAAATGGCTATGCAAAGACATTTTTTCCGAAGTTTTTATTTTTTTAAAAGTTGTAAAGCGTAATAAAAATTGTACAAATTTGGTATCACCGTAATTGTACTCACCCACAGAATAAGGACATCATGTGATTTTTAGTGCAAAGTGAATGCCTTAATATTAAACCTCCAAAAAACATTTATATCTTGTAGTGTGCTATAAATCCCTGGGAAAATTTGAGTATTCAAGGTGTCAAGCATGTTACCACATTTTTTCCATTTTATTTTATGCTTAGTTCTGTTGTATAATGCTGCTTCTTCTGAGAATTTTGGTACAGAGAGCAACTGTAGCTGGTGGAATCTCCTGTTTCTCTGTATTCTCTGTATATATTCTATTGGACATCATAACAGCTAATTTCCCCCCACCAGCTTGGGGAACACTAAATATCAGAGACCCAAACTGTAGAGAGGAAAGACTGCAAACATCAGAGATACAAGTTATATAATGGCCATATATATTGCTATTTTTCGTGTATACAGTCAGAATAGTTTAGGGACCATTCACATGGAGGGTTTTATCGTGGAATTTTGGTGCTGACTGCTGTGTCCAAATTTTGCCAAATTAGAAAATTTTCTACGTCTAAAACAGGCATAGAAAATCATGAATGAGATGGGCCTGCCCACATCACGCCCACAATTTTAGACCTTGCGTGAATGGGGCGAAGTCGCAGATAGCGGCGCAACTAACCATTGTTCTGCCATCTACGCTTGAAATATGTCTAATTCAGGCATATTTCAGAATAATAAATGACTCCCATAGGCTTTGTTGATATTGTTTGCTGTTTGCTATATTTCCAAAGCCATGCCTCCCTGTTAGGCACATTTGTGCTGTCCACATAGGCAAATCACCTCCATGTGATGTCTCCTCTATTCGAATCACTGCACCTGCACTAAACTCAGTGCAAGCACAGATAGTAAATGCAGGGAATTTACATGGAGGAGATATCACCTCCATGTGATTTGATTGGACAGGACCTCTGTGTGGACAGCACAAAAGGCTTGGTCAACAAGGAGGTATAACTGATGAAATACAGAAAATGGTGCAGAAGTTCAACAAATGCTACAGTATATTAGTATAAGTGCCAAACAGTCATCTTACAAACACATTGGTCGACAGAAAGAGGCCAACCCCTTTGGCTGGGTTTAAACTTTTAGCCCCCAACTGGACTTTCTGCTGAGGGTATGTGTTTAAATACTAGAAACCGGTTGGTACCATAGTTTTAAGGAGGCAAATCTTACAATATTTTTTCTTCCTTCAGTATAGCTATAATAATGCAGATGTGGATCGGCTGTGTCACTTGAACAGATTTGACTTGTGGTCTCCCAGGTTTTCCCCCTTTAACCACTGTACAGGGAATTGGACTCTGCAGCACGGGAACAGCCAGGCTGCTACTTCTTAGATTAATTTTTGTTCAAGTGACTGCTGACCCACAGGGATCAAGAGACACTGATACAGAGCACCGAGGGAATCAGACAAAAACATAATCAAGCACAGACCAAGGTCATGGCAGGCACAGTACATGCAATCTGATGAAGAGCCCAAGGTCAGGGTGGGCAGCTCAGGGTCAGAACAGAGATTAGGCTAGGGTCAATTCCCTGAGTCAGGCAGGCATTAGTACAAATAACAGGCAAACAAACAAGCATCAAACCTTTGCAGGAAACTAGCAGACTGGAACCCATTGCTCAGGCATCTTACCACAAGACAAGATACCTGAAGTTCCCGAGGTAACAAAGCCATTGGCTGAGAAAAATGAGAGTGTATGTATTCTCCTTCTAAGAGCCAAAAAGACCTATGAGCAGAGAGAAACTGGTTGAAAGGAGTATCCTTACACCAGCAGCTGGGGCCGCCAGGCAGGGAGCTCAGGACTGTGTTGATGAAGCCCTTAAGCTATGGAGCGGATGAGCAAAGCAGTGGCTGTGATCACTAGCAGGAGTGGAGTTACAATAGGCATAGACCACCTCCATAACAATAGCACAGTCTACCGTAAAATTTTGTCTGTCAAAAAGGATGAAAATGTTCAAGAAGTCAAAAATGAATCCTTTGACCTATATTTTCCACACTGTAGTGACTGTATCCATTGCGGTATATGTTTTAATACTTTTACTGGGTATTCAAACATATACCTCTGATAGAAAGACCAATGGAGGGCTAAACACACAGTAAATACAGCCTAAGGCCTCATTCACATGACCGTATGTGTTTTGCGTCCACCAAAAAAAAGAAACGGATGACGGACCATTTTTTTTGCGGATCCGTTTTTTTGGCAGATCCATTGTAATAATGCCTATCCTTGTCCGCAAACGTGAAAAAAATAGGACATGCTCTATTTTTTGGACAGAATGTAAACACGGACCACGGATACGAAACAAAAACGGTTGACCATCCGCATTTTTTGACGGACCCATTGAAATGAATGGGAAGGCATCCTATCCTTAAAAAAAACGGAACAGATGCGGAAACAAACAACGGCCTTACACAGAATTGTACCCACATTAGCACAATCATTTGAGGTAAGCATAATTCCGGTCATCCTGCCTTTCTGTAGCCTCAAATTGCCCCAGTAATATCTGTACCATGGAACAACTCTTTCCTGAACCATTATTAGAGCCCGCTAAGGAATAAAACATGCTTAGCGAAGTTGCCAAATGTAAATTAATGCGTATATACCTATAATATGTTACTATGTTACCTATATATTATTTTTCTGTAGCAATTAACTCCTTCCCCTTGCATGTATTTTTGGCCTTAATGACCAAAGCAAAATTAGCAGTTCTGCTATGCCTTTATTTAACGTTATATTTTTGTAAAAATGTAATGTATCCCCATGAGTTTGGTATTGTTTGTTTGTTTTTTGAGAAACAATGCTTTCTGTTAGTTGTATATGTTACACTGTGTGCACAATTATTAAGCAAATTGTATTTTTGAGGATTCATACTATTTTTGAACAACTACAGTGCTGTCAGTCAATCCAAAATGTTAATAAATCTTAAACCTGAATAATTAAGAAAGTAAAAGTGAGGTTTAGCTTATGTGTGCATAATTATTGGGCAACTATTAGTGTGCAGAATAATTATGTAACTAAATGAAAAAGGAAAATTTTCCTATGTCACTTTTTTATTTTCATATGTTTATCCATAGAGGATGAGCGCCGTACATGTACAGTAATTAGGGTGTGACTCTGTAATTAGGAAAAGTTAAATAGCCAGCCTTGAAGGCAGCTCAGTCCTTTCAATCCAGAGGAAAATAAAAGCAGTCTGGTTTGGGAGCTCCATTTATACAAGCAGGCAAATAACACAAGTTTGTGAGCGTTCGCGTGTTTGATTTCTAGTGTGTGTTTGTATTAAGTGTGTGACTTTAGACTAAGTGAGTTGAGATTCAGGGACTTTAGTGGGGGACTGCAGTAAATCAGTTAATTATCATTGCATTATATTGTATTTTTCTCTTTTCTTGAGTAATCCCCATTTAGTATGTGTTCCATTATTGACAACGCAGTCCAGTGCACATCTTGTCTAATGTATGCAGTCCTGGAAAAGCTGATTTAGAGTGCATATCTTTGTTCAAAATGTGAGCAAATTGCCCGTTTAGAATCGCACAATAAGTATCTAACCGGGCAAGTTTCAACACTGAGAGGCGTTAACAATTTGGAAAAGAGTTTGCTACTCACTGAGCAAGCACTCTATGGGATAGATGTAAGGGAGGGTAGTAGTGAGGAGGCTGAGGAAAGTGAGGTACCTAGCTGGATAACAGTTAGAAAGCAGGGTAGAGGGAAGAGTGCCAGGGAGGCTAGCTCTAATCTGACACACCCCAACAAGTTAGCAAGGTTGGCAGATGAGGGGAATGACAGTTCAGAGAGAGCACTGCTGCAGCCGGACACTTCCTCTGCCAGTCAGGGCAATGTTGTCTCCAGTGAGCAGGGAACCAGGGGTGCAGGGCAGGCCAGACAGGTGCTGGTAGTGGGAGACTCAATTATTGGGGGTACAGATAGGGCAGTCTCTCACAAAGACCGGTATAGTCGAACAGTTTGTTGTCTACCTTGTGCTCGAGTTCGACACATCACGGATCAGGTTGACAGATTACTGGGAGGGGCTGGAGAAGATCCAGCGGTCATTGTCCATATCGGAACCAATGACAGAGTTAGAGGTAGGTGGAGCATCCCTAAAAATCATTTTAGGGAATTAGGTCAAAAGTTTAGGGCAAGGACCTCAAAGGTAGTATTTTCTGAAATACTACCTGTACCTCGAGCCACACAAGAAAGGCAGTGGAAGATTAGGGAGGTTAACAAGTGGATCAAAAGCTGGTGTAGGAAGGAGGGGTTTGGGTTCCTGTAGAACTGGAACAACTTCTCTATCGGCTACAGGCTCAATCATAGGGATGGACTGCACCTCAATGGGGAAGGGTCAGCTGTGTTGGGGGAGAAGATGGCTAGAAGGTTGGAGGAGTGTTTAAATTGGTGACTGGGGGGAGGGAAATTACATTATAGTATGGTGATATGCAAAATAGATGTGGAGCCCCAGTATTGGGTCTACAACAGAATGATAGCCACATATCCCTCAAAGGAAGGAAAAACGAGCAAAGGGGTGTCTCCATTACAGAGATCACCAAATCCACCATATTAAGTGGCCCCTTTGTCAAGATCCCGCTTTTGTACAAGCTTTAAGGATGTGACGGGGAAAACCTAAACCGGTGATCCATCCACAGACAGCTGTTTCGGGGTGTTGGCCCTCATCAGTGTGGAGTAGGATTCTGGCTAACCGGGAGCAATGCCTTGAAGACTACTCAAACAAAACAATAGCTAATCTCAGGGAGACCAGCTACAGAAAACACAGCGGAGCCTCATTTAAGAGTCTCAACACAGCAATCCAAAGTGCAAAGCTCCCTGGGAAACAGTAATATGCCAAATTGATGTGGAGCCCCAGTATTGGGTCTACAACACAATGAAAGTCAGATATCCCTCAAAGGAAGAAAAACCAAGCAAAGGGGTGTCTGCATTACAGAGATCCCCAAATCCATAGGATGGTGCAGATAGAGACCAGGGGCAAGGTAGTGGGAATGGGGGAGGAATAGAAGGAGGGACTAGAACAATTCAGAAGGAAAGCTGTAGGGTAAAAAATATACATAAACCTCTTAAATGTATGTATACTAATGCCAGAAGCCTGACTAATAAAACTGGGAAACTGGAATTAGTGATGTGTGAGGAGGACAATGACATAGTGGGAATAACTGAGACATGGGTGGATGATAGCTATGACTGGGCAGTTAATGTACAGGGTTACAGTCTGTTTAGAAAGGATGGCCAAAACCAGAGGGGAGAGGTCTGCCTTTATGTAAAGTCCTGTCTAAAGCCCACAGTCCGAGAAGATATAAATGAGGGACATGAACATGTAGAGTCACTGTGGGTAGAAATAAATTGATTCAAAAACAATAATAAATTACTAAAAGTAGTTTATTAGAAACCACCTAATATACCAGAGTCCACAGAAAATCTACTACTAAATGAGATAGACGAGGCGGCAAATCATAATGAGGTCGTTATTATGGGGGACTTCAACTACCCAGCTATAGACTGGGAAACTGAAACCTGTACATCTCATAAAGGAAACAGGTTCTTGGCAATAACCAAAGACAATTACCTTTCCCAAATGATTCAGGACCCAACTAGAGGGCCAACTAGAGGGCCATACTGGACAGTATTAACCAATAGACCTGACAGAACAACAGATGTGCAGGTTGGGAGACACCTGGGAAATAGTGACCATGAAGTAATAACCTTGCAACTATCATTCAAAATAGTGTTTCTTCAGGGAGGAACAAAAATACCAAACTTCAAAAAAGCTAAATTTAGCAAACTAAGAGAGCCCATTGGCCTAACTAACTGGGACAAAGTCCTCAAAAACAAAAATACAGCCGCAAAATGGGACATTTTTAAAAGCAACCTAAAATCTAATTGTGAGATGTACCTACCTTATGGGAATAAAAGGTTAAGGAACAAGAAGAAACTAATGTAGATAAATAGAACTGTAAAGAAAGCAATAAATGACAAAAATAAAGCATTTAAATCACAAAAACAGGAGGGTAGCTGCCAAACAAGAGACCGAGAGATTAATTGCCAAAGAGAGCAAAACTAACCCTAAAATGTTCTTCAATTATAGCGCGATGAGGAAAAGCAAAGCTATTAAATATTTTTTTTCTCCACTGCATTCACTAAAGAAAATAAACTGTCAGATAAAATGCGGAATGTAAAAGTAAATTCCCCATTAAAAGTGCCCTGTCTGGCCCAGGAAGAAGTACAGCGGCGTCTTAAATAGATTAAAATAGACAAATTGCCAGGACCAGATGGCATACACCCCCGTATCCTAAGAGAATTAAGTAATGTCATAGCCAGACCCTTATTTCTGATATTTAAGGACTCTATACTGACAGGAAGTGTTCCACAGGATTGGCGCATAGCAAATGTGGTGCCAATATTCAAAAAGGGTCCAAAAACAGAGACCGGAAATTATAGTCCGGTAAGTTTAAAATTTGTTGTGGGTAAACTGTTTGAAGGGTTTCTAAGAGATGCTATCTTAGAGCACCTCAATTAAAATAAGCAAATAACACCATATCAGGATGGCTTCATGAGGGATCGGTCATGTCAAAATTTTTTATCAGTTTCTATGAGGAGGTAAGTTCTAGACTTGACAGCGGCGAATCAATGGATGTCGTATATCTGGACTTCTCCAAAGCATTTGACACTTTACCGCATAAAAGGTTAATATATTAAATGAGAATGCTCAGACTGGGAGAAAATATCTGCATGTGGGTAAGTAACTGTCTCAGTAATAGAAAACAGAGGGTGGCTATTAATTGTACACACTCAGATTGAGTCTTTGTCACTAGTGCAGTACCGCAGGGGTCAGTATTGGGCTCTATCCTCTTCAACATATTTATTAATGATCTTGTAGAAGACTTGCACAGTAAAATATACATTTTTTCAGATGACACTAAACTGTGTAAAATAATTGACACGGAAAAGGACAGTATACTGCTACAGGTGGATCTGGATAGATTGGAGGCTTGGGCAGAGAAGTGGCAGATGGTGTTTAACACTGACAAATGTAATTTTATGCACATGGGAAGGAATAATTTAAGTCACCCGTACATACTAAATGGTAAAACATTGGGCAACATTGACATGGAAATGGGCATAGCAGAGCTGGAGAGGGTTCAGAGGAGGGCATCTAAAGTTGATCATGGAATGAGGGATCTACAATACCCTGAAAGATTATCAAAATTAGGGTTATTCACTTTAGAAAAAGATGACTGAGGGGAGATCTAATAACTATGTATAAATATATCAGGGGTCAGTACAGAGATCTCTCCCATCTCATCTATTTATCCCCAGGACTGTGACTGTCACAAGGGGACATCCTCTGTGTCTGGAGGAAAGAAGGTTTGTACACAAACCTTAAAGAGGATTGTTTACAGTAAGAGCAGTGAGACTATGGAACTCTCTGCCTGAGTAGGTGGTGATGGTGAGTTCACTAAAAGAGTTCAAGAGGGGCCTGGATGTATTTCTGGAGTGTAATAAAATTACAAGATATACTACAGATGGGTCGTTGATCAAGGGAGTTATTCTGATTGCCTGATTGAAGTCGGAAAGGAATTTTTTCCCCTTAAGTGGGGAAAATTAGCTTCTCTCTCCCATTTTTTTTTGCCTTCCTATGAATCAACTTGCAGGATTACAGGCAGAACTGGATGGACAAATGTCTGTTTTCAGCCTTATATACTATGTAACTATGTTACCATACATGTACGGCGCTCTGATCGGGCAGGCACAGGAGCAGTGCTTGTCCAATCAGTGCAGGGGCTCAGCTCTTACTGATGTTGCCGGCTGTTGCAGATGCTGGCTGATTAACCCCTCAGATGTTGCGGTCGCTCCGCAACATGTGAGGGGTTTGCAAATGATACAGCCTCCCTCTCTCACCCATTGGCTCCCTGCTCTGCAATAATGTGTGCCAACGTTTGCTATGTCCCCTGGAAGACCTGCAAAAGTGTAATACTGACAGTTCAATGCAGTATAATACAGCAGACCCCCAAAAGTTGAAAAATAAAAAGCAAAAAAGAAGTTAAAAAGAAAAGTTTTACTAATGTAGAAAACAGAAGTTTAAAAATGTCCCTTTCCCCTCATCAAGCCATTTTCAATTCTAAAAAAAACATATATAGACATACGGTATTAGGTATCAACCTGTTCATTGCAACCAGCTCTATAAAAATATCATATGATCTACCCTGTCCACTGAACACTGTGACAAACATTAATTTTTTGATAACCTCTTCTCATAAAAAGTGTAATACCGAGTGATCAAACAGTCTTATGTACCCCAAAATAGTATCAAGGAAAACATCAACTCATCCCGCAAAAAACGAGCCCCCACACAAGGGTTTTCAGAAAATGGTGCCGCAAAAACATTTGTGCAAGGCCTCATGCACACGACCGTTGTTTGTTTCTGCGTCCGTTCCGTTTTTTCTTTCACAGATAGGATGCTTCCCCATTTTTTTCAATGGGTCCGTCAAAAAATGCGGATGGTCAACCGTTTTTGTTCCTTATCCGTGGTCCATCAAAAAAACAGAGCTTGTCCTATTTTTTTCACGTTTGCAGACAAGGATAGGCATTATTACAATGGGTATGCCATAAAAACGGATCTGTCAAAAAAAACGGTCTGTCATCCTTTTTTTTTTTTGACGGACGCAAAATTTGCGGACGGAACGGAGCGGAAACAAACAATGGTCGTGTGCATGAGGCCAAACGCCTCATTCACATGTCAGTGTTTTAGTCATTAATGTCCATCAGTGATTGTGAGCCTCCAGAGACATTAGGTATAGGGGAAAGATCTGCACCTGTTTTGTGTTTAGAGCCCCATACCTGGTTCTGGCTCACAATCACTGATGGAAATCACTGACCAAGACACTGAAGTGTGAATGAGGCATAAAAGTGGTAAAATATAAAATAATATTAATATATATATATATATATATATATATATATACATTTTATTTCTGTAGTCCCAGCAGAATACAGATAACATATTTTTCCAGCCAGAGTGTATGCCCCAATTGCAAAGCCCAAAAAGCAATGGCAGGGTTGCTGCCATTCTTTATACTGCTTCCCAAAAAGCAAAATAAGTGATCAAAAAGTTGTATGTCCCCCAAAATAGAAGCAATGATAATGGAAACTCATCCCACAGAAAAATAAGCCCTCGCACAGCTCCATAGAGAGAAAAATAAATGTATGGTTCTCAGACGATGGCTGTACTAGTACCCCGGAGGCTGTGTGAAAGCAGTATGGCACCTGTAAACGTGCAAAAGCCAAAGGTGGCCTTTCCCTTCTGAACCTTGCAACATACCGAAATGGCAACATTTATGGCATTTCAGTACCCAGTAGAACCCGCCAGGGTACAGCATATTGGGCGCTAAATTCCATATCTGTGGAAAACTTGCAATTTTGGGTACTTTCACACTAGCGTTATTCTTTTCTGGTATTGAGTTCTGTCCTAGGGGCTCAATACCAGAAAAAACTGATCAGTTTAATCCTAATGCATTCTGAATGGAGAGCATTCCGTTCAGGATGCATCAGTTCAGTCCCTCTTACATGTTTTTGGCCAGAGAAAATAGCGCAGCATGCTGCAGTATTTTCTCCTTCCCAAATTCCGGAACACTTGCTTGAATGCCGGACACGGCTTTAATTTCCATTGAAATGTATTAGTGCCAGATCCGGCATTAAAATTACCGCTTTTACTGTTTTTCCGGATGACAACCGAAGATGCGGATCTGGTATTGCAATGCATTTGTGAGTAGGGATGAGCGAACTTCATATTTTGAAGTTCGAGTTCGTGTTCAAGTATATGCTGAATTGCGTTGTGGATTCTGTTACCACGGACCATAGCCCAATTCCATGACGGAATGCATAACGGAATGCCTTTAGAGGCATTCCGTTATTCATTCCGTCATAATAGAATTCTATGGCCAGCATAACGGATCCGTCCAGTTTTCGTTATGCTGGAGTCCTCTCCTGCATAACGGAAATGGGACGGATCTGTTATGCCAGCCATAGACTTCTATTATGACGGAAAGAATAACGGAATGCCTCTAAAGACATTCCGTTATGCATTCCTTCATGGAATTGCGTTATGGTCCGTGGTAACGGAATACACAACGCAATTCAGCATATACTATAACCCGAACACAAAATATGAAGTTCGCTCATCCCTATTTGTGAGACAGATCCAGATCCGTCTACAAATGGTATCCGTTTGCATACAGATTGCTTACACGCCTTAATTAATACGTTCAGGGTGTAGTTTCTAAAATGAGGTCACTTCGAGGGTTCCATTTAATATTTCACCCCAGAGACTGTACAGTTGTCAGCGCAAGCAGTTTAAATCACCACATTGGGCCTCAAAATGCTCTTTTACTCCTGAGCCCTTTCATATACTCAGGCAAAAGAATAGGGCCACATGTAGGATGTTTATAAAACCAGAAAGCAAAGCATAATAATAGGAAGGCTGACTTTTCACATTGGCATATGTTTGGCACCACATATTGGGCACTGAAATGCTATATCTTTGTAAAAATTGCAATTTTCACTTTGCACCATCTGCTGTAAATTCATTTTTGTGAACCACCTGTGGAATAAAAATGCTCACTACAGCCATTGAGAAATACTGCAAGAGGTGTGGTTTCTATAATGGGTTTACTTATTGGGGGATTTATTTATTTTTTTATTTAATTTTAGAGCCTCTACAGTTATATGCCAGTGCTGTATAAATCACCAAACTCGGTCTCAAATGCGCATGTGCTCTTTCTCTTCTTAATCCCGATGTGTGCCCAAACAGCAGTTTATAACCACACATAACCACATATGCAGTATTCAGGAGAAAATGGGTAACAAATTATGGATGATTTTCTGCTGTTAACCCTTGTGAAAATGAAAAATCTGGGGCTAAACCAACATTTTACTAGGCCAAGGGTTTCTAAATTCTATGAAATGCCTTTTAGGCCAAAGTGCTCACTACACCCCTTAAAATATACCCTGGGGGTGCAGTTGGGGTCACTTTCCGGGGGTTTCCACTATTCCAGCAAAATCTGCCCTCCAAACACCATATGACAACCCTTCCCTTCTGATCCCTTCTGTTCACATACAGCAGTTTATTTCCACATTTGGGGTGTTGTATTCAGGAGAAAATGGGTAACAAATTGTGGGTTTATTTTATCCTGTTACGCATTATAAAAATGAGACATTTGAGGCTAAAGCGACTTGTAAAATATCTACATTTTTTTTTCATTTTCACGGCCAAAGATTTCTAAATTCTATGGACCTTAAAATATTTCTTGGAAGGTGTAGTTTCCAAAATGGGGTCACTTTTTGGGAATTTCCACTATAGGGGTATCTCTTCTGAGCCCTACCATGTGCCCATACAACGGTTTATGTGTACAATCCCAATGTATGGAATTTCCATACCTAGTAGAACCTGCCTATGAGTAAAAGTAATCTGGTGTGAGTCTCAGGTAGCATGAGCTGGGCACATATTAGGTACTGAAATACCATATCTGTGCAAAAATTTCATTTTTAATTTTCAACGTCTGCTGCACATTACATAGTTACATAGTTAATATGGTTAAAAAAAGACCATCAAGTTCAACCAAGGGATAGGTGGGGATGCGAATCCCAGAAGGAAATTACACTAAGATTTCTACATATTTTCATAAGCATTAATGTCATTTACTTTTAAGAATTCATCTAAACCATTTTTAAAACTGTCCACTGTTCCTGCTGTGACCACATCCTGAGGAAATCTATTCCACAGATTCACAGTTCTTACAGAAAAAAGCTTTGATGCTTTTGGAGACTGAACTTTTTCTTCTCCAGTCGGAGGCAGTGCCCCCTTGTCTTTTGAGGGCATTTTACATGGAACAGTTTTTCACCTTATTTTTTGTATGGCCCATTTATATATTTGTATATGTTAATCATGTCCCCCCTTAGATGTCTCTTCTCAAGACTAAAAAAAGGCAATTCTTTTAATCTTTTTTCATAACTAAGACCTTCCATGCCGCTTATCAGTTTAGTTGCTCTCCTCTGTGCTTTTTCCAGCTGCAGAGCGTCATTTTTATAGACTGGTGCCCAGAACTGAACTGATGAGGCCGCACCAACGCTTTGTAAAGTGGTGATATTACGGGGGGCGTGGCCAGCCATGAGCTAGTGAGGACGCGCTCAGTAAGAGCTCCTCTGCATCCCTGGCGAAATCACCTTCCATCCAGCCTCTCCTGATGGGCAAAACACTAAAAAAGGGTAGAGCCCGTGCATCGGCTCACCTGGCTGCATCGTAAGGAGATCTACCTCTCCTCTTCGCCGGGCATTCCTCACCCCCAGACTCCGCTCTGAAGGACCGCTCTATGTGCCTCCAAGATGGTGCCGACGTGCCGAACTCGCTGTCCGCCGAAGTACAACCCGATATCCCTTGCCACACAGTTTCACCAGCACCACTCTGCATCTTTGCTCTTGCTGCCAGCCTCGACCCCAGGCACTGAACGGCACAACTGCTGGGACTGGACACCCCACCCCCCGGATCCACCGGAGCTGCTTCTTCCACCTTCACCCACCAGCCTGGCTCCCACACGCGCCCTGGAGCCTCCGATGCGCACCTCAGCTGCAGCGCTGCCAGCAGCCTCACAGGTCAGTCACAGGGGCTCTCCACAAATCCCCTACGATGTAACCCCAGAGGTCTGCAGCCCCACCATCCCACAGAACTCCACTCTGAGGCCCTTGGCCCACTCCTTCTGGCCCAGTGGGCCCATGTTTGGAACCCCAGGAGCGCCAACTCACCAATGGACTCCTTTTACCCTCCTTTCCACTCTCCTGGGCCCTCTCTAGTGACCTCACCACATTGGTGAACCGGATCTTCTTGGGATGGCTCCCATCAACGGTTGTCGGGAGCGACTCCCTCTGGTCCTGAAACTGTGATAAGTTTACTATCCTTACAGGCCTCTAAACATATCTCACCCCAGACCGGGGAACTCCCAGCCTTCACAAATCTACTTGATGAGGATGCCAGACCACCAACAATGGCGGACCTGCACACCCTTATCTGCTCAGTACCCTCTAAGGGAGACCTGTCTAATTTTGCCAACAACATACTGCAGGAATGCAAGCGGGAATTCTCTCAGGTCAGCTCTGAACTGACGGTGCTTGACTCCAGAATTGATTCTGTTGTCCACGATCACACAGCCCTGTCTGCTACACTTTCGCTCCTTCAAGATAAGGTCCAGTCTCATGAAGCTCAACTATACACCTTACATCAGTACCTTGATGACATTGAAAATCGCTGCCACCATAACAACATACAGACTAGAGGCCTCCCAGAATCAATAACGACACCTGACCTACTGCATACAATTGTAGGAATATTCAACAAACTCTTGGGTCGCCCACCAAGTTCTCATATAGAAATTGACAGAGCTCACAGAGCACTATGGCCCCCTAATCCAGATGGCTCCAAACCAAGAGACGTCATCTGCAGAATACACTTTTATGTCGTCAAGGAGCAAATTTTGAATAAGGCTTGTCTGTCTTCCCTTCTGTCTTATGAAGGGTCCCCATTAAGTTGTTGCAAGACCTTTCACGCCACACTCTGGCGTGAAATGTTGCAGTTCTTCACAAACTTGCGGATCTACCAGAATTTCTTCACCTACTGGACCTGCTGCCAGTCGACCTGGGTCCCTGGTCGGCCGTCTATTTTCACACCTGCTCCAACCCAACCGGGGTGCCCTCGATCCTCCCAGATTGCCAGCTCCGGAACGTCTGGAACAACCGTGTCTTCCCCTCGCGGACGGAGACAGCGACGATCCACTGGCCACCAACGTGGATCTCCATCCACGTCTGCTACCTGAAGAGTGGACTGCTGTTCATGTTTGGGACTAATAATCTTCAGCCATAGGGGCAACCTGTTTCGTAGCATCTCTGCCCTGTGAGCTCTGTCATTGGAAGTTGGAAATAGCACTAACGCTTTTTTTTTTCTTTGCCAGGGAATGTAGCTGGGTTTTTACTTTCCCCCAATAGTTTGGGGCATTCCATGGGGACCAGTTAATCCCTAGCGACTGCTTCATTGGATCTTTTTGATCTCACTAGACAGTTATCTCTTCTTTCTCTCTTACTCCCCCCCCCTTTTTTTTTTGTTTTTTCTCTCTTTTGGTTTTGTCTGTTTTCCCCTCCCCCTTGTCCCCTGTGTTCTTCTGTTTGTCGCAGGCATGACATCACTCATGATAGCATCGTTTAATGCGAAAGGCCTCAACACTCCTGAAAAGCGATCCCAGGTACTCCACCACTTCCACCGCCAAAAGGTACAAATTGTCTGTTTCCAAGAAACACACTTCAAAGGAGGTAAGTCCCCCAACATCCGACATCAGCACTTTACAACCTGGCCTTTTGCAAACAACCCTGTGAACAAATCTAAGGGGGTCACCATAGCGAGCCATAAATCTCTGCCTCGCCGAGTGCTCAGTTGTATTGCTGATCCCGGGGCTCGATACCTGATCCTCTCGCTCCTAATTGGCAGCCAAGAATTCCCCCTTCTGAACTCCTACGATGCTAACCAAAATCAGGTTTCATTTAGCTTGGACCTAGTTGATAAGGCCCTACCCCTAATCCGCGGAATGGTTATACTTTGCGGGGACCTTAACCTCACCCTCGATCCTACACTTGACAACTCCACGGGACGTGCCTCCCTTTTCTACGTGGCCATTAAAAAGGTTAAAAAGGCTCTGCTTCAGCTACAATTATATGACCCGTTGGATTTGCAACATCCTGTGGAGAAGAGACTATACCTTTTACTCAGCTCCACATTACTCATATAGCAGAATTGATTATATTCTTATCCAACAACCTGCGCTCTCATGGCTAGTCTTCGCACGAATAGGCAACATCTTGTGGTCTGACCATGCTCTGGTGTTTTGCTCCTTAAACTCCCTTTCCTGTCCAAACGAGAATGGACCTGGCATTTAAATGAATCTCTCCTCCTAGACACAGTGTGCGCCGCAGACCATAATAACCACGGTAACCAATTTCCCCTCTGACCATGCCACGGATCCTACTTCTCTCTCAACACAATGGGAGGCCCTAAAATGCGTCCTGCGCAGGGTCCTCATTAAACACAGCTCCCATCTCAAAAAAGAAAAAGCATTTATCCTAAAAAACATGCTACAAAAGGTTGCCTCCTTGGAGCTTGCCCACAAGCGAGTACTCTCCCTATCTATCCTCCGTGATCTCCAAAACGCACGTATGGATGCCCGACGCCTCTTAGAGATGTCTTATAAGAGAATGACCCAAACCTGCTGTAGTAAATTTTATGAATACGGCAACAAGAGTGAACGCTTGCTGGCGAGGGCTCTCAGGGGGAAAATAGCCGACTCTCACATGCCTGCGGTAAAAAATCCTGCAGACCATATGGTGCACATCACGGAGGATATTGCCTTATCCTTCCAATCTTTTTGTTCTGAACTATATAACCTTCCCAGTTCCTCTCAAACATGTGAAGACCAGGTCCCTGACCCAGCACCTCATATCCCCAAGCGATCTGATGTACAATCTGCTAGCTTAGAAACTCCCTTTACCGAAGTGGAACTATAAGAAGTTCTCAAATCCCTACAGGGAGGTAAGGGCCCCGGCACTGACAAATTCACAGCAAGGTTTTATACATCCTTCTCAACTCTCCTCACACCCTTCCTGCTTCATGTCTTCAACACAGTGTCTTCGGGGCATCCCTTCCCGGCGCAGTCCACCGAAACTCAGTCATATTGCAGTCATCCCTAAACCTGGTAACGACCCACTCCTATCTCCCTTTTAAATGTGGACCTCAAAATATTTGCCAAACTATGGGCTAATAGACTAAATGCCTTTCTGCCCTTCCTCATTCATCCTAAACAGGTGGGGTTTGTACCGGGGCGGGAGGCTCGCGACAACATCCTGAGGACACTAGATATCATTCACTGGGCAAAAACTAACAACACCCCCCTCATGATTTTGTCTTTAGATGCCGAGAAAGCTTTTGATCGCATCTCATAGCACTGAATCCCTACTGTCCTCTCACGATTGGGAATAGGCCCGGGATTTATAGGGAAAATCCTTAGCTTATATCAGCGACCCTCAGCACTCGTCAAGATCAATGGCACCTTATCCTTCCCCTTCTCCATCTGCACCGACACGCGACAGGGATGCCCGCTGTCTCCCTTACTATATGTTTTGGTCATGGAGCACCTGATGTCCTCTATATGCACCAACCCAGACATATCTGGGATCAAGATTGGAGACACTGAGCATAAATGTGCAGCCTTCGCAGATGGTCTTCTGCTCTACATAACTAACCTTCACATCTCCTTTCTGTCTTTGCTTCGTGAGATAACCAGCTTTGGTAAATGGACAAACGTTAAAATCAACATGGCCAAATCTGAGGCCCTAAACATCTCCCTGCCTTGCGCCTTGGTCTCTTCTCTTAGAACCTCCTTCCCATTTGTCTGGCCACTCACGGGCATAACATATTTGGGAATTAAGATCTCCGCCGACCTGTCACATCTCTTCAGAATGAACTTTACCCCTCTTCTTCAAAAGTTCCAAAAAGACCTAGAGTCTTGGAGCCAATGGGACTGCTCTTGGTTTGGTAGAGTCAGTATATTAAAAATGAACTTATTCTGGTCGCAACTACGTAAATGCTTTACACATTTTGTATGGTCACCTGGTAAACCACGGATCAGGTGGGAAACAATGACTCACTCCAAAGAGCTGGGCGGGGTTGGTCTGACAGACTATAGACTGTATTATCACTCTACGACATACGCTAGGCTCCTGGATATGCTACAAGTTGATTCTTCCAAATGCTGGGTTCATATAGCACGAGACTCCTCCTCTTGCTCACTATCGGTACTCCCCTGGTTGACATGCATACCATGCTCTTATCCTTTATCCTTATCCTTTATGGCTAACCATACATTTGCAACTATAATATCCATAAGCCCTCACACTTCTCTAATCGATACTAAGGGCCCTCTGACTCAAATCACCGACCATCAGTGTTTTCCGCAGGTACATTCATCTCGCCCCTTTCTTAAAGGCACTAAAATCCGCCCTCTCAGATTTCATTACATCCTCGCAGGGTTGTCCTTGAAGCCTCTAGCCAAAGTGGTAGAACCTCCACACTCCCAATCTAGACATTCCTTTGAATACCTACAACTTCAGCACTTCTATTTATCTACACGCAAGACTCATACCCTAACTAGATGCCTCAACACATTTGAACAAATGTGCATAGCCCCGTCAGCTGTACTCAGGGATATCTCAACCATCTATAAATTACTTATTCTCCAACGCTCCTCACATCCCCCTCCCTTTTGTCAAGCTTGGGAACAAGACCTGGGTGTACAGCTCACTCTCTCTCTATGGAACAAGGCCTTCCTTCTCTCCCACAAAGTGCTGATCTCCACTAAGGCGCAAGAAACAAGCTATAAAATCATCTCCAGTTTTGGATCGCTGCTGGGGATGTCACACAGAGCAGGGTACAATAATCCACATTTGGTGGCACTGTGCTATCCTGCGCCCATTTTGGAACTTCGTACATAAAACACTACAGGAGGTAACAAGCATCGTTGTACCAAATTCTCCTGCATCCCTCCTACAAAACCTCACTTCTAAAATACATGGTCCAGGCAGCAAAAATTGTCTTCCCCGACACTGGAAATCTCTCTCTTCCCCCACACTGGAGGAATGGTTTGAAGAAATTGCTCTTCACCAGAGAATGGAAGATCTTTCTCTTATTAGTGTGACTCCCTCAGACTCCACACGCTTTGTAAAAACTTGGTGTCCATGGGAAACATTTCGTACTTCGGATGCGTTACGAAACGCTCATTTGTGATCCGCATACCTGACAACTCCCTCCTTCCCTCACCCACCTTTCCTCCCTCTTCCCTTTCTTTCTTGTTGCATTCAATATAGACAATTTACAAGGTTTATGTTTAAGTGGATACTCCCACGTGTGTATATATTCTATTGTAATCTTCTTTAAATGTTATCAAATACCCACTTAGATTGTTTTTTTGAACATCAAGGTATGTCATTGTTAAGGAAATACTTTCTTGAAAATCTCAACAAAAACTTTAATGAGAAAAGTGGTAATATTACATCCCTGCCCTGCAAGTCCATGCCTCGTTTAATGCATGATAATATCCTGGTGGCCTTAGAAGCATCTGATTGATATTGTATGCTGTTGTTCAATCTATGATCTACAAGGACACCCAAATCCTTCACTATAAATGACTCCCCCAGTATTACATCCCCTAGGACATATGAAGCACAGAGATTATTACTACCAAGATCCATAACTTTTAATTTATCCACATTGAACCTCATTTGCCAAGTTGATGCCCAATCACTCAGAGTGTTCGTCAGCTTGTAGTTTATGGACATCTTCCATAAGACTGTACACTAGTACTACATAGCTTGGTGTCATCTGCAAAAATAGAAATGGAGCTATTAATCCTGTCCTCAATATCATTAATAAATAAATTAAATAATAGAGGACCCAGCAATGAACTTTGTGGTACACCACTTATAACCCCGGACCATGTGATTGGACCATGTGATGTGACGTCATCACAGGTCCTTTAGTTCTTAGCTGATGCTGGGAAAGAGAGGACAGATCGCAACTACGCGATCAAGTGGCTAAGGTAAGTTAACTTTTATTATTTTTAACCCCTTCTGCTTCATTTTACTATGCATTCTTTATTACGAATGCTATTATTTCCCCTTATAACCATGTTATAAGGGAAAATAATAAATTCTCCAGAATACCCGAAACCGGACTTTCCTTGATGAAGTCCGTCTTCGAGTCTGGGTACCAAACATGACGATTTTTCTCACGCGCGTGCAAAACGCATTACAAATGTTTGCACCCGCGCGGAAAAATCGCGCATATTCCCGCAACGCACCCGCCTCTTATCCGGGCGTCAAACATGACGCCCGTGTGAAAGAGGCCTAAAGGTACTCATTGGAACTCGGGCCCCTTTGCGCATCTTGGCTGCAAAAAAGTGTCACTCATGTGGTATCGCAGTACTCAGGAGAAGTAGGGCAATGTGTTTTGGGGTGTATTTTTACATATACCCATGCTGGGTGTGAGAAATATCTCTGTAAATGACAACTTTAAAAAAAAATGTATACAAATTTGTCAATTTACAGAGATATTTCTCTCACTCAGCATCGGTATATGTAAAAATACATGTGTTACACTTTTTTGTGACACGCATTTGGATTCCAGACTTCTTCTCACGCTTTAGGGCCCCTAAAATGCCAGGGCAGTACAAATACCCCACATGTGACCCCATTTTGGAAAGAAGACACCCCAAGGTATTCCGTAAGGGGCATGGTGAGTTCATAGAAGATTTTTTTTTTGGCACAAAGTCTCCCTTTCCGCTAACTTGTGACAAAAAGTTCAATCTTTCATGGACTCAATATGCCCCTCAGCGAATACCTTGGGGTGTCTTCTTTCCAAAATGGCGTCACATGTGAGGTGTTTGTACTTCCCTGGTATTTGAGGGTCTCCGCAATCATTACGTATATGGCCAGCATTCGGAGTTTCTGCTATTCTCCTTATATTGAGCATACGGGTAATAATATTTTTTTTTTCCGTTCAGCCTCTGGGCTGAAAGAAAAAATGAACGGCACAGATTTCTTCATTCGCATCGATCAATGTGGATGAAAAAATCTCTGCCAAAAAACGTGCAAAAAGAAAAAAAAAGAGAGGAAAGGACATAGGAGTGCTTGTGAAGTAAGGCCACATTCACACGTCCGCAAAAATGTCTGCATCTATTCCACAATTCTGCAGAATAGATGCGGATCCATTCACTGTGAATGGCTCTCATTCAATGTGCTCTCTGTATCAGCGGAGCTGTGGCCGCGAACTTCCGGGTTTCGGCCCCGAAACATCTGGCCGCAACTCCTCAAAATATAGAGCATGTCATTTTCTTGTCCGCAATTGAGGACAAGAAAAGGCATTTTCTATATAGTTCTGGCAATGTGCGGAAAACACAATGCTGGTGTCCGTGTTTTGCGGATCCGCGGATCCGTGGATCTGCAAAACACATACGGATGTCTGAATGAGCCTTACAGGGGGGTTATTAGTGTCAGGGGGGGTGACAGGGGGTGATCAGGGGGGTGACATGGGGTAATCAGGGGTTAATCAGTGACTGGGGGGGGTGTTGGTGTGTGGTGATTGGTGCACTTACAGTGTCCTCTGGTGGTTCCAAGCAGAAGGGACCACCAGAGGAGCAGGCAGCAAGCATATCAAACGCTGTTTACATCTACATTTTTTACATTACCTGTGAACGCGCGCGCGTTCACAGGAAATCTTGCCTCTCGCAAGATAACGCGCCAATGCGTCAATGAGGAACATCCCGGCCGCCCGCAGGACGCATCCCTGCAATAGGCGGTCAGGAGGTGGTTAAATCAGATCAATGTGTGGTGTGACTAGCCTCCACCTTTTAAAATAGGATCAATTCTAGGTACACTTGTCTTCAAAGTCAGGGATTTAGTAGGATTATAGACAGGTGTATGATTAATCAATTATTCCAAGCAGGTGATAATAATTAGTGTGGAGTGCGAATATTCGAAAAGCAAATTTTTATTGCGAATATCGGCACTTTGCGATTTTGCAAATATTTTGAATATCGTGCTATATATTCGTATTCACGAATATTCATTTTTTTTGTAACATGGTACACATCAAAATGCACATTACAGTGAAGTGCCGATAATTGCAAGCAATAAAAAATCGAGTTACGAATACTTGCGCTCCACTCACTGACAGTGAGTGGAGCGAGAATAATCGTAACGCGATTTTTAGTGCGATGCGAATATCTGCACTTCACTGATACCCCCCTTCTTAGTTAAAAAACTGCACCAAGCCCCTTTCTCGAATGCGATTTTTACATTGCGATTATCGCAATGAATGATAGTAATCGAATATAGCGAATTCACGAATATTTGACAAATATACGCCCATATATTCGTCAAATATTGCCTAATCGAATATAGCTGATGCCACTCATCACTAGTGATAATTATCGTTATTTTCATAAGTAGGTTGAAACAAAAGCAGCTATGTAGGAAACCTAAAACTGGAAAACTGGGTGAGAAATAGCCAAACTCTGCTACAAAGGTGATGTTGTGAAAGACAGTTTCATGTCAGAGGTCAAACACCATGGCAAGACTGAGCACAGCAAGACACTGTTATGAGTGCATGTAGAATCCCTGTGTCAACCAACATGTTTGGCTTTGGGCTAACCCTAAGGACATTGTCCTGGCAGCCCCCTGGTATTTGCACTTTAACCCCCATACAGTAATCTGGACTTTGCTGCAGGACAACCACCAGGCCACCAAGCCACAGAAGCCAGAGACAAAGGTGCACTGAGCAGTCAGGCAAAATCGTAGTCAGGTGCAATGACAGGTAAGACTGCATAGGAACAATATAGAGGTGAGGAACAGGTCAGATCAGTGTCAGAAAGCAGTAAACAGGCATAGTTTGGTGCATAGGAAGACAACAAGATACTGCACACCTAGCAAGACCTTAGCAAGCTAAGTAACCTAATTCACCATAAGGGAAGGGGCTTGAAGTACCACAAGGTTCCCAGCCATTACTGAATATTAGAGTACAAGCACACTGGCCCTTTGCTGTTCAAGCTTTTATAAAGAAGCACAAAGAAACAGGCCACGTTGAGGAGCATTGATTCAGTGGTCATCCAAGGAAACTTAGTGCAGAAGATGAAAGGCAGAAACCACTGGAACCCATGAGCACTGTGCTGTTCCAGCATTTATTTCTTCCATTTAAGATAAATTGCTGTGTTTGTTTTATCATATCATTACCATGTTATGTAATGCTTGCACCCGGTGGACATTCTTGTTATAGGTTTCCTAAATGTATTATGTAAATCCCATTTGCCTTTGATCTCTGTCTACTCCTTCCTGTTTGTTCTGGTCCTGTGCGTTTCTTTTCTGCAGCAGACTCAGAGCTGGTGAGAGCATTTGTTTTGACCTCTAATATCCTCTAATATCCTCTATGTATCTTTGCTCAAGGTAAACTCAATAAATTACCAAAGCATCTCCATTGTATCCTCCTCACTGAATTTTCACATGCAACTGGTACCACGACCTAAGGGATATTAGTGAGTTCAGCTGTATACCATTGCTTGTACAGAGATTACCACTCACAACCAGACACTCCTCTAACGTACATCTGTGGCAGAATAGTCAAAACAAAGCCTAAATCTACAGTCTTTGTATGTCTACACGCAGTCTGCAAGCTTAGAGCTGTCCTCCATCTTACATGCAAGTGGCTTCATAAGCACAGTGAGTAAACCGAAATCCTTTCTTAAAGAGACAGTACCACTTAAACAGAAATAACATGTCCACAAGAGGCTCCGTGGATTTCTCGGTCACTGAACATACGGAAACTCACCATGCTCCCAAAAACTCAGATGTTCAGGAAGTAGAGTCCATGTTCACTGAAGAACAAACTGTAGGATCTAAACTTGTTATCAAACAAAAGATTAGAGAGAACCAAAGAAGAGTTCAGTGACAATTTAAATGATTTATGGCAAAGAACTGAACACTATATAGCAGCTCTTTCACGCTATAACAGTGATGCACCAAAGCTAACCACAGCATTGAATCGTTTAACTAATGCCTATGTCCGCTACCAGCGACTGTCTGCAAAGTACATCACTTTCCTGAGCGACTCAGATTTTGATGATGCCTCAGGAGAGTTGAGAGAGAGAATGAATCTCCTCCAAGAGAAGGATACCTTAGTACAAGACACTAACCCTGGGTTCAGACCTGAGCGTTCTAAAAACGCGCGTTACGCGCGTTTTTGCGCGTATTTCAGCGCGTTTTTGCAAATAGGAAACGCGCGTAAAACGCACGTTCTTGTGATTGACTACTGTGGTGTCAATCACAAAACGCGCGTCAAACGCCCCAAAAGAAGCTCAAGTACTTGTTTATGCGTTGGGCGTTTTACAGCGTGCTCAAACGCGCTGTAAAACGCTCAAGTGTGAACCACTCCCATAGGGATGCATTGGTTTTAATCTGTTGAGCGTTTTACAGCGCGTTTGAACGCGCTGTAAAACGCTCAGGTGTGAACCCAGGGTAAGAGTAAGGCAGAACTACTCATCGCACATTTGCAAGAAGTGAGATTCCATCGATAGTGTTGAGCGAACAGTTCGAGAATAGTTCGGGTTCTTACCGAATTTTGGGGTGTTCGGGACACGGACCCGAACCCGAACATTTTCAAAAAAGTTTGGGTTCGGGTTCGTTGTTCGGCGATTTCTTCCCGCTTTCTGAAGGTCTGCACAGCAGCCAATCAGCTAGCGTTTTACTTCTTGCCCTAAGAGCCCATCACAGCCATGCCTACTAACGGCATGGCTGTGATTGGCCAAGTGCAGCATGTGACCCAGCCTCTATTTAAGCTGGAGTCATGTAGCGCCGCATGTCACACTGCTCTGATTAGTGTAGGGAGAGGACGCAGCTGCTGTGAGGGCGAGATTAGGCAGGGAAAAGTCAGCCAGGGCACCTAATGAAGTGATCAATCTACAGCTGTGAATGATTCAACTTCTGCTAGTTACTTGCTCACTGGTTTTTAGGCTGCACAGAGCGTTTTTCTGTCACTTTTTTTCTGGGGTGATCGGCGGCCATTTTGTGACTTGTGGTGCACCAGAACAAGCTGCCACCAAGTCCATCAATCCATCAATACTAGTTTTTTTTTTTGCTATATCCTACATTAGGGGCTTGGCTGTGCTAATTGTCACCACTAGAAACTCAGGATAGCAATTTCAATTTTTTATTAAGGGGTTAAATACAATTGCCAAAATACCAATCCCCTAAATCTGGTGTTCCAGCTTTGGCTAGCCAAGTATAATACTGCCTGCTGTCTGGCAAAGGATAGATTATTTTCTGTGGTGAAATTCAATTGCCAAAATAGCAATCCGCTAAATCTGGTGTCCCAGCACTGGCTGGCAAACTATAATAGTGTCCGCCAAAACATATATTTTGTTCTGGGGTGAAAACAATTGCCAAAATAGCAATACCATAAATCTGGTGTCACAGCTGTGGCTTGCAAACTATAATACTGTCCGCCAAAACATATATTTTGTTCTGGAGTGAAATTCACTTGCCAAAATAGCAATCCCCTAAATCTGGTGTCACAGCTGTGGCTGGCAAACTATAATAGTGTCCACCAACACATATATTTTGTTCTGTGGTGAAATTCAATTGCCAAAATAGCAATCCCCTAAATCTGGTGTCCCAGCACTGGCTGGCAAACTATAATAGTGTCCACCAAAACATATATTTTGTTCTGGGGTGAAATTCAATTCCCAAAATAGCAATACCCTGAATCTGGTGCCCAGCTGTTGCAGGCCAAGTGTTAATCTGTCTGTAAAAGGGTATATTTTGTTCTGGGGTGAAATTCAATTGCCAAAATAGCAATACCATAAATCGTGGTTTCAGCTGTGGCTGACAAAGTATAATTGTGTCCGGCCAAAGACATATATTTTGTTCTGGGGTGAAATTCAATTGCCAAAATAGCAATACCCTGAATCTGGTGTCCCAGCTGTTGCAGGCCAAGTGTTAATCTGTCCGCAAAGGTATATTTTGTTCTGGGGTGAAATTCAATTGCCAAAATAGCAATACCATAAATCAGGGGTTTCAGCTGTGGCTGGCAAAGTATAATAGTGTCCGCCAAAACATATATTTTGTTCTGGGGTGAAATTCAATTGCCAAAATAGCAATACCCTGAATCTGGCGTCCCAGCTGTTGCAGGCCAAGTGTTAATCTGTCCGTAAAAGGGTATATTACACTCAAGGTGTATATACAACTGCTGAGAGGGTCATCCTCATTAACTTAACACGCTACCGTGCATCTCCCATTGTATTTCTGTCCGTTAAAGGGTATATTACACAAAGTGTTAAAATACAATTGCTGAAGGCATAATCCTACATATTTTTTCACACGCTACTGTGCAAGTGTAAATTTGTCCATAAAAGGATACCTTTCATCCAGGGCCTAAATACTAGCCCTACAATAGATATTCCCCTAAATCAGTGGTTACAGCTGTGCCTGGATTAGTGTAATACGGTACATAAATAAATAGGCAGATAGTGTTAGGTGCCTGAAAAAAAAGGCCTGAATTTGAAATCAATACATTGGGCCAAATATTTTTTTTCTTATTGTGGTGCTTGGTGAACGGTAACAATGAGGAAAACATCTAGTAAGGGACGTGGTCGTGGTGGTGTTAGTGGACCCTCTGGTGCTGGGAGAGGACGTGGCCATTCTGCCACAGCCACACATCCTAGTGAACCAACTACCTCAGGTTCCAGTACCCGCCAGAATTTACAGAGATATTTGGTGGGGCCCGATGCCGTTCTAAGGATGGTAAGGCCTGAGCAGGTACAGGCGCTAGTCAATTGGGTGGCCGACAGTGGATCCAGCACGTTCACAACATTATCTCCCACCCAGTCTTCTGCAGAAAGCGCACAGGTGGCGCCTGAAAACCAAGCCCATCAGTCTGTCACATCACCCCCATGCATATCAGGGAAACTGTCTGAGCCTCAAGTTATGCAGCAGTCTCTTATGCTGTTTGAAGACTCTGCTGGCAGGGTTTCCCAAGGGAATCCACCTATCCATTCCCCAGTTGTGGAAGACATAGAATGCACTGATGCACAACCACTGATGTTTCCTGATGATGAGGACATGGGAATACCACCTCATCGGAGTCCACACGTCTCTGATGATGACGAAACACAGGTGCCAACTGCTGCGTCTTTCTGCAGTGTGCAGACCGAACAGGAGGTCAGAGAGGAAGACTGTGTGGAAGACGATGCAGAGGACGATGAGGTCCTAGACCCTACATGGAATGAAGGTCGTGCCACTGACTTTCATAGTTCAGAGGAAGAGACAGTGGTAAAACCGAGCCAACAGCGTATCAAAAGAGGGAGCAGGGGGCAAAAGCAGAACAGCCGCCGCCAAGAGAGTTTGCCTGCTACTGGCCACCGCCACCAGGGACTGAGCACCCCAAAGGCAGCTTCAAGGGGTTCCCTGGCATGGCACTTCTTTAAACAATGTGCTGATGACATGACTTGAGTGGTTTGCACGCTGTGCCATCAGAGCCTGAAGCGAGGCATTAACGTTCTGAACCTTAGCACAACCTGCATGACCAGGCATCTACATGCAAAGCATGAACTG
The DNA here is from genome assembly GCA_033119425.1 of Bufotes viridis. Taxonomy (NCBI): domain Eukaryota; kingdom Metazoa; phylum Chordata; class Amphibia; order Anura; family Bufonidae; genus Bufotes; species Bufotes viridis. The sequence goes on from CM065596.1 coordinate 80,974,623, forward strand.
CAGTGGAGTAAACACCTTAAAAGCAAGGAACTCACTCTGGCTCCCCTGCTCCCTCTTCTGCTGCTGCCTCGGCCTCTTCCTCCGCCTCGGGAGGAACGTTGGCACCTGTCGCCCACCAAACAGAGGATGTGCCACCGACACCACCACCTGCGTCACCAAGCATCTCCACCATGTCACACGGCTGCGTTTGTCAGTAATTTCGCCCCCTGTCGTGCTGAATACACAGTCAGACAATATGCTGGCCGCCTGGCAGGCCAGCACCTCCAAGGCATAAAATGCTAACTCTGGCCACGTGGACAATTTGGAGACCCAGAAGTTGAATGGGGCCGAACCATCAGTCAGTACGTAGAGTGATGTGCAGACTTACTGTTCAACCACATTAGTTAAATGCTGCCTCCTGCTAACACATTCCGTATCAGGTGGTGGTGCAGGAAGTAAGGTGGGCTCATTGTCTTTATACCGGGGATGCAGCAGGGTGGCAACCCAGTAGTCCGCACACGTTAAAATGTGGGCAACTCTGCTGTCGTTGTGCAGGCACTGCAGCATGTAGTCGATCATGTGTGCCAGGCTGCCCAGAGGTAAGGACAAGCTGTCCTCTGTGGGAGGCCTATCGTCATCGTCCTTCGTATCCCCCCAGCCACGCACCAGTGATGGGCCTGAGCTGTGTTGGGTGCCACCCCAATATGAACCTGCTTCATTCTCATCCTCCTCCACCTCCTCCTCATCCTCCTCCTCATCCTCCTCGTCCTGGGCCACCTCCTCTTCCATCATCACCCTAAGTGTTTTCTCAAGGAGACATAGAAGTGGTATTGTAACGCTGATAACGGCGTCATCACCTCTGGCCATGTTGGTGGAGTACTCAAAACAGCGCACCAGGGCACACAGGTCTCGCATGGAGGCCCAGTCATTGGTGGGGAAGTGGCACTGCTCCGCCGAGGGACTCACCCATGCGTGCTGCAGCTGAAACTCCACTTTCGCCTGCTGCTGCTCGCACAGACTAGCCAGCATGTGCAAGGTGGAGTTCCACCTGGTGGGCACGTCGCATATAAGGTCGTGAGCGGGAAGGCTAAAGTTACACAGTAGCGCAGACAGTCGAGCAGCGGCAGGATGTGAACGCCGGAAGCACGCAAAGATGGCCTGCACTTTATGCAACAGCTCTGACATGTCGGGGTAGTTGTGAATGAACATCTGCACCACCAAATTCAGCACATGCGCCAGGCAAGGTATGTGCGTCAAACCGGCTAGTCCCAGAGCTGCGACGAGATTTCGCCCATTATCGCACACCACCAGGCCGGGCTTGAGGCCCACCGGCAGAAACCACTCGTCGGTCTGTTGTTCAATACCCAGCCACAACTCCTGCGCGGTGTGGGGCCTGTCCCCCAAACATATGAGTTTCAGAATGGCCTGCTGATGTTTACCCCGGGCTGTGCTGAAGTTGGTGGTGAAGGTGTGTGGCTGACTGGATGAGCTGGTGGAAGCAGAGGAGGAGGAAGCCGAGTAGGAGGAGGAGGCTACAGGAGGCAAAGAATGATGCCCTGCGATCCTTGGCAGCGGAAGGACGTGCGCCAAAGAACTCTCCGCCTGGGGCCCAGCCGCCTCTACATTTACCCAGTGTGCAGTTAGGTAGATATTGCGTCCCTGGCAGTGCTTACTGGACCACATATCTGTGGTTAGGTGGACCTTGCCACAGATGGCGTTGCGCAGTGCACACTTGATTTTATCGGATACTTGGTTGTGCAGGAAAGGCATGGCTGTCTTGGAGAAGTAGTGGCGGCTGGGAACAACATACTGTGGGACAGCCATGGACATCAGCTGTTTGAAGCTGTCTGCTCGGTCCTTGGTGGCGGTGGCCAGTAGCAGGTGAACTCTCTTGGCGGCGGCTGTTCTTCTTTTGCCCCCTGCTCCCTCTTTTGCTATGCTGTTGGCTCGGTCTAACCACTGCCTATTCCTCTGAACTATGAAAGTCAGTGGCACGACCTTCATTCCATGTGGGGTCTAGGACCTCATCGTCCCCTGCATCATCTTTCACACAGTCTTCCTCTCTGACCTCCTGATCGGTCTGCATACTGCAGAAAGACGCAGCCGTTGGCACCTGTGTTTCGTCATCATCAAAGACGTGCGGACTCCGATGAGGTGGTATTCCCATGTCCTCATTATCAGGAAACATCAGTGGTTGTGCATCAGTGCATTCTATGTCTTCCACCACTGGCGAAGGGCTAGGGGGATTCCCTTGGGAAAACCTGCCAGCAGAGTCTTCAAACAGCATAAGAGACTGCTGCATAACTTGAGGCTCAGATAGTTTCCCTGATATGCATGGGGGTGATGTGACAGACTGATGGGCTTGGTTTTCAGGCGCCACCTGTGCGCTTTCTGCAGAAGACTGGGTGGGAGATAATGTTGTGAACGTGCTGGATCCACTATCGGCCACCCAATTGACTAGCGCCTGTACCTGCTCAGGCCTTACTATCCTTAGAACGGCATTGGGTCCCACCAAATATCGCTGTAAATTCTGGCGGGTACTGGGTAGTTGGTTCACTAGGACGTGTGGCTGTGGCAGAATGGCCATGTCCTCTCCCAGCACCAGAGGGTCCGCTAACACCACCACGACCGCGTCTGCGTACCTTACTAGATGTTTTCCTCATTTTTAACGTTCACCAAGCACCAAAATAAGAAAAAAAATATTTGGCCCAATGTATTGATTTCAAATTCAGGCCTTTTTTTACAGTCACCTAACACTATCTGCCTATTTATTTATGTACCGTATTACACTAATCCAGGCACAGCAGTAACCACTGACTTAGGGTACTATCAATTGTAGGGCTAGTATTTAGGCCCTGGATGAAAGGTATCCTTTTATGGACAGATTTACACTTGGAAATGCACAGTAGCGTGTGAAAAAATATGTAGAATTATGCCCTCAGCAATTGTATTTTAACAATTTGTGTAATATACCCTTTAACGGACAGAAATCCAATGGGAGATGCACGGTAGCATGTGAATTAACACTTGACCTGCAACAGCTAGAACACAAGATTCAGGGTATTGCTATATTTGCAAGTGAATTTCACCCCAGAACAAAATCTATCCTTTGACGGAAACTATTGAACTTTGCCAGCCATAGCTGAAACCACTGATTTATGGTATTGCTATTTTGGCAATTGAATTTCACCCCAGAACAAAATATATCCTTTGCAGGGCACTATTAAACTTGGCCAGCCATAGCTGAAACCACAGATTTATGGTATTGCAATTTTGGCAATTAAATTTCACCCCAGAAAAAAATATACCCTTTACGGACAGATTTAAACAAGACCTGCAACAGCTGGAACACCAGATTCAGGTTATTGCTATTTTGGCAATTACATTTCACCCCAGAAAAAAAATATACCCTTTCACGGACAGATTTAAACTAGGCCTGCAACAGCTGGAACACGAGATTCAGGGTATTGCTATTTTGGCAATTAAATTTCACCCCAGAAAAAAATATACCCATTTACGGACAGATTTAAACGAAGCCTGCAACAGCTGGAACATCAGTTTTACTGTATTTCTATTTTTGCAACTGAATTTAACCGCAGAAAATAATATATCTTATGACGGACACTATGAAACTTGTCCAGCCACTGCTGGGACACCAGATTTATGGTATTGCTATTTTGGCAATTGAATGTCAACCCATAAAAAAATATATCCTTTGCCGTACACTATTAAACTTGGCCAGCCACTGCTGGGACACCAGATTTATGGTATTGCTATTTTGGCAATTGAATGTCAACCCATAAAAAAATATATCCTTTGCCGTACACTATTAAACTTGGCCAGCCACTGCTGGGACACCAGATTTACGGTATTGCTATTTTGGCAATTGAATTTCAACCCAGAAAAAAATAAATCCTTTCCCGGACACTATTAAAATTGGCCAGCCACAGCTGATACCACTGATTTATGGTATTGCTATTTTGGCAATTGAATTTCACCCCGGAAAAAAATATATCCTTTCCCGGACACTATTAAAATTGGCCAGCCACAGCTGATACCGCTGATTTATGGTACTGCTATTTTGGCAATTGAATTTCACCCCAGAAAAAAAAATATCCCTTCCCGGACAATATTAAACTTGGCCAGCCACAGCTGAACCCATTGATTTATGGTATTGCTATTTTGGCAATTGAATTTCACCCCAGAACAAAATATATCCTTTGCAGGACACTATTAAACTTGGCCAGCCACAGCTGAAACCACTGATTTATGGTATTGCTATTTTGACAATTAAATTTCACCCCAGAAGAAAATCTATCCTTTGACTGATACTATTAAACTTGTCCAGTCACAGCTGGAACACCAGTTCAAGGGTATTGTTATTTTGGCAATTAAATTTCACCGCAGAAAAAAAAAAAACCTGTTACTGAAAGAATTAAACAAGGCCTTAAACAACTGGATCACCAGATTCAGGCTATTGCTATTTTGGCAATTGAATTTCACTGCAGAAAAAAATATACCTTGTTATGGACAGATTTAAACTAGGCCTGCAACAGCTGGAACACCACATTAAGGGTATTGCTATTTTGGCAATTGAATTTAACCCCAGAACAAAATATTTCCTTTGCAGGACACTAATAAACTTGGCCAGCCACAGCTGAACCCACTGATTTATGGTATTGCTATTTTGGCAATTACATTTTGTTCTGAGGTGAAATTCATCCTTTGCCGGACACTATTAAACTTGGCCAGCCACAGCTGAAACCACTGATTTATGGTTTTGCTATTTTGGCAATTTAATTTCACCCCAGAACAAAATTTATCCTTTGCAGGACACTATTAAATATGGCCAGCCACAGCTGAAACCACTGATTTATGGTATTGCTATTTTGGCAATTGAATTTCACCCCATAAAAAAATATATATCCTTTGCCGTACAACATTAAACTTGGCCAGCCACAGCTGAAACCACAGATTTATGGTATTGCTATTTTGGCAATTGAATTTCACCCCAGAACAAAATATATCCTTTGCAGGACACTATTAAACTTGGCCAGCCACAGCTGAAACCACTGATTTATGGTATTGCTATTGTGGCTATTGAATTTCACCCCAGAACAAAATATATCCTTTGCCGGACACTATTATACTTTGCCAGCCACTGCTGGGACACCAGATTTAGGGGATTGCTATTTTGGCAATTGAATTTCACCACAGAACAAAAATATACCCTGTTACGGACAGATTTAAACTAGGCCTGCAACAGTAGGAACACAAGATTCAGGGTTTTGCTATTTTGGCAATTAAATTTCACCCCAGAAAAAAAATATTCCCTTTTATGGACAGATTTAAACGAAGCCTGCAACAGCTGGAACAACAGTTTTACTGTATTTCTATTTTTGCAACTGAACTTCACCGCAGAAAATAATATATCCTTTGATGGACACTATGAAACTTGTCCAGCCACTGCTGGGACACCAGATTTACGGTATTGCTGTTTTGGCAATTGAATGTCACCCCATAAAAAATATATATCCTTTCCCGGACACTATTAAATTTGGCCAGCCACAGCTGATACCACTGATTTATAGTATTGCTGTTTTGACAATTGAATTTCACCCCAGAACAAAATATATCCTTTCCCGGACAATATTAAAATTGGCCAGCCACAGCTGAAACCACTGATTTATGGTATTGCTATTTTGGCAATTAAATTTCACCCCAGAACAAAATCTATCCTTTGACTGATACTATTAAACTTGTCCAGTCACAGCTGGAACACCAGTTCAAGGGTATTGTTATTTTGGCAATTAAATTTCACCGCAGAAAAAATTATACCCTGTTACGGACAGAATTAAACAAGGCCTTAAACAGCTGGAACACCAGATTCAGGCTATTGCTATTTTGGTAATTGAATTTCACCCCAGAAAAAAATATACCCTTTTACGGACAGATTTAAACGAAGCCTGCAACAGCTGGAACAACAGTTTTACTGTATTTCTATTTTTGCAACTGAATTTCACCGCAGAAAATAATATATCTTATGACGGACACTATGAAACTTGTCCAGCCACTGCTGGGACACCAGATCTATGGTATTGCTATTTTGGCAATTGAATGTCACCCCATAAAAAACATATCCTTTGCCGTACACTATTAAACTTGGCCAGCCACTGCTGGGACACCAGATTTACGGTATTGCTATTTTGGCAATTGAATTACAACCCAGAAAAAAATAAATCCTTTGCCGTACACTATTAAACTTGTCCAGCCACAGCTGAAACGACTGATTTAAGGTATTGCTATTTTGGCAATTGAATTTCACAACAGAAAAAAATATACGCTTTACGGACAGATTTAAACAAGACCTGCAACAGCTGGAACACAAGATTCAGGGTTTTGCTATTTTGGCAATTAAATTTCACCCCAGAAAAAATATACCCATTTACGGACAGATTTAAAAGAAGCCTGCAACAGCTGGAACAACAGTTTTACTGTATTTCTATTTTTGCAACTGAACTTCACCGCAGAAAATAATATATCTTATGACGGACACTATAAAACTTGTCCAGCCACTGCTGGGACACCAGATTGACGGTATTGCTATTTTGGCAATTGAATGTCACCCCATAAAAAAATATATCCTTTCCCGGACACTATTAAACTTGGCCAGCCACAGCTGATACCACTGATTTATGGTATTGCTATTTTGGCAATTGAATTTCACCCCAAAAAAATATATCCTTTCCCGGACACTATTAAAATTGGCCAGCCACAGCTGATACCGCTGATTTATGGTACTGCTATTTTGGCAATTGAATTTCACCCCAGAAAAAAAATATCCTTTCCCGGACAATATTAAACTTGGCCAGCCACAGCTGAAACCACTGATTTATAGCATTGCTATTTTGGCAATTGAATTTCACCCCAGAACAAAATATATCCTTTGCAGGACACTATTAAACTTGGCCAGCCACAGCTGAAACCACTGATTTATAGTATTGCTATTTTGACAATTAAATTTCACCCCAGAAGAAAATCTATCCTTTGACTGATACTATTAAACTTGTCCAGTCACAGCTGGAACACCAGTTCAAGGGTATTGTTATTTTGGCAATTAAATTTCACCGCAGAAAAAATTTTTCCCTGTTACGGACAGAATTAATTAACCTCCAAACACCAAATCTGCGCCAATCACAGGTGTGTCTGCGCTGATATCCACACCACCAAAAAGCCACACCAAATGGTATATAAAGATAGCCAAATTTTATTAAATAATCCATTAAAAACACATAAATGAGCAATCAATTAATGACACCAACCCATTATAGGAAAAATGTGATGACAAAGACAGTACAATGCTACCTCGGCACAAATACAATTTACAGTTAGAAACCACATGCAAGACAGTGAGAGAGCATATTTGCATTACAACAATCAATCTCATGCACAGTGTTAACTCTCCCAAAGGTTGCACTCCTAGGAAATGCCCATTGGATTTCTATACCCTATCCAAATGGAGAAACCTATGGGATAACTATACCCTAAATACGGGTCTCATCACCATAGGAGAGATAGCCTCAAGTAAGAGGGAATTGAATCCAAATGGATGTCAGAATGGTTAATCAACCTAGAACATCATCACATACCTAAAGTGCCGAGTGCAGTGTAAACTGTCCACAACAAACGCCCGACGCGCTTTCGCCCGTAGCTTCGTCCAGGGGCATTCAATTCCCTCTTACTTGAGGCTATCTCTCCTATGGTGATGAGACCCGTATTTAGGGTATAGTTATCCCATAGGTTTCTCCATTTGGATAGGGTATAGAAATCCAATGGGCATTTCCTAGGAGTGCAACCTTTGGGAGAGTTAACACTGTGCATGAGATTGATTGTTGTAATGCAAATATGCTCTCTCACTGTCTTGCATGTGGTTTCTAACTGTAAATTGTATTTGTGCCGAGGTAGCATTGTACTGTCTTTGTCATCACATTTTTCCTACAATGGGTTGGTGTCATTAATTGATTGCTCATTTATGTGTTTTTAATGGATTATTTAATAAAATTTGGCTATCTTTATATACCATTTGGTGTGGCTTTTGGTGGTACGGACAGAATTAAACAAGGCCTTAAAAAGCTGGAACACCAGATTCAGGCTATTGCTATTTTGGCAATTGAATTTCACTCCAGAAAAAATATACCTTGTTATGGACAGATTTAAACAAGGCCTGCAACAGCTGGAACACCACATTAAGGGTATTGCTATTTTGGCAATTTAATTTAACCCCAGAACAAAAAATTTCCTTTGCAGGACACTATTAAACTTGGCCAGCCACTGCTGGGACACCAGATTTACGGTATTGCTGTTTTGGCAATTGAATGTCTCCCCATAAAAATATATATCCTTTCCCGGACACTATTAAACTTGGCCAGCCACAGCTGATACCACTGATTTATGGTATTGCTGTTTTGGCAATTGAATTTCACCCCAGAAAAAAATATATCCTTTCCCGGACAATATTAAAATTGTCCAGCCACAGCTGATACCGCTGATTTATGGTATTGCTATTTTGGCAATTGAATTTCACCCCAGAAAAAATATATCCTTTCCCGGACACTATTAAACTTGGCCAGCCACAGCTGATACCGCTGATATATGGTATTGCTATTTTGGCAATTGAATTTCACCCCAGAAAAAATATATCCTTTGCCGGACACTATTAAACTTGGCCAGCCACAGCTGAAACCACTGATTTATGGTATTGCTAATTTGGCAATTGAATTTCACCCGAGAACAAAATATATCCTTTGCAGGACACTATTAAACTTGGCCAGCCACAGCTGAAACCACTGATTTATGGTATTGCTATTTTGGCAATTAAATTTCACCCCAGAACAAAATCTATCCTTTGACTGATACTATTAAACTTGTCCAGTCACAGCTGGAACACCAGTTCAAGGGTATTGTTATTTTGGCAATTAAATTTCACCGCAGAAAAAAATATACTCTGTTACGGACAGAATTAAACAAGGCCTTAAACAGCTGGAACACCAGATTCAGGCTATTGCTATTTTGGCAATTGAATTTCACCCCAGAAAAAAATATACCCTGTTATGGACAGATTTAGACTAGGCCTGCAACAGCTGGAACAACAGTTTTACTGTATTTCTATTTTTGCAACTGAATTTCACCGCAGAAAATAATATATCTTATGACGGACACTATGAAACTTGTCCAGCCACTGCTGGGACACCAGATCTATGGTATTGCTATTTTGGCAATTGAATGTCACCCCATAAAAAACATATCCTTTGCCGTACACTATTAAACTTGGCCAGCCACTGCTGGGACACCAGATTTACTGGTATTGCTATTTTGGCAATTGAATTACAACCCAGAAAAAAATAAATCCTTTGCCGTACACTATTAAACTTGTCCAGCCACAGCTGAAACGACTGATTTACGGTATTGCTGTTTTGGCAATTGAATGTCACCCCATAAAAATATATATCCTTTCCCGGACACTATTAAATTTGGCCAGCCACAGCTGATACCACTGATTTATAGTATTGCTGTTTTGACAATTGAATTTCACCCCAGAACAAAATATATCCTTTCCCGGACAATATTAAAATTGGCCAGCCCCAGCTGAAACCACTGATTTATGGTATTGCTATTTTGGCAATTAAATTTCACCCCAGAACAAAATCTATCCTTTGACTGATACTATTAAACTTGTCCAGTCACAGCTGGAACACCAGTGCAAGGGTATTGTTATTTTGGCAATTAAATTTCACCGCAGAAAAAAATATACCCTGTTACGGACAGAATTAAACAAGGCCTTAAACAGCTGGAACACCAGATTCAGGCTATTGCTATTTTGGTAATTGAATTTCACCCCAGAAAAAATATACCCTTTTACGGACAGATTTAAACGAAGCCTGCAACAGCTGGAACAACAGTTTTACTGTATTTCTATTTTTGCAACTGAATTTCACCGCAGAAAATAATATATCTTATGACGGACACTATGAAACTTGTCCAGCCACTGCTGGGACACCAGATCTATGGTATTGCTATTTTGGCAATTGAATGTCACCCCATAAAAAACATATCCTTTGCCGTACACTATTAAACTTGGCCAGCCACTGCTGGGACACCAGATTTACGGTATTGCTATTTTGGCAATTGAATTACAACCCAGAAAAAAATAAATCCTTTGCCGTACACTATTAAACTTGTCCAGCCACAGCTGAAACGACTGATTTAAGGTATTGCTATTTTGGCAATTGAATTTCACAACAGAAAAAAATATACGCTTTACGGACAGATTTAAACAAGACCTGCAACAGCTGGAACACAAGATTCAGGGTTTTGCTATTTTGGCAATTAAATTTCACCCCAGAAAAAAATATACCCATTTACGGACAGATTTAAAAGAAGCCTGCAACAGCTGGAACAACAGTTTTACTGTATTTCTATTTTTGCAACTGAACTTCACCGCAGAAAATAATATATCTTATGACGGACACTATAAAACTTGTCCAGCCACTGCTGGGACACCAGATTGACGGTATTGCTATTTTGGCAATTGAATGTCACCCCATAAAAAAATATATCCTTTCCCGGACACTATTAAACTTGGCCAGCCACAGCTGATACCACTGATTTATGGTATTGCTATTTTGGCAATTGAATTTCACCCCAAAAAAATATATCCTTTCCCGGACACTATTAAAATTGGCCAGCCACAGCTGATACCGCTGATTTATGGTACTGCTATTTTGGCAATTGAATTTCACCCCAGAAAAAAAATATCCTTTCCCGGACAATATTAAACTTGGCCAGCCACAGCTGAAACCACTGATTTATAGCATTGCTATTTTGGCAATTGAATTTCACCCCAGAACAAAATATATCCTTTGCAGGACACTATTAAACTTGGCCAGCCACAGCTGAAACCACTGATTTATAGTATTGCTATTTTGACAATTAAATTTCACCCCAGAAGAAAATCTATCCTTTGACTGATACTATTAAACTTGTCCAGTCACAGCTGGAACACCAGTTCAAGGGTATTGTTATTTTGGCAATTAAATTTCACCGCAGAAAAAATTTTTCCCTGTTACGGACAGAATTAATTAACCTCCAAACACCAAATCTGCGCCAATCACAGGTGTGTCTGCGCGATATCCACACCACCAAAAAAGCCACACCAAATGGTATATAAAGATAGCCAAATTTTATTAAATAATCCATTAAAAAACACATAAATGAGCAATCAATTAATGACACCAACCCATTATAGGAAAAAATGTGATGACAAAGACAGTACAATGCTACCTCGGCACAAATACAATTTACAGTTAGAAACCACATGCAAGACAGTGAGAGAGCATATTTGCATTACAACAATCAATCTCATGCACAGTGTTAACTCTCCCAAAGGTTGCACTCCTAGGAAATGCCCATTGGATTTCTATACCCTATCCAAATGGAGAAACCTATGGGATAACTATACCCTAAATACGGGTCTCATCACCATAGGAGAGATAGCCTCAAGTAAGAGGGAATTGAATCCAAATGGATGTCAGAATGGTTAATCAACCTAGAACATCATCACATACCTAAAGTGCCGAGTGCAGTGTAAACTGTCCACAACAAACGCCCGACGCGCGTTTCGCCCGTAGCTTCGTCCAGGGGCATTCAATTCCCTCTTACTTGAGGCTATCTCTCCTATGGTGATGAGACCCGTATTTAGGGTATAGTTATCCCATAGGTTTCTCCATTTGGATAGGGTATAGAAATCCAATGGGCATTTCCTAGGAGTGCAACCTTTGGGAGAGTTAACACTGTGCATGAGATTGATTGTTGTAATGCAAATATGCTCTCTCACTGTCTTGCATGTGGTTTCTAACTGTAAATTGTATTTGTGCCGAGGTAGCATTGTACTGTCTTTGTCATCACATTTTTTCCTACAATGGGTTGGTGTCATTAATTGATTGCTCATTTATGTGTTTTTTAATGGATTATTTAATAAAATTTGGCTATCTTTATATACCATTTGGTGTGGCTTTTTTGGTGGTACGGACAGAATTAAACAAGGCCTTAAAAAGCTGGAACACCAGATTCAGGCTATTGCTATTTTGGCAATTGAATTTCACTCCAGAAAAAAATATACCTTGTTATGGACAGATTTAAACAAGGCCTGCAACAGCTGGAACACCACATTAAGGGTATTGCTATTTTGGCAATTTAATTTAACCCCAGAACAAAAAATTTCCTTTGCAGGACACTATTAAACTTGGCCAGCCACTGCTGGGACACCAGATTTACTGGTATTGCTGTTTTGGCAATTGAATGTCTCCCCATAAAAATATATATCCTTTCCCGGACACTATTAAACTTGGCCAGCCACAGCTGATACCACTGATTTATGGTATTGCTGTTTTGGCAATTGAATTTCACCCCAGAAAAAAATATATCCTTTCCCGGACAATATTAAAATTGTCCAGCCACAGCTGATACCGCTGATTTATGGTATTGCTATTTTGGCAATTGAATTTCACCCCAGAAAAAATATATCCTTTCCCGGACACTATTAAACTTGGCCAGCCACAGCTGATACCGCTGATATATGGTATTGCTATTTTGGCAATTGAATTTCACCCCAGAAAAAATATATCCTTTGCCGGACACTATTAAACTTGGCCAGCCACAGCTGAAACCACTGATTTATGGTATTGCTAATTTGGCAATTGAATTTCACCCGAGAACAAAATATATCCTTTGCAGGACACTATTAAACTTGGCCAGCCACAGCTGAAACCACTGATTTATGGTATTGCTATTTTGGCAATTAAATTTCACCCCAGAACAAAATCTATCCTTTGACTGATACTATTAAACTTGTCCAGTCACAGCTGGAACACCAGTTCAAGGGTATTGTTATTTTGGCAATTAAATTTCACCGCAGAAAAAAATATACTCTGTTACGGACAGAATTAAACAAGGCCTTAAACAGCTGGAACACCAGATTCAGGCTATTGCTATTTTGGCAATTGAATTTCACCCCAGAAAAAAATATACCCTGTTATGGACAGATTTAGACTAGGCCTGCAACAGCTGGAACAACAGTTTTACTGTATTTCTATTTTTGCAACTGAATTTCACCGCAGAAAATAATATATCTTATGACGGACACTATGAAACTTGTCCAGCCACTGCTGGGACACCAGATCTATGGTATTGCTATTTTGGCAATTGAATGTCACCCCATAAAAAACATATCCTTTGCCGTACACTATTAAACTTGGCCAGCCACTGCTGGGACACCAGATTTATGGTATTGCTATTTTGGCAATTGAATTACAACCCAGAAAAAAATAAATCCTTTGCCGTACACTATTAAACTTGTCCAGCCACAGCTGAAACGACTGATTTACGGTATTGCTGTTTTGGCAATTGAATGTCACCCCATAAAAATATATATCCTTTCCCGGACACTATTAAATTTGGCCAGCCACAGCTGATACCACTGATTTATAGTATTGCTGTTTTGACAATTGAATTTCACCCCAGAACAAAATATATCCTTTCCCGGACAATATTAAAATTGGCCAGCCCCAGCTGAAACCACTGATTTATGGTATTGCTATTTTGGCAATTAAATTTCACCCCAGAACAAAATCTATCCTTTGACTGATACTATTAAACTTGTCCAGTCACAGCTGGAACACCAGTGCAAGGGTATTGTTATTTTGGCAATTAAATTTCACCGCAGAAAAAAATATACCCTGTTACGGACAGAATTAAACAAGGCCTTAAACAGCTGGAACACCAGATTCAGGCTATTGCTATTTTGGTAATTGAATTTCACCCCAGAAAAAATATACCCTTTACGGACAGATTTAAACGAAGCCTGCAACAGCTGGAACAACAGTTTTACTGTATTTCTATTTTTGCAACTGAATTTCACCGCAGAAAATAATATATCTTATGACGGACACTATGAAACTTGTCCAGCCACTGCTGGGACACCAGATCTATGGTATTGCTATTTTGGCAATTGAATGTCACCCCATAAAAAACATATCCTTTGCCGTACACTATTAAACTTGGCCAGCCACTGCTGGGACACCAGATTTACGGTATTGCTATTTTGGCAATTGAATTACAACCCAGAAAAAATAAATCCTTTGCCGTACACTATTAAACTTGTCCAGCCACAGCTGAAACGACTGATTTAAGGTATTGCTATTTTGGCAATTGAATTTCACAACAGAAAAAAATATACGCTTTACGGACAGATTTAAACAAGACCTGCAACAGCTGGAACACAAGATTCAGGGTTTTGCTATTTTGGCAATTAAATTTCACCCCAGAAAAAAATATACCCATTTACGGACAGATTTAAAAGAAGCCTGCAACAGCTGGAACAACAGTTTTACTGTATTTCTATTTTTGCAACTGAACTTCACCGCAGAAAATAATATATCTTATGACGGACACTATAAAACTTGTCCAGCCACTGCTGGGACACCAGATTGACGGTATTGCTATTTTGGCAATTGAATGTCACCCCATAAAAAAATATATCCTTTCCCGGACACTATTAAACTTGGCCAGCCACAGCTGATACCACTGATTTATGGTATTGCTATTTTGGCAATTGAATTTCACCCCAAAAAAATATATCCTTTCCGGACACTATTAAAATTGGCCAGCCACAGCTGATACCGCTGATTTATGGTACTGCTATTTTGGCAATTGAATTTCACCCCAGAAAAAAAATATCCTTTCCCGGACAATATTAAACTTGGCCAGCCACAGCTGAAACCACTGATTTATAGCATTGCTATTTTGGCAATTGAATTTCACCCCAGAACAAAATATATCCTTTGCAGGACACTATTAAACTTGGCCAGCCACAGCTGAAACCACTGATTTATAGTATTGCTATTTTGACAATTAAATTTCACCCCAGAAGAAAATCTATCCTTTGACTGATACTATTAAACTTGTCCAGTCACAGCTGGAACACCAGTTCAAGGGTATTGTTATTTTGGCAATTAAATTTCACCGCAGAAAAATTTTTTCCCTGTTACGGACAGAATTAATTAACCTCCAAACACCAAATCTGCGCCAATCACAGGTGTGTCTGCGCGATATCCACACCACCAAAAAAGCCACACCAAATGGTATATAAAGATAGCCAAATTTTATTAAATAATCCATTAAAAAACACATAAATGAGCAATCAATTAATGACACCAACCCATTATAGGAAAAAATGTGATGACAAAGACAGTACAATGCTACCTCGGCACAAATACAATTTACAGTTAGAAACCACATGCAAGACAGTGAGAGAGCATATTTGCATTACAACAATCAATCTCATGCACAGTGTTAACTCTCCCAAAGGTTGCACTCCTAGGAAATGCCCATTGGATTTCTATACCCTATCCAAATGGAGAAACCTATGGGATAACTATACCCTAAATACGGGTCTCATCACCATAGGAGAGATAGCCTCAAGTAAGAGGGAATTGAATCCAAATGGATGTCAGAATGGTTAATCAACCTAGAACATCATCACATACCTAAAGTGCCGAGTGCAGTGTAAACTGTCCACAACAAACGCCCGACGCGCTTTCGCCCGTAGCTTCGTCCAGGGGCATTCAATTCCCTCTTACTTGAGGCTATCTCTCCTATGGTGATGAGACCCGTATTTAGGGTATAGTTATCCCATAGGTTTCTCCATTTGGATAGGGTATAGAAATCCAATGGGCATTTCCTAGGAGTGCAACCTTTGGGAGAGTTAACACTGTGCATGAGATTGATTGTTGTAATGCAAATATGCTCTCTCACTGTCTTGCATGTGGTTTCTAACTGTAAATTGTATTTGTGCCGAGGTAGCATTGTACTGTCTTTGTCATCACATTTTTTCCTACAATGGGTTGGTGTCATTAATTGATTGCTCATTTATGTGTTTTTAATGGATTATTTAATAAAATTTGGCTATCTTTATATACCATTTGGTGTGGCTTTTTGGTGGTACGGACAGAATTAAACAAGGCCTTAAAAAGCTGGAACACCAGATTCAGGCTATTGCTATTTTGGCAATTGAATTTCACTCCAGAAAAAATATACCTTGTTATGGACAGATTTAAACAAGGCCTGCAACAGCTGGAACACCACATTAAGGGTATTGCTATTTTGGCAATTTAATTTAACCCCAGAACAAAAAATTTCCTTTGCAGGACACTATTAAACTTGGCCAGCCACTGCTGGGACACCAGATTTACGGTATTGCTGTTTTGGCAATTGAATGTCTCCCCATAAAAATATATATCCTTTCCCGGACACTATTAAACTTGGCCAGCCACAGCTGATACCACTGATTTATGGTATTGCTGTTTTGGCAATTGAATTTCACCCCAGAAAAAATATATCCTTTCCCGGACAATATTAAAATTGTCCAGCCACAGCTGATACCGCTGATTTATGGTATTGCTATTTTGGCAATTGAATTTCACCCCAGAAAAAATATATCCTTTCCCGGACACTATTAAACTTGGCCAGCCACAGCTGATACCGCTGATATATGGTATTGCTATTTTGGCAATTGAATTTCACCCCAGAAAAAATATATCCTTTGCCGGACACTATTAAACTTGGCCAGCCACAGCTGAAACCACTGATTTATGGTATTGCTAATTTGGCAATTGAATTTCACCCGAGAACAAAATATATCCTTTGCAGGACACTATTAAACTTGGCCAGCCACAGCTGAAACCACTGATTTATGGTATTGCTATTTTGGCAATTAAATTTCACCCCAGAACAAAATCTATCCTTTGACTGATACTATTAAACTTGTCCAGTCACAGCTGGAACACCAGTTCAAGGGTATTGTTATTTTGGCAATTAAATTTCACCGCAGAAAAAAATATACTCTGTTACGGACAGAATTAAACAAGGCCTTAAACAGCTGGAACACCAGATTCAGGCTATTGCTATTTTGGCAATTGAATTTCACCCCAGAAAAAAAATATACCCTGTTATGGACAGATTTAGACTAGGCCTGCAACAGCTGGAACACCACATTAAGGGTATTGCTATTTTGGCAATTGAATTTAACCCCAGAACAAAATATTTCCTTTGCAGGACAGTATTAAACTTGGCCAGCCACAGCTGAACCCACTGATTTATGGTATTGCTATTTTGGCAATTACATTTTGTTCTGGGGTGAAATTCATCCTTTGCCGGACACTTTTAAACTTGGCCAGCCACAGCTGAAACCACTGATTTATGGTTTTGCTATTTTGGCAATTGAATTTCACCCCAGAAAAAAATATATCCTTTACCGGACACTATTATACTTTGCCAGCCACTGCTGGGACACCAGATTTAGGGGATTGCTATTTTGGCAATTGAATTTCACCTCAGAAAATTATCTATCCTTTGCCAGACAGCAGACAGTATTACACTTGGCTAGCCACAGCTGGGACACCAGATTTAGGGGATTGCTATTTTGGCAATTGAATTTAACCCCTTAATAAAATATAGAAATTTATATCCTGAGTTTCTAGGGGTGTCAGTTAGCACAGCCAAGTCCCTGATGAAGGATATAGCCAAAAAAAAACTAGTATTGATTGATTGATGAACTTGGTGGCAGCTTGTGCTGGTGCACCACAAGTCACAAAATGGCTGCCGATCACCCCAGAAAAAAGTGACAGAAAAACGCTCTGTGCGGCCTAAAAACCAGTGAGCAATTAACTAGCAGAAGTTGAATCATTCACAGCTGTTGATCGATCACTTCATTAGGTGTTTTTGCTGACTTTTCCCTGCCTAATCTCGCCCTCACAGAAGCTGCATCCTCTCCCTACACTAATCAGAGCAGTGTGACGTGCGGCGTTACGTGACTCCAGCTTAAATATAGGCTGGGTCACATGCTGCACTTGGCCAATCACAGCCATGCCATTAGTAGGCATAGCTGTGATGGCTTCTTAGGGCAAGAAGTAAAACACTAGCTGATTGGCTGATGTGCAGCCCTTCAGAAAGCGGTAGGAAATCGCCGAACAACGGATCCGAATCCAAACTTTTTTGAAAATGTTCGGGTCTGGGTCCCGAACACCCCAAAATTCGGTACGAACCCGAACTATTCTCGAACTGTTCGCTCAACACTAGTATTGGTCCCTATTCTCTTCAATATATTTATTAATGATCTTGTAGATGGCTTGCACAGTAAAATATAAATTTTTATTCAGATGACATTAAACTTTGTAAAGTAATTAACACGGAAGAGGACAGTATACTGCTCCATATGGATCTGGATAGATTGGAGGCTTGGGCAGAAATGTGGCAGATGAGGTTTAACATTAACAAATGTAAGGTTATGCACATGGGAAGGAATAATGCAAGTTACCTGTACATACTAAATGGTAAAACACTGGGTAACACTGACATGGAAAAGGACCTAGGAATTTTAGTGAACAGCAAACTAAGATGTAGAAATCAGTGTCAGGCGATTAAGATAATCAGGTGCATCAAAAGGGGCATAGATGCCTGTGATAAGAAAATAGTCCTGCCACTTTAAAAATAACTTGTCAGACCACACATGTAGTTTTGTGTATAGTTCTGGGCTCCTGTGAACAAGGCAGATGTAGCAGACCCGGAGAAGGTTCAGAGAAGGGCAACTAAAGTGATAACTGGAATGGGTGGACCCACTGGACCACAGTACCCAGAAAGATTATTAAAATTAGGGTTATTCAAAAATGTTCACTAAGGGGGAGATCTAATAAATATGTATAAATTCTAGCAGAAGGACCCGGCTTCGCATATTTCATCTACTGTTTGTGTGTGTCGTTAAAAGATATCAACCATATCCCTCATAACAGTGACCTCTACAGCACCCCTCTCCTTTAACACCTTTAACAGTGAACTCCACAGTCCCCCATCCCTTAACACTGACCCCTCCACAGTGCACGTCTCTTTAAAATGGGACCTCCACAGCAGCCCATCCCCTTAACTTTGACTTTCACTGGAGTCCGCCCTTTTAACAGTGAGTTTCACAGCACCCCACTCCCTTAACATTGACCTCCTCAGGGCCCCCCCCCCTTAACAGTGACCTCCACAGTACCACGCTGCCTTAACAGTGACATCCACAGCAGTTGCCCCATTAATGGAGTTAGACCAATGGAGTTAGAACATGGTGGTGGAAGCGGTGGAATCACCTGGCCAAGTTGCTGGTGTAGGCATGCAGGAACCACATTCACGTAGTGGGCCGTAATGGACATGTATTGTCCTTGACCATAGTTACAGCTCCACACTTTGGCGCTGCCTAGCACTTTGGCAGACACCGACAGGCTCAAGAACAGGCCCACCTTCTGTTCTACATGTGTGTGCAGGACTGGTACTGCCTTTTTGGCAAAGAAATGATAGCCTGGGACACTCCACAGCGGCTCGGCACAAGCCATCAGTTCTCTGAAAGGTGCAGAGTCCACCACTTGGAAAGGGAGGGACTGCAGCACCAGCAACTTGGACAGGAGCACGTTCAGCCTCTGAGTCGTTGGATGAGTGCACGTATACTGTTGTCTCTTGGCAATCGTTTTGGTGATCGATTGCTGACAGAATGACTGACAAGGAGTAGGAGGGCGAGGAGCCAGAGCATCAGGACCAGCAGATGATGGGAAGGACAGACAGCTCCCTTTGGCTTAGGTGGTGGAGCCTTGACTGCCTGAAATCGGCTGCATGCCACTGGGTGATGCAGTGGTTGCTGAGGCAGGCTGGACCACCACATCGGAGCCACGCTTCTCTCAGGCCACTTTATGGTGACGCTGCATATGTTGACGCAGGAACGTGGTACCAACATTGGCACCCTGGCCACGCTTCACCTTCTGCCGACAGATTCTACATATGACCATGTTCACCTCCTCCCGCGGCTTAACTAAAAACTGCCACACCTCTGAGTAGGTGATTTTACCCGCAACACTACACACTGGCTGCTACCTCCACTGCCTCCGTGAACCCTTGCACCGCTACTTCCCGGGCAGGTAGACTCCTGCGAAGCGGGTGGTCTACCCCGGGCACGTTTGGCTCCCGACCTCCCACTGCTAACTGCTGC
Organism: Bufotes viridis; assembly: GCA_033119425.1. NCBI lineage: Eukaryota > Metazoa > Chordata > Amphibia > Anura > Bufonidae > Bufotes > Bufotes viridis. The sequence goes on from CM065596.1 coordinate 80,994,730, forward strand.
AACCCTTCTGATTCCTGCCCACGCTACCGACTTGCTGCCTCTGTCGCTGCCTCATGGGCAAGCTGCCACCCTCTTCTCCCGATGATGATGAAGCCTCTTCGTCACCCGGCTCCCAAGTGCGATCAGCTACATCATCATCGCGTTCTGTCTGCACGTCACTGATGTCCTCCTCAATAGTCTCTGGGTCAGGAGCCTGACCGCTTCCAACACCAGCTCCCATGCCACTCTCCTCATCACTACTTGCTCGCCTAGTGGAGGAATGGCGGATGTCTCCTCCACATCTTGGCTTGCAAGTAGCTGCTAACTATCTTCTAGTAACTCGTCCTCACTGTATAGTGGAGCTGAGCCCACAGCATACAATACTTCACTGGCTGAGGGAACAGAAAAGGACAGAGGCAGATTGAGGACAAGTGAGAGCACATGGCCTGCTCCCAGGCCATGCCAACTATTGTGTCTGACGAACCCCCTTACTCTTGGCTGGGGGTGTCTGATGTCACTTGCGATGAAGTCGAAGATCGTGTTAACCATTCAAGAACCGCTGGGTTGCTGGTCAAGACACGACTGCTAGCTGACACTGGGAGCTCAGGCCTCTCGCTATGACCCCTGTAGACACGACCCCTTATTCTGCTGCAACTTCTGCCTGCGCCAGAAACATTTAGGTCACCCCCTGTGCAGGGCCTGTCACTTTTCTTTCTGACATACTGTTAGATCAAATAAATAAATAAAAGGAAATTAAAACACCCCAAAAAAGTCAGTAAATTCCTCACTTCACCACATAACGGCTAATAAGCCCTTTTTTTTCCCCACTAATACACCATTAGAATATATAACTGCACCGCACAAGGGCAAATAAGACGTAGAAATATTTCCTTGTAATAAACCCATTTAATGGCTGTATCAAATAGCACTTGCATCCTAATAAGACAGGTTTGCTGGAATTACAGAGCAGTATAATGTCAATTTGGGTCCCCAGTCAGTGCAGCAAGGTGTAATAGGATCGTTCCTATTACCTAGGCTGTAACCTCCCCTGCTGAACCTTGTTCAACATAAATGCTTTCGAATTATTTCTCCCTATCCTTTCCCTACACCTTGAATAATCTCCCTGCACTTGTAAATCGTTTTTTTAGCACAATGAAGTTTTTTCTAACAATCTTCTGCTGATTGGCTGCATGCATGGCATTATGCTCCATGTCCTCACACGTGCAGCAGCCATTTTAGGAGAAAATGCGAATCTTTACCACAAAGCGTGAGGAAATTCGGCTTCAGTGCGAATGGAATATTTCCTGAAATTCAGATCGAATTCCACTTCGTCAGCTTCAATTCATCTCATCTCTATAAATGATGTTCCACATCGTAGCCTCCAGCATCAGTAATGTCCTCCATAGTGGCCCCCATCATTTCTAATGTCCCCATTGTGACCCCCAACATCAATAGTGCCCCTCATAGTGGCCTCAGCATGATTGTGGCGATTTGAAATGTCAGTGTTATACAATCACGCATCTGTGAGGTGACTTGTTGAATCAGACATTCTCCACTTACAGTTTACGCATCAGACACCCAGGAGTTAATCAAGTAGTTTTTAATCCGGAGATTGTATTACAAGATATGCATGGAATCCAGATGGTAAAAGAATTATGCCTCTAATATTCTCCTTGATAAGAAGATGAGATACTACACAGATTCTCCTCAGAGTCAGAGCACACAAAACAGAAATGCATGACAGGGAAGACAGGAAGTGGCTAGACTGAACCAACGAGAAGCTGAAACGGGGGGGGGGGGGGGAGAAGAGAGGAGCATACCAATACACAATGCAAGATACTGAAACAGAACACTCACCGTCTGGTATCTGTAGATACCACTATGTATATGCATAACAATTAATAATGTTATAAACCTGAGGAATAAACAGATGAATAATGTCCATAAACCTGAAAAGGAAACATGCAATGAACATTTATTCAAACCAAAAAAGGATATGTCTTCAGTTCAGACCATAGAGCTGGTACTCGAAACAGTCCTAGTAGATGATGAGAATCTTTGGTAGAAGGAATCTCAACATGGAAGTTCTTTCCATCCGAACTGGAAACTACTTTAGTAATAAGTCCAGTAGGCCAGTCGAGACGATTACAGGAGATTGTCTGTTGCTTTCATTAGAAGCTGAGCGAGACTTGGTTCTCCTTGATCTTACCAAAGATTTAGACCAAGAGCGCTTATTTTGTGAGGCTGATTTACATGTAGATTGCTTTCTGTCTATAAATCATGAATGCAAATGCTAATGTCTGCTTTTCACTTCTGAAATGGGATCTGTCTTTGTACGTACGGACTTGGGTTGTTGACATGCAGTATTTGTCATGGACATTGGCGGTGAACTTTTCCCTGTGGTTTTAAGAAAAGGATGAGCATTATGAAGGTGCTCATCCGTTGAAGACTGGGAAGAACTGTGATCCTCTTGAGTGCAATCAACAACTGCAGATGGAACTGAAGGTTCTTGCAAAGTATCTGAAGGCCTTTCTACAAGCTGCCCTTCTGTCCAGTAACATTCTTCTGCAGCTGACTCCATGGGATTTAAGCTGCTTTCTGATGTTTTTAGAATATTTGGGCAAGGCATATCTTGCACATAGTAGTGGTTAGGACACTGTCTGAAGTAAGAAGCTTGCCCTCCTATTAATACGTCAGTTCTGAAGGAGTGTACTTGGCAGGGTCTTCGGGTTCTGTCCAGACATACATCCCCCACCATGATCCAACTCACTGTAAGTTTCTGGGCATATGGAGCGTTGAAAGGGCCATTGCGAAGTTCAAGGACCTTATGAGCCTCAAGAATGTCTCTACCTAGCAAGAGTAAGATCTCGGCATGGTTATCAAGGGGAGGAATCTCTCTGGCTATGTTCCTGAGATGAGGGTGATGCTGTGCGGCTTCAGGTGTGGGAATCTCATCCCTTGTGTTCGGCAATTTGTCACACTCAATAAGGGTTGGAAGAGAGAGTTTCTTAACTCCTTTGATGGGCTCCAAGGTGAAACCATTAGCTCTTCTTCCTGGGGTTGTCACAAGACCTGAGCATGTTCCTAGGGCGTAGGGTGTAGTCTCTCCCTCTTTCCTGAACAGATCAAAGAACTTAGGGCTAGCTAGGGAATGATTACTTTGGTCATCTAGAATAGCATACATTCTTATGGTCTTCTCTGGTTGTGCAGTAGGAAACACATTCACGAGGAAAATCTTAGAACAAGACTTACCGCACACAAGTCCTTCTCCACATACCTTTGTGCATCTGGGCGTCACGGTTGTGGTTAGTCGGTCGGCACTCTCCTGCCATGACTCTCCCCGCCTTGATCGGAATGGGGCTTGTGCCAGTTAACTGGTTCTAGGTTCCGCCTGATTGGTCCCGGGTGAACAAAGGACATATGTAGATCACTATTACATTCAGAACACTTGATTGGAACCTTACAGTCTCTGGTGAAGTGCTCAGTGGATGCACAGCATCTGAAGCAGATATTATGACTCCTTAGGAACTCCTTACGTTCCTCAAAGGGCTTTGCTATGAAGACACGACATTACCTTAAAGGATGTGGTTTATCATGGATAGGGCAATGATGATCGGGTTCCTTAGGGCTTTCATTTCCATTGTTAGTAGTGGGCACAACCCCTGTCTTTTTTACTGAAATTAGACTTTTAGGGTTTCTTTATCTGGGACTGATGTTGGTTCCCAAGGTGTTGAAGCTCGGATCGTTTTTTGCTCTAGCCAAGTCCTTGATGAACTTACAGAAGAATGAAAATGGTGGAAAGGGAACACAATGTTGCTCCTTGTATTTTGAACCTGTTGTTGCCCATTGGTCTTGAATATTGAGGGGTAATTTCTCCACAATCAGGCCCACACCATGGGAGGTATCAAGAAAGCTGAGACCTGGTAGCTGCTGGTCTCCTTTGACGATTTCAAACTCAAGAAGAAGATCGCTTAATTCCTGGAACCTTTTTTGGTCTGTATTGGATAATCCAGGAAAGTCGTATAGTCGTTTAAATAAGGCACGTTCAACTACTTCCGAGCCACCGTATGTCTGCTCTAATCTTTCCCATGTGAGACGAAGGCCTTTTACTGGTTCGTAGATATGAACGGTTTAAGTAACATAGTAACATAGTATATTAGGCCGAAAAAATACATTTGTCCATCCAGTTCGACCTGTTTCCTGCAACTTGATCCAGAGGAAGGCAAAAAAACCCTGTGAGGTAGAGCCAATTTTCCCCACTTAAGGGGAAAAAGTTCCTTCCCGACTCCAATCAGGCATCAGAACAACTCCCTGGATCAACGACCCATCTCTAGTAGCTATAGCCTGAAATATTATTACGCTCCAGAAATACATCCAGGCCCCTCTTGAATTCCTTTATTGTACTCACCATCACCACCTCCTCAGGCAGAGAGTTCCATAGTCTCACTGATCTTACCGTGAAGAACCCTTTTCTATGTTTGTGTACAAACCTTCTTTCCTCTAGACGCAGAGGATGTCCCCTCGTCACAGTCACAGTCCTGGGGATAAATAGATGATGGGAGAGATCTCTGTACTGACCCCTGATATATTTATACATAGTTATTAGATCTCCCCTCAGTCATCTTTTTTCTAAAGTGAATAACCCTGATTTTGATACCCTTTCAGGGTACTGTAGTTGCCCCATTCCAGTTATTACTTTAGTTGCCCTCCTCTGAACCCTCTCTAGCTCTGCTATGTCTGCCTTGTTCACAGGAGCCCAGAACTGTACACAGTACTCCATGTGTGGTCTGACTAGTGATTTATAAAGTGGTAAGACTATATTTTCATCACGGGCATCTATGCCCCTTTTGATGCAACCCATTATCTTATTGGCCTTAGCAGCAGCTGCCTGACACTGGTTTTTACAGCTTAGTTTGTTATTTATTAAAATTCCGCCTATGCAAGAACTTGAGTCTCTTAGCACAGTTTGACGACCATGAACCTAGCCATCTAATTAGTAAATCAAGTTCTTGCATAGGCGGTACAGCAAGGGTTTGAACTGTTGTCTTGAAGGTGGCCTTCCAACTTCTATAGTTCTCTGGGCGATCATCAAAGTTCATAAGGCTAGTACTGATGAGGTCCCTGAGAGTGAGGTACTAGCGATTTCTGATGCGTTATTTCTTTCCTGCATCATGGCGATAAGAACTTTTCCCTCGCTGGAGTTGTTGGCACCATCTGATACCCTATGTTTGGGGGTTGGAAGATGGAATGGAGTGGCAGCTGTGTTGAACGTAAATGAAGGCTTCACATCTGGTAGTCTTGGCGCCAGCGTCTTGGTTGCTATGTAACTAGTCTCAGGAGGTTTTAATGTGATTTGATGAGCTTGAAGTGGCTTGGTCTCTAATGGCGCCTGAAATACTGTGTAAGGTGCCAGAGGTTTAAAGGAAAGAGAAATGTCCACTGAACTGGGGTCAACTGTATAGTTATCAGCTGCCTCTTTTTCTATACGCATGAGTTCAGCAGGCTGGCGTGCAGAGCCCAATTCTTCTGGTGCAAATGCATTGACTTTGCTTTGGTCTAGGACGAATTGCAGGGTACAGCCTTCTGAGTCATTAGATATCTTGGACATAGGATGATAAGCTTCTTCTTTTTCAGCAGCTTCTTCAAGAACTCTGAGTTCAGCCATGGCTGCTGCTTCTTCCTTTTCCTTCTGAAGGACCTCCAACTCAGCTTCGGCCTTGGCTTTGGTCACTTACGCCTGAGCCTGTATAGCTGCTTGATTAGCTTGAGATTGGGCTTGTATAGCTTGCGCCTAAGCCTGTATAGCTGCTTGATTAGCTTGGGATAGGGCTTGTGTCTCTGCGACTTGTGCCTTAATGGCTGCTTCCTTTTTAATGCAGTTAACTTGTACCTTCGCTGCTTCCGCTTTTGCGCGTGCCAACACCAATGAGCTACTCAGCGAAGAGTGCTGTGAGTGAGACCTTAGCTATGAGGACTGAGCAATAGATTTCGAGGAACAGAATGAAGCCTTGGAGTGCCTTGAAAGTTAGTATGGCGGGACGCAGTTTCATATTGTTGTGATATCTTGTCCTCTAGCATTGACTTGACTGCCATAAATCTGCTATATCTTTCATCATTAAGTGCAGTGTGGGTCTTTAATTCTAGGATTAATTTCTCTGAGTTGAGACTTGATAACAGAGAAGAATATTTTTCAGACAGTCTCTTAAAACTATCATAGGTTTTATTCAATTTTGTACACATGGCCTTTAATTGATCTTCGTTATAGCCTGATCCATGTGCTGCATCCTGTTTTGTTCAGTCTTTTCCCACAAAATAGATACATTATTGGATATTTCAATTTTGTTAGTTAGGAGCGCCTCCTTCATTTTTAATGAGGGCTTAGAAATCCTTCTAGCCATGTCCTGCATTTCCATCTGTAACACAACAGTGACCTCTAGTGGTGGTTCAGTCTTTTAATAGCTTACAGCAGGCAGACGATATTTACCTCAGAAAACAGGCTGAATACAGTTCCTAGCCTGTATGAAACTGAAATTGCTAAAAGCTTCTGCAATCCTAGTGAATGCAGTACTGAGCAGTATAAGATATTACCTTACACTTTAGCATAACAGGAGACAAATGATGATGGCTACTACTTGGAGGAGGAAAATATTATTTTCTTAGTGGGAGAAGGAGAGTACTAAGACCATTCTTTTACTGTGGCGTTTCGAAATGTCAGCCTTATACAATCACGCATCTGTGAGGTGACTTGTTGAATCAGACATTCTCCACTTACAGTTTACGCATCAGACACCCAGGAGTTAATCAAGTAGTTTTTAATCTGAAGATTGTATTACAAGATATGCAGGGAATCCAGATGGTAAAAGAATTATGCCTCTAATATTCTCCTTGATAAGAAGATGAGATACTACACAGATTCTCCTCAGATTCTCCTCAGAGTCAGAGCACACCAAACAGCAATGCATAACAGGGAAAAATGGCTAGACTGAACCAACTAGAAGCTGAAACAGAGGGGGGAGGAGAAGAGAGGAGCATACCAATACACAATGCAAGATTCTGAAACAGAACAAGTGCACAAGTCCAGCTGCATCCAATGAGGAGTGAGTGTCCCCTGCATTTTGGATGAGGTATTTTTTAAATTATTTTGACCCCTGAAATGCCCCCCCCCCCCCCGAGTACTTGTGTTTGTCGGTCGTACACGGGTGCACTCCTGTCTAAACAACTGCAGCTTTTTACTGGCCTTTAAAAAACAGCCATGTGACCAGCCCCATAAACTTTAATTGGTTGTAAAAATGTCTGTTTGATGATTGCTACTTAAAAAGCCGTCACACAGCCATTTTCACGTTTGTGTGCATGTAGCCTAAATAACATCACTAACCTGCCTTTAGCCCCTCCAATATACAGCCCCATGTAAATAACATCAATCTCTCCAGCCCTCTCCAACATACAGCCCCATGCAAATAACATCACTTTCAGCCTTAACATACAGTTTCACGTGAATAACATCCCCCCTTCAGCCCTAACATACAGTCCCAGGCAAATAACATCCCTCCCTTCAGCCCTAACATACAGTCCCATGTAAATAACATCCTTCCTTTCAGCCCTAACATACAGTCCCATGTAAATAACATCACTCCTCGGCATGAGCTAAGCGAGCTTCGGATCCTAGATCTGAAATCACTTCGCTCAAAACTATGCTGTACAGAGATGCAGTACAGTATTAAAATGTACAGCCTCCGATGAGTCAGTTGTTCACAAAGTCGTGCGAGACTTTGGTGAATAACTTCGGTACCTTGGAACCGAAGCTGAGTTCGGATCCAAGTTTTTAAATAGTTTTTCAGTATAAAAATCAAATACCAAAGTTCTTCACTGAAGTCTCGCATTTTAATGCCATACCTAGACAGACCTGTGTACAGCATTAATCTGAAGTTTTGAACCGCAGGTCCTTCTCCACCACTGAACCCTGTCTCTAGCAATTCTGCTGCAGTGATTCAATTGTATCGCCGTCCTGAGGACAGCAATACAGTTGTATATGTTCTACAGGCAGAGCAGAATCGGAAATTACAACTCCCTTGGTTCCTTATCCCAACTAGGATAGGTAATATTAACCTCTTTAGGACCGCCGCACGCAGATACGCATGATCTCGGCGGTCCCTCTGTTCCTCGTTGACGCGCGGGGCGTCATCTTGCCTGAACGGGCACACAGACTGTCGGGATCAGCACATGGGAAGTTCGTCACCAGCTTGCCAGCCAATGATCGTCGCTGGCAGGCTAGTGATTTTTAAAAAAACTAATCAAGAGCCATGAAATGCATTATATTTATAAATATAATGCATTAAATGGCTTCTGTGCCCTCTCCTGGGTCCTTTTCGTCGGTTGGACCCAGGAGAAAGCACATCTCTACAGTGAGTACACCAAGCACCACACTTCAGGCCCTGATTACCCCCCATCACCCCAATTAACCCCTTGATCACCCCTCTAAGTCACCTGTCAATCATCTAGTGAAAGGGAAAAAAGTGATCAGTTTAAACTGTCACTTTTTTTTTTCACCAGGATTGACTTTTAGGTTTAGATTAGTTTAGGCCCCCTTCGGTAGGTAGTTAGCGTTAGCGCCCAGCCCACCGCACCGCAGTCACTGATTCGCTGATTAGCGTAGCGCTAATCAGCATTTGTACTTTTATAGTATCTGTAAGTGATCAGAACTGATCACGGTCAGATCTATAATAGTATTAGTGTCACCTTAGTTCGCCCCCCACCCAAAACGCAGTGTTTGCCCGATCAGGCCTGATCGGTCGCCCACACGTGCGTTCACCCACGCCCGCCACGCTGCAGGGACAAAATATTTTTTTTTTTGTAATCACTGCACAATCACTTCACAAGCGCTGCGGCGATAAAAAAATCTATTTTAATCTTTTTTATCAATCGCAGCGGCTTCTGTACTTCGCTACCCTCCCATTTGTAAGGCAGGCTTGCTCTTTTTCTTGGGTAGTCTCAGGGAAAAATTTTGTCAAATAAGTGGTATTCTCCTGAAGAGGCCTACAGGATTCTGACCCAGTCGGATGAGGAATGGGAACCCTCATCTGATGAATCTAGCGGGTCAGAATATGAACCTGTAGAAAGCAGTGGCAGTCTGACCCGAAGTTCGGACGAGGAGGTTGAGGTCCCTGATACCACCAGGCGTACCCGGCCCAAGTCGCTAGACCACAGGTAGCGCAGGATCCGTTTCAAGGGCAGCAGAGTGGGGCTGGCCCTGCCGGATTACGTGGTGAGGCATACACCAGCAGCGCAGCCCATCCTGGACCTACTACCAGCACTGCCGTACAACATGGTGAAGTGGCGAGCACCAGAAGGCCAGTTGAAGCTGGTACGGTGGCACGTGCAGTAATTCCCCCGTCGCAGCCACCGCGCAGACAGGCCCGTAGAGCCCCTAGAATCCCTGAGGTGCTGGCAAACCCTGATTGGCAGTCCCCATCTTCAGCCGCACCATTAGTTCCCCCTTTCACCGCCCAGTCAGGAGTTCGGGTGGAGACAGCTCAGATCGGATCGGCACTGGGGTTTTTTGAGCTGTTCTTCACTGCGGAGTTCTATGACTTAGTCGTGGCAGAAACAAATCGGTATGCCACTCAATTTATTACCGCCAAACCCGAAAAGCTTCTATGCCCAGCCTTTCCGGTTGAAACCACTCCAAGTTTCCGAATGTAAAACTTTTCTGGGCCTTCTCCTCAACATGGGCCTGAAAAAAAAACATGAATTGCGGTCATATTGGTCCACGAACCCAATTCATTACATGCCCATGTACTCTGCTGCCATGTCCAGGACACGATTTGAGACCATCCTGCGTTTCCTGCACTTTAGCGACAACACCACCTCCCGTCCCAGAGGCCACCCAGCTTTTGACCTTCTCCACAAAATTCGGCCCCTCATAGACCACTTCAACCTGAAATTTGCAGATTTGTATACCCCCGCACAAAACATCTGCGTAGACGAGTCCCTGATACATTTTACCGGGCGCCTTGGCTTCAAACAGTACATCCCAAGCAAGCGCGCCCGGTATGGGGTCAAATTGTATAAGCTGTGTGAAAGGGCCACAGGCTATACACACAAAGTTCGGATCTATGAGGGAAAAGATCAGACCCTGGAGCCGGTCGGTTGCCCTGGCTACCTGGGGAGCAGTGGGAAGATAGTCTCGGACTTGGTGTCACCCTTATTCGGCAAGGGGTACCATCTTTATGTGGACAATTTCTACACAAGTGTGGCCCTCTTCAGGCATTTGTTCTTAGAACAGATTGGCTGCTGTGGCACCTTGCGACCGAGTCGCCGGGGCTTCCCCCAACAGCTCGTTACCACCCGTCTTGCAAGGGGGGAGAGGGCTGCTTTGTGTAACCAAGAACTGCTCGCGGGGAAATGGAGAGACAAGCGAGACGTTTACATGCTCTCCTCCATTCACGCAGACACGACAGTACAAATTGAACGGGCAACCAGTGTCGTTGAAAAGCCCCTCTCAGTCCACGACTATAACCTCCACATGGAAGGAGTGGACTTCAATGACCAGATGTTGGCCCCGTATTTGATTTCCCGCCGCACCAGACGCTGGTATAAGAAGGTGTCTGTATATTTATTTCAATTGGCTATGTATAATAGTTTTGTTCTCTACAGTAAGGCTGGGAGAACAGGATACTTTCTCAAATTTCAGGAAGAGATCATCGAGATCCTCCTGTATTCAGGAGGTTCCGTGGCCCCAACCACCAGTGTATTGAGCCGTCTACACGAGCGTCATTTCCCCAATGTCGTTGCTGGTACCTCAACCCAACCGCCACCCAGAAAAAGATGTCGTGTCTGTAGCAGGAGTGGAATAAGGCGTGACACCCGTTATTTCTGTTCTGACTGTCCTGACCACCCTGCCCTATGCCTAGGGGAGTGTTTCCGGAAGTACCACACTCAGGTACATTTAGGGACGTAGGGACAGCACAACACAGGTAGTTTTTGCAATCAGGCTCTAGGGTCTCTCAGGATACTAGGTTTTGAGAGACCCTAACACAGGCATGCTCAACCTGCGGCCCTCCAGCTGTTCTAAAACTACAATTCCCACAATGCCCTGCTGTAGGCTGATAGCTTTAGGCTGTTCGGGCATGATGGGAGTTGTAGTTTTGCAACAGCTGGAGGGCCGCAGGTTGAGCATGCCTGCCCTAACACATAGGGGTGCTGGTGTGCTACAGCAGAAATGTGAAACGGTAGAAACGTCTCCTTTCACTTGGGATAAAGTGCATAATGTCCTTCGCACCATCTCTGTGTGATTTACACTTTACACATTGTCCTATGGGAGAGGAGAGGTTTCTGCAAGGAAAATAAAGAGTGAAAAGAAAAAAAAAATTAAACAGGTAGCAAGAAAAAGAAATCTTGAGTTAGTTCAGGTTTTAAAAGTTTTGATGTTCAGGTTTTATAAAGTTTGTAACGTTCAAGTTTATGAGCCTGCTGCCTGTTTTTTCTTCTTTTTTATTTTTTCCGCCTAACCACCCTTTATTTTCCAGGTAGACCAACGGACCAACCGACGAAAACGCTGCAGCACTGATGTGCATTCTGAGAGAAGCATTGCGCTGCTGTCAGAAGACACGTGAAGTCGGTGTATGCGGCGCTGCAAGATGAGATTTCTCCTCTGCAGTACAGGTACGTTTGCCCAGGCATATGAGCTGAGGAGAGGTGTTGGAGTTCATAAGCTTTGGCAAACACTTTGTATCAAAAATCTGGCAAAGATGTCTCCCTCCAAAACGATCGATTGATCGATGTGAATGGAGAAATCACATTTGCCAGGACATAGGAGCTGAAGTGGGTATGGATGTTTGGGCGGAGCCCCTATGGCCTGGCAATCATCGATCGATGCGAATGAGAAATCTGTGCCGTTCATTTTTTCTTTCAGCCCAGAGGCTGAACGGAAAAAAAATCTCATTACCCGTATGCTCAATATCAGGAGAATAGTAGAATCTCCTAATGCTGGCCATACATGTAATGATTGCGGAGACCCTCAAATGCCAGAGCAGTACAAAAACCTCACATGTGACCCCATTTTAGAAAGAAGACACCCCAAGGTATTCGCTGAGGGGCATATTGAGTCCATGAAAGATTGAACTTTTTGTCACAAGTTAGCAGAAAGGGAGACTTTGTGAGAAAAAACAAAAAAAATCAAATTCCACTAACTTGTGCCAAAAAAAAAAAAATCTTCTATGAACTCGCCGTGCCTCTCACAGAATACCTTGGGGTGTCTTCTTTCTAAAATGGGGTCACATTTGGGGTATTTTTAGTGCCCTGGCATTTTAGGGGCCCTAAAGCGTGAGAAGTAAAATGCTTGAAAATCCTAAAAGGTACTCATTGGAATTTGAGCCCCTTTGCGCATCTTAGCTGCAAAAAAGTGGCACACATGTGGTATCGCCGTACTCAGGAGAAGTAGGGCAATGTGTTTTGGGGTGTATTTTTACATATACCCATGCTGGGTGCGAAAAATATCTCTGTAAATTGACAACTTTGTATAAAAAAATGGAAAAAGTTGTCATTTACAGAGATATTTTTCACACACAGTATGGGTATATGTAAAACCAAAACACATTGCCCTACTTCTCCCGAGTACGGCGATACCACATGTGTGCCACTTTTTTGCAGCCAAGATGCGCAAAGGGGCCTTAATCCAATGAGTACCTTTAGGATTTCACAGGACATTTTTACGCATTTGGATTCCTAACTCCTTCTCACGCTTTAGGGGCCCCTAAAATGCCAGGGCAGTAAAAATACCACACAAGTGACCCCATTTTAGAAAGCAGACACCCCAAGGTATTCTGTGTGGGGTATGGTGAGTACATTTAAATTTTATTTTTTGTCACAAGTTAGTGGAATATGAGACTTTGTAAAATAAATAAAAAATAAAAAATAAATCCATTTCTGCTAACTTGTGACAAAAAATAAAAACTTTCATGAATTTACTATGCCCATAAGCGAATACCTTAGGGTGTCTACTTTCCGAAATGGGGTCACTTCTGTGGTATTTATACTGCCCTGGCATTTTAGGGGCCCCTAAAGTGTGAGAAGGAGTTTGGAATCCAAATGCGTAAAAATGCCCTGTGAAATCCTAAAGGTACTCATTGGATTTAGGGCCCCTTTGTGCATCTTCGCTGCAAAAAAGTGTCACTCATGTGGTATCGCCGTACTCAGGAGAAGTAGTGCAATGTGTTTTGGGGTGTATTTTTACATATACCCATGCTGGGTGAGAAATATCTCTGTAAACTGACAACTTTGTATTAAAAAAATGAAAAAGTTGTCATTTACAGAGATATTTTTCACACCCAGCATGGGTATATGTAAAAATACACCCCAAAACACATTGCCCTACTTCTCCCGAGTACGGCGATACCACATGTGTCCCACTTTTTTGCAGCCAAGATGTGCAAAGGGGCCCTAAATCCAATAAGTACCTTTTGGATTTCACAGGACATTTTTACGCATTTGGATTCCAAACTCCTTCTCACGCTTTAGGGGCCCCTAAAATGCCAGGGCAGTATAAATACCACACAAGTGACCCCATTTTAGAAATCAGACACCCCAAGGTATTCTGTGAGGGGTATGGTGAGTTCATGTAAAATTTTATTTTTTGTCACAAGTTAGTGGAATATGAGACTGTGTAAAAAAATAAAAATAAGAAAAAAATTCCATTTCTGCTAACTTGTGACAAAAAAAAAAAACTTCCAGGAACTCACTATGCCCATCAGCGAATACCTTAGGGTGTCTACTTTCCAAAATGGGGTCACTTGTGGGGTTTTTCTACTGTCTTGGCATTGTAGTACGTCAGGAAACAGAACAGGTGCTCAGAAAGTCAAAGTGCGGAAATTCACTTTTTTGCACCATAGATTGTTAACGCTATAACTTTTACCCAAACCATATATATATATGTATATATATATATATATATATATACATGTAGAAAAATACATGTAGAGAAAAATTTATAGAGAAATGTAGTTTTATTTGACAAATTGTCCAACAGAAATTGAAAAATGTCATTTTTTTTGCAAAAATTTAGTCGAAAAAAGTAAATTATCAAAAAAAGTTAAAATGTCAGCAAGAATGAAATAGCACCAAATGAAAGCTCTATTAGTGAGAAGAAAAGGAGGTAAAATTCATTTGAGTGGTAAGTTGTATGGCCGAGCAATAAACGGTGAAATTAGTGTAGTGCAGAATTGTAAAAAGTGGCCTGGTCATTAAGGGTATTTAAGCTAGGGGGGCTGAGGTGGTTAATCCTAGTTATAACTCTCCATGCTTGTGACTTTGCGGGGACAGATGCACTCTGTCACATACTGTATGTGGTGGCATTGCCCAACAATTCTCCCATTCTGTAATGTGGTTTTAAAACTTGTTTCAGATATTACGAATATATGCAAACCATACTTCACCATCATAGATGGTTAGTCTCTAATATTCTCACAGCTGCTAGATTAGTTATTACTACGACATGCAAGCTCCCCATTACACCTAGTGTATCTGAACTGACCTCATCAATATATGCAACATGAAATAATGTACACCCCTTCTCTTCAGATTGGAACCAGGGTCTGTAGCAGATGGTATACATGGCTAAAGGGACCCTCTGTGAGTCGACTTCCAACTTGTATTTTATGATCTATCCTTTATTTTTTTCAAACAAATTGGCGTTGTAAATGGTGGGCCGCTGCAGGTGGACGGAGATTGGCAGATGCAAACTCTCTTAATCTGCTTTTAGTTCTATACCAGATCACACATTTTCATATTCTTGTTTGGTTTACTGTTACCATTTACCTTGAAACATATAACTTCATACCGTATGTACTTTTATTAAGATTGTACTGCTACTGAGAATTTCAATATAGTTTTCTGCAGTCTGTATAACTATATGCTCAAAATCCAATAAAATCTGAAAGTTAAAAAAAGCCCTCATATGATAATATATACAGAAATCTAAAAAGTTATGATTTTTGAAATGCAGAAATAAAAACACCCCAAAAAATAAGTGAGTAATGAAGTCCAAAATCGGCCACACCCTTAGCAGGCTAAACAAGATGACGTCAAATAAATGTGACTGAATTGCATTTATTTTTGGCTAACTAATTCCTTGTTCTTTTTGTATTTTAGCTTCATGTGACCAGCTATCGTGCAGTGGTCATGGAGAATGCATTGAGACAATCAACAATAACACCTGTGATTGTGTTCCAGGTTTTTATGGACCCCGGTGTCAATATGGTAACGTTTATTTTTATTACCATTTAATCTTTGTTTTAAGATGTCCATACATATTAGAAGTTGGTTGATGGTTGAACAGCAGTTTAATGATCTGGTGAATGATCATTTACACATTTAAAGCCATGCACATTCAATAGCTATCGGCTAAATGATGGTTCGACCTCTAGCTATCTCTCACAGCTCCGTCATACACATATATGCTCAACTAAACGCGTAGTGTATTTAATGGGTAGAGGGGAGAAAGCTGGTGCCAGACACTTCTGGTGGTAGTTTATCTCCCAAGAGAACCAAAGGATAAGGAAAAAATATTCAACATGCCAGATCCTTCTCTCCCCCAACATTATCTGTCAGGAGTGTGTAGGAAGGGCCCCTAGAAACATTAAACAGTCATCTTTCCTTCTTTTCAGAAGATGACAGTATGTCATCGGTTGGCTAAAATTTGTTGTTCATGGAATCTGTCACCACAGTTCGGGACTATTATCTGCAGTGAAAGTAGTGATGCAGTCCTGATTATCATCTTCTATTTTCATACTGTCCCCTCCACTCTTTCAGTGTCAGCGCTCATTTCACAGACACAGTCATACACAAAGGGGTTGTCCAACCATACATATTGATGACCTATCTTCTGGATGTGCAGTGTAATGACAAGTACTCGCTCTGTTCACCTGAATGGAACGAGTACTTGTAATTACACTACACTGCCACTGCACAGGAGACGACTCATAGTGTAATGACGAGGAAGCAGCTCTTGCGTGGAGCATCACCTTCTCATCAAACAGCTAATCGGCAGGGGTACCAGTTTTAACGCTAAAACCCATACACATTTTGTCATTTCTTTCTACTATATCTTAAACATCAAAATGTTTTCTTTTGTAGTCATCATTTTGGTGTCCTACTATTTCTGCACCAAGCAAGGAACTATTTATCTCATCATCCCTTCTATTCTTTCAACAAAACTATTTTCGCTGACCTCCTTCTAAGCATTTAATAATTCCCCTCTCAACACAATCAGCCACCTCATGTCCTATCCTAGTCATACCTGCTATCGCTCTCTCTCCATCTTCTGACTGTTGGAGACATATCTACTCATCCTGGGCCCCCTCCACTAATCCCCATCATCTTATCTCCCTTCTATTGCTGAGCCATACCACAAACTGCTCTCAGTCCTCATAACGATTCACCTGACCTCTGTTCTCTATCAAAGCATTGTTGAACTCATGGTCTGTTTGCAATAAGCTTTCCACCATCCCCTTAATTTTCCAGAGACTTACCTTCCTTAGTCTCACAGAAACATGGTTGACACGAATCGATGTAGCCTAACCAGCCGCATTCTCCTATAGAAAACTCGAATTGACCCCCACTCTCTGTCCAGACAGACATGGTGGATGTGTTGGCCTCCTCCTATCGGGTAACTGCTCCTTCAACCCATCTCCACCCTTCCTCAACTTTTTTTCATTCAAAGTTTACTCTGTTTGCATCTCTTCTCCTTTCAACCTCCAAATAGCCATCATCTACCATCCACCAGGCCCTGCTACTGCATTTTGACCACTTCAGTACCTGGCTTCTACACTTCTTCTCCGCAGACATGCTTGCCATCATCATGGGGGATTTCATCATCCCTATTGACACATACCACTTTACTGCCTCAAAACTCCTGTATCTTATTTCATCCTTTGGCCTCATACAATGGTTCTCCTCATCCACCTACAGAGATTGACACACACTAGACCTTGTCTTCACCTGCCTCTGCTCCCTATCTAATTTCTCAAACTCTCCTCTCCCCTTCTCTACCCCAATCTTCTTGCATTTCCATCTACTCTCTCATTAACTTCCCCTCCAGCCCATAAACTATTACAATCTTGTAGGAATCTTAAATTTCTCTCCATTCACTCTTTTCAGCATGCCACTAGCACACCTATACTCAAGAAGCCGTCCTTAAACCCAACCTCTTTATCCAAATATAGCCCCTTCTCAGTACTTCAATTCCCATAAAACTCCAAAAACATGACAATATTGAACTGTCATCCCACCTCTTATAACACTCACTCTTTGATCTGCTGCAATCCAGCTTCCAATCACTCCACTGAAACTGCCCTAAACAAAGTCGCCAATGATCCGTTAGCTGCCAAAGCTGTACTTCTCCTTCTGGACCTTTCCTCTGCCTTTGACACTGTCGATCACTCGCACCTGTTGCAAACCGTCTCATCCACTGGCATCAGAGATCTAGCCCCCTCTTGGATCTCCTCGTACCTCACCGACAGAACTTTCAGCATTTCCCATTTATTTACCACCTCCTCATTATACTCGGTTGGTGTCCCTCAAGGCTCTGTCCTGGGCACCCTACTTTTTTCTATTCATACATTCGGCCTGGAACAGCCCATAGAGTCTCATGGCTTCCAATTCCACCTTTATGCTGATGACACTCATATCTACTTCTATGGCTCAGATGTGACTTCCTTCTAGTTAGAATTCCTTTGTGTCTATCAGCTATATCTTCACTCTTTTTCTCCCGCTTCTTAAAACTCGACATGGATTAAACAGAATTCATCATCCTTCCCCCAAGTCACTCAACTCACCCTACCACACATATCTGTCTGATGACCTATCTTATGCCTTGGCATAACTGATTCTGCCCTGTCCTTCAAACCACACAGCCAAACCCTTAGGCAAGGGCTACACGGTGACACTGATCATGCGACACCTGTCGCGATCAGGATTGCTAAGTAGCTGTGATCCTATAGAAATGAATGGGATTGCCGCAGCAGTTACAAGAAATTCAACAGGTCTGCAACCTGCCACTTTCAGTTAATAAATATCGCTCATATTCTCCTACATGGACTAGTGCTACATGGACTACTGCAACACGGAGGGCTAAGGCACTGGAGTCTATGAAAGAAGCAATCTAATGATTGTTTTTTATAGTTTTGTATGGAAACTATTAAAAAGTGTAAAAAAATGTATTTAAAAATATAAAAAATTAAAAATATTCTAATCACCCCCTTTCGCTAACATCAAAATAAAAATACATAAACAATGAAAAAGTAAACATCATGGGCATCACTGTGTGGGAAAACGCCAATACTATTAAAATACAAATATATTAATTTATTTACTGCAAACTGAAAAGTCAAAATTGCCAATTCACCGTTTTTTGGTTGCCTCACCTCCCATGAAAAATTTAATAAAAAGTGATCGATAAGTTATACACATCCCAAAACGGTATCAGTAAAAAGTACAGATGACCCTAAAAAAATTGACCCTCACACAACTCCATAGACATAAAAGTAAAAAAGGTTAGGAAAACAAAAGCGGCCAGAATATAACGATGAAAAGAAAAAATTAGTTTTTTACAAAGTTTTTATTTCTTTTTACCATATTAAAACGCAAGAAAAACTATGCATACACTACTCATAAATAGAGTTGGGCGGATACCTGGATGTTGGGGTTCCAGAAGTTCTGCCGAACTTCACGGAAATGTTCGGGTTCATGACCCGAACTTGACCCCTAACACAAACCCCATTGAAGTCAATAGGGACCAAAACTTTTTGGCACTAAAATGGCTGTAAAATAGCCCTGAAAAGTGCTAGAGGGCTGCAAAAGGCAGCAAAATGTGGGTAAGTGTCCTGAAAACAAATGTGGATAGTGAAATAACTTAAAATAAAATAAAATAACTAAAAATTAAACAATATTAACTGGCAACTCACAGGAGAAGGTGGAATAGGAGGTTGGGGAGGCGTCAGGTGGGAATGCCTTCAGCAGCATGTCTACCAGTGTGCGTTTTGTAGTCAGTAGTAACGCATCTTTTGATCAGCAACATACGTTTTTACTAAATTTGGTTTCCTGCCAGCAATGCAATGCTGTGGCTTATAACTGGCTAAAGTGGGTTAATGTCACCCACCAATGGAATAGGTGATATTCAGAAATGTTAGGCCCCTGGCACCCAGACAGAAGAGAAGTCAGTGGATGGCAAAAAGAAGTTAATGTCACTCCCCAAAGCAACAGGCGATTATCTGAAATGTAGGCCCCTGGCACCCAGACAGAGGAGAGGGCAATGCACGGCAAAAGAGGCTTCATGTCACTCAGCACCGGAACAGGCCATTTTCAGTAATTCGGGCCCCTGGCACCCAGAGGAGAGAGGTCATGTAACAGCAAAACAGGCATCATGTCACCCAGCAATGGAACAGGCGATTATCATCAATGTAGGCCACAGGCACCCAGACAGAGGAGAGAGGTCCGTGACAGGTAAAAGAAAAAGTTTCATGTCACCCAGCAGTGGAACAGGTGATTATCAGTAATGTAGGCCGCAGCCACCCAGACAGAGGAGAGAGGTCAATGCACGACAAAACAAGCTTCATGTTACCCACCAAAGCAACAGGCCACTTTCAGTAATTTAGGCCGCAGGCACCCAGACAGATGAGAGCGGTCAAGTAGCAGCAAAACAGGCTTCATGTCACCCAGCAATGGAACAGGCCATTTTCAGTAATTTAGGCCCCTGGCACCAAGACAGAGGAGAGAGGTCACATAACAGCAAAACAGGCATCATGTTACCCAGCAATCCAGCAGTCGATTATCATAAATGTAAGCCCCTGGCACCCAGACAGAGGAGAGATCATTGGACGGCAAAAAGAGGTTAATGTCACCCACCAAAGCAACAGGCAATTATCTGAAATGTAGGCCCCTGGCACCCAGACAGAAGAGAGGGCAATGCACGGCAAAAAAGGCTTCATGTCACCCAGCAATGGAACAGACCATTTTCAGTAATTTAGGCCACTGGCACCCAGACAGAGGAGAGCGGTCACGTAACAGCAAAACAGGCTTCATTTCACCCAGCAATGCAGCAGTCGATTATCATAAATGTAGGCCCCTGGCACCCAGACAGAGGAGGGGTCAATGCACGGCAAAAAGAGGTTAATGTCACCCACCAAAGCAACAGGCAAGTACCATAACTGTAGAGACTGCAGCCACCCAGACAGAGTAGATAGGTCAATGCACGGCAAAACAGACTTCATGTCACCCAGCAATGGAAAAAGGCACTTCCAGTAATTTAGGCCCTAGCACCCTGACAGAGGAGAGAGCTCTCGTAACAGCAAAACAGGCTTAAGTTCACTAAGGCAGTGCCCGTGTCATAAAAATGCTCTGTGGACTAAAACACACTTATTCCCAATTTCACTGCAGAAATGTAAAATATGTATTTGTACGCTGTATGCACAACTGTTTGGTGAACCCAGAACACGTTTTTTTTTTCCAGTAAAATACCGTGAAGCACTATTTTCGTGCTGCAATTTAAAATTGGTATTTGTACGCTGTATGCACAAGTGGTTTGTGGACAAGAACAAGGATTTTTGTAATGAAAACACAGAAAAGCAGTATTTTACTGCTGTTAATAAAATGTAGCTATTTCTACGGTTTATGCAAAATTGGTTTGTGGACCCAGAACACGTATTTTTTCAATAAAACACAGAAAATCAGTATTTCACTGCTATTAATAAAACGTAGCTATTTCTACGGTTTATGCAAAAGTGGTTTGTGGATCCAGAACAAGGATTTTTTAAATAAAACACAGAAAAGCTATATTTCACTGCTATTAATAAAGCGTAGCTATTTCTACGGTTTATGCAAAAGTGGTTTGTGGACCCAGAACAAGGATTTTTTCAATAAAACACAGAAAAGCAGTATTTCACTGCTGATAATAAAACAAAGCTATTTCTACGGTTTATGCAAATGGTGTTTGTGGACACAGAACACAGATTTTTTCAATAGAACACAGAAAATTAGTATTTCACTGCTATTAATAAAACATTAGTATTTCTACGGTTTATGCAAAAGTGGTTTGTGGACCCAGAACACAGATTTTTTCAATAGAACACAGAAAATTAGTATTTTACTGCAATTAATCAAACATAGCTATTTCTACGTTTTTTGCAAAAGTGGTTTGTGGATTCAGAACACGGATTTTTTCAATAAAACACCAAAAATCAGTATTTCACTGCTAGTAATAAAACGTTGGGATTTCTACGGTTTATGCAAAAGTGGTTTGTGGACCAAGAACAAGGATTTTTTTAATAAAACAAAGAAAAGCTGTATTTCACTACTATTATTAAAATGTTGGTATTTATACGGTTTATGAAAAAGTGGATTGTGGACCCAGAACACGGATTTTTTTTAATAAAACACAGAAAATCAGGATTTCACTGCTATTAATAAAACTTAGCTGTTTTTACGGTTTATGCAAAAGTAGTTTGTGGATCCAGAACATGGATTTTTTCAATAAAACACAGAAAATCTGTATTTCACTGCTATTAATAAAATGTTAGTATTTCTATGCTTTATGCGAAAGTGGTTTGTGGACCCAGAACAAGGATTTTTTAAATAACACACAGAAAGCTGTATTTTACTGCTATTGATAAAACGTTGGTATTTCTACGGTTTATGCAAAAGTGGTTTGTGGACCCAGAACAAGGATTTTTTTAACAAAACAAAGAAAAGCTGTATTTCACTACTATTATTAAAACGTTGGTATTTATACGGTTTATGCAAAAGTGGTTTCGTGGACCCAGAACACGGATTTTTTCAATAAAACACAGAAAATAAGTATTTCACTGCCATTAATAAAATGTAGCTATTTCTACGGTTTATGCAAAAGTAGTTTGTGGATCCAGAACATGGATTTTTTCAATAAAACACAGAAAATCTGTATTTCACTGCTATTAATAAAACGTTAGTATTTCTACGCTTTATGCGAAAGTGGTTTGTGGACCCAGAACAAGGATTTTTTAAATAACACACAGAAAGCTGTATTTTACTGCTATTGATAAAACGTTGGTATTTCTACGGTTTATGCAAAAGTGGTTTGTGGACCCAGAACAAGGATTTTTTTAACAAAACAAAGAAAAGCTGTATTTCACTACTATTATTAAAACGTTGGTATTTAAACGGTTTATGAAAAAGTGGATTGTGGACCCAGAACACGGATTTCTTTAATAAAACACAGAAAATCAGGATTTCACTGCTATTAATAAAACTTAGCTATTTTTACGGTTTATGCAAAAGTGGTTTCGTGGACCCAGAACACAGATTTTTTCAATAAAACACAGAAAATAAGTATTTCACTGCTATTAATAAAATGTAGCTATTTCTACGGTTTATGCAAAAGTAGTTTGTGGATCCAGAACATGGATTTTTTCAATAAAACACAGAAAATTAGTATTTTACTGCAATTAATCAAACATAGCTATTTCTACATTTTTTGCAAAAGTGGTTTGTGGATTCAGAACACGGATTTTTTCAATAAAACACCAAAAATCTGTATTTCACTGCTAGTAATAAAATGTTGGGATTTCTACGGTTTATGCAAAAGTGGTTTGTGGACCCAGAACAAGGATTTTTTTTAATAAAACACAGAGAGCTGTATTTCACTGCTATTAATAAAACGTTGGTATTTCTACAGTTTATGCAAAAGTGGTTTGTGGACCCAGAACATGGATTTTTTCAATAAAACACAGAAAATCAGTATTTCACTGCTATTAATAAAATGTTGGTATTTCTACAGTTTATGCAAAAGTGGTTTGTGGACCCAGAACATGGATTTTTTCAATAAAACACAGAAAATCTGTATTTCACTGCTATTAATAAAACGTAGATATTTCTACAGTTTATGCAAAAGTGGTTTGTGGACCCAGAACAAGGATTTTTTAAATAAAACACAGAAAAGCTGTATTTCACTGCTATTATTAAAATGTTGGTATTTCTACGGTTTATGCAAAATTGGTTTGTAGACCCAGAACACGGATTTTTTAAATAAAACACAGAAAAGCAGTATTGCACTGCTATTAATAAAATGTTGGTATTTCTACGCTGTATGCACAAGTGGTTTGTGGACCCAAAACAAGGAATTTTTTTAATAAAACACAGAAAAACATTGGTATTTCTATGCTGTATGCGCAACTGCTTTGTGGAGCAAGAATATTGCTTTTTTCCCACCAAAACATAAATTAATTCACTATTTCACTGCAGAAATGTCAAATGTGTATTTGGGTGGTGTATTTGGAACTGCTTGGTGGACCAAGAATACTTCTATTTTTCCTGAAAATACACTAAGGCTCTATTTCACGGCAGAAATGTCAAATGTGTATTTGGGCATTGTATATTAAACTGCTTTGTGGACCAGGAATAACGTGTTTTTTTCCAGGTAACACACTAATGCACTATTTCCCTGCAGAAATATTAAATATGTATTTGTACGCTGTATACACAACTGCTTTGTGAAGAAAGAATATTGCTTCTTTCCCACACAAAAAAATTATTCACTATTTCACTGCAGAAATGTGAAATGTGTATTTGGTCGGTGTATTAAAAACTGCTTTGGGGACCAGGATCACAGCTTGTTATTACAAAATTACTGCACAAATGTAATATACGGTTTAGTGCATTGTATACACAAGTGCTCTGTTGCACCACAGGTCCCAGACTAAAGAAATGGACTATGTCACCCCTTAATTATACAAAAGGTAATGTAGGGGACTTGAGCAACCAGAAAAAAAGCATTTTCTTCTTCACTGAGCTACCAAAAAGGATTAAGCTGATGTCCCTGCTAGGCTGGCAGACATGCAGTACACTGCAGTGGCAAAAATGGTCGCCGAACCCCCACCTCTGTAACAAATGGATTTAAAAAAAAAATTCCTTGACAGTGTCTGGGTATAGAAATGTAGGATTGCTGAAGCTCCCTCCCTCTCTATTTGCTGTATCTTTTGGATTAAAGTACAACAGGTTCTGCAGATTTCTTCCCTAATCTGTCCCTCAAAGAAGCGGCAGCATCCTATCCCTACACTGAGAAGAGCAGAGTGATGTGTGGTGTGACTCCAGCTTAAATAGAGTCTGGGTCACATGCTGCACTCAGCCAATCATAGCCATGCCATTAGTAGGCATGGCTGTGATGGCTTCTTAGGGCAAAGAAGTAAAATGCTTGCTCTGCAGCCCTTCAGAAAGCAGGAAGAATCGCCGAACAACGGATCCGAACCCAAACTTTTATGAAAATCTTCGGGTCGGGTCCCGAACAGTTCGGGTTCGCTCAACCCTACTCACAAAAAGTTAGAGATATTTGGCTTGTAAGTAAAATTTCAGGATGAAACTAAAATACACTAAATTAACCTTTACGAGGGAACTTAATGTGACCTTCTCTAAACTTTTGAATGCAAATGTTCAGTGTTTCAGTACTTTTTGCACAACTTGCTTTTCTCTAACAAGGTGCTTAAGGGCAAAATTCCCAACAGGTGTTTGATCCATAAATCGCCCAATAAATTTCCTGGTTCAATTAAAATTGGTATTTAAACAGTCCTTTGAACAGTACTGTTCACATTTTGACATCATAAGACCAAGACGAAAAATTGATCAACAGTACCTCATCCTTACGAGGCTCAAAACAGGATGTTTTCAGATGGAAGTGGCCACAGACTGGAAAAGTCACAGAAAGGAATAGAAGTGCATATGCTTTGGCCACATGCCACACTGATGACCGTTTTATTGTGAGCAATGCCCTGCAGAAACAGATGTTGAATACCACACAACTCCAGGCACATTTAAGTGAGGTAAGTGTCACATCAGACCATTTAAAACCATTTACACCAGTGTGGTCTGCGTGCTAGATGACCTCCAAGGGTATCTAATGACACCACTAGCCACAGGTGTCATCGTCTTGCATGGGCCAGGGAGCATGTACGCTGGACGAGAGACCATTGGGCCTCAGTACTGTTTACTGATGAAAGTCGAATCAAGCTGAGCATATATGATGGCCACTAGAGATGAGCGAACATCTGGAAGTTCGGGTTCGGGAAGTTCGGCCGAACTTCCAGAAAATGTTCGGGTTCGGGATCCGAACTCGACCCGAACTTTATCCCGAACCCGAACCCCATTGAAGTCAATCGGGACCCGAACTTTTAGGCACTATAAAGGCTGTAAAATAGTCCAAGGTCTAGAGGGCTGCAAAAGGCAGCAAAATGTAGGTAAATCCCCTGCAAACAAATGTGGATAGGGAAATAAATTAAAATAAAATAAATAAAAATTAACCAATATTAATTGGAGAGAGGTCCCACAGCAAGGAATCATGCGTCATATCACCCACCACTGGAGAAGGCCACTTTCAGTTATTTCGGCCCCAGCACCCAGACAGAGGAGAGAGGTCCCACAGCAAGGAATCATGCGTCATATCACCCACCACTGGAGAAGGCCACTTTCAGTTATTTCGGCCCAGCACCCAGACAGAGGAGAGAGATCCCACAGCAAGGAATCATGCGTCATATCACCCACCACCGGAGAAGGCCACTTTCAGTTATTTCGGAACCAGCACCCAGACAGAGGAGAGAGGTCCCACAGCAAGGAATCATGCGTCATATCACCCACCCCTGGAGAAGGCCACTTTCAGTTATTAAGGCCCAGCACCCAGACAGAGGAGAGGTTCATTCAACTTTGGGTTGCACCGCAAGATCATGGTAAAGTTAAAAAAATGAGGATTCAATAAAGAAGTGCCCTGGAGTACAATAATACATGGTTGAGGGGGAGGCAGTTATAAATGTCTATTCTGCACAAGGGAGGCACAGGTCCTGTGGAATCCATGCCTGGTTCATTTTTATGAACGTCAGCTTGTCCAGGTTGGCTGTGGACAGGCGGCTGCGTTTGTCAGTAATGATGCCCCCTGCCATGCTGAATACACGCTCAGACAAAACTCTGGCCGCCGGGCAGGCCAGCACCTCCAAGGCATAAAATGCTAACTCTGGCCACGTGGACAATTTGGAGACCCAGAAGTTGAATGGGGCAGAACCATCAGTCAGTACATTTGGGGGGTTGTGCAGATCTCCTGTTCAACCATACAAACAAGAATTTTGACACTGCGTGTTCCACACTAAAGCAGCGGCACTCTTTAATGGGATAGGTTCAGTCCCCTTCCAAAACAGACAGTTAAATAGTTAGGACCACGCTGAGAACTAGCAGTACATCACGGTGATCCAAGAAATATATAGAGGAGCCGCAGCTGACCAGAGTGAAATCCGATGCTGGTGCCTCGATCACCTTGTCATTCGCACACGCCCAGCGCTCCGGTATACCTTGGAACAATACACTGCAAATGGACTGATCCTCTCGGTATACACACCAACCAAATCGTCATCCCAGGCACGCACAGCCTTCATGGAAAAAATAGGAACAAAATGGTGCAATACCTCCGGTAATTGTAAAATACACGCTTTTAATTGTACTCACAAGATCCATATAAAACATAGGCATAGAATCATGCTGCAATTGCCCCATGTTAGTGAAATGCTGCCTCCTGCTAACACGTTCCGTATCAGGTGGTGGTGCAGTTAGCTGTGGCGTGGAGACAAAACTTTTCCACATTTCTGCCATGCTAACCCTGCCCTCAGAGGAGCTGGCCGTGACACAGCTGCGTTGGCGACCTCTTGCTCCTCCTCTGCCTTCGACTCGGGCTTCCACCTGTTCCCTTGTGACATTTGGGAATGCTCTCAGGAGAGCGTCTACCAGCGTGCGCTTGCACTCGCGCATCTTCCTATCACGCTCCAGTGCAGGAAGTAAGGTGGGCACATTGTCTTTGTACCGGGGATCCAGCAGGGTGGCAACCTAGTAGTCCGCACACGTTAAAATGTGGGCAACTCTGCTGTCGTTGCGCAGGCACTGCAGCATGTTGTCGCTCATGTGTGCCAGGCTCCCCAAAGGTAAGGTCAAGCTGTCCTCTGTGGGAGGCGTATCGTCATCGTCCTCCGTATCCCCCCAGCCACGCGCCAGTGATGGGCCTGAGCTGTGTCGGGTGCCACCCCGCTGTGAACCTGCTTCATCCTCATCCTCCTCCACCTCCTCCTCATCCTCCTTGTCCTCCAGTAGTGGGCCCTGGCTGGCCACATTTGTACCTAGCCTCTGGTGTTGCAAAAAACCTCCCTCTGAGCCACTTCTAACAGACTGGCCTGAAAGTGGTAAAATTGACCCCTCATCCACCTCCTCCTCCTCCTCCTCCTGGGCCACATCCTCTTCCATCATCGCTCTAAGCGTTTTCTCAAGGAGACATAGAAGTGGTATTGTAACGCTGATAACGGTGTCATCGCCACTGGCCATGTTGGTGGAGTACTCGAAACAGCGCAACAGGGCACACAGGTCTCGCATGGAGGCCCAATCATTGGTGGTGAAGTGGTGCTGTTCTGCAGTGCGACTGACGCGTGCGTGCTGCAGCTGAAACTCCACTATGACCTGCTGCTGCTCGCACAGTCTCTCCAGCATGTGCAAGGTGGAGTTCCACCTGGTGGGCACATCGCATATGAGGTGGTGAGCGGGAAGGCTGAAGTTACGCTGTAGTGCAGACAGGCGAGCAGCGGCAGGATGTGAACGCCGGAAGCGCGCACAGACGGCCCGCACTTTATGCAGCAGCTCTGACATGTCGGGGTAGTTGTGAATGAACTTCTGCACCACCAAATTCAGCACAAGCGCCAGGCAAGGTATGTGCGTCAAACCGGCTAGTCCCAGAGCTGCGACGAGATTTCGCCCATTATTGCACACCACCTGGCCGGGGTTGAGGCCCACCGGCAGAAACCACTCGTCGGTCTGTTGTTCAATACCAAGCCACAACTCTTGCGCGGTGTGGGGCCTGACCCACAAACATATGAGTTTCAGGATGGCCTGCTGACGTTTACCCCGGGCTGTAGGAGGCCGAGTAGGAGGAGGAGGCTACAGGAGGCAAAGAATGATGCCCTGCGATCCTTGGCGGCGGAAGGACGTGCGCCAAGGAACTCTCTGCCTGGGGCCCAGCCGCCACTACATTTACCCAGTGTGCAGTTTGGGAGATATAGCGTCCCTGGCCGTGCTTACTGGTCCACGTATCTGTGGTTAGGTGGACCTTGCCACAGATGGCGTTGCGCAGTGCACACTTGATTTTATCGGATACTTGGTTGTGCAGGGAAGGCATGGCTGTCTTGGAGAAGTAGTGGCGGATGGGAACAACATACTGTGGGACAGCCATGGACATCAGCTGTTTGAAGCTGTCTGTGTCCACCAGCCTGAATGACAGCATTTCAAAGACCAGTAGTTTAGAAATGCTGGCATTCAGACCCAAGGCTCGAGGGTGGCTAGGTGGGAATTTACGCTTTCTCTCCAAGGTTTGTGAGATGGAGAGCTGAACGCTGCCATGTGACATGGTGGAGATGCTTGGTGACGGAGGTGGTGGTGTCGGTGGCACATCCTTTGTTTGGTGGACGGCAGGTGCCAACGTTCCTCCCGAGGCGGAGGAACAGGCCGAGGCAGCAGCAGAAGAGGGAGCAGGGGGAGCCTGAGTGAATTCCTTGTTTTTAAGGTGTTAACTCCACTGCAGTTCATGCTTTGCATGTAGATGCCTGGTCATGCAGGTTGTGCTAAGGTTCAGAACGTTAATGCCTCGCTTCAGGATCTGATGGCACAGCGTGCAAACCACTCGGGTCTTGTCGTCAGCACATTGTTTAAAGAAGTGCCATGCCAGGGAACCCCTTGAAGCTGCCTTTGGGGTGCTCGGTCCCTGGTGGCGGTGGCCAGTAGCAGGCAAACTCTCTTGGCGGCGGCTGGTCTGCTTTTGCCCCCTGCTCCCTCTTTTGCTACGCTGTTGGCTCGGTCTCACCACTGCCTCTTCCTCTGAACTATGAAAGTCAGTGGCACGACCTTCATTCCATGTGGGGTCTATGACCTCATCGTCCCCTGCATCGTCTTCCACACAGTCTTCCTCCCTGACCTCCTGTTCGGTCTGCACACTTCAGAAAGACGCAGCAGTTGGCACCTGTGTTTCGTCATCATCAGAGACGAGTGGACTCCAATGAGGTGGTATTCCCATGTCCTCATCATCAGGAAACATCAGTGGTTGTGCATCAGTGCATTGTATGTCTTCCACCACTGGGGAAGGGCTAGGTGGATTCCCTTAGGAAACCCTGCCAGCAGAGTCTTCAAACAGCATAAGAGACTGCTGCATAACTTGAGGCTCAGACAGTTTCCCTGATATGCATGGGGGTGATGTGACAGACTGATGGGCTTGGTTTTCAGGCGCCACCTGTGCGCTTTCTGCAGAAGACTGGGTGGGAGATAATGTTGTGAACGTGCTGGATCCACTGTCGGCCACCCAATTGACTAGCGCCTGTACCTGCTCAGGCCTTACCATCCTTAGAACGGCATTGAGCCCCACCAAATAACGCTGTAAATTCTGGCGGGTACTGGAACCTGAGGTAGTTGGTTCACTAGGACATGTTAGTGGACCAGAGGGTCCACTAACGCCACCACGACCACGTCCGCGTCCCTTACTAGATGTTTTCCTCATTGTTACCATTCACCAAGCACCACAATAAGAAAAAAAATATTTGGCCCCATGTATTGATTTCAAATTCAGGCCTTTTTTTTTACAAGCACCTAACACTATCTGCCTATTTATTTATGTAGCGTATTACACTAATCCAGACACAGCAGTAACCACTGATTTAGGGGAACATCTGTTTTAGGGCTAGTATTTAGGCCCTGGATGAAAGGTATCCTTTTATGGACAGATTTAAACTTGGCCTGCAACGGCTGGAACACCAGATTCAGGGTATTGCTATTTTGTCAAGTGAATTTCACCCCAGAACAAAATATATAATTTGTAGGACACTATGAAACTTGGTCAGCCACAGCGGAAACCACTGATTTATGGTATTGGTATTTTGGCAATTGAATTTCACTCCAGAACAAAATATATGTTTTTGCGGACACTATGAAACTTGGCCAGCCACAGCTGAAACCACTGATTCATGGTATTGCTATTTTGGCAATTGAATTTCACCCCAGAACAAAATATATGTTTTTGCGGACACAATCAAACTTGGCCAGCCACAGCTTAAACCACTGATTTATGGTATTGCTATTTTGGCAATTGAATTTCACCCCAGAACAAAATATATAATTTGCAGGACACTATGAAACTTGGCCAGACACAGCTGAAACCACTGATTTATGGTATTGCTATTTTGGCAATTGAATTTCACCCCAGAACAAAATATATTTTTTTGCAGACACTATGAAACTTGGCAAGACACAGCTGAAACCACTGATTTATGGTATTGCTATTTTGGCAATTGAATTTCACCCCAGAACAAAATATATGAATTTGCAGGAAACTATGAAACTTGGCCAGACACAGCTGAAACCACTGATTTATGGTATTGCTATTTTGGAAATTGAATTTCACCCCAGAAAAAAATATATGTTTTTGCAGACACTATAAAACTTGGCCAGCCACAGCTGAAACCACTGATTTATGGTATTGCTATTTTGGCAAATGAATTTCACCCCAGAACAAAATATATGTTTTTGCGGACACTATGAAACTTGGCCAGCCACAGCTGAAACCACTGATTTATGGTATTGCTATTTTGGCAATTGAATTTTACCCCAGAACAAAATATATAATTTGCAGGACACTATGAAACTTGGCCAGCCACAGCTGAAACCACTGATTAATGGTATTGCAATTTTGGCAATTGAATTTCACCTCAGAACAAAATATATAATTTGCAGGACACTATGAAACTTGGCCAGACACAGCTGAAACCACTGATTTATGGTATTGCTATTTTGGCAATTGAATTTCACCCCAGAACAAAATATATGTTTTTGCAGACACTATAAAACTTGGCCAGCCACAGCTGAAACCACTGATTTATGGTATTGCTATTTTGGCAATTGAATTTCACCCCAGAACAAAATATATGTTTTTGTGGACACAATGAAACTTGGCCAGCCACAGCTGAAACCACTGATTTATGGTATTGCTATTTTGGCAATTGAATTTTACCCCAGAACAAAATATATAATTTGCAGGACACTATGAAACTTGGCCAGCCACAGCTGAAACCACTGATTAATGGTATTGCAATTTTGGCAATTGAATTTCACCTCAGAACAAAATATATAATTTGCAGGACACTATGAAACTTGGCCAGACACAGCTGAAACCACTGATTTATGGTATTGCTATTTTGGCAATTGAATTTCACCCCAGAACAAAATATATGTTTTTGCAGACACTATGAAACTTGGCCAGCCACAGCTGAAACCACTGATTTATGGTATTGCTATTTTGGCAATTGAATTTCACCCCAGAACAAAATATATAATTTGCAGGACACAATGAAACTTGGCCAGCCACAGCTTAAACCACTGATTTATGGTATTGCTATTTTGGCAATTGAATTTCACCCCAGAACAAAATATATAATTTGCAGGACACTATGAAACTTGGCCAGACACAGCTGAAACCACTGATTTATGGTATTGCTATTTTGGCAATTGAATTTCACCCCAGAACAAAATATGTTTTTGCAGACACTATGAAACTTGGCCAGCCACAGCTGAAACCACTGATTTATGGTATTGCTATTTTGGCAATTGAATTTCACCCCAGAACAACATATATAATTTGCAGGACACTATGAAACTTGGCCAGCCACAACTGAAACCACTGATTTATGGTATTGCTATTTTGGCAATTGAATTTCACCCCAGAACAAAATATATGTTTTTGCGGACACTATGAAACTTGGCCAGCCACAGCTGAAACCACTTATTTATGGTATTGCTATTTTGGCAATTTAATTTCACCCCAGAACAAAATATATAATTTGCAGGACACTATGAAACTTGGCCAGACACAGCTGAAACCACTGATTTATGGTATCGCTATTTTGGCAATTGAATTTCACCCCAGAACAAAATATATCCTTCGCAGGACACTATGAAACTTGGCCAGCCACAGCTGAAACCACTGATTTATGGTATTGCTATTTTGGCAATTGAATTTCACCCCAGAACAAAATATATGTTTTTGCAGACACTATGAAACTTGGCCAGCCACAGCTGAAACCACTGATTTATGGTATTGCTATTTTGGCAATTGAATTTCACCCCAGAACAAAATATATGTTTTTGCGGACACTATGAAACTTGGCCAGCCACAGCTGAAACCACTGATTTATGGTATTGCTATTTTGGCAATTGAATTTCAGTACTGTATGTGGTGTCATTGTACTTGCACTGACCCGGAGAATGCAAGTTACAGGTCAGTTTTACCGCGTAAGAAATGCTGTTTTTTATTATTCCACCCAATTTTCATATTTTTCCTGCTTCCCATTGCATTGTATGCAACTGTAAATGGTGTCAATAGAAAGTACAACTTGTCCTGCAAAAAAACAAGCCCTTAAACCGCTATGTGAGTGGAAAAGTAGAAAAAGGTATGGCTGGACGATTATACACCATCTCTGAGTGATAATGTGAAATACTAGGCCAAAGTTCGTGTTGGTCCATCTCCAGGCTTTTCAAGTGTTGGTGGGGCAGGAGCAATACTTGCATAGTAAGACTGTTTTACACTAGAGAAAGTTTTTTTTATGAATCTGCATATTTTAACTCACAAAAGACATTAGGCCCAAATATGTTAGTGGCACCGATACAGCATTATATCCAAAGTCAAGTGTCAGTAGTAATGCCTTCAGTGTGTTTGTGGAAAGGGAAGGACATTTTATTGAGCATCTCTCTCTGTACTTTCCAAAAAAAAAGATTTGCAAACCATACAAAATGTCAGGAATATTGAAGGGTTGCAAATAAAAACCCAGGGTTGGAATGCGGGTTGTAGCAATACTAGCGATCTGGACAGAAGTAGTAGCAGTAGGCCACAATTGTCCCTGGCTTTGGAAAGACGCAATACTATCATTTAGGGGAAAGAGGATGAGATTGTGTATTGGATGGCTCAGTTCTCCTCTCAGTCTCAGCAGGATGACATGGAGGTAACTTCTAAGTCTGACATCATGTCGTGGAGCCAGGGTTCACAACATTCCTCCTGCTCCACCTCCTTGCAGAGAAGGCTTTCAGTGCAGTTCTATCTGTCTTATCTGCCCCTTCCTATTGGGACACCTTCTGTTTTACCCAGAAGCGAAGCGAGTCTACCTGTTGATGAATTGTGTGAGAGCAGTCAGCGTTTGTACTGCCCTGAGGAGGAGGTTCAGGGGAAGTCTGAAAATCCCATGTTTGCTGTGCTGGTGGTGGTAGTAGTGGCACCCAAAGCCACGGTATTGGTGGTGGGGGCAGCAACACTGGCAGTCAGGACAAATGCAACAGGGGAAGTTGGAGGGGTCATGATATGATATCTCACAGTCTAAAAAAAATGATTTTGTGTTGGACAGAACCTTGTAGCCAGATCAGAGTGCTGAACAGGAGGCAAAACCAGAGGAGGACAGTCGTGGCAGCAGCAATTAAGAGCCAAGGCGAAAGAACAGCCATGGTCATGTCTGCTTTGGGATCTGGTGATGTCGCTGACTCTAGCTCTGCACAAGAATCTCTCATCTAGCTGTTTTTCTCTATGCTGCCGGAAGACAGAAGCATTGCCTTTTGCAAGCTCTGCAGGAACAAAATAAGCCGTGGTCACCTACAGTAAACACAAACATAGGCATCAAAGCTCTATTGAAGCGCATGAAGCGGAATCACCCCATCCAATGGGAAAACAAAGGTGGCAACCAGCTACTGCAACAGAAGTTCCCTCCTTTTCCAAGTCTCATTTGCAGCAGCCAGGCCGCATTCACAGGCAGTACAGTGAGTCACTTTCTGCGTCTCTTGCTCACACTTCACCGCTCCATCGTCAGCCATTGATAATGGGATGCGTGGCCAGGAAACAACTCTACACGCCCAGTATTCAGCTGGTGAGCACGCTTTATTCCCACCTGGCCAATTTGATGGCGGTGCAGTGGCTGCTGGGCCATTTAGTAGAGTGTGCTGTCATTAGGGAGCTGATGGCATGCACTCAGCTTACTGGAGGACACCTTGCAACCATTATTTCTCCCAAAAAGCCATTTCTGACTTGTACCGTCACATGGCAGAGAACATGAGGCAAGGTTAATATCATGATAAACACGTGGAGCAGCTGTTACGGGCAGGACAGTACATGTCTTTCACGGCTCACTATTTTATGTTTTTTGAGTCAGCAGCGAGGCAGCATCCTGGCAGCAAGGCCAGGACCTTTTGACACCCCCCAAATTTGTGTCAGCCTGGCTCCCACATTTATCTGCCCCCTCCTCCTTCATGGACATGCTCCTGTCCCCAACAGCAGCAGGACACAACATTACTCCCACTCCCCCTCCTTCATATCACGTGTCAAGTCAAGGATTGCTGCACCGTGTTGGATCTGATTGGACTGGGTTAGAGTAGCCACACCAACAAGTAGTTGCTAAAGTATAGTACCTCAAGCAGCAAACATCCTGCTGGCTGTAACCCTGCTGACTTCAACTTGACAAGGTGGTCAGCGACAATGGGCACATCCTCATGACCACCCTGAATTAGGGGGTTTTGCTCCTTGCATGGCGCATGTTATTATCTTTGTTGTGTAAGATGCTGGCAATGTCCAGAAGACTGTCCAAGCATTTCAGCCATTCTTATGTGGCGAGGAACGCTCTCCCAGATATGCAGCATATGCAGCAATAGAACGGTCTGCCGATACACCGCTTAATCCGAAACATTCCAACTCACTGGAGTTTAACCTTGCCCGCAGTCGAATGTCTGTACAAGCAATGGAAAGTTGTGAACGATTTTGTCATGCACCAGACTGCATCAGGAGCATGTGTTGTTTTGGGGTCAGGCATTGGCAGGTCATGCAAGACATCTCTTGGGTGCTGAAGCCCTACAAAGAGGCCACAATGTTTGTCAGTGGCATAAATGATCTCACTGCCCTCGTAAATCTCTTAGAACAAATACTGACGCTCCTGCAGAAGCAGACGACTGCCAAAGAAGAACAGCGCATCTTGCTGCCCACCCTGTAGCTGTTGGGGGCCCACAAGGAGAAACTACCATGGAGAAGGAGGATGAAGAGCTGCAAATAGAAGAGGGGGAGGATCCAGAGGTGGAGGATCAAGAGGAGGATGATGATGATGGCATTGGCTAGGACATCCAATCGTCTCAGCAGGGGCGGAGCCGAAAATAACTAGCTCCTCTGGCTTGCTGGCCAGAACGGCGACCTGTATGCTTGCTTGCTAACTTATTGACAGTCATATCATTGACATGAAGCATTCTGATGATTACTGGATAACCATGATTTTAGACTGGGGAATGTTTTCCTCCTGCTGAAAGGACAATGTACGTTATTACCAGAAAATATTGTGTATAAAGCTTGCCACAGCTTTAGACGAGCAGACTCCTGCCGCCAGTGTGTCTGAAAGATTCCCCTCACAGATTGACCTACCTCCTGCCACCACAAACAGCTCAGTTTCAGTGCAGTTCAGTCTCCTCAACATGATGGAGAAGTTTCTCCTCCATCATGCCACCGCCACCATCATGCCACTGCTGCAACCTGCCAACTATCACATTGTATGGTTGCTGCTGCCTCCCTTATGCCACCACCACCATCATGTTTTGTACGGCTGCTGCCTCCATTATGCCACCACCGCCTTCATGCCACTGCTTTGGCCTGCCAACCATCATCTTCCATAAGGCTGCTGCCTCCATCATGCTGCTGCCAGCCTGCTTGCCAACATGTACCATATAACAGCTGCTGCAGCCTCCATGTGCCACTATAGCCATACCCTTTCCACATCCCCAGTGCAATGCTGATGCTCCCAAATAAAAGAGAGAATTTTTTTATGTTTGTTCGCAATGAGACACTTTTTCTTCTGACAATCAACACTTGTGTGTGTCAGGTATTCTGACCCTGTCAAGGCATAATTTTGGATGCTTGGTCCCCCAAGCCACTTTTTTATTTATTAATTGTTTATTCCATTCCATCTGCCTCACCTATATATTTATTTCCAGGTCCCTCAACACTGTGGATTTATAATAATGTTATGTAACAGTTCATGTCATGAGCCTGGCAGCAAACACGGCAGAGCTATAGTTAGATAGAATAGAACTCACCATT